>JAOXJM010000023.1:47507887-47545696 GCA_026413425.1 Tringa solitaria
GGGGGGGGTGGTGGTGTTTGGGGTTTTTTGGGTGTTATGCAGGGGAATTTGTGAAAGATAATAAGATTTGGTGTTACTGAGGAGGAGGACGCTGTGAAGGCTATAGTAGTACAAGGTTATTACAGAGTTCTGTTTGACCAGTGGAGATTTTTGCTACTGGTTGTAGTGCTAGGAAAAGTTTGGAGGGGTTTCAGTATGGCTTTTGGAACACACGTTGTATTTGCTTCCTTACAATAAAGACACAATAAAGATTTTTACACAGATTTATTGAGAATGGAAATCCAGGAAAAGATTCCAAACAAGGAATGTTGTGACTTTGTTTTCCAGCTCCCTTCACCATATTTCTGATGTTTTATGTTGGATTCTTCCATTTTAGTTTTCCCCTCCAAAACGATCCTTCAGATTCTCTTGCAGGACATGTCTGTACTTGCCTCCTCTCCGATTGTTTATGCTTAATTTAGAAAACCTAAATAAGTGCTATGATAATGTATAAGCTAATGATTTTCCTTAACCATTTTCCTCCATCCTCCAGATGTCTCTGGGGTACGATATGGTACAGAAAGTTCATTTGGAAATGAGTGCTGGGCTGGACTATATAAACTCCATAACCACTTGGATGTCAGTTGGAGGAAAAATCATGTCAGGTCATCACTGGAAACTGCTGGCACAGCTCTGCTTTTCAGTAACTTTTAGTTCTCTTAGCTTTTTGCTTTTTATTAGGGAAAAAAAAAAAAAAAAGAAGAGACATTTAGTAACTCCTCATCTACCTTATGTCCTTGCATGAAAGGGAGTGCCATGCTGGTGCTGTTAGAAGTGCTGTTGAACTGTACAGCTGTGGTACTGAGGGTTATTACAGATGGAATATGTCTGGAGCATGGCATTTGTAAAACTCCAGAAGTTATTACTAAAGTCCTGCATAAGTTTTTAACATTTGCAATGATATGCCTACACAGCATTAATACCAGGTTAGGCTTTTGGGGTGTTTTGGTGGGTTTTTTGTGGGTGTTTGTATGTTTTGTTTTCTGTAAGTAGCTTTTTGTGCCTTAACTGTCAAGTTTTGTCTTACAAGGCTTCACTTATTTTTATTTAAATGATGATCAGACATGATGGGTCTTATGCTATTGTGACCATCCCTTCCGCTGAGGTCAGAACCTATGAACTTCTTCAGCTGTTTCATCAGCTCGGTGAGACTGGTAAAAGCAGATATTCTCTCACAATTTGCTGATCACTGAAGAGCACAAACACAACAAGGCAACGCTGAACAAACGCAAATGTCTCTTTGTGCTGCCTACATGTTGCTGTAGTTGTACCCCCATTTGTTCATTTTGCTTTCTTGTGCTTTTTCATCCCGGTAAAACTTCTTCCTCATCCTCTTTCTAAATCAACCTTCTCTGTTCAGAACTTGCTTTCTAGTGTGTGAATGATCCCCATCTTGTCAGATCTGGGACTTGGTAAGGAGTGGGGTTAGGGACTGACAAAGGAAAAAGAGATGAGTTTTGGTGTCATCTCCATCTCATTCTGCAGAATTAATTATGTTTTTTTTTATACTGGCTTGTTGCATGTGGGCATTTGTATTTTAAAATAACTGAAACTTAGGAGTCTGCTTGTCAGGTAGCAGAAGATGAGAAGCACCTACTCCGAAACAGGTAGCTGAATAATCCAGGTGGAGCAGATGATACTTAGTAAGAGTTCAAGGATATACTGAAAGAATGGAGGAAATGGTTACAAAAGTGGAGTGATATATGTATTTAGTAATAATAAAAATAATTTGCTAAACTTGCTGAGTCTGCAACCTCTCTGTGGAAAATCTGCTTCTGCACTTTTTTTCTGTTACCCCAGAATTCCCCAGCTTAACTATTGATATTGGTTAACTGCAGGCCAGAATGTCTATACCTGCCAGAAGAGATACTTTTACTTCTGTAGGAATCTGTAGAATTTTTTTCTTCTTCTCTAAGAAGTTTATTTCTACCAGCCTACCAGATCTGATTTAAAATTGGTAATTTTAGGTATTATATTGATATTTAGCTTTGTTTTCCAAATCTAAATGATTAGGTGCAATACTTTGAATTTGAGCATAGGTAGGAATAGAATTTTATTTCTGGAATCAATGTTGTCCTTGCTGACATGGCACAGAATATGGTACATGACATTAAGTCACATCCTTACCTAGGGAAAATTGTTAGAGGTATTGCATTGGCCAGTACAATTGGGATCTGGTTAACTACTCTAGAGCAACACATTGGTGCTGCTTGGGAAAAGGAGACTGGGATGAACATTCATCCACTGTTCTCACCCTTCCTTGAGCTGGTGAGGGGCCTACTGTGAATATTCCTGATGTGACGTTTAAGGTGATTGAGTTGAATCTGGCAAGAGATTCTAAGCAACAGATATGGATATCACTTTTGAATATAGTGTGTAATAATTTTTTTAAATGTTTGCTCAATGTGTTTTTCTGTAATAAACTTCTACAGCATTCGAATGTCTTCTGTTGACTTTTCATGGAAGTTTCACATTTCAAACATCTTAAGTATGTTGTGAGAGTTCTTTCACCACAGGAGACAAATTATCTGGATTACCTTTATTGTGAGTGGGCTTCTTTATTTAGTATTTACAAGCAGGCATGTTCTCAATTTTGATAGGTAGGTCTACCTTCATGTTAGTATGGGGGTCAATTACTGTTTGAAAGTCTGGCTTTTGGGTTTTCCTAAACTTTTTTTTTTTCCTCATCCGAGGAGGGTTTTTTGCCTCCAATAGTGGATCATTTATCTTATGGTGGCTTGAACAGGTGTTTTATATCAAGGTTACTGACGTCTCCTGCTTCTTGTCTAAGCAACAGGCAGTTAGTATAAACAACACCTTTGCCTTAGAAGATCCTTTGGGTGGAAGGGAAGGGCGGGATTTTTTTGGGCCAGGATTATTTGTTTTTAAATAAAATGGACATTTGAGACATGTCTCCTGTTGTGTTTACTGGAGCTATCTCCCAGCACCAGGATCTTCTGAAGGAGGACTATCACTAATTAAAGAACCGAGCAGTGGTTGCTTTAAGAGAAGAGACACCCTGTATTGATTTTGTTCCCTTCATGTTTTCATATGTATGTAGGGATCAAAGAGGTAGGTTCTGTCAGCAGTTCAGGCAGGACAGCGTTGGAAAAGAGAAGACCAGATGCTTCTCAATTTATGTTATTTAGGTCTTTCTTATATCCTAAGATGAGAACAAAGGCAGCCTGAGAAATGTTACCTGGTGTTTCCTGGCTGGCTCACTGAATGCCCAAGTGCTAGGTAGGAGGGCCAGCTTCCACGGTGTTCCAACAGAAAAAGAAAAAAAAGCTGAGAGCAAAGTTTTTAGGAAATTTGTACCAGCCAAACATTTTCCCTGCTTTTTGCTAGCAGTATGGCCCACTGGCCTGTAATTTTTAGGTTGAAGCCAAAGAGCACACTCTTAGCAGCCTTCACAAATGATCTCTCCACCTGTAGCAGTCTGCTCCGTTGAAATAGTTCCATTCTGGCCTCTTGTGTTGGAAACATACACAATTTGTCAATGGAAGCTCCTGAGACATTGCAAGTAATGAAGTGGTAGGACAGGATTTTGGGCTTAGCCATGGTCCAGCCATCTTTCATTTGTAGTTTTCTGTGGTGAAGCTCCTCTTGAACTCCTTCCTTTCAGGCTTGTGCACAATTCAAAATTAATGTTTATTAATAATAGCTTAATAAAAAAGTCCCAACAAGAGTGGCCCCAACTAGAATATCATCGAATGATATTTCTTTCATTTGCAAATAGTCCTCACATGATTTTTTTCACTAATAGTTTTAATAGTCCTTGTGACTTGTACAGGTTTTCTGTCTCAATTTAGTTTCTACTAGAACACAGACACCAGCTACAGTTAGGTGAGAGGTGCTGTCACACACAGGTGCTTTCACATCACAGATGTGAAATATAAAAGAAGCATGAAGTCAAGGAAGAAATGGGATCTCCAATTTCACCTAGGTCAGGGACTCATACAACAGACAGGCTTCTCTATTCTGGAGTCTGCTCATACCACTGCATGTAGCACTTGCTATGAAGACAGCCAGTCGATACTAGGGGCTTTGCTTTCAGCAAAGTCTAATATGCAGAGCACTCTTACACTTCTTGAGATTTTTGCTTGTCTAAAAGCTCCCTGTTCTGCAGTAATGTCTAAGGCTGCTTGCTAGTCCTGCTGGAAATGCATGGTGCCTAGATTTTTGAATGACAGTTTCCCCAGTAGACCATTTTTCTTTCACTCGTTAATGAAATAACTTAATTGCCTGCAGAGATCTCCAACTGTGTCTCCATTTCCCAAAAGAGGGAAGTGGACACCTTTCCCAAATCTTCTTGGGACCACATAGTCTTTGCTGTAAGTCACAGCCCTGGTAGGTGTCATTATCCCAACTGCTGTACAAACAGATGTCACGTAAGAGTTCCTTCTTCAAAGAGTCTGCAGATCAAAACAAAAAAAATTATAATAAAGGGAATATTTAGATAAAGCTAGATTCTGGATATATCTAAGCCTTTCTTAAAGTGCACACCAACTTAATCATCTTGAGAAGAAAGCACAAAATGTCCATTATGCATCCGTTTGTTTTTAGGGTGGATGCGGGTTTGGTGCTCTCTATGCTAGGAAGAAACTCTGTGGTTTAATCCTGAATTTGGAGACTTTTCAGTATTTAAGATACTGAGGTTTATTTTCTGGTTCCATCTCCAGGTAGGAATTTGTACCAATTCTTCAGGACTGGCGTAAGCTCCTGTGTGACAGTATCACCACCAGTGGTACTGAGGGACCTCCGTGGGACAAAGGGTAGATGTGGACTTCTGTTTTGAATGTGCGGAGAGAAAGAGAACTGGTTTAAAGAGACATTTAACCAGGAGAGGTCTTCCATAGGGTTTAAACATTTTCGTGAGTAATAGCAACCTCCTGCGCTGGTTGGAGGGTACTGTAGCATTCCTTGAAATGCCAAAGGTACTTAAGCCTTGCTTTTGATCCTGCTCCTTCAAAGTCCAGCATACTGCCTTCAGCAGCACTGTTGAGATCCCTATAAACAAAGTGATCTTTCTTTTTTCTTTTGTGTTTTGGCCAGCATATCTTTTACATGCTGGAACCAAAGCTTCTGTGTCTCTTTTAGACCCCTCTCTCCTGCGGCTGCATTTTGAGAGGTTTGCCACAAACATTAAAATTGTCCCTTCTTCCATTTTTGCCTATGAAACGAAAGCATAGTCATCTGATGTTTTGAAGTGTAGATCTCTTTCTTTTCTTCCTATGGTTACTAGATTTTTTTAAAAAAACCACATTCTTTCTTTGTGCCCATTTCCCGAAACGCTCATCAATCAAAGAACAGGGAAGTATAAAGTTATTAACAGAGAGGGAAGCTTGTGGTGCCCGCTGATTTCAGTAGGTAGTTTGTTGTATGCTGCACATTGCAAAACATCCCTTGGCCCTGGCTATGCTGCGTACAGCACTCAACTGCTTGAGGCCTGACTGCTGGAAAGAGCAGCAATACAGAGCCTCCTTCTATGGGGCACGTGGCAGTGAAAGGAGAAGAGATGGGGTGGAAAACAAATTAATATTAGGTATGGAGTAGCACAAAGAATGGTCTATTTGTGAGGATTATATTGCTCAAAAGGCAAAGGCACACTGGGGCGTCTGGGGCTGAGATGGGGCATATTTGGATGACTTGGATTGGGAGATTAAATAGTGACAAATGGTTCACGTGGTTTTTCTAATGGAGGCAAAGGTTTGAAGCATGTCTGTGTTCGTGTGAGAGAGCGCCAGAGCCTGGAGGATTGATTACGTGTGGGAAGCTCAACATGTGAGCACAGTGTTTGTGTGCAAGCATGCAGGGGCAGGAGTGTCTGTGTCAAAGGATGTGTGTGAGAGAGAACTTGTCTAGCTGGTGTATGCGCATACACAAGGGGTGTTCTCATGTTGATGCTGTAGTAAGAGAGGACCTGAACATATTTGTGTAGGCTGGTAGGTTTTGTTGTGATTTGTTGTGATTTTTTTTTTTTTTGAAGCTGATATAACTTGCCTCACTGTAAAACTATAAATGCTGCAAAGATGTATTTCCCTGCTGAAATGTTCTTTCCTGCAAATATTATAAGTTCTTGAAACCTCATTATTTTTAATAAAGCATTCTGTCATAGGACATAAAAAATTTTCTTCTGATATTTTGAAGTATGATGAAGCCAAGTTTTGCAGTACATACCTAAGTCATAACATATAGAAGGCACTTAATTTGTGGACCATTACAACATACTTCGGGTCATGTTATGGCCAAAGACTGTGACTTAATTTACCCAAAAAGAATTGTAATCACATTGTAATGCACTTCCTGAACTTTCTTACTGTTTTTTTATGGGATGATTTATTTCTTTTATTTTTTTACAATAAGAAAACAGTCAAGACTGCATTTATTGGGCATGATGGATAAGAATCTGAGACTGCTGACAATCTGTCAGTAAATTTTGGTTCCATCCAAAATTTTCCAGTTATGTTACAATGTATGGCCTTGCATAGTAGTATTTAATTTAGCTAGATTACTTAATAAATAAATAAAAATCAAGATTTGGGCAATATTGCTGTGGCTTAAAAATCATTGTCAAGAATGATCAGGATTGTACCAAAGCTTTACAACAGCCTCACAGCTATGCCATTCAATCAGAAGACTTTAAAGAACAAAAACAAATATATCCAATTTAGACAAACACAGAGTATGTCTTAGCAAAATCAGTTTGATGTTATTCTATTTTGCTATAGTCTTTCTTGTATGTTTTATCATCCTTTTCAGACCTGCTGTGTTCTTTCTCCTCATTTGTGGTCACTGCATTGAACTCATCCTGGGAAATCTTCCATGCAGTCTCTAAATTCTAGGTCCTTCAGAAATTGCTCAGGGTTTTTTTATGTGGTTTGGGTTGGTTTTTTGTTGTTGTTTTTTTCTTATTATAGGGGAGCCTTTGATTAATTTACTCCTCTATGTTGAGCCCACTGCAACAAACAAGAAATCTATGAAAAAATAAACCTCCATCCTACTAGTAAGAGTGTAGTTGCAGACATTAGTCTAGGAGTAGTTCGTTGGGAATAGGAAACTGAACATTTTTTCAGGATGGCCTCACTTTGGCTCTCAGCTTACTGAACACATTGTAAACTTTTTTATTCTAATATATATAAAAATAGCATGCCAAGAACAGCCAGAGAGAGAGGTGTTGAGCATGAAGTTAGGATATTCTTTTTTTAACTTATTAGATAGTCTGACACGTTAGAGTAATGTGTTCTGCCGCAGTCATACTGCTCCCCCATCAGCTTCACCCTGCCAAGAAGGGAAAACCGTGCAGCAGAAAACTGCCAAGTTGAGGTTGGGCGCTATGGAGAAGTCCCACGGGGGGTCTGTAACCTCCACTCCGTGTTGCAGGAGTGCCCTTGCACGCTGCTGGGAGCAGTCAGCTACTGAAAAAATTGTATTGTAGTTGAGAGGTAGGAGGGGAGGTCTCGATTATTCAGGGCCGAGAGAGTTGATGCTGGTCAGCCGATGTAACCCTGCAGTCTCAAGTGGTCTTGGATGCTCCCAAAGAACAGGCAAGAGGTTCTTAAGTGAGGAAATAGAATTAGAATTAGCTCCTGACACCTGTCATAGGGAATTGATTTGTACTCTGGAGCAGAATGATTGCTTCTGTCTTGTTTGAGTAAATATTCTCATTGTTCATGTTTAGTAATTTTGATTGATACTAAACTCTTGATGACCTCGATGCAACTGTGTGAGGAATAAGCTTGTCCAGTTGGTTTGCCTTGGTGGGGGAAAGGAGAGGGAATTGCAAAAAAGAAAAGGTTCATTAAAGAAACAATTGCCGTGTTCAGTGCTATTGCATGGCAGTGATTTCCTCAAAATGCTTTTGCCCTAAAAATGACTAATTTACTAAAAAATTTTTGCTTTTTGGTTCTGTCCTATCACATCACTTGCAATGGCAGCAAAATAGACTAAGTATGAGTGCTCAGTATTGCTTGTTTGTTGAGGCATTTGTCCTATGATTTTGATACAGGTCTACCATGAGGCCCAAGTGAAGCTTTTATCTCCTGAGTCCTATTTTAAAAGTGGGTGGGAGACACCCTACTGTCTTCCTGCTCTGCTCTTCCCCAAACAGTTGCTTTCTCACTGTCCCTCTGGTAACATTTTTATCTTCATGTTGACAGAGGCAGAGCATCTGGCTGGTTGGCAGAAGGTGCAGGTGATCAGAGTTGGCCATTACACGGGGTGGGGATTTGGTTGTGGACCCAACCCCAACTTGATTTTAAAGTGCTATCTGCTGTTGTGTTCTAAGTCACCACAGAAGGTAACCCCACATGCACAAAAAACATTTGTATAGTAGTTGGAAGCCTGTGAATTCAATAGCAATTATAGCAGCACAACGTCTGTTTTAATTGATGGAAGATTGAAAGGAGTACTGAGTTTATAAATACTTTCAAAATTATTTTGGTCTTCCATTTTTAGTAGGAAGTGAAGGAGATTTGTCTTGTTTATTCTTCTCAAAACTGACTTGATATTAGCAATCTCTCTGATAGCAACTGGCTTCTGCCTGACTCCCTAGACTCAAAAGATGCAATCTCCAAAGCACAATGGAAGTAAGTATTTTTTTTGATTTTACCTTGGTGGCTGCTGAAACTCATCTGTGCAAGTGGCTTGGTTTTTGTGTTTTTTTTTTTTTTTTTTAAACTATTATTGACTTCTTCAGTAGGCTTTGAATCAGACCCTGCTTGCTTGTTTTACAATATTTGGGAAGGAATATATGTGTTGCAGAGACTGCTAAGTGTTTAATGGTGGGAGCGGCTGAAACACGCACTGCAATTTTTGCCAATTGTCTTGAAAAAGTCCTGGAATATCTAATGAAATATTAAGCTGTTCCACTGTACACATCCTGGTCATTTTACAGCATGTGTATAAACACTTCAGGACTATTTCATGGAGTTTATGGAATTTATATGATTATACGTATACTATTGCTACAAGCTTTCTTTAGGGTTTTTTGGAATGCACTAGTGCCTGTTACTACAAAAAGCTGCTTTGTCAGGCGGTGCCTGGGAAACCTGGGGCTACTTATTGCCAGAGCCACTTGCTTGTTTTGTTAGATGTTCTAACCTAGGTTTCAGCTTCACTGGAAGCTCAGCTGAAACCCACAGGCTGGGCTGAGAAACCTCAGGCTCGCTCGTGTTAAAAATCTTATCTTGATGCAAAACAAAATTTTTACCCAGGGATTTTGAGATGATTCAGTCCCCAAGCCTTAAAGCAATTGCGAGCCCATGTGAACCTGGCACAACAAAGTCTCCATTTATCTGTGTGAATTTGTAGTGTGTACTTGTCGTATACTGCAAGTCGCCTTAGAACATGACAGGTGTCCAAGAGCTATTTCCATTTTACTCTTTCTGTGTAAAGTTACTTTGACCCTTAATTGCTAAATTATTCTGTGCGCGTCTACTCTATCGGAAAGTCAAACATAACCAATAGGGATAAACTGGTTCTATGTCTTCTTTCTGTTGTTTTTTTTTTTTTCCCTTCAGTTGTTTGTGTCATCACTAGGGTGGTTTGTACCTTTTTGTTGTTTCTTTCCTCTGGCTTACAGTCTTTCTGACCGTATTTAATTACTATGCTGTGATTAGTGGCATGTGGCCTGGGAGTGCTAAGTCATACCTCGTTTGAGTAACATTTATGTCTTTTCTGTTAGAAGATTAATGCCTTGTAGGGGTCTGACTTGTCTCCCTTCTCCCATTAGAAATTATGCAAGTTTCTATTCTCTAAGTTTTTAAGAGTGAATTTTTAAAACTTAAAGGTTTTGCCCCAGTTACTGTGGGATTTTCTGCTGTAGCATTGTGTCCCTTCGCGTATCTGAAGATATGCTAAAGTTCTGGTGTAGATCTGAGTTTCTGCAAAGTTTGGGTGGGAGAGCAGGGACTTGGTCTGAAAATCACCGGAGCTTTTACTGAACAGTTCTGTTTCCATCTTACTTTCTTGAGCCTGTGCCTTCCAGGTGCTTCCAGTGTTTTATTATTTATATGTCAGTAGTGCTTACAAGCTGCGGTCATGAATGTCAATACATGGTTGGACTTTATGCAGATTGGTTTTGACCCCGGTTTTAAAAATCCAGCAGCTCTTATTCTCCTTCTACCTATAAATCCTTCTTTAAAAACATTTAAGAAGAAAACTGAGGTCCTCTTGACTCAAAATATTTTTTTACATTCTGAAATGTCTTCCTAGATTGCAGCTGATCTTTCTGTCTGAGTGTTTTTGATAAAGGGCAGTTGTATTTACTTAGCTATTGCTCAATAGTGTTACCTATTTTTCATATGTCTGATAAATGAGGTTCTCCATCACTTTTATATTCTAAAGCTTGGTAAAACAAATGTTTTCACTTTCAAATTGAGCCATGTTTTTGTCACAATCAGGACTAGTAAAATTTGCTGAAGTAAAACAATGATGACTCTGATTTCAAGTTATATCACAAACATGTCCCCATTGGAGAGCAGGTATTGGGATCTTGCTAATGTTTAGCCATTAGAAGTTATAAGGAAGTCCTAAACTGGGTTTTCTATTGTTCTGTGAAATTATGATGGAAAAAGTTTTGAATAGCTAATTAAAAAAAAAAAAAAAGCCATTTCATATACATCTCAGCTCTTCTTTTTTCACAATTATGGCTAATTTATTATTTTTTTCTTTCCTCCTTGGGGGGATTGAGGACTTTTAATAGAATAACATAATACATAATTTTAACTGTCATTACAATGAATCAATTAGAGCTTTCAAAACTTCAGTCATGCAAAAAAGGATGGTATTTCAGGGTAAGACACAAAACATAATAAAGCATGAGAGCTGTCAGCACAACGTACTAGAAACAATACAGGAAAAAAAATATTTTCCCCAGAATGTGGGATCAAAGCTGACTGCCTGAATATGCTTGAGGATATTCATAAGACTACAACTCATTCAAAATTTGAAGAGCCTGCCCCTGCAGTTTTTGATCTGGCCTTGTTATAGGAAAAGCAGGGGCAAACTTCTTTTAAAATCAGATGTATTACACACGTTCTTGCATAAGAAACAATATTTCATGGTTCCCAGATCAAAAAAAAAAAAAATCTGACAGTGTTAGGTATGTGTCAATATAGAAATCTTAATGCTCTAAAATAAAACCCAGACTGAAATATTTTAGTCCATACTGAGTAATTTCCTGTTTTACAGTTAGCCAACAGAACACCTCTAGAGTAATGACTGGTATTTACTGAGAATAAGCGTGTGTGCATTCGTCTGTGTTAATTGTAAAAGAATAAAATTTTCATATTAGCATAGCTGAAATGTAAAAGTTCCAATGGTGGCTCTGAAACAGCAATCAAATGTAAAATGTTGGGTTTGGTGGTTTTGTCATAGCCTTCTATTGGACTGTCTTCTTTCCTTAATCAGTGTAGCCTGTTTTTGAACCCGATAACAGTTTTTTTAAGTTTTGATTCAGATAATCATTGTCCCAGAAACATACAACTAAAAGATACTTTGAACATGCTCTTTCTTAGTGATGGCCAATTCACAACAAGGCACGAGCACTTATCTTTGGGTACGTTCCACTGCTGTGGCAGGGAAGTGGTTAGAGAGAGAGGCTGGCATCTAAACTGCCAAATAAGTTGCCTTGAGAAGTAGTGCTTGGCTTGGGACCATTTCTCACATGGAAACGTGTTTGTCAGTTGTTTCTATGTCCTTCCACTCCACTCTTCTCTTGCTCGGGAATGTGTGGAATGACTTTCCAGCAGGCAGGGCTGGTAGGAGGACCTGTGAGAGAGTTTCATAGACTTCGTCACCTGCATGGTGAAACCAGGATCATCTTTTCAGAATGTATATGCTCACATTCTGGCATACCCAACAAAGCCCATCTTTGTTTCTGCTGCCAAACAAAGCATACATAGAAGTTACTTGCTGCTTCTGTTCTTCCTATCCCCTCCAACCATAGTTTTCCATGGTTGTGCTCTAATTTTGGGTCATTCTTTGCAGCCAGGGAACTTCCTCTCCTCTGTGCGATGAACCAAACAGCTGGATGCTGGCTATCTAGTTAACAAAAGGGAAGCTGGCTTTGGGAGAATCTCTGGAACAAGGAGGGGGAACTTTTTAGTGTATGTAGGAAAAATGCCATTTCCCTTAGGAAAAAGTTACGCTGACTTTTAGATGTGTAACTAATACAATTCTATAGATGTTATTTGACAACATTAATTGTTTAGTAGAAAAAAATATTTTTAATGGTTTTTCTTTTAAAGTAATCTAACAGGTTTCACAGTGAGGATAATATTCTGTAGAAGCTTTTAGCACATGGGTCTTCTCCATAAGCATTGTCACAGTTCCTTCAAAATATCCTTCAACCTCTCCATGACGAATACCTTCTCTTTCCCTCTGGGTTTATTCTGGCAAAACTGATGTTCGTTTAACTTTTTACTTTTTTAATAAGGTTAATAGCTAACTCAGAAGTTCTGGCAGGCTGTCAGATGGGGAGCAAATGATGTTCTTTTGTGTCTTACAGTAGGCTCTTTGGAAAAGAGGAGTGCTGGACAAAGCTGAACTCGTGTCTTGCAGAATCTCACCGCAGTTAACTGAATATAAAACTGACTTGTGAACAGGTTGCAAGTTTGGCTCCTCTTAATTCTGTCACCTTGATCATTAATTCCAAGCTGAATTTTCATCCTTTGTGGCAAAATACACACACGCACAAGCTGTTGGCTAGGATTTTGCTGTTTCCCCATAAGCCTTTATAGGAGTGCATTTTGTTGAATAAGCATCTTGTTTTGCTTCGTTTTTTCTGAAAAGAAGGGTACACTGAGGTAATTTATCCTACAAAGAAATAATTACTATTTTTATTATGCTATGGGGGGTGGGGTTTTTTATCTTTGGGGTAAAAATTAAAAATCAATTGTTAAGTTGGAACATGTAGACACATCCATTGATGGGGAAGCCATATATGAATTTAAACCTTTGGGATGCTAATGTGAAAGACACGACTGATAATGTAACACTTCTAATGAATACTTGACCCTGCATAGAGGTCTCTCTGTGTGCTTATTTTTTGGCTTCTATAGGATGTAGATTTGCTTTTGTAAATTCAAGAATTTCCTTTTCTTGAGAATTTTGATGCAAAGTAAAAATGCACTTGAAAGGTTTGTATCTCTAAAATTTTTATGAAAGTCATAGTTAAGCCTAGAAGTATAGCATGTGTTAAACTTCCTTTTCCTTAATAAAAAGTTTTATTATGGCTCCTGGGTTCTCAAATACCCAGTAGTTAAAATCTTATTATAGAAAATAAATGTGTCCTGTGGCTAGAGATACACCGCACATATCAAAAGTACATTATTGGCCCCCGAGAATGAATTCTGCACCACATAGACTAACATTTCTTATGCTTAGCTTGCATTTCTCTATGCTATCAAGTACTTATCAGTTGGTCTGATAACTGCTTTTTCTACAAACTGTTATATACTCTTTATATACCACAGATACAGTATCCCAGTTCTTACAGTGATCATATAGGCATCTTTCAAAACTCACCTCCAAAAGTCCACTTTTTCTTGCTGCCGCGGTTGCCACAGGATGTCTAGTTGCATTTGCTCATCTCCTCTTCTCCGCTGTGTTCTCTTGTCCCAAGAGAGTCAATGGAGGCTTGAGCATAGTGTGGTTTTGTAGAAATCTAGAGGAATTAGTTGTCTGTTGCTTTGGGTGTAAAAAAAGTTAATTACATTTTGCTTGTTTCCAAAACCAAGAATGTATGTTTATCCTGTATCTGCATTTCTTGCTCTGAAGAAATGTCTGCCTCGTTATCACAAAACCTGAATTGTTTTTACTGCCCTGGTAAGGTTTCATTAAAAAGGGAAATATAACTGTTGATTATGTGTTGATGTTTATCTCAGTTGAAAGGCTTAACTCAAGAAAGCTTTTATTTGGGGGGTAAAAGTTCAGGGCCAATACAGAGTCTATATAGAAAAATCGAGCCTTCACATCAGATTCACTGTATGGGCTGCCTAAAGTAACTATTTTGAAGTCATCTTTGGAAAGCTAGAACCTGATATGCTCATCCTGGTTTCTGTCACCTTCTCCAAAGCAAGGGCAGGACAAACAGGGAAGTTTTGCCCACCTGCTCCCTGCCATGTGCACTGATGGAGTCTGCTGATGGTGTGAGCTAGCCTAGTCTCTCAGATGATGACATGGTATCCTGAAAATGGATCCCTAGATGTGAACACTTGACAGGACTGTAAATGTGGCTGTAGAGTGAAGGCATCCAAGTAAGTTTTCAAGCGACAGATATAGGTTGCTGTGGCTTCTTAACCAAGAAAAGTAGTAAGGCTGGGTTTCTATGTTTCACTGTTCTGAATTGAATGCTTAAGTTACTTTCTCAATACGTAAGTGCATTTAAAAAGTTCCAGGTTCTTCAAAAGCTTTGTCATTTCAAACTGTTGTTTATAAACCCAAAGGCATTTATCAAGTGGTATCTATGGAAGGTAAAAACCCTATTGAAGGAAAACCAAAGAAATTACAAGCCAGAATTAATAAATTATATGAATGTTGACCTCTCTGTGTGTTATATTCCACTATGCACTCTCTGACCCTTCCCCTTTGTAACAAAACACTTAACAGTCTAAATAAATAGTTCCTGTTTTATATTTTGTGATTGAAATCGTATGGGTGGGGTCCAGGGCTCTAATACAATCTTGTTGCAGAGCATGAGAGGAAAGAGCTGGTGAAGAGAAGAGGAAAAATATCAGCAAACTTAAGTTGACTTTTTAAAGTACTTCAATACTTTTAATTATGCTTTGGTTTTTCAGATAAAAGAAAACAGAATATTTCTGCTGATGTGGAGGGCTGAAAAAAGACTTGATTTTTCTTTTTTGTCTACCTCCCTCTTTCTTTCCTCCCAGGTTAAAAGGAGGTGAGGAATGTTCTCTAGCTAAAGATTGTTTCTAAGGACCAAAAACATGCCCAGAACTTTAACTGTTTCTACCCATTCATTTCAAATACGTGGGGTTTTGGTTTTTTTCAATGAAAATTTCAGACTGCTCTAAACCATGTTTTTTAAGCATTTACAGCCCATAAAATAATTTTAATTTTTTTTTCCTAGATGATCTGAATATTTAAACTCTCTTCTCCTTTATCCCCTATGGCCTTAATATATAAGGCTGTCAAAATAGAAATATCCTCATGCTAGGAAAAAACATCCTATCAGCTTCTTAGCCAGCTGTCTTTAAAGACAAAGCTACCACATATCATAATCTGTATACCCAATCCTAAAACTATAGCTATTGCATTATGAAGGGAAGTGCACATATGGCAACAAACTGTCTAAGTTAACTGTGTAGATCAAATTCTAAGTTATTCTCATTTTTAAATTTTAGGTGGTTTATGAGGGTCTTGTCCACCTTCTCCCACAATTAAGAGGTTGTCTATTAAGAAAGTGGTTTATGCCCTAAAAGCGTAATATATAAAAATGCAAGTTCTTTATCACTTTGGGGCGCAAGTCCCTAATGGTGGTTTTAATCTCTTCTGTTTTACAGATATCTCCCTCTCAGAGATCTAGTCGTACCCGGTCAGCTTAGGTTGCCTTTGTATTCAGTGGAGAATATATTCAGTGAGACACAGGCACCACCAGATGGTGATTCATCTAATCTATTTTAGACACCTATTTTAAGAAAAGATGAATCACCCAGTGAAGGGGCCTTTCTCATAGAATCATAGAAAAATTTAGATTAGCAGGGCACTCTCGAAGTCACTGGTCCAACCCCTTGCTCAAATCTGGGCTAAATTCCAAATTGGATCAGATTGCTCAGGGCCTATCCAGTTGATTTTTGAAAATGTCCAAGGATGGAGAGTTCACAGCCTCTCTGTGCACCTTTTTCAGTGTGGAACTACTTGTATTTTGATTAATTTTTTCCTGATCAGAATTTACTGCATCACGATTTGTGACTTTGGTCTTTTTGCTCTGCACCTTGGAGAAGACTCTCACGCTGCCTTCTCTACAACTCACCTTTAAGTAGTTGAATTCAGCAATTGTCTCTTAGGTTAGCTTGAAAGAGAAGACTAACCCAGTTCCTTTAGCCTCTTCCTGTGTATCTTCTAGAACCTCAGGATTCTGAAGTGACAGTCTTAGTCATTTAGTACGCCACTGCCTTACTTTCTCCAGTTTGTCAAAACCCTGTTGTATTGAAGTCCTTTTTTGCAGAGCTGCTAACCATTCTAACCTGTTGGTCCTCAGCTTGTACTGATTTTTATTGTTCTTATTCTCTTTGCTAACTATAGAGAAAATCTATGGTGACTAGACTTAAAGTTAGGTTATGTAAATACCACTCTAAAAGCTGATTTCTATGACTAGATTAAATGTTAAATTTGGATATGCTACTATACTTGTAATCTTAAGACTTGGAATCCTGCCTGCTTATTAAACGCTCGGAGTTTGCATGTACCAGATGGATATGTTCTCAATAATGTGTCCGCTTGAAGTGAGGACCACAGGAGTCTGTCCTGGAACCTGTCAATCTTTGCGATCTTTGACAGTGACCCGGAGGAGCTGATGGAGGGCTTATGCTTGCAGATCATACCGAATTGGGAGGACTGGTCAATACACTTAAGGACAGAACTACCATTGAGGGACTCAGGCAGGCTGTAGGGATGTGTCAACAGGAGCTTTATGAAATTCAGCAAGGACAAATGCCAAGTCCTGCACCTGGGAAGAAACCCTACCTTGGAACAGTACAGGCTGGGAACAGCTCTGCAGAAAAGAACCTGGTGGTCCTGGTGGTGAAGGAAGGGCCAACAGCATCCTGGGATATATTAACAGAAGTATGGCAAGTACATAGAGGGATGGGATCATTCCCCTCTACTCAGCAATTGTTAGGCTGCCCCTCGAGTACTGTGCCCAGTTTTGGATCCCCAAATACAAGGAAGATGTTGCTAAATTGTAGTGAGTTTAGAGGAGGGTCACCAAGTTGGCTGGGGCACTTGACTGGTGAGAGGCTGAGGGTCTTGGGTTTGTTCAGCCTGGAGAAGAGGTGACTTCAGATGGACCTAATGGCAGCCCCGCAGTTTCTAGAGGAGGTTATTGTAAAGGTGGAGTCGGGCTCTTTCCAGTAGCACATAGCAGAAGAACAAGAGACAAGGGGTATAATTTGAAACGAGGGGTTTAGATTGGCTATAAGGAAAAGCTTTTTTCACTCTAAGGACAGCCAAACAGTGAAGCAGGTTGCCCAGAGAGCATGTTCAACTTCCATCCTTGGAGGCTTTCAAGACCCAACTGATACAGCACTGGGCAATCTGGTTTTATCTTGGATGACCCTGTTTTGGGCAAATGGTTGGATTAGAGACCTCCAGAGACTCCTCCAACCTGAATAATTCTATGATCTTATGAATTGCATTTAGTGCCTTCATGTCATCTTTTAAAATTATTTTTGTTTGCTCCCTTTGGGGAAAAGGAAGTAGGTACAGGGATTATATATTCTTATTTAAAGTATGTTGCAAGAAATGAAAAATAATTCTGTGAACTGGTGAAATACAACATTTAGGTACATCTCATGTCATATATTTCCTTATATTTCAATTGCTATGTTACTTTTTTTTTTCTGTACAGCAATAAATCCTTTAAAAATAAAGTCTCTTTAGAAACCAGTAGTTACTAAAGGAACTTCCAGATGAACTGGTTAAGATGCTGTCCATACATTTACTAGATATAGATAGAAATATTGCTTTTCAGCCTAATGAGTTTGTCCTTCATGCAGTCCAAAAACCACTTATGAGTACAGTATTTCTCCATTCTGTGCTTTTCCTTTAAACAAAAATACCACTGGGCTAAATTCAGCTCTGCAGTTACTCTGATTTCAGACATATCTCTGCAATCTTGTTGATTCAGCTTTAGTGGGGTATAAAAAGAGAAGCAATTGAATAGGTTCTATAGACATTAATGGCTAAGGCTAGCAGGTTATTTCCAGAGCTAAGCATTAAATACCTGAATGTGGAATTAGACAAATACCATATGACGGTCCAGATGAATGAATATTTCCATGTTCAGTCTTGTTCCAAAGAGGGGACCTCGATGGCTATGGATCTTCATTGCAACACCATCCAGCATCTCATACTTGAAGTTGGGAAAGAACAAGTGTCAAGGAGGAGTAAAAGAGCTGTTTCTACTCTTTTTAAGCAACCTGGATCTTTTACCTTGCTCAGTGGATCTGTGAACCTGTCTTAAAGGGCTAAAATCAGCCCCAGAAAGAATGTTTCACACCAGCCACTGACTGGGGCTCTTGGCAGAGCTTGCTAAGCTGTAGCAGCGTTAAGAGGATGCTCATGACCCAGGCAACAAATTTCAGAAGGGCGAGACAGTTTCTTTACTTAGGTTCTCTTAAGTCTTAGCTGGTTAGTGCTGGATGTGATTGACTCCTTTCAAACTGGCTAGAAATTGGAGGATCTCTCACCTTCCCCAAAGCTGTGCATTTCATACAGCATGGCTTGGCTTCCTGAGGCTGTAAGGCAAGCTGGCTGAAAATCCCCATTCTTCAAAATTGTACCTGTATACTTGCTCGCTTGCTAGCGTGTGTAAAGACTACCTCCCTTACTGGTATCTGTATTGTTTGTGCCCTGCAAAGCTGTATTTTCATCTTCAAAACAGCGTCAACATGGTTGCATCTAGGCTGTTAAGGTTTTTTTGTTTGTTCTCTCAATCTGCTGGCCACACTTCTTTTGATGTATCCCAGGGTACCTCGTATTGCAATGGAGTCATAAATACTTATAGAAAAAATGAAATAGTTTAAAACCAACCAACCAACCAAAAAAAAAACCAACCCAACAAAACAAAGCTCCACAAACCAAAAAAAAACCAACCACCAAACCAAAACAAAAAACCCAAACCAACAAAATATTTTTCCCTTAACATATGTTTAATCACCATCTAACTAATGAAAAAACAGTATCAATATGTAGTCTTGGGCGTTTTTTTCCTGAGAATATATAAAGTAAATTCTCCAGTGAGTTTGAATTTATTTAAAAGTAAGATTCTTTTGAAGAATTATAAAGGAATTTTAGGGGTTTTTAACCTGAATTCTTTTTTAGCAGTAAGATAATTCTACTGACAATTGATTAATTTCACTGGTGCTTTGTACACAGACTATACCCAAGGCTTTAAACCACTTGGCATACGTAGGTATTCGTATCTGTGCTTCTCTGAAGCTGTGATCAAGTTCTTCAAGCATCTGTTTTTATTAAAAAGCAAAACGCCTTTGAGGTGTCTTCAAGATGAAGAAAATGTAAAAAATGTGAGGTGAATGTAACTGGAACAGTGAAGGGTCATCATATAAACTGCAACAGTCATTACACGAGGTGTGAATTAAAGCAAGTTGTGGATCTTCTAAAATGCCTTTTCTGCAGAATGAAATCCAAACTATATCAAGTGTAATGCTGTCCTAGAAGTGTTTCAGCTTTGATGAGCTTTCACTGAAATCCATGTTTCTTGCTGGCTTGCCGTCTGCGCCGCAGAGTCCAGGGTCTCCACGCTCTGCAGACTGGGCAGCTGTTCCATGGATGCTTCTCTGGGCTGGGGGACTCCCTTGCACTTCCAGCTGTGGCAGCTGCTAGGAAACCAGTAGATCATGAGATCAACATCTTGATATCAGGAGTTTGAGGCTTCTTGCCAGCTGCCTGCAAACTCTGGCCGCAGCCAGTGCACTCGGGCTTTGGAAGGCTTGTTCCTCCCTCCGAGGGGGGAACGTGTTGCAAAGTTTTTGTAGCAAATTCCAAATCCTGACCAGCTGTCTTAGCAACTACCACATTCAGCCAAGTGAGTTAGATACCCTGGAAAAAACTGTTCAGATGTTGACATGAACCATTCAATGCCGTATTAATAAAAAAATAATAAAAAAAAAAACAACAAAAAAAACCAAACACCCAAAACCAAACCAAAAACAATAACAAAGCATCTGCCCCCTCCATTCCCTGCCTCCCCCTCCAAAAAACCCCACAGAAGACATGCCATTACTTGTGAGCAGCTTCTCATTGTCATGCCTGCTAGTGGGGTGTATGTCACAGCTGGTTTTGCCCCATTTCTGCAGCTGGGAGGTAGGAGGCCTGGCAACGTGACTTGAGCTCACACCAAGCCCTGCAGTGGAAAGTTCTAGGAGGCTTGCTAACCCGAGGTGACAGCATTTGAAAAAAGTCACAACCAGATGTGAACAGCATGGTGGCTTGTGTGAAGAGCGTGTATCTTGTGTTTACCGCGTTTTCTACCCTCTCTGTTTTCTCCAGCAGGGCTCCCCCTGTCTTTGAAGAAATAGGGGTGCTGGACACAGCCTGCAGCCCTACCCCGCTGTTAGGGTCCTCGGGGAGCTGCCAGGGGTGGTTCAGTACTTCAGCCCCTCACCACCTTGTACCTGCAAGTCAGGGGGATGTGCGCTGCAGACCCCTGAAGAAGTTTTGGGTTATTTCAAAGCGTGGTTGAAAAAAAAAAAAAAAAAAGCAAAGCACGGATCTCAGAGAACTGTAAAAGAAACGGTTGGACTGCAGCAACGGCTTCCCATGTAAACATGATATCTTGTTTAATGGCTGTGAGCATTCTTTGCAGTAGATGGGTGTGTGGCGGGAAGAAAGTGCTTTAACAGTATCCTTCTGGACCAATTTAAAACAAAAAGCAAAGTTTTTAGCAACTAAAACATGTGTAACAGAAGGGATGAAAGCACTTCTGGCATTCATGCTGCAGTGAAATGTAAAATAAAGATACGTTCTTCTTTTACGGAAGGCTGTCCTATTGCTGTATAGATAGTGGTCAGTTTTGTAAAAACATAAGAAAGATTTTTAGTGTATAATTTTGAGTTTTGAACACCTTTGAAGCAATAAAGGGGGGGACGCTGATATATACATATGAATTTTAAAGATATAAAATTATTATATATATAGAAAAAATTAAATATCCTTATAGCTTAAAGCATTTATTTTATTTTTATTGTATTTTATTTTTACAAGCGTGCATTTCAAATTCAACTTTTCACTGTGTGTGTATGTCATTGCCCTCTACTGGACAGATTTAGAATATTTTTTTGAGCAATGCTGCCTGCTTGCTTGGAGTCTGTGATTGTTACTTCAGCATAATCAGAAGAGGGATGTCTTCACACTCCAAGTATTAAACAAACACATGGAAATAGCTCTGTAAGGTGGGTAGGTTTGTCTTTGTATTACGTGTGTTTAGCCAGTAGTTTTCTGCTTATAATTTGTAACAAAAACCTCTTACAAAACTGATGTTTTGAGATCTTTGTTTATTTTATGTAAAGTTATGCAAGGTAAAACTGCTTATCCTTATTGCAAGAAATCACTTATATGGGATGGCTGTGGAAAATTCTCTTTTGGCTTGGCAAAATCTCCCAAACATTTCATAAAATAAAAGGATTCTGAAAATTACATTGGCAGTGAAATTATAACTGTAATTGGCAACATATTTGTGTTGTAGTTCATGGCTAGGTCAATGTCACGTATATTCTAATCCTTAAAATGTTTTAAATCAACAGGATTAGAATGGGTAAATAATTAAAAATAACGGTCTTGCTGTTTTCACGTGGCAGTTTGGGGGCTTGATCCTGCCTCGTGCCCAAAGAGCTGAAAACAAGCCCCTGTTTACTGACAGGTTGGTCAGGATCAGCTCTTCTTTTGGTTTGATGTTTTTTGCTTTATTAGTGGCTGGCTTTCTGCTGTTAACTGAACCTTGCTTGGAGCTTGTGTCATTTCAAACTGAGCAGGGACAAGACGACTCTCTGCTGCTTTGCAGGCTTGAGCTCTGGGGTTTTTGGGGAGGAGAGGTGGGAAATAATCACTCATTGCACCTCTCATTCAGTGAGGGCTGCTGCACCATGCGGCTCTCCATGTAGAACAGGAAGAGCGGGTCTGGTGAGAGTGGAAAGAAGGTGGCAGCTGTCACTCACGAGTGGCATTTGGCTGGTTACCTTGTTTGGGCATGCTTTTTTCCCATCTGCTCACCCACTTGATAGCTGTCCCTTTCTGTGGCTAGATGGATATCTAAGCACACTAAATGGAGAGGAAAATAATGCTGCTGTCTCTAAAGGTGGTAAAGTTGAACTTTTAGAACAGTACCACGTAGAGAACTTCTTGCTAAACAGAAGGAAAGGAGAAGAAACAAGTACTATATGATACATAAGGATATAAATAAGTTTGAGAGAGTGGCAGGCAGAGATGAAGAAGGAAGCACCAGGCTTGCTGAGTGAGGATCTACTAGTGGAATTCTTTGAAGGCTGGTCTTGGGCCTCCTGCGTGTAATGTTTTGATGTTGACCTCGGGCATGAAAATTGGGAGTAATGATGAAATTGGATGATGACAGAAATTTGAGAAGTGCTGTAAATACAGAGAAGTGTTTAGGCTATCACACAGAATAAAATCAACTATCTTGGGGGCTTCAATAACAGTAGAAATAGGGTAAGATTTAATAATGCAGAGAGCGAAGCCATATTTGAAATTTCTTTCGGATCCTTTTCTCATCAAGCAGATATGTAACAGGTACAGGTCTGCAGCCCTAGCTGTCTGAGATACGGTAGTCAGCATAGCTCATTTTAAAGTGGAAATTGATTTTAATAAATTTAATGGTATGTTGCTGCCAAACTGCCATGACGTGGTTTGTAGCAGATTTTAAGACTGACTTTAGTCAGCGATGATGTATCATCTTTGGAGTTGTGTGGTTTTATGCATGTCCTCTTTATTTAATTACTACTTTACAGTTTTAAGCACCAAACACAATAGAAAAGGAAGATGCAAAAGCAAATTTTCTTCTTGGGATGGTATGTGCAAGAAACATGGCATAACTTTTTGGTGGCAGAAAGTATCTTGAGTGACTTAATTTAACTCTTTGACCAAAATCTGTCCTTAGCTTGTTTCTGCATACTTTGTAAGCTTTTTCTGAGGCTTGGATCATGTAACAGTCAAACTGTGGATAACCATTCAAGTCTTCAGAGAATTTCTAGTGTTCACTTTCCTTCACCTCTTTGGAGTTTGGGAAAAGAAAAGACTTGGAGACCATACATTAATGAGGCTACACTGAATATCTCAGTCATTTTTCTCTGTTGTCTGAAAGTCAGAGTGAGTTAAAAGCCTTCAGGGATTGTTTCCAGTTGTACGCTGCGTTTTGGAATTTGTTGCTGGCTGATTACAAAAGTAGATCAAGAGGCAAAGAAACATGATTTCTGTGTTTGCCATCTTTGGCATTGACAACAAAAGAAAATGATAGAAGAGGCATACAGCTAAATGATATGTAGAATGGAAACTTTACCTGGACTTTGGGCAATCCTTGCTATTTTCTCTAACGTGTTTTAGAACAACAATATGCTATAATGGCAGGCACACTAAGAAGCAATATGGAATGTGACCTGATGGGAAACAAACCTGCACTAAGTCACCTATAAAGTAACATGCAGGTGTTTTCAGTTTGCCAATGTTCATAAGAACTTGTGTATATTAAGGTATGTATCATTGTGCATTTAGTACTATCTAAACAGAAACATTTAGGGAGAGCTTAATCCCATTGACATTTCAGAAACAACTTTTTTTTACTAACATTTTAGAGTGTGATGAATTTGGATATTCAATAAAACAAATTAGCATAATGGTTTGCATACAGGATATGTAGCTTTTAGACAAGACATCAGGTTATAAATGAAACTCATCTGCATCTAGCCAGGAAGCACTGTTTGCATATATAATCTGACTCACTACCAGTGCTTTAGCCCTTAATATGTTATGCCATTGAGAGGGAGAATAGCTTGAAAAAAATCATGAACTATTTTTAGCTTGCATTTAGCAAGGGATAAGGTTGAAAGGAAAAAGAAAATTAAGGGTAAGAAGAAAAAATGATGTTGCCTCTCTATTTTAAATGTTTGAATGTTACATGGTGATTATTTGAGGTAGCGAGAGCTGATAGGAAGTAATTTTTACCAGAAGTCACAATGTTATGTATAGGACAGAGGTTGGTGCTGGATTAGTGCTGGAATCTGGAAGAGATTTACTACATAATGTTAATATATATGTGTAAGTATTTTTTTTTAAACAAAGTATAAATCATATTAGCACTGGATGCTGAAGTGAATAGGGAACTTGTAGACTAGTAGGATGGTTTTGGTACTCTGCACTTCCCAGAGTATGACAGATAACATAGACAAGTGCTTTATATATTCTGGAATCAGAAGATTCCTCTGAGAATGGACTGCTAGTGGAGATCAGGAAGGCAGGTAATGGTTGAAAACACACTGGAACAGTAGAAGTGGTTTCCATAGACAGTGTGATAAGATTGTGACAAACTGATGGCTATTATACAGACACCAAGTACACGGAAGGATCTTCTTTTTTGATGATTTGCATTGCTGTCCCAAAAAACCAAGCTAAGTAACTCCTGCCTGTCATAAATGTGAGACTGTAAGTCTAGGGATGTGCCAAATACATCAGAGTTAAGTTCTTGAGGTGGGGAAGCGTTTGTTCAAAAATTTACCACCTGCATACCTGAAAAAGTTCACTTACGATCTGTTGATGAACAAAGTGTAACTTAAATTACTTAAAGGTAACTTGTTTACCAGCTTCCCTAGCAAATATGATGCCTTTTTTTCTCACTACATGGACGGCTGAGAGAGCAAGCACTGGACTTCATCGCAGCTGATGTAACCTCTGAAGGAAAAGAATTGGGATGCAAGAGCACAGCTTCTGAAGACGTTGGAGTTAGCCATGTTGAAGGAGCAGTTAGGAACGGAGCTGTCAGGAGTGAACTGGACAGCAACAGGAAGCTTTCCAGATAAACATGTCCTATCTGCTGTGGGGCTGGGGTCAAGGCAAACACAGATATCGAGGGTGCTGGCTAGGGGGTAAGAGTGGTTTTGGGTACTGGACATAGTGTAGGTTGAAATGTGTGCAGGTTACCATTTACGAGTGTTGACTAAATAAAGAAGGCGGCTGGTCATCAAGCACTTTGCAATTTGCTGAAGGGTAACTGCAAGCATCTTGAAATGGCAGGGGCTTCAAATAAACCCGTGCTGCTGCTTCTCAGGCAGCCTCATAAGTACGGTTTGAAAATACAATACTTCCACCTAAACTTTGTGTTTCACAGGCTCCACTTGTAGCAGCCTTGTTTCTTCCAGTCTAGAAAATGCTGTACTCTGGACGTTTTGAAGGAAGAACATAAGGAATCAGTGCCTTGGGTATAAAGGAGTATAATCTCTCCCATTGTGACCAAATAATAGAGTGTCTGTTTGCTGTGAGAAACTCAGTCATGCATGCACTGGGCAAAGTTTTCTGCTGGCTGGCACTCATTTACTAGGAGGGATGTCACTACTTATTTTAAATGTGTATCTCTGTCTTTTGTAAAAATCAGCACTATTCTGACCAGTGTTAGCTTATTTTCTTTTTCCTAAAGCACTCTAGGGAAGCTCAAGTTTATGGTGCAAGTAAAAATCTTAATGATACACAGAAAACATGTTGAAGTGATACAGCCATGTAATCTTCATAAAGTCTATGCTATAAATACCAAGAAAGCAGGGTCACCTCATATAATTTAGATTAGGTTCTCTTTGAACTGTGTGGCTTGTTTTGGAGCCAATATCCTGCTTTTCCTACGAGCAAGGTAATCCTGCTGGTGTCAGTACAACTCCAGGCATGTATGCCAGGATGTAGGAGAGAAGACTTGTCACACTGGCTTGGATTGAAGAACACTATTTATCTTGCCTCTGCAGTTCCAGAAGTCTGGAACTTGCCCTATTGTTGGTTCAAAATATTTTATGATCTTGCAGTCACTCTGAGAAAAAAATTGTTCAACAGGATTTTGGATATATCTATGCCACACAGCAACAAAAGGGTGGAGCGGCAGAAAGGAGCTTTTATTTTGTTTTTCTTTCCATAGGTGGTAGCTTGGCAGAATTCTTTGCAGAGCCATTATTTTAGATGCTGCTGGAATTCTGTTCAAATACTGTAAAAGGAGTTCCTTGATCATTTTGTTGTTGTTTTAAAAAGGGGAGAAAACCCACTTAGTTAAAGCACTGGACCTGTGTATAAAAAGGAAGTGAGTGTCCTTATTCCCGCTTCACAGCTCAAGGAACTGAAGCATAGAGAAGTGAGCCTGGCTTGCCCAAGATCATGCAGCACAGAGAATCAGATGGAGCCGTGGAACCAGCAGCTGAATGCTGCTTTTTAACCTAAGCAACATCCAATTCACTAGAGAATAAAGCCTTCTAGCAGCCTTATTGTCACCAGGTTCATTTAAAAATATGAAAACTTTCATCCCCAAAGACCTGCTCAAATCAAACTTTTTTGAAATGAACACTTTAGGTTTAGTTAGAATACCATGAGAGGGACAATCCAGACTTGCTGCTACTAAATAAATGTGTACTAGAGCAAGCTTGGTTTTTTTTTTAATTTTTTTTCCCTAAATTGCAATGTGCTGCAAAAGACTAAAGCCAGTCTGTTCTTCCGAAATATTTAATGTATGAAAAATATAAGAGGAAAAGAGGGAAGGGTGATGATAGGTGTTCATGGGCTTATTTTTTTTTTCCTTTGTTGTACTTTCTGGAATGATTTTGCATAGTTTGATAGTAAATTCAAACTTAAAGTTACAGCATCAGTGTCAGCCATGGTTATGGCTCTGGCGCCCAGTGTTCTTAGTGATGGTTTTTTCTACTTCTGTGGATTTCTGAGGCTTTAGCATCATTATGCTCTGCATCAACAGATTGCAGATGAGGAATTGGCTGTAGTCTTTTCCAGCAAAATCTGTAATGATTATTTCTTTTGTATGGTTTTTATTTTGGTAGAATGCTTATCTATTCAAAAGTTAAGGTTCCCATAGCAATGTTAACATGGCCACATTGCACATATGCAGTATTTTCAATAACTGTTAATTTATGCTTTGCTATATGTCTTAAATGTGGCTGAATTACTGTTGCTGTGGGAACCTAAACTTTTGAGCCTCCTGACTTCTTTGCCTAGCTTAATGCTCAATTATAAAATTTTGCAGTCTAAAAATGGTGCTAGCATTGAACTCCCTTCTTAGTCTACTGAGAGCTGGGTACATTAGAAAACAGTGGGCAAACTCAAAAGAGATTCTGAATGTATTTTCAAGTAAAAGGTTTTAAATTTTACTTCTGTCTAAGCTAGTTACCCTAGAACAGATAGCACAATGGCTGCACAGTCCAGGGTATGTCCCCAGTTCCTTCAGAAATCAAGTGCTGGTACATACATCTACCAATGTGTACCTCTGCAGGCAGGGCTTTTTGTGCTGTAGACTAGGACCATCCTTGGCAGCAATTTCTGACCATGTGAGTTTAGAGGAGGCATTCATTGGCACAGATAGTATTTTCATATCCCATCATGAGGTACATCTGCCAGCAGTAATACCTGTAGCTTGCTCTGGAAATCCCTTGATGTACTTGTGATTTCCTTTATGGACTTCTGTATAGGTGATTTAGGGGAACTATTAACTATACTTCTTGCAAGGGAATGCAGTTTCTTGAGGCTAAACAGTAGGGGTCTCCAGTTGTGTAATAAGATCTTCTGTATTGTTCCTTCCAATAGAACTACAGTTTAAGGATTCGCCTGTGTGAGGAAAATTGATTGGCAGGACTGTTCTTTTCTAGCTATTAGGGTATAATTTAGCTGTTCCAGAATAACTCCCACATGTGGATGAAATATTCCAAAATAAAAATGATTTTATTCTATAACAATTATTTCACTTTGGAAATGGAGTAATTATCCCAGAATAAAATAATCACTCTACTTCCAGAGCAGAATAATTATTACAGAATCAGAGTTGCTTATTTTGGACTACTGCATGAGCACTGAGGAGCTGTTATGGAGAAGTTATTTTACTTCATTTGCCCTCCCTATTGTTCACAGCAAGTAAATCCTGCTGGTCGTACTGTGCAGTTGGTGGCCTTGAAGTTGTGTTGGGGAACATAGGTGCTGCAAAGAGGGGTCTTTGGTCAGATAACTAAAAAAAAACATATAAGTGTAGCAAGCCTTTGAGCTCTATGGATATTTTTAGAGGTTGATAATTAGCACAGGTGATTCAGAAATAGTTTACTTAAATAATGTGTCCATTACTAGCAGGAAACAAGGCTTTTGGGGGGTTTTTAATATTGAGATGCCCTGCTGATGGGATTTATCCAGGGCCAAGGGGATTGATGCCAGGCCCAAGTGAGAATGAAGCAGTGTTTGTAGGAGGTCAGTTAGGCAATGGAAGAGGCTACCAAGGGGAGAAGGGGGCTTGGTCTTTATTAGAGACTCTAAGATGTCTAGGAGCCTACCCCTGCCCTAGTCAAACCAGGCTGTCCTTCCCAGGAGAGGAAGAGCGGCCGGATCCCGAGCCCAGCCAGGCGCGTGCCTGGGGTGGGAGCAGGAAGTCTCGGGATGCCGATGTCTGAAGGAAACTTGACATATTTCCAGAGTCAGTGCGGTTCACTGGTGACGACATACAATTGCTGTCACCTAGGAAATGAAACACGTTCCCATGGCAACCCCAAGGCTGCGTTATTACTCAGCTTCAAAATGTTGACAGTTGGAAAAAGGCCTCTTCTGATACCACCCCCCACCCCAAGGGTTTTTCCCCCCCCTTAATAAATGTGCTTTATTATTTAATCTGAAACAGGGGAAAGGCATATATTTAACTCAAGATGCTTCATGGAAATAAATCTTTGGAAAAAAAACAAAAAAAAAGCAGGATGTTTTACTCACTAAAAGACTCTACTGCCTCCTAAAATAGTTCCAGATCCTGTGAAGGTAATTTTAATGAAGTGTATGGCACTTCAGTTGGCTTAAATCATCAGACAGCTCCTGAAATTATTTTGCTGGATCCTTTTACATAGTTTGAATCACTGTGAAAGTCTCCAGCTGTAAACTGTAGCTTTGTTTTGTAACCATATAAATAACTGGGAAATGAAACCTTCATTTTACCATAGTACAAATGGAGACATGCTTGCTGCCTTCAGCGTTTCTTCAGTATTTATTTTCCATGGTCTTTTTCCTTCAGTTACCTGCCCAAATCTTCTCATCTGTCTTACTGGCAGCATCTGTGCATGCATAGACATGCTTCTCAAAGCAATGGGTATGAATTTATAGGTAGGAAATGTTGAAGTTAGTTATTTGCAGCAAAAGGGACCATGCTTCTTGATGAGAAGCTCACTGGCAGCAATGAAGACTTATGGTCCCAGCACCTGCTGCTGTTTCTGGGGAGTATGTCCCATACCTGTGTGACCTTAATGAGGTTGCATGGTCAGGAGGGATTTCATCACAGTGGTTTTTAGCTTGCTCAGGTGTCTTTTTCTTGCTATCTCAAGTCTTGTCCATGTTGACAGTGCTTCTGAAATGCATATTTTCTGCACATTTTCATCAGGATTCCTTGCTTCTTTGTAGTAAAATTTTTAGTAAAGATATTAGGACCATCCTGTGAGGAGTACAATTTCTCTCCTATAGATAGAGCTGAACCAGCAATTTTAGTCTTTGGACCTTTCGGAGGCCTATTGTGGTTACTTGTGCCTTTCCCCTGTGTGTACTAGGAGATCTGTGAGTACACTGAGCTTTTGGCTTGCTTGCAAAATTTGTTTTCATATCTTCATTCTCTTTAGTCATCCTGCTATAACAGACATCTGCTTTATCATACTTATTGGTAACTCAGACAAAGCATTCATTTAGACTTGAGACCATACTTGCGTTAGTTTTTGCAGTGTGCCAACTGCAACGTGCCCCTTCTTTTTCTGCTCTTACTTTCTTGTTTATATAGCAAAATAAACTTGCTCCCCTTCCTGCAACACATAGTAAAGTATATCGTAGCTTGATTTTTGATAATTTTCACTTACCCTTTCCCTTCT
This sequence comes from Tringa solitaria, assembly GCA_026413425.1. Taxonomy (NCBI): domain Eukaryota; kingdom Metazoa; phylum Chordata; class Aves; order Charadriiformes; family Scolopacidae; genus Tringa; species Tringa solitaria. Next base: position 47,537,767 of record JAOXJM010000023.1, read on the forward strand.
TGAGCTCTGATATTAGGAAGATCACATTCTTTGCCATTTCATCATCTTTTCCATTACTTGGTATGCTTTCCACTTAGTATCCTTTTTCAGGTACTTATTCAACCACTAGATCTGATGCACCTTAACACAAGTCCTCCTAATTATTGAAAATATAATTTCAATATTTGTATCCTGGGTACCTCTTGGAGAAGTTCCAGACCTGCTTCACAGTCAAGTCCTTGACATCCTCAATCATCTGATTTTACTAATAGAGTTTATCAAAGCTGTCTGTTTTCCTTGTAGAAATCTGTTGTGGACTTGCTTTGCTTTGCTTTGCTCTTTGTATTTCCAGTTAATTTAAGCAGGGACCTCTTGTGATCCTTCTGTCCAGCGTCATATTCTACATCTAGATTTTCTGTAATGCCCTTACTTCTCACCAAAAGCAAATCTAAATTTGCTTTTGTTATTGCATTGAATAGCTGAAGAGGTCAGACTAGCTGATTGTATCTGTCATCTTTAGCTCCTTAATTGTATGAGCAAAAGGTTTATTATTGTTAATATTATTACTCCTTGTTAATGCTGTTGAATAAAACCTATCATTTTAGTGTGAGATGTATTTATTTCACTCTAAATGCTGAAATTAAACTTCTGATGTAGTCTGGAAGAAGGCAATCTGGAAGAGCTCGTGATTTTCCATTTGGTGAAATTTTGTGTGCATGTTTACATGTAATGCCACTTCATTCTGGATCAACTAATAATCAGTAATACATGAACAAAATAGATGGTGGTTCCTGTATGTTGAGAAGCTGATGTGGACTGTTATGGTGTTTCACTGTTTGTGCTAAAACTAGTGCTACCTTATGTGGGCATCAGGATTTCTCCCTTGATGTTTTACATATGTCTGTCTGAGGAGTCTTTCATCGGAAAATGTAAAGGCATTTCAGTACCTGCCTTACTGTTAACTCTCCTTGTAAGGTTGATATTGGCAATACTCCCATGAGCTGCTGATTCAGAAGGCACTAACTAACCTAACCACTGTCAGATAGTCTCTTGGCTGTCACCTCAAGCCAGTTGAGATGCTGTGAGATTGTAGAGAGATGAAATGATCAGTAAGTCACAAAGCACAATGGAAAGGATCAAACCTTCACAAAGAAGGTAGAAAATCTTTTCCCAGAACTTGGTTGTGTTTATGTAGCCCAACGCTCTGAGATGATTTGAAATAGGTAGTTCAATACCTAACATCTTGGGAGATAGCAAGCGCCAGTAGATCTGAGGTAATGTTAACACGGATTGTAGGTGGGATGTTTTTTCCCCAGCATTCATTAAAACCCATAAAGGTTAAAATATTTGAGTAGAAGTCAGATATTTGAGGAATGATTCAGGGACCAAAGGACAGGCAAGCATGTAATGTGGTTTTGTGTTTCTTGAGGTACCTGAGACGTTGGTAAAGATGTGGCAGATACAATACAAGGTTTATGGGAGACCTACCCTCTTCTCAGTGCAGGAACTGAAAGCCAGTCTTGAATATCTTATGACTTTTGAACTGCTCATGCACACCTAAGTTGAAGCACTTGGGTCCTTCTCCAAATAGCTCTCTGGATCTAGGCTTTACTCTTTGGTGTCACTGCTCTATTAGATGTTCATCTCTGGGTCCATTCACTCAAATAACTACATGTGCAAAAGCTGTCCTTTCAAGTTTCCTTTTTCTGTCATTTCCTCTCAAACAATAAACTTTTCAGGTGTTATTAGAGCTGTAAGTCCTTTAAGTCCTTGCTGTTCTGCCTGACAATCCTTATTTTTCTATCAGAGGAAAATCCTTCTCCAGAGCTCATCAGGGAAAAGGAGATACTTTGATAAGATCATTGATTCCTCTTTGATGACCTTGACAGAAGGGAAAGGGATTAATGATCTAATTTTTATTTTATTTTTGTAAGCTTCCTCAAGGTAGATGACCACTTCTTTTCTTCTTTTCTTCACTTCAACTTCTCCCCCTGTCCCTCATGTTTTTCATTAGCCTTCTGTCCACCCCACCCCAGGTCAACAACCTCTTTCTGGTTACTCTACAAGGTATATCTCCCTAAGCCTGTGTAATCATTGGAGGGCAGAATGTCCTGCAAGCTTAGCAGACAGTGCTGTTTCTGACTAGTGAGTCATAGTTTGCAGACTGATCACAGTGAAGACCAATAAGATATTAGAGAACAGGGAGATTAAGGGGGGAGGAGGGGGGAAGGTTGCTGAGCAACAACATGACATAAGCATCGTTACGATCTATTTTTACAGCAAGAAGGTTGCAGAAGACTATAGAAAACATTTATTTTCCAGATTCTTATTCATATCTATGGGATGACACTGGCCTGAAGGGAAGAAGTACTGTACTGACTTAGCTAGTAGCTGTGCCCTTGTAATCGCCTCACTGTATGGCCAGTTGGCAGCAGATTAGAAGAGAACACTAATGTACATTGGTCATTCCACAGTTTCTGAGAGAAAAGGCCATGACTACATGTCTATAACACAAGAAGATATAGTTAAGAGGCACAACTGCCAGTAACATCTGGAAGTCACTTTTTCCACATGCATCAGATATATGAAATGTTCTTATTTTTAATAAAAGTCCAAAATGTGGTTTAGGTTGGAAGGGACCTTAAAGATCATCTAGTTCCAACCTCCCTGCCATGTGCAGGGTCACCTCCCACTAGACCAGGTTGCTCAAAGCCCCATCCAGCCTGGCCTTTACATCTCAAGGGATGGGACATCCACAGATGCTCTGGGCAACATGTTACCCCTTTTCTAGTCAGTGGGAACTTCACCAGATTGCCACAACTTTTCAAATGTAACAGAAAGCGGCTTAGCAATTTTATCCGCCAGTTCCCTCAGGACCTGTGGATGGATTTCATCAGGTGCCATGGGCTTGTGTACTTCAAGTTCCTTAGATGGTGTCATATTTTATTTCAACTACAGTGGGTGACAGTCTTTCTCCCAGTCCATGCCTTTACCTTCTGCGATTTGGGTGGTGTGGTTAAAGCCCTCGCCATTGAAGACTGAGGTGAAATAGTCATTAAAAATATGTTAGCATAAATTTTTTTTGGCCAGCCAAGATGTCTGCTGCATAAATTGTTCAGTACTTCAGATAAGGCCATAAGCATATTTTGCAGCTTTTCGTGTACCTTTCTGATCCTCTAGGAACAATGGGCCAGAACAGAATGGGCTAACTGTAATGCAGTTCGCCACCCCTTTTCTATGTGGACATTCAACAGCAGTCAGGAGGGGGAGTCAAGTCTAGCTATTGCAGAGCAAAGATCACAAATTTGATTAGCTGGAGTCCTGAATTCAGAGCCATGCTAGTTATGGCTTCTTCAAAGGAGGTTTGTTGATCTTTTTGGCAAGAGGTGCACTGCAAACAACTGGCATAGCCTATAACTTCAAAATATTGATGATTTACCAATATGATAGCGTGTTGCTTGATCAGTTTGGCATCAGACAGAGAAACAAAGTGGTAAGGTGGGAAGTGGAAAATTTATGAGCAGAAGCAGATGTTACGTGAATTAAATATTTAATCTAAATTTACTATAAAACTCTTAAACAGCTTGAAGGCTTAGACAGAATAGCTTTGCACAGTAGCAAAGATTATAAAGAAAGCATCACTAGAAACTTTATGAGCAAGTTCCTGTGAACCTACTTCGTAACTTTCAGTTAAAGGTGGCTCTGCAAAAATTACATGAAATTCTTATCATATCCTATTCTAAAAATGTTCTTGTTGGCTTGTGAGGCTTTCTGTACTGTTTCTTATTCTTTTGTTTAATAATAATGATAAATATAGACTTTCAAATCCCAACTTTTGAAGTCTACAGCTCACAGGAAAAGTTGAAAAAGCCACTATTGGATTTTTTTTGGTGCTTTTTCCATATACTTTGTCTTCTGTTTGAGCTCCTCACCACTGAGAGAGCTTTAAAAAAATGGTGAGGCACAAATTGTGAACTCTATGCAAGATATATGCACAATTTACTTAATTTTTAAATAGGCAACGTCTTTTAGTTTGCCTGTGGCAAGTGCCCTCAATCAAATGAACCCATCTACGTAAAACATTTTACATACATTTTTAATGTACCTGAAACAGGAAGAGTATTTCTCTCTTGAGATGAATTTTGAATGTGTTTTTTTTTTCCCCTCTGGTTTAGTTTTATGGATGCCTTTTCAATATTAACACAGTTAAGCAATATAATCCTTCTCAATTTCGATTTACTGTCACTCCACACAAATTTGTTCCCCATCCCAATTTTGCTGATTATTATTCACTTTGGGTGAAACAAAACATTCTGTTAATTCCAAGAGTTACATTTTGTAATGGCATTCCATATAATTTGTTTCCCTTAAACAATTTTTTTTAAATACCTTTGACCTGCTGTGTTATGGATTCATGCACATGTTTCTATGTGCCTGAAGACATATGTCTTTGCTTATGTATTTGGGAACTTGGATCACGGTTCAGGAACTAGGCCTTTTGTTTCAAGTAACAATAATATCTATAAATCAATTGTAATACTCTTGTCTCTTGCTCGGCTGTTTTCTTTATATTCTAACATTTGCTGCCATCCTGTGGTATAAGGAGAGAGGCACACATACATAAACAAACGTTAGTAGAGTAACATAAAAGGAAAATGTTTACATATACAGGATAAAGGAAGTGGTAGAGATTTTGAGAGGAGAAAACACCGGCAAACAATCTTCGCTTGTTGCTAGTTTCAGCAGTGTAGTGTGCATTTCTTTCTCACAGAAGGAAGGCTTATATGTCATTGCAAGAATGGAGAGAAGTTTTATGCAGCTCTACTGAAGATGTTAAGGAAATCTGAGGCTTGGCTTTTTTTTCAATAGGGAATCTTTCTTTAAAAAAAAAAATAAAATTCTTAAACAGCATCCCTCCTTACTGCTTAGCTATTACAGTGATAAATGCTTCAAGAGCTGTCAAGTGACAGACGCTTGAAAAAAATGTTCACAGTGCTACAAAGAAGGGAGCTTCATGCAAAGGCTGCTGAGCAGGAAAGCCAGGTTCTTATACTGGTTTGATCTGCAATGATGAGGCAAACCTACAGCCAGTTTTTGTGGAAAACTGAGAAGGAAGGTAATAATGCTTTAGATTAGCTTTTATCTCAGTGGCTTGTGTACTTGTATTGATCGCGTAAAATCTAACAGGTATGTCAGACACTCACCTGGAACCTTTCTGTTGTGTAGGATTGTTACCTTTGAGAGGAGGATGGGTACTCTAAGCAAGACAGAGGACAGAAATGTTTCCATGTTGGTCTGAACAATGAAGTTCACCCAGAATCTGGGACACCTTCGTGATGAATGGTTTGGGTCTTTCTTACAGTGGGCTTTAGTTTCAACAAATCGGCATGATCCAATGAAAGATGCTTTAAAATCAAAACTCAGGTGAGCTATGAAAGTAGTGTCTATATTCCTTTATAAAAATGTTTCACAGTTGTACGTAGCACTTATCATCTGAAGGGAAGAACTGCCTTGGAGGAAACAGTGGAGACCAGCTCTTCCCTTTCTGTCTTTGCTCACATCTGCTTCTCTGCACCTTCTGAGGGTCCAGCCTTCAGCCTGATAGCTGGGACCAGCCTGGACATGGCTTCCAGAGATTTCTTGCATACTAGAGAGATCAAAGGACGTCTTGATTTGTGGGTCATCTCATGACCCAGTCAGCCTTCCCCAGTCCTGTAAAGCATTTCAGGATTAGTAAACGGATGGATTAATATGGGCTTACACTGAATGACTTCATAGGTATATGAAAAATGAGTTCAAAGATTTCTGGAGGTTGACAAGAAATCCAAAGTCCACAAATAGTACTGTCCTTTTTTTAGATGTTGAAGTAGGTAATCTGTGCCTTTCCTGAGGCAGCCATTCTCGGTTGTGTACAGGAAAGTGAAATCTTGCAGAACTGGGTCTACAAGAGTGGGGAAGCAGGGCAAAGTTTGACTCTAGAATTGTTTGGGCCTACCTCACAAGCTTCTGTTACTTGCCATTGGTATTTTCTGGTAAGATTTGTCCTCTTATTCCTCTGGGCAAACAAGTTTTTTCTTCTTATTGCTCTTTCCTTGCCTTTTCAAGGAATGAGAGATTGTGAGGTCTTCTGGCAAAGTAGGAGGTATTCAGATTCCCCTTCCACCAAGAAAAGATAACTGAACATGTAATTGTTGTTATTCTCTAGTCAGTGTTGCTCAAAGTACTTCTGGCTTCTGAGCTTAGTGCCAAGTTGGCTGGCATGACTGGAAAAAGTTTTGTCTGTCCATTCTTCTTGGTGTAAAGGGTGGACAACATAACTTTCGTGAGTTCTAGCAAAGACTTGGTGAGACTGTAAATGTTGACAGTCCCACAGAAGACCCGAGACAGCAGAACAGTGAGCCAGCTCTCTAGGCAGAGATAAGATGGGAAAGAGCATTCCAGGAGCAAATCCTCCTGGAAGCCATTTCCAAACATATTAAGGATAAGAAGGTGACTGGGATTAGTCAACATGGATTTATGAAGGGGAAATCATGCTTGACCAGCTGGATAACTGTCTATGATGAGATGACTGGCTCAGTGGATGCAGGGAGAGCAGTGGATGATGCTCATCTTGACTTTTAGCAAGGCTTTTGAAACTACCTCTTACAGTATCCTCATTGACAAGCTGATTAAGTACAGGCTAGATAAGGGGACAGTGAGGAGGATGGAAAACTGGCTGAATTGCTGAGCTTGAAGGGTTGTGATCACTGGCATAAAGTCCAGCTTGAGTTCAGGCATTTGGTGTTCCTCAGAGATTGACACTATTTAACATCATCGTTAATAAACCTGGATGATGGAGGAGTGTATCCTCAGCAAGTCTGCCGATGATACAAAACTTGGAGGAGTGGTTGATGCGCCAGATGGTTGTGCTGCAGTTCAGACAGCTTCCTGTAGGGCCACTTCTCCAGCCTAATAAAGCTCAACAAAGGCAAAAGTCCTCAGTCTGCGGAGAAAGAGCCCAAGGCACTATCACACACTGGGAGATGACTGGTCAGAAAACAGGTTTGCAGAAATGGATCTGAGTTTTCTGGTGAACAACAAGGTAGACGTTTGCCAGCAAGGCACCCTTGTGGCAAAGGCAGCCAACAGCATCCTGATCTGCATCAGGGAAAGCACTACCAACAGGCCAGGAGAGGTGATCCTTCCACTCTGCTCAGCACCAGTGAGCCACATTTGGAGTACCAGGTCCAGTTCTGGGCATTCCTCAGAGAGGCAAGAGATATGGATGTACTGGGGTGAGTCCAGTGAAGGGCCGTGAAGGTGGTTAAAGACTCAGGGCATTTGATGTCTGAGAAGAGGCTGAGAGAGCCGGAGCTGTTCAGCCTATGGAAGAGAAGACGTGGGGGGGTGGGGGTCTAATCAATGTTTTTACATACGTGATGGGGGCAATAAAGAAGACTGAGCCAGATTCTTCTCAGCAGTGCCCACCAGCAGGATAAGATACAATGAACACAAACCGAAACACAAGAACTATTATTTAAATATAAGAAACATATATTTTAAACTTAAGGGAGATTGAATAGTGGCGTGAGTTGCCAGTAGAGATTGTGGAGTCTCCATCCCTGGAGATATTAAAAACGCAACTAGATAAGGCCCTGAGCAATCTGCTGTCACTGACCTTGCTTGAGGAGAGGGGGTTGGACCAGGTGACCTCCAGAGTCCCTCCCGCCATCCTGAGATTCTATGACTGCTGAGCTGAGTGACTGGCAAATGCTATTAGAAACACTTTCTCTAGGGGGGAACATAAAAAAAAACCCCAAAAATCTAAAACCAAGAGAGGGATTTTATTGTGTGGAAAGCACTAGATATGGGGCTATTAAGAAGCAGAAACTCTTGTTTGATGGGAGAATGTGCTTTACAGAATCACAGAATCATCATGGTTGGAAGGGACCTCTGAGATCATCAAGTCCAA
>JAOXJM010000023.1:47545796-47569605 GCA_026413425.1 Tringa solitaria
TGCCTGACCACTCTCTCAGTAAAGTAATTCTTCCTAATATCTAATCTAAACTTCCCCTGCTGCAACTTTAGACCATTTCCTCTGGTCCTGTCATTATTACATTTAAACAGTATCTTTTCATCCTTAAGCATGTGCCTTGGTTTTTCTATTTGCTGCAGGCGTTTCCTGTTGGTTAGTAAGGCAGAACCCCCTGATCTGCAGCTCAGAGGGCTCCATAAGTGTGGTAGCAAGGAGCTGCATAAAATGTAATTGTGAAGCGTGTTAGTATATCCTGCCACTTGCTTAAGGGTGCTGATTTATTATTTTATTTTGACAGAATGGGGACAGGGTGAAAGTGGGAAAGGCCAGTGATCTGTGTCCAGGGAATGTGTGGAAATGACAGAGGAGCCCTAAAAGCAGGGCCTGTAGTGTTTATTGTCAGGGCCCTGGGAGCACCACCAGGCCTTGGCTGTTCCTGCCTGACCCCAGCCCAGGACCCCATGTCAGTCCCCAGGACCGTAAGCCCCTGCCCCAGTGACTCCACAGCAGGGCTGGTCTCCAGCCCTGCCTGGCCATGGACCCATGGCCTGTCCTGGTCTGTCTCCAGGGAGGTGCCCGATGCCCGGGGCTAGGGCTGCCCTGGCTGCCTGCTCCTGGATGGGGGTGGGATGGACCCTGACTGCTGGACTCTGCCCTGATGGACCTCCATAAGCACCTCCAGCCCACAGGGCCCTGGTAATTGCTCCGCTGCCTTCCTAGAGATGTTCTGAAGCTTTTTGTCAACGTTATGTTTGTTTAAAGTTAATGCCTCCCCTGGGTTTCTTTGGGACCCAGCTCCTGGCCAAAGCTCCCTTTGTCACAGCAGAGTCCTTGGCTGAAAAGTTCTAAACTTTACCTATGTTTCACTGACTTTGAAAGACACTTGTGCTGGAGTCAAATTAGAAAATATAATGTGGGTACCTTGAGAACTTTATTCCTTTTATTTCTGTGACAGAGCCTTGCTATTAAAATAGCATAATAGATGTGCACTAGGTAGTGCATTAGGAGGAAAAACAATGGGAAACTAACTTCTGAAAGGCTATAGATAGTGCACTAAATGGTGACTTTTTTTTCTTGCTAACTTGGGTATCTTGTCATATGTTAATTAAATGCCTGGAAAAATCTTTAGGAGATAATAAGAAGATAATAGTGCATAGACTTTAATGTAAATTGGAAGCATTATGCTGAATCTCTTCATCTGTCTTACTTTTAAAGTTCAGTAAGAATTCCTTGCTCAAACTATCGATCTTAATATACTAAAAAGTAAGACAATTTAAAAGTAAATTAGAGAGCTGAAAAGCAAGCTTTCTGAATTAAAGTGATTTGGTCTGTCTATATCATTTGAACTCCCCATTTCCCACTTGTTTATGTATCATTTCAGGGCTTATATAAAGGCTATCCTTGCCTTAGGGCATCTTTTCCCACTGGGAAAAATCAGATCTCATATATATTTCTCTGTTCTTCCTTCCTCCCCCTGTTTCCTTTCACTTTTGGAAGTCTGCTTCCTGTGGTTTTGATCACGGGTGTGAAACTATAGCCTGTGCATTCATGCAAAGGCATTCGGAAAATGTCTGTCATGGCCATAATGAACTGAATTCTGCTACGCTTGGCACAGAAGATGGGAGAGGGACGTGGCTTCTGATTATCCTAATGACTGCACTGACTGGCATTTGTCACTGTAAAGGCTGATACTCACATTCCGGCGGGGCCTGATCTTGTGAACCACACAAAGGAACCTCGCCATTCATCTTTGTCCTCCTCAACACTAATTGAAGAAAGAGCGCTTCACTCTGAGGAGGAATCCTAGGCAGAGCTGTGCTGTCCTGTCACTTTCTTGAAAGACTTGGATAGTTGCTTATATTAGAACCAAAAACGTGTTTGGAGTACATGCACAGCCTGGCTAATATATTAATCATATAAGTTCCTGAACACCCTCACGCTCTTGCCTTTTTAACATCTTGTGTGTTTCGACTGAAATCCTTCAGCAGAGGAATACATTTCTCAAAACACAGGGGAAAGAGGAGTTTCTCTTACTTGCTTTCTGATGTCACTTTGTTTCTTTCTTTCTCTTTCTTCCTCTTTTCCTCACTCTGTCCTGGAAAGGGAGACATGACACCGTGTTCTGTATTGAGACCAGTTTTCCCATCTGTTCAAAGCACGTTTGAGAAGGCAGTCCTGGCTTTGAATTCTAGCTGCAGATGTCCTCGGTTGGAAGGGACCATGCTAATGGCCTCCAGGAGGCTTTCATGCAGCCAATGGAACTGGACCACTTGAAATCCCAATTTCCACGGCAGTTTGGAGTGCTGTCATTTATTATGTCAAAAGTAACTCATTTATTTGTATGATGTCTAGTGAGTGTTGTGGCTTGGATCAGAAAAAGGGATTCTCCCTCTTCCTATGTTACAGGACAGTTATTTTCTACAACAATTTCCATCTGATGAATTTTGCTGGTTTTGCATGGTTTTGGCTTAAAACTGAAGAGAAATTGATGCTTTCTTCAGTTTGGATGATCATATTCACAGGAACTGCTTTATTCTGCACCACAGCAGTGGTGACTATAGCCAAAGAAAGACTTCAAATGACAACAGATTTTTCTCATCCATCTACAAATCTGTCTAAAGGTGTTGGTGAGGACTTGTCTGAAACTTTGGGGTCATGGCTTCCAGCTATGTGCAGCTCAGCTTGGACACCTCAAAGGCTTGCAAGAAAGCCATACAAATAGCTATTAATTATGACCTGTATGTTCCCTTTATGATCAAGATATTACATTGGTGGAAAAATCAGCTTCTGTAAGAGACCACCCTTCTCTGCATCATTATCAGTGGTTTTGATGACACTACACCAGGAAGGGGCTCCATGTAGGCAGTTAAAAGCACAAGTCATGTCTGTTGCTCAGGAAACTCTACTTTGGGAGCTAAGAACTCTTTGTATTGGCATGCAGAGATTTCTCATTCCTAAAATATCTAACCATTAAACTAAGGAATTAGTGTTTTCTTAAATTAATCAGCGGTGACATTCATCTCTTCCTTTCTAGCTCCACCAGCAGCTTTAGTCTGATACTTCAGACAGCCTGAGCTTCCCCAGTGCTCACGTACCTGGCAACTCAGTTTGCCAGTTCCCATTTCAGGACATCTTTATATGCAAGAGTAACTGGTTTCTTAAAAAAGAAATAAAAAAATAAAATTCACTAAGACTATATATTTATTCTTCATTTCCCATCTTCTGGAGGATGCTGTTATAAGATTAATGGGCCCACTTTTTGAACTGTGAGTTCGTGTTACGAGTTACAGTGTTTTCAGCCAAAAAGTCTTTATGTTCGAAACTGTAGCAGACAGAAAGGTAGCTAAGAGGGACAGCACCCCTATCTGAGGTATTTTATAAAGATGAATTGGTTTTTTGGATCTTCCTTGCTGTTTTTACCTCACTAATAGAAAATGATTATATCTGACATTATGTAGCTATGTGGCATTTTTCCTTAAAGACCTGAACTAAAAAAGGGCAAAGGTAAACTTCATAATTTGGATCATCGGGAAATTCTACTTCTATCTGGATTAATTTAGCTTTTTAAATCTGCCTCTACCATTGTTTTTCATTTATAGGAACAACATGAAAGGTCAATTCATTGCAACACAGGTCTTTAGAGTACTAAAGATCCCATGGTAAAGATATGTGGTAATCTTAAAAATAAAAAAATAAAATTACCCATCGTTACTAAACAGGTTATTAGGATTATCTGATACTTTTGGCTGGGCTAGACCTCAATGGTTCATATCCTCAGCATGTCTCCTGAGGTACAGTGAGTCAGCAGCAGTGGTCTTTATACAGATTAAAAAACAATTGAAGTAACAGAAGGTGTGACTTCTGTGACTGGTTTGTGAAGAGATGGTGTCCATTGGTATTCAGTGACTGTGCAATCTATAGTTAAACAGACAGTCGAATTCTGCATTCTGTCTTGGAGAGATGAACAGCTAGGATCTCTTTATATCTCTTTTGAAGGTACAGACACTTGGGATATAGATGTCATCCCCAGTCAATTCTGGTTTGAGGAATCTAAGCATGTATATCACCAGTGGAAAATATATGGGCAATTCACCTGAAGAACAGTAAGAAAAGTGATGACTTCTCCCTGATGACAGTAAATTTCTGTTTTGGCTAGCAGGTTGATACTGAACAATGCTGAAAAAGTTTTGCAACATGTTATTTTTGAAAATATGTTTAATAGATGCAAAGAGTTTTATGAGTTGTCTTTTGCCCAAGGGACATGATTTTTATATCTATTTTTAGAACTGTACATACAGATCGGATTTGAAGTTATTGCAGAATATTTTTCTTTCACTCCTGTTAATAGCAGGGACTTCAAAATCCATGAAAACATCTTTTTAAACTTTTTAATTTGTGACCTCACATCAACAATTATACTTAAATATAGTCATGTTGCATGTCTTCATATCACTGTCTTGACAGAACCCACGGAACGCACTTCAGACTTATGAAATATTTGTTTGTATGTGAGCACTAGAGGGGAAATAATTTGTTTTTATGCTGACAGCCTCTAAGCGCCCTGTATGGGATCAGAATGCTGTTGTGCTGGCGGTTTTGGAACTATGAAAGTCTGTACCATTCTGTAACTGTGCAGTGGGTTTTTATATAGTTTGAAAAATACCGAGCTAAAAAAAGTGCAAGCTTTACCACTGTATTTGAAGCATCCCTTTCAAATAAGGGATATTTGCATCTTTGTCTTTCCTGTCTTTTTATTTTACTATGTTTTACTACTTTATCTTAGAGTGGAATCAATCTGTGGAGCTACGTTAAATCAGTTTTACATAAGTGACTGCCATTCAAAATCCATAGGTAGAAATGGCAGCAAAGTCTGAGCAGGTGTTGAGCAATATCAAGTGACATACCATCCTATGACAAAAGTAGGTAGGTGAAGCCAGCTAGGTGGGAAAAACATTGTTTCCTGAGATGGCTACAGGTTTCATTATTTGCTCCCCTTCCTTGTCTCTCTTTGGAAGTAGGTTTTTATTTCCTAACTGGGAGAAGGGAACAGGCAGAGTACTTCACCTTCTTGACTTTTGCTTCTAATTCAGCAGGTGAGATAATAATTTAAATGTACTGTATCCCTCGAGTGTCATGTACAAATAAATGTATTCGCTATATTTAGTCACCCTTTCCTAAATGAGGTACACTAACTCATGTAACAGTGTATTCGGCACAGGATTTTCCCTGCCCATCTTTAGTTCTTTCCAAAACTATTATGAGTCATGTACAAACCCCTTTATGAACCCTTGGGCTGAAAGGTGCAGCAGCATCTTTAGTTGAGAGTACCATTTGCGTCAGCATTGAAATTGGAGCCTAACAATGTTCATTTTGTGACTTCCTGCTGTTTTTAACCATCCTATTTGCACAGAATCCCTTCCAGACTTCTTAACAGTGCTGTGAATTTCTCCAGAGGGAATATAACAATTATGTTGTGGTCACTTATTTAGTGGTTTGGTTGTTTTTGCTTCCTGGACTCTTCTCCTGTGCATTACTTGGGAATTGGTCAAGGGTACGTTCTCTGCTCAGTTTAGGTTAAAAAATTACTTTTCTAAGAAAAAGTCATTTGGAGTATTAAAGGATTTGTTTCTGCCAAACTATAGCTAGATATGCCCGTAAACTCAGTTTATTTTGAGGTTATTTTGTGCCACAGTTATTCTAGAAAGCTTTGTTCCTTTTCTGACTTTTCTTGGGGTTTAAACAAGTCTACCCAAATGGCTGGTTATTGCCAAAGCAAAGATTTTCAGGTTGGGAAACATTCCTTCTGAAGAATCTTTACTTTTGTTGTGGCTCTTGTATTTGAGCCCCAGGTGCTGCTGGGCATAAGACAACCAGGTCATTTCTAGCAGCGCAGACAGTCCTCAAAGAGCTGGAGGCCTGCTGGAGAAGTGCTCTAAGCCTTCAGACTTTGCCCCAAAATGGTGCACTCGCTGTTTCTTCTTCAGCTGGCTAATTCTTTGCTGCTTCCTGTCTAGCCTGGCTGAAATGGGGTCACACACACACAAATGGTTTGCTTCCTCCGCCAGTATTTTGAGAGTGTGAGTATATTCAAGGAAGAGCCATTGCCTAATGCCAGGAGCTGGTGACAGTGACCATGCAGAGACGTGAAGTCTGTCCAGAGGATAAGAGAAACCTAGTTTTTATATAAAGTAGGGGGAAAAGATTTGAGTTTGGGGGAAAAGCTGAGAGAGACAGATCAGTGTATTAAGGAACTGGGCAGATTCTTCAGACAATGCTGCATTGATTGCCAATCATGCCGTATTGGGAAGCATTTCAGATCATGAGGGTGGAAATCTAATGTGGAGCTATACTGAACTAAAGTATACCAGCTAAACTTCTGGCTTAAGTATAAAGCTCACATTCTGCAATACTGCATTTAAGACGAAAGACAGATTCCCTAGCAGATCCCCTGTCTCCAGGAGAGCGAACTATGGGTGGACCTGAGTGCTGTAATTTTTTTCTCTCTATAGGCTGCTTATTCTTTTTGTATTGTATAGAAACCACTGCAGTGATGGCTGCATAAATATTCTTCACACTTTATTCTCTTTTACTTCAATGCCTAAGGGAAGAATTTTATTGAAAAACTTGATAAAATAAATTAGGCATCTGTAGAATATGGAAAATGTCTGTACGTTTGTGGTGGAGAAATAATTTACTAAATATTTGTGCACTTCTCTGAGCAGTTCAAAAGGTGAAGGGACAAGGAAGACAGTCTGTGGTTTGTGGGGGTTTTGTTTGTTTTGGGTTTTTTATGCTTAGTTCATTTGTTTTTTGTGGAAATAGGCCTTTTGGAGAAGCCTCCACAAGTGTTTTAGAAATGTCTTGTTTGGATTTGTTTGCATTATTTCATATTTGAACAGGACAGCTATTGCACTTCTTTCTATAGGTCCCTTTGGAATTGAGAAGTTTCACAGTTAGAGGCTATGTAGCTTGCTTGAATACTGAGAAAAAAACCAAACTGGTTCTGAGGTGAAACTCAATAAAATCTGTAGTACTCCTTTTGTTTACTTCAATGATCTGTGGACTGGAAACATGATGAAGATACAAAATGCTGTGATATAAAGCTTCACAGGAGTCCTGTGGTCTTTATGACATATCCTACTATGTTAATGATGAAAGGCAAAGGCTTCTTATTTGCATAGCGTAATTTGCTAGAAAAACAGACGTTCTACAGCTATTTAGGCATATTTAATGAGATACTGCCTGGATATCTGTTAAGGTGGGGTGTGGGATGTACCACTTGGGAAAATAGTTATAGTTGTTAAATGCCTGGGTTGTTTATTAGTTGCCATATGGTTTAGGCTTCTGGGTAATTCCAATAGAGCATAGCTCTGTTGCCCTCCTATCTGCTAGCTGCTAAAATTGCTGACCAAACTCTTGGGGACTGTCCTGACTCAGGTTCTGTAACCATTCTTTGTATCAGGAGCTGGTAGAGCAGAACTTTCTCTTTCTGCCTTTCATCATGGACCCTCGTTAAGAGACTGCACTCAATAGAGTGTATGGACCTGATCCCTTTTTTTTTTTTTTTTTTCTTTCAGTGCTGGACTCAGCTGTTGTGGTACAATTTTAGTTTAAAAATTCAGTTTGTCATTTGAAAGAGTAGAATGGGCGTGCGGAAGTCTATTGGAGAGCCTGGAGGTAATGATGTCAGCCAGCCATCTTTAAGCCTTTAGTTCATGGTAATTATGTTCCACGTGTGGTTGGAGGGGTCACTGTCCCGAGTTAATGCCATGGCCCATAAAACCGAATACTAAGGAGAGGTTTAGCCCTGGATATCTGTATCCCTTGAAAGCGGGGAGTTAGGGATGGAGAGGAATCAAGTGGGAGGGAGTAGGGGAGAGATCTACAAAATGCAATGCCAATTTTATTGCTATGACTGAGAGATTTCCCTGGAACATTGCCCATGCAGGCGTAATCAGTCTGTGCTCTGAGGTACAAACCAAACTGTAGAGCTGACATGATTAATTCTATTTTTTTATTTTTGTATTTGTAGGGACAGACTAATAAAATGAAACCTGTGAGGAAAGCTAATACAAAAAATTATTTTCCTTTATCTTTTTACTTTTACATCCTTTACTGATGACTTTTAGTCTTGTTTGCTACCATGGCTAACTTTTCATCATGCCTTTGCTTGCTTATTGTTTGTTGATAAGCTAAATTGCATCTCTTTCAGTGATACTTTTGCTGAGCCTCATTAGTTCACAACCTAGGGCGCACGTTATATACTCTGCAATCAGCTGGTGGGAGAATGGTGCCCATTCTCTGTCTCCGCTGTTGTGGACAGTGCCGACTGCGTGCCGACCGTCAGCTCTCCTCCCTGCCTTCCTGGGGGCACAGCACCAGAAAGCAAAACTTGCCAAAATGCTCAGCATGAACTCTCTAATCTTCCATTCCACAAAAGAGTTTGAACTGAGGTTGGCTTTGCTGCTGGCTGTCATCATTAGCAGCTGCGTCCTGCTTTGAAAGTCCAGTTTGTGGACACACGTATTTTGGCTGCCGAGAAGTTATTCAGCCTGCGTAGTCCCATTGAAATCACCTGGTGACAGGCATCTGAGGGAGAGACCTGTGCAGTAGCCCTGAGCAGCAGTGATACATGCCAGGCATAGAAGGATCCAGTAATAGTTAAGCTTGGTTTCTGAAGGAAATCGGGCTGCAGTGTCTCTGGGTCTCCTCCCTTTGCCCTTTCCTCTTCCCTTTTTTCCCCCTGACTTTTGGACTCTTAGGCTAAATTTAGCCAAAGTTTAAATAGGGAGAGAACTTTTAAATAGAACTAGTTTCATTAGTTTCCATTGCAATGCTGGTGGAAGAGAAAGACCCAAATTGGCAGAAGAAAAACTGCGCAAACTTCAACCATGGGGTATTTTATTCAAGAGCATCCAGGTGGCCAGTCCTCCCATGTTCAAGCCGGCCAGACAACATGCACCTAACTCCAGAATAGCCACAACATGCTTCATCTCACACACAAGGCATTAGGGGCTTTGCTGTCATTGTGGGAGTGAGGAAGGTTTAAAGGATGAAGGATGCAAATTGACAGAAAATTAATCTTCCCTAGTTCATGGGATAATCTTTGCAGTTAGATATGAGAAAAAGATCTTATCTTGTATAGGCAACTGCTGTATATTAGCAAATATAATTACCTGATGGAGTAATGCAGCTTATCTGTTTTTGCCTTCATGGTGTGGACCCTCTCTGGATATTATTTGTTTCATGTTGCTCTGCCAGGGTAAGAGCAGCCTAGCTTGCAGGCTCCTTGGCTGTGACAGTTTGCAGATGGAGTTCTGTGGGAAGCATTTTTCTATATTTCTTGTGTAAGAGTAGAGAGGAGATTGGGCATTTTTATCCCTTGGTTCAGAGCCTATACTACAGCTTTCCTATATTCCAATGCAACTAATAAGAGTGTTTTTTTCTTACACTTCTTTATTTCCATATTTTTTGTAATAAGTGTGTGATATACTGCCTCTTCCAGAATCTTCCTGGAACAGATTTAGTTTGAAGTGTTACAGAAGCAACTTCTATCCAAACATAGCTAGAATGACAGCGGATATGGAAAATCTCATGAGCTTTGGCAGTCAGGTGATGCTGCTGCGAGTCACGTATGTGATTTGCATGTTAGACAGTTGTAAGTTTTCAGTTGCTAGCATTTTTTACTATTTTGGAAAAGATCTGTTGTGCTATTTGGGTGATCTTAACCAACGATTAA
Organism: Tringa solitaria; assembly: GCA_026413425.1. Classification (NCBI taxonomy): domain Eukaryota; kingdom Metazoa; phylum Chordata; class Aves; order Charadriiformes; family Scolopacidae; genus Tringa; species Tringa solitaria. The sequence goes on from JAOXJM010000023.1 coordinate 47,555,554, forward strand.
AGAAGGTAATACATTATTTTGTCTGTAACAAAACTATCCTGAGGAGGCACTGTCAGTTCTGCGTGCCAGGTTAACAAAAATCTTTGCTTTTAGCAGTAAATATCATTTAATGGCATTATCCAGTATAATCAATTCTAGTTACTATCTGGCATTTATAAGACATTTACTTTATATTATACCCGAAATATCTTATTACAGCTTATTATATCTTATTAAATTCTGTAATACAATAAGCATTACATGCTTATTTTGAGCAGTGACACAAATATTTGCTGTCAGTGTGCTCCTGGGGTATCCTTCTGTTTCCCATGTGTCCTGAAGCCCACATCATCCGTGTCAGAGGCAGTTTTCAGACTTGGGAAGATTCATAGGAGCAGGGATTAAATTACCCCCTGCGTTGCGGAAGGCGAAGCAAAGAGTTCCTGACCGCTGGTCAGCATTGTGCTGGTCCACACAGTGCTAGGACTTCACAGAGGACACGCATTAAGTCACAGATATCCAGATTTGATGTTAAAGGTCAAATAAACCATCTGTGTTATTAAAGGATAAACTTAAGCTTAAATGGAGTAGTTTTGCCAAATGTATTGCTAAAGCCTTTAAGCAAGCAAAAATCAGGGGAGAATGATAGAAGTTGTTACGGAGACGGTGTACTGTCTCTGTAAATTAATTTCAACTTGTGAGTTGCTCACGGATTGCATGGGGTTGGTTTGTTTCATATTTCTTGTTTCCAGTGGTGTAACTGGTCTAGGGAAGTTCCCTTTCATGTCCGATTCCTGATTTGGTTTTAAAATATCCAGAAAGACTTCATGATGTTGCATGAACAAGCCTGTTTGCAACAGTGGGAGACGTGGGCAAAAAATGTTTGTGAATGGCAAAGGGCAAGCTGAGGTGAATAAGATCCTGCTGATTCAATAGCCAGGTAAGCACTGGGAACAGCCCTCTTGCTAGAGGGGTTACCGATTGCCCCATGGAAACAAACGAGCAGAAATCTTTGTGAGCTTATGGGGGAAGGCACCAACCAAAGGTAGGCTCTCACAGCATGCAATTAGTACTACAAATGTTTTTAAAAACAGCTAAAAGCAGCCCTAAATGTTTCACATAGCTTGTCCTGTATACCTCAGGCCTCTCCTCAATGTTTGGGGAGTGTGTGTAATACATATGGGATATATTAAAGATGTATTTTAAGCTTGGTATTTGGTCCTGGGTGCTACCTGGGAGCTGTGTCCCACCCATGCTCACTGCAGTTGTGTTTCTGTTCTTTACCAGCATGGCGTAAAGCCACAAAGGGCCATTTCATACTGCTATTAGTGAGGCTGATTCAAGATTATTTTTTGTTTTTCCTTAACTCTCCTCTTATTTTCATTGGTGCTGACTGCTCATAAGCTTGATAGGAAACTGAGGACCCTTGCAAGCCACTCTGGTGAAAAGCAGCTATAAACAGCTCCGCCTACGAAGTGGTTAGAGAATATTCCTTCTAAAAGTGCTCCTAGAGATGTGGTGGTGGTTCTGTTATTCTTTGTGATTCCCGCGGAGGATGTATGCCCCAGTTGATGTAAGACACTTGAAAGTTCACCCAAAGGGTAAGGCTCTCACCTTTCATACAGGCTTCATTTACCATTCTGGATATGGCCAGCTGTAGCAGGAAAGCCAGAGGCCGCTGGGGAAAGTCCCGTGGCCTTCATAGCAGCTCCGAAACTCTGATCTGACCCAGCATCTTTGTTTTTTGTGGACTGTCCAAGAAATAATGACTAATCGGTGATTGATGCTTGTTCATCGCTTCCTTTCAGATGTTTTGAGGTTAAACATAACACTGTGATTTGAAATTCATGCAGGAACCAGGAGTCTTGTTGCCATACAATCCTTCTGTTGGCTTCTTAGCTGCAAACAGGCCCTGCTGCCAACAGTTCTTACCAGATCGAGCTTTCTCCAGTTTTCCTTTCAAGTGTAAATTGCATACTGGTCAAATCAGGTGAAACATGCACTCCTTTCCTTCTTTCTTGTGTCCCAGTCTTTCAGCTTAAATCACTCCTGCTTGGCAAGAAGTCCGGGCCACAGATTATTGCACTTGTTAGACTGCAGCGCTGGAATTGTGAAAATTACTGTATGATTGACAGTCATGAAAATGAATCCCACAGCACTAAAGCAAAGGCTCTCCACTTTTCTTGGCAGACTATTGATTTCAGCTGTGCTTTGCTTAAAAGATAGAGAATTTCTCAGAGATGCAGAAACTGATCGTGATCGGTCTTGAAAGCAGTGTCTCTGCACGTATTCTCCTGAGTCACAGGTACAGCTTTCTTGCGGAGCCGCAGGGAGGGCCAGTGTTGCCACTCTTTGCGTGCATCGTCTGCTGGCAGTGTGGCATTTTTGGGGAAATGTTACTCATACAGAGTATGAAGTATATAGAGAATAATCTCTTAGCGTGCTGTAATAGGGATGTTCTCAGATTTGAAATATTAAGTGATCAGAGTTCACTGCTGTGAAATTCCTTAATTAAAAACAAATCTGCTGTGTTTATAAAATGTCTAAACGTGCTGTTATGGTTAGAAGAACACACAAGAGAAGGCTTTGTTGAAATGTAAACACTTTGTGAATTATTACTGCAGTGCGCTGTCTGAATGCACTCATCTAATGACACAGTGCTCAACATTCAAGTGAATATAATTGTAGCAAAGCGCTATTAGGCTTGGATTCAGTGTTTAGGCTCCTAACTTTCCACTGAAACCGTTTATTGAATCCAGATCCTTTGTTAACTCTTGCCTTTTTTTTTTCCTTGCTTTTTTTTTTTCTTTGGCATTTCTGTGAGCTTTTTTCTTTTTAGGGTCGATCCTTACAGTGATGGAAACTGGTAACTTACTGTTTTGAATGTCATTGTGCAACATTCATTTGCTGAGAGGCTCATGTTTGTAAATGAAATCTTCAGCACTGTCTTCTTCTCTAACACCCTAAGAAGAAATGGCTCCGTCAGAACAGTGGGAACAGTTGTGGGAATCTGAGAAAAATGATTCCTCCAAAGGATAAATACAAGGACCTTGGTTATTTAGGTAAATACATGAGTTTAAACTTGCTTTATCACTCACCTGCAGCCAGTGCAAAGAGTAGAGGAAGTGTTGTAGCAGATTCATAGGTGTAGGCAGTACAAGAGAGACTGTTTGAGAGGTCATAGATGCAAATGACACTAGACTTCTCCAAAACCTCATCTACTGTTATTGGCTTTTGGATGCCCCAAATGATAGGGAGTAGACTTCTCTGGTATCTCTATCAGGGGTAGGTGCTGAGGTGAATTGTTCTTCTAAAACCAGAGCTTCTGAGCAATGGCAATGCAGTAGGTGTGTAGCTTAAGATGGTGGAGTGGTAGTATCTGCAGACTGAACAGTTTGCTGACTAAAATCCTTGCAAACTACCTTAAATCTCACCGCAATGAACAACTCCAAATCAGAATGTCTTTAGAGTCAACTATGGAAAGTTTGGATGGATTTCAGAAGGAGTATAAACTCGGCTTTCTATTCAGAATTTGCTTGCTGAAATTTGTAATTGAGTCATCTCTGGCAAAGATTTAGCGCTTGTGGGCATAACTTTAACACTCTGTTATGCCCACAAACTTGATTTTAGTTGGGATTTTGAAGAACTTACTACAGGCATGGTAACAGGAAATGTCAACCAGCCATCTGAAAACCATGCTGATTGAACCTGTATTTCAGTATAAGCTAAGAGTATGTCCTCAGCCTTGGGACTCAGGGGATTTGATCAAGAAGTGATTTAATTTTCCAAAGTTATCCATTGTACTTTTTTTTCTGATTTGAACTAATGAAAATGCAAAGGCGTGCCACATCCATAGTTCTCTTCAGTTTTGGAAACTGCTGAGTTAACGTGGCTCTTGCTGAGATCATCTCCAAAGCAAAAAATCTTGTATGTAAAGTGTGCAGATGGTCTTAAAAGGAGACAGTGGTCTCTGCCCAGTATTTGGCTGAGAATACTTCTACAGTTAAGCAGACCAGGGCTCAACACGTTACCCTCTTGAAATGAGCTGCGTTGCAGGCAGCCAAGGCTTGGTGAGGAGAGGATGGTGCACAAAGCAGCGGCATTTTGGGGGATCCAGTATCCTCCACTGAACACCAGAGGGCACAAACTCTCTAGCAGTCGCCTCTTCTCTCCGGGCTCGGTGAACGCCAACATTTAAACAAGTCCAAATAAAAGCAGGCTTAGAAAAGCAAACAGGGAACTTCACTGGGAAAGCCAAGGTAAAGTCAATGCGCTAGCAGGTTTGGAGTGCGGATGAAAGTCTCACACGTGCAGGATGCGTACAGCTGCATTATGTGACCGTGTGTCAAGGACTGTTGTGTGATATACTCATGTAAGGGTTTATTTTTAAATACAAGGACGTATTATTAACAGCGTGTGACCACCACATATTTACGAGAGTTGTTTTGTTTTACATATGAATGAAAACATACATGGATTAAGCAGGTTATTCTGAACTAGCGACAATCAAAATGACTTTATATAAAATGCATTTATTTCTGTAGGTTGTGTTTTGTAGAAAGATCATTTTAGAAACAAGGTAGGACAATTTGGAACCATTTACCTACATGACTGCCTGGTTCTCTTTTTGTCAAACTGGGCATTTGTGTTCTCATGGACTCAGTTGCACAGAGTCCCAGGGAAAAAATTATTGGTACTAAATCTAAAGACTTTTCTAAGACATGCATAAAATTATTTCTATGTTAGCCTCTCCTAGCTAAGAATATAAGTGAGAATTTGCAAGTGGATGCATCTGAGATTTCAACAGATTTTTAAAGCGAATCAGTAGCCCGACTGTGGTCTCACAGACAGTAGCTTGGGACCCTCCAGGCCTCAGAGCAAGTGTTATCTGTCCCTTTGTCAATCTTCTGCTATAGGAAAGTATAACACTCCTCTTTTGAGCTGTGTAAGGCTGTCAGCTTTACAATGTTAGAATTAAATCTGTAAGAAACAGACTTGAGAGCTGACTGCAATTTATCATGTGATACAATCTCAGTGTATTTTATTTTAAATTTGAGTCTAAAAAGAGTGAATAAAGCTGTAATCATCCTGTCAGCACATGTAACTACTTTCAAAATTAGACAGTAATCAGTCTAACTGAGCAAAATTTGGTTGCAATTTCAGTAATGCCATTAAACTTCTAATTACTAGCAAGTGAGGCTGGTCCAGTGGTCCCAAAGTGTATCTGTCATCTGGGAGATCCAGATTTTGTCCCTACATGTGCTACTGGTGTCCTGTTGGACATTAATTTCTGGGTGCTTCTGTTGGAAGTTAACTCTCTCAGGAACTTGGGCAGAGTTCAGGATAACCAAACATTTCCTAAAAATGTTATTCAGGGTGTTTATCCTCAGTCTGGGTCTCTCAAGAAGAGGTGAAGCCTGTCTGAGCTCTGACCAAGATCATCTGGGTAGGAGGGAAATCCTTGACCAACATCTCATGTAGCGTTGTTTGGATGTATAAAAGTTTGTGCTAATGTGGAAAACCTGAGCTGTTCTGGTGACATAAGAGCCTTTGTCTGGGTGTTTGGGGAGGCTGGTGTGTGGGGCTGCATCAGCAGGAGCCTTTGCTTACATCATCCACAACTGGCTGCTGAAATTGATTTTATTTCTTTTTCTTTTTTTCCTGGCAAACACTTGCATTTAGGATGCTATAGGCCAGAGGTTATATGTCAGCCTCTGGGGAGGATGTGATTAGTTCAGGGTATCATGGCAGGCTGCTGACAGATCACAGCAGATTGGAAACTAGAAATGGAGCTGCCTGCAGCTTCCCACCTCTCAAACAGAATGCCAAAAGGTGTTTTCCTCTATGGCAGGTGGTGGCCATAGCAGGAGCACTTCTGGCTTGTACTCCTGGTCTTTTTTGCCCAGGACAGCCTAAATCAGCACCTGGGGAAAAATATTCCAGTTTGGGAGAGCTCCTGCTCTCCCTGAAGGATGTAATGATGCAGTAGTGGTGGCAACAAGGCTTCAGGCCAGCTCTGTGCTGGGCAGGGAGTCCGCTGGGGCTCCTGCCTGGTAGTGTTAGACCAGCAGGAGAAGATCTTTCACTTGAAGGGACACAGTTTGCTCCCTGAGGAGGAGATCTGTGGCAGAAGAGTCTTTGCAAGCTGGCTCAGAATCAAAATTTCCAGTCCTGGGTGAGGAACCCAGGTGGTAATCAGTGGCAGGTGCATGCTGCGAGTGATGGGGACAGTCAGAAATGCCGTCAGGGCTCCCTTGGTGTTAGCACCCACCTTATGCTGGTTAATATACTTCCCTCCGGGAGTCTGAGCTCTATCACACCTATCATTGCTGGGGCTTCCTCTAGTCCTTTTGTACTCCCAATCCAATCTTAAATTTTGTAGCAATACTGTTAGTAAATCTGGTGATTAGCCTTGTTTTCCAGCTCTTTTTGAAGAGATGCCTCCAAGCAGGATGATTTGGACAGTGCAAGCAGAGACTGGAGCGTGTTGGTACAGCTGCAAAGAGTTATTTGCACTCTCCCTGCCTCCAGCCTATGCAAATAGCAGGAGAAGTGATTCCTCACTTCTGTACAACCTGACTCCATTCATGTATAACTGTGTGCACCTGTGCATTTATGGAACATAAACAGACTCTGCAGCAGAATGGAAAATCTACAAAGTACAAAAGTACCTGTTCTGTTTCTGAGACCGCAAAGGCACCCAGGAGAGCACAACATTTGAGCAAGCTGAAGAAATAAATTTGGAGTGTGTCACTAGACATTTTGCAGGCATATTTTAAAGAGAAAAAAACCCCTCATTTAGAAACAGTTGTCTTTGATCTCTGTGGCTCTCTAAGTAGTGCTTCTTTGCTTTTAAAGCAGCCAAGATTCATTGTGCATCAGATGATAGTTAAAAATCTTGTGTGAGATCAGGAAAGTGACTGTAAGAAGTGCCTTTCCGTGAATTCAGTGGTTCTTTTATGAGTATATTTATCAAGGAGGTAATGGACGGAGAGATGCATTTAACACTGATGTTATTCATCAGCAACACATCTCTGAATTTTAATGAGTACTTCCTAAGCTTTAAAGAGCCTCCTGTTTTGTTCCCATCAAGTGCCCTGCCTTTTCTGTATTCCAGCTCTGTCGCACCCATGGAGGACTGCTCCTTGCTGTCCCAAGCTTCAGAGAAGGTACTCGATTGTCTTCGTGGGCTTACGAAGCTGCATTCGTAACTGCATCGGGTTAGGACAGGGATGTGAAGTTTGTGAATGTCATGCTTAGACTCCCAATGCTGCTCCTTCTAAGCACTTAAAAAAATATCAGATACCTGCCATTTCATGCTTGTTGGTTTAAGAAAACCTATCTCTTGAAAAGAGATTTCAGTTTTGTATGGTGTTCCAGACCTGAGCTGTCCCTAGCTCTCTGACCTTCTTCTCCCTTGTTGGCTGGTAGCCACCATTAGTCCAGCTAAAGTAGTGACTACAAAATACTTGGGGCAGACACTTTATTTCTTATACATGCTTCATAGATGCATGTTATTAAGAGTAGCAGTGGTAGTGCTCTAACCACTAGTAGTGCTGCCTGTTAATAATCTTAAGCATTTACTGAAAGGACAGACTTTCAGGTAATGGTCTAGCAAAATTAAGTGTTGGTTTTCTTTAATGTGCCTGTAATCTGGGAGAAAATCAACTAAACCCTTTAATGTCTGTAGCCATTCTAAATAAAGACATAATCCTCTGTAAGATATATAATACTCTTATTTTAGTGTACATCAGCATTTTAAATGCAGCTGCATTCATCAGGATGCTTCTATGTTTGCCTGGAGATCAAAGTTTCAATTACTCTGTAAAAGCAGTGAGTATTCTGGTGGGGGGAATTTAACAATATTTTGTTATATGGTTTTTGGCTTCTTGCCAAAGAATAGTGCCACTGGGGCACTCACTGCTGTTTATATGATTTTCATTGACTTCAGTGGGCATTGAATCAGGCCTTATAAGCACAATTTCCTCATTGTTAGCAGCTGTTCATTGCCTAGCATTACTTGAGCCACTATTCAGCTGGCCATCTGTGATCTGGGACTTCTCAGACTGCAAGAAAATCGTTAGCTGTTCCAGTTTGGCAGGAGAATATTGCAACTTATCTTAGGGATGTATTTGTACAAGGAGTAATAATGTTTTTCCCCAATAGCTATTGCTTGTCACTTGCCCATCTGTGGTTCTAACACACAAATGTTAAATAATAAATACAGTAACAGAACCAGTGCTTCATACATTCAAAGGCATGTTTATTCACCAGGATGCTGAGAAATTAAGTCTGTTAGCAGAAGGCAGTCCATATTATCAGTATACATACTTGTTCATCGATCTGACACTAGTCGGTCCACAGAGAACCTAGTGAAAGTTTACAAAATGACAAAAATAGGTCCCTGTCCTGGAAAACTGGGATGGTTAGTTATGACACCAAATCATGACTGAGAGTTTTGGATGCAGCTGGATTAAAGGGAATGAGAGAAGAATTAACTGTGTGTTACATTAAGTGTTTGTATGGCTGAGAGCAGCTATTTAGAGGTAGAAGTATTGTCCTCTCCAGAAAGAAGCAACTCTGGACGCAGAGGTCTGTACCAGTAAGTTAGCATTCCAGCTAAACTCTTGTTACCCTGTGTGGCTTGATTACTTCCAAGATACAAATGTACCTACATTCTGCTTCCTGCAGGAACCATTTGCAAATTCCTGACAAGAAATATTTCCCTTAAAACTGAATCTCATCTTTTAAGAATGTTTAAAGGAATGCAATAAGGTACAGAAAGAAGGAATAAAGGATCGTTTCTGTAAGTCTACCCATTTCAAGGAAAGGATACACTAGCCCCAGACTGTGATATGTATGTAGAGCTTACTAGAAGTGAAATTATCATTTTTGTTTAGAAATATTTTACCTGTATTCATATAATTCTTGGGCTAAAAGCTGCTCCTCATTTTGCTCATGTGGTAAAGCAATGACAGCAACCAGGAGTTTGGCTTCTGGTTTGGCTTTGCTCTCTGCCCTTTACGTGCTTTCAGTCATGTTCTCAGTAGGTAGTGGAGATGCACATCTCTGGCACTGGATGGGAAAAATCTTAGCTTTCTCTGGTTTCTGAACTGGACTTCTTTCACTTTCAGGTTTTCATCTCAGACCAGGGAAATCAATTTCACTGTTGCTGCCGAAGCCTGACTGCACATTTATATGAATAAGAACTAGAGAAACGGGGCTTGGGGGAGGAAGGAGATTTCCCTGACTTCCTGAAGACAGGATTTCACTATGCCCAAATTTTCCATTTCTATTTCCAGTGTAGAGCATTATTGCCCGGTGATAGGAAAAAAATATTCAGTATTTAATGAAAGATTCCCAGCCTATGGGAACTTACCAACTTTTATGTAGATTTCAAAAAGAGTCTTCTGGATGCCAAAATAAATGTCTGACTTCACTATGCCCTGGGAGGAGAGCCTGCTGAGCTCTCCCGCAGGGGGAGGGAGGGTCTTTGCACTGTACTGGGATCTTTGTTGACTCTCTGAGTCCGTCAGCAAAGTTTTGGAGAGAGATAATATGCAGGACTGTACCTTGCTCTGGGAACTGGGAAAGACTCCATCCTATAAACAAAATGTGAGACACAAGTTCTCTCTTTCTCAGACAGCTCAACGACTCGGAGACCGTTCCCTCCATCAGGCGACAGGGAGGGCGGTGAGGGGATATTCATGCATCCTCCAAAGCATGTTAAAAAGGGTTTAAAATAATGAAAGAACAGTTTTCCCCATAGTCAGGCTTTGTTTGCCAAATCATGAAGTCTACGTAGTAAGTAAACCTTATGAAAATGTAATAAATCTTCTACATATTTAGCAGATGTTTGTGGATTTATCCATTATAGGAAGTTATATATCAAACTGTACAATTTAATGCCTGTTTTGTGTACTCTGTGAATCCCAGACATGTTTAATATTTCTCCCTCTGAGGTTTAACAGCGTATAAATAACATTTAATAAACAACCTTTAACTCAAGATGAACATATTCAGACATATGATGTCTGCTCAGATCTCATATTTTAAGAACACTTATAAATACTGGACAGGACTGATTAAATCTAGCAATATGTCTTTAATTTACATGCATTCAGTCTCTCCCAACAGCATCATTTTCAGTGTCCCGGTTAAGGATGCATTACTTCTGTTACAAACTGTTGTTTCAAAGGTGGGCAATTTTGCAATCCTCATTTGCAGAGAATTTAAACTTGGCGCATGAAATTCCTGCCCAAGAGCCAATTTTTTTTTTTCCCTAAATGTATTCAAATAGTTTATTCTTCATGTTGTTATGGTGGAAAAACAATACCTCAGTGCTTTCATTCCTCTGATTTTTAGGCCTATAAGCACAGTGCTTTAAAAAGCAAACTTGTGAAATATGCACTAGGATCTTAAGCTACTTTTCGACTAGAAAACTTAAAAAAACCAAACCCAACAAACAAAAAAACCCCAACAACAACAAAACAAACAAACAAAACCCCAAAACAAAACCCCAAACCAAAACAAATGCCCCTTTACATCCTCCAGCGATAGAGTTATTTTTGGATTAGAAACTTCAAGGTGTGCAGTAACTCTTAAAATTCAGGATAATTTTTTTGATGATAGGAAATAGTGATCTGAGAACAAAACAAGGAAGAAAAAAGAACCCAGAAGCCAAAGATACGTGGTACAGGAAAATAGGGAAAACAGATTAGCAGGTATTTAAAAAAAACAACAAAACAACCCACAAGTAATCAACCAAAGAAGAGAAAATGGCAAATTGCTGTGATCAGCAGACTGCTGATGGGCTCTGTATTCTTGAGATGTCCAATATCAATGGCTTATCTCTGGTTTATCTTAATGTCCCTCACAATAAGACTTAGCTGAAGAGGTCCATGGGCTTTAGAAGCTAGTTGTGGTAAGGCACAAGGAGTGAAAAAAAGCAGCCTTGCTCTTCTCTGGGCTTTTTGGTTTGGGTTGCCAGCCCCTCAGTATATTTTCTATCATTTCTATCGTTTTTAATGTTGCCTAGAATGGAGGTTTCACCATTGAGAGATTTTTGGGTGCTCAGCAGCTGTCTTTGTGTAGCATTGCTTGGTGTAAGGAGCCTGCTCAGAGCAAGTGGGGATGAAGGAGAGGTTGACTGTCAAACGAAACTTGAGCTATTGGAGATACTGACACCAGCTTCAGTGAGTGTGTTTGCTAGACTGATTTCTTGATTGCAGTCATGTCTGGGGATTTTCCTGTTGCTCACCTCAGAATATGGATGTCTTCTTCAGCATTGCTCTAATGTGTATAAAAGGACATTTTGAGTATCTGTTGCTTATCATTTGTGTTTCTTAATGTGCAGAAGTTTTGATGATGATGATATGAAAAGGGGTTTGTTAGCATTTTGATTAGATTACCTACTGTAAGAATCCCTAATTCAAGGAGACAGACATACAGCTCACATACAATAGCTCCCAAAGGCAGACGTTTACGATCCTTGTCATAATGCAACATAGTGTGTATCTCTTATTGTTAACAGAAGCCTAAACTTCAGTGTCCAGAGGGTATCAAGGCAGTCATACTTTATGTATTCTGCTTGTTAATGGTAAAGGCAAAATGTCTATTATATGTTTAAAGCTGCACTTTAGTTGCTCAGGAAAATGAGAACTGTTCTCCGTTTCATTCATATTATCCACTGCCTACTTTGCACAGAGCTGCGTAGGTGATTAGGTAGGGAGTGGAGATTTTTCTGGCCCCTAGACTGCCTTTTCTTTGAGGAGGAAAATTGAAGGTAATAATTCCTGGTGAATACCAGCTGGTGAAAAGTCCTTTGCCCAGACACAGCAGCAAAGTGTTACTAAGTGCTGTACTTTGTCTCTTTTGGTTGAAAATCCCAGAGGAGCTTTCTCAGGCTAGTTCTCCAGAGATGCGTGAAGCAAGTGGTGCTCTAAAACAGTCTGTGCTTGGATTTGAGAGCACTTTATTGTCAGGTGCAAACATCAACACCAACATGCGTGAAATGGGTTTGTAAGCTTTTACCTAGGGTGAACTGGTAGAGACTCCACTATTTGTTGTTCTGCTGGCTTTCTTCAAGGTGAGGTGACATTACCTGAGGGAGAGGTCAACAGACCCTTTGAATCCATCTTCAATTCAAAACTTCAGCAAACAGACTGGGTGTGTGAGTTAAGATGTTCTCACAACCAGTGGTGCTGGAGTGAAATCTGGGATATTCAGGATTAGTTGTCAAATTAAAAAAATGGCGCAGTGGGAATTCTAAATGTTTTGTATAATCGTAAGCGAAACATTCAGTTTTCAATCTATTTAGTATTTTTAGCTTCTTTTCCTCTTTTTAAATTTGAGTCAGTTAAAAAATTCTGTGTTATAGCAAAACATTGACATGTGTAATAATGTGGAAATGAAACATTTCAGCATTTCTGAAATGAATGATTACGGTTAGAAAATGTTGAAATAAAACCTTACATTGTTTAAAAAATTTTTCCTATTCTTTCTGGCCAAACATTTTCATTATATGTGACCTGAAATCGGAATGGTTCTGTATTTGTCCCACTCCCTCCTTTCCCCTGAAATTCTAGGTTTTGTCTAATTTTAGCTGTTTATGAAAAGAAAAAAAAGTCAAGTCTGGCTTTATTCTGCACTTACTTTTATAAAATTTAATGCTAAATGAAGACAGGCCTTTTAGGTTTCTCAATGGTGTCTTCCCCTCCTCAGATCTTGACCTCTAAGGTCAAGGAAATGCATGTAGGTGGGGGAAAAGCAAAACTGGTTAAGAGGAGAAAAAGTAAATGTAAATGTAGACTGGTCATGTGGGGTTTATGCTTATTGTGAAAGGGCTGAAATATTTCACCCCAGTCCAGACTGGGTTCAGGCATATCACTGAGTTACCACAGCTGGAAGAGTTATTACGCATTAGTGGAGCTGTGGAAAGTCATCAACTGATCTGGTAGCTTGGGGCAAGCCCGAGGTGAGACACATTTGTCTAAGCATCTTTCCCTGAGGTTTATGCTAATGGGTTTTACCTCCTGTTCGTGGCAATCATGTTCAGCTGACATCATTGCATCCTAGTAATCAGACAGAAGGATTTTCCTATCGGTGAAACACACCGTGGCCCGTAGGGATGATGTGAATAAAGGCCACCATGACAACCCGTTGGCAAGTTTTGAAATGGACACAAAGGGCGTGTTTTTCACGTGTGCTTTTTTTGGTCCTGTATTTCAGCTAGCTCTAAGTACAAATCAAGCCCCATTGTAACAGCAGTGAGTAGTGCAGATAAAGAAAAGGGAGTTAAGGAAATATTAATTTATTTTGTGGCATCAAGGATGCAAGCAGCGTTTTCAGGCAGTGATCGCATTTCTTCTGCCTGTTCGTAGCCTGTCTTGCTGACTGCAGGTCCTAGCTTGAGCCCCAGCAGCTGTAGAAGGCAAAGGGCTGTGCGTGAGGCATCTTGATCAGCTCCCAGCTGGCTGCTGCTGCTCCCCATCCCCCTCCAAATTGCCAGGGTTACCGCCTGGCTCAGATTTGCTCAGGGTTACGTCTGCAAGCGTCACCTCTGCAACTGTAATACAGATAAGAATTTACCAACAATCTTGAGAGACATTCCCTGGCCTGAAGTGCCCAGGGGCATGTGACAGCAGGATCCAGGGCTGTGCTACCAGCGAGACAAACAAACACAGTCACGTCCAAGTGGTTGTGTTGCCTCGTCAGACCTGGCAAACTGATGATATCGTTCAACTAGTCTGTCCTTCTGGGCTCTTCAGAGAGCTTCTGGCTGGGAAGGGTTTAGTGCAAAGACTTTCTAAGTGTTTCTCTGCTCTCTGATGAGGTTGTCCTTCGCAGATGCAAGGGAAGGAGATAGCTGGTGTCCCCAAAAACTAGGTCCCGGACAAAATGGGAGCTGCCGGGTCAAACTCAAAAACCAAAACTAGGCTTAATTTTAGATCTGCTACATTTTCCGTAGCAAATATGTCTGTTTTATAATTGTTTTATCCTTACCTGGAGGATACCTGATGGCTGCCACTTAAGTGAACTACTTCTGGCTGTGGACTGTCACTAGGCTGCGTG
>JAOXJM010000023.1:47569705-47583387 GCA_026413425.1 Tringa solitaria
GGTGGGGGGTTAAGCTTAAGAGCTTGATCATTGCCTCTGCTGTGATTGGGCTCTTTCCAAAGAGTTTCTACCCATTAACATATCATTTTTATCATTTTTTCCTGGTCTGCATCTACTGGGAGAAGCAACTGAAGAAGGTTAAAAGATGTCCCCCCTATCATACCAAAAAAGGGGATTATGAAAGATAGCCTAAAGCCATAGCTCTGGCACACTCCTCCCTCGCTTGCAGTGGATGAACAAGGGACCCAGGGGCAGCAGGGGAATGGAGATTGAGGGCAGAAAATCATGTATCCATGATGATATTTGGCCTTCTGAATGAAGGTATAAGAGGAGCTAGATGAGAAAAATCTGACAAAGGGAGTAGGTTTGGCATCGTGGTGTTACGAGCTGCCTTCTGCTGTGGTTCTGTGGCACCTCCGTGGCCAAGAAAACCCACAGGAGTCCTTGCATTGAAATGTGGTGGGCTCCAAGGACTCCTTTTACACCAGGATGTGGGGCCTTAATCCATTTTTGTGCAGGATTGGTTTTGTTCTCCTAGCTGGTGATGCCATTCCTAAAGTAATTCAAATAAATGAATACAATATGTTTGGTGAGTATATTACTGTAATTAAGAATCCCAGTTGGGTTTCTCATTTAAGCAGCAGGATGGTTGAGAGAATTAAATTAAGAATCGGGAACTTCTTTGCCCTAACCTTGCTCTGTAGAGTGATTCATGCCGCAAGCGGGGCCTGTTCACTCAGACCAATGTTTCCAGACTCGGGTGCCTAAAGATAGGCACTTGGTCTTGTATTTAGGTTCTCACATGAACGTTGTTTACTTTGCAGAGGTGCAGAAGTGAGGGGGTTTACAGGCATTTGGCCTCTCTGGAAAAGGAGCCAAGCTTTAGACGCCCAAGCAGAGAAGAATAACTTTACCCTTTGGGAGGCACAGTTCCCTCATGAAAATAAAAATAAACACTTTGGTGTATCACAGGAGGAGAGTGACACTGAGCTCCTGAAGTTAGCATTGGAGTAGCTTTTTTAGAAATAACAAAGCTTTCAGTGCATATATGCTTGATGGACGGCGGAGTTCACAAGAGAGAGAGCATAGACATTTATGATGGGGAAATAATGGAGAAAGGAATGAAAGCAGAAAAAACATAATTTTTTACTTGCCTGATTTAATTGTATGTTTAAATCTCAGCCTTAGTAAGGATCTAAATTTCTATCAATTAATAAAGCATTTTCCTTTTTCTTTTTCTCATGCAATATGGGAAATAATGAATAGGCAAGTGCAATTTATAAGGGGGGAAATCCACCAACAGGGTTTGCTGAATTGAGCAATTGAGTCACATTCCTGTGGAGTAGTTTTACAGTGTCACTTGAACCCCATGGTTAAGCAGTCTCTAGGTAACTGCAGGCAGGTCTGTTTTCCATAATATATTGACTCAGCCTGGAACTAAAAACACACACACGCACAAAAACCCCCAAACCTTGCTGTATCCATTGCTGGCAAAAATAATAGAGCCTGTTTAAAACCTTGTGCTTTTTATCCACGTCGAGTGACTTATAAATGGCTTGGTACATAAAGAAAAGGGAGATTTGCTTGGCAAGTTGTCCTGAAACATAGTTACTTCTTGATATAAGGCATTCGCAAGAGAAAATGTATGCTCTGCTAGAAGTGCGGAATTCAGAGCAGGATGCGAATTTTGTTTGGCTCTGGGACAGAGCTTTGGGGGAAGCGGGCAACGAGGGAAGTGCGGGACTAATGAACATAAAGCCTTACATGGAGGGAAGAGAAATGCGCCTCATTATGAGAGGACAGAAAGATGGCTGGAGGGTGAATGGAAGTGGGTACAGCTTGGGAAATACGAGGGTGAAGTCACGGGAGAGAGTGACAGAGTGGGTGGAAGGTGCAAGAGGTGTTTATCAAGGAGCAGAATTTGGTGCTTAGTTTGGTGAAGGTACTTCGAAGGGCTGGAGGGAAATCAGAGACGGCAGTGAAGCCTGGAGGAAGCCCAGCTAGAAACAAACTGAAAACTCGTCCTCAAAACAGTGCCAGATGCTTCTGGTATTCTATCTGGTTTTTGAGTGTTGCAGTTCATGACACTATTTGCAGTGTCTATATTATTGCTTTGATGCAGCTCTGAGGAGGAAAATGCTGCCAGTCTGAATGGCTGTTTATCCTAGACTGGTTGTAGGAGACTGCATAAGGGGGAGTTTTTACCACCTTTTGCCACAACAGCCAGGATGGGAAAGTTACAGAGAGAAGACTTCCTTGAAAAAAAATAAATTTTGGACTCCGTTAGAGATGCAAAAGGCACAGGCTGTGTATGTGCAGTGGTTAAAAGTGAAAGGGAAATGCAAGCATGTTTTTACTTCTAATTCAGTCGCTTCTCACTGTAGGCAGGTTGAATAAATGTTGGATAGCTGCATTTCCAACAAGGAGGGAGCTGACACCGTATCTGTTGTACCATCTGTTTACCAGTTACCAGTGTACTGGGGAGCAGCTTCAGCGAGGAGTGGGAAAGCTTCCAGAGTTCGCAGTTGTGTTTAACTGCTTGAGTGCCAGCGATGTGAAGTCAGCGTATTGGCAAGCCTCCGGTGTTCGGAGCTAAACCTACTGCGTGTAGCATCTCCTTTTCAACTAGCACAACTTTTCCAGTTGGGTGCTTCTCCTTGAATGTTGCTGGTGGAGGAAACCTGGCCCCTTCTACCCAGGCTGCAGTGGGAAGACATTTTCCCTACCCGTCTTTTAACTGTTCTCTGTACAGGAAGGAGGAAAAAACCCACCTCAAGCCTGCAAACAGCAGTACCCGAGTAAAAGCTGGAGAGGAAAGTTATTTGATTATAGCTGTGTTGGTCATTTCCCCCCCTCCATTTCCCATACAGACAAAGCTGTGGTCTGCAGGGTGCTTTGTTGTTGCAGCTGTGCTGGAATGTCCGTTTATTAATGAACTACTGGTGTGAAATTACCAAATACATGGTAACTAAAAGCTCAGAAGAAACTAGTGGAAGCAATTCGCTGATCATCCCGTCCCTCCTGGTTTGCAGTTTCACTTTCAGATTGCAACAAGCAAGCAAGTTCCCAGTAAGCTCCTGAAATTACATTTGGAAAATTTCTGCTTTGGTTTCCCCTCTCAGCTTTTTCCACTCCAATTCCACTGGCAAAACGTGGTGGCTGCAAGTGTGCTTGAGTACAAGCTGCAGGCCCTTTCCAGCTCTCGAGACTATAGAGGTTTCTGTTTCAAAGTTTCAGTGCAGAAGTAGGTACAGAGCATGAATTTTCTAAGTAAAAATTGTGACTCTGTAGGAGGACTAGCAGAATTAGCTTCAAGCTGATGGGGATTTTGAGCCTGGGAAGAAGGCACTGACTACCTTTGCTTTCTGAATACTTAATTTCGTTATTAAGTCAGAGCAGCTCAATTATTTTTGCCGCTGTCTCCAAGTGTCAAAACTTGGGCAAACTGTCACAGTTAAACTTGTAGGAAACAGTTTTGATCTCTTGCAGAACTTTAGATATGGAAAAGCCTTATCAATTTTAGTTGTAGTTAGTTTTGCTGTCTTTGAATGGCATCTTTGTCAGGCTTGAGGCTTCCCTCTAGCCTAAATTTCGCTAATGTTCATTTACCTTGGCCTATAGACATAGATCCACTCTACAGATCAGCCCTGTTGATCCATCAAGTCGAGCTAATTTCAGACACCTGCAGTTCTTACTGCATGCATAGTGGGACATGTCTGTCCTGCAGTATCTTTCGGGGAGACATGAGCACAGTCTGCTTGAAAGCTGCATAGCAGCAGTTAGTGAGCCACTGAACCCCAGTTAATAGACATCTCAGAGAGGCAGGGCATATGGTTTTTTGCTTGACATTATAATAACAGAGCCAAACATCTAGCAAGTTCAGGACCAGGCAGAGTAAAGCAATGTCTGTCTGTAGAATAAATTGAGCTTCAAGTCATGGCTGCATGGCATCACTTATTTTAATACTTGAAATAATGCACTGAGACCAGGCATTTTAAGACAAAAAGTATATGTGAATAGGTGTTCCTGAGGCTCTTCTGTTCCATGAAGATAACCTAAGCAGGCTTACATGCCCTGTTGTCTTTTGTTTCTTTTTCTTGAGCAACTATAAGTCCTCTTCCCTGAGAGAGTCCCTTTTAAAATCACTGATACCCTTTGATTTCAGATGCATATGGTTGTCTTTTGGCCCTGTTTTAATAACTCTCAAATGCTTGCAGAGAAGAGGGTTTTTTTCATGCCAGTCTGGTTCCTTCTTGCTTGTCTCTTCTGAAAGTGCTCGTAAGCTAGTGTCTATCAAATGAACATCCCCAGGACGAGGTTTTTATACTTGCTTGTCACCACAAAAACCACTCATCTTCCAGGTAAGCATTAAACAAATTACCGTATTCACATAGGAGAGCTCCTATTCCTTTCTGATAGTTCCCCTAAGAGAAGGTGGTATTTACTGGGCTTTGAGGTTCTTGCCTGAAAACAGTAGCCTAGAGCTTGTGGTTCTCCTGCTCTGAGGGCCCATCGTTTTGATGGCCCTGCTGTGCTTCACTACAGAGTTTGTATAGCCAGCTTCTCTGTACCAGTCAGCAAGATGGTCTGCTTTGATGTTTTAGGTTTTTTTCCCCTCCTCCAAGAAAGAAATACAAAAGAAAAACCTGACTGCAATCCTTATCAAGAACCGGCTTACTCTGTGCTATATGCCAGTTCTGCAGGGCACGTAGACTTCGAATGCATCTCCCATCAGCTTAATCTGTTTCTTTCCTAGTCAAGGAGCACCTGAGGAGTTGGGCTCCGAGTTGGAGGCCTTTGCTCTTGCTAGCCTGGAAAGCCCGCGACCTTTGTGGCAGGCTCTTGGCTTTCCTTCCTGGTCTGCCCTGCAATAACAAGGACTGTGTATGTGTGGAGAGTTGTATGGTTGCTCTGGCATCCAGAACTGCCACGTTGTACCCCTCACCACCCAGCCGCTGGAACGTGCAAGTTGAGAACTCATCCAACAGAAACACAGATCATTGCTGTAGCTGTGAAAAAAAAAGTAAAATAAATCTCTTCTTTGATTGGTCAGATACATATGGCTTGCTCCTTGA
Organism: Tringa solitaria; assembly: GCA_026413425.1. Lineage (NCBI taxonomy): Eukaryota > Metazoa > Chordata > Aves > Charadriiformes > Scolopacidae > Tringa > Tringa solitaria. The sequence goes on from JAOXJM010000023.1 coordinate 47,574,781, forward strand.
TGTACATATTATGGAGGAGGACAGTTTTCTTCTCTTTCTTATATGCTTTTAAATCTAGACTTATATTTGATTATACACAAGGAACTGAAACTAATTCCTCGCAGTAGTCCACTTGTCTTTGACTGAGTCTTTGTCTGACTGGAGAGGAAGAGAGTCCCTGTGCCTGTGCAGAGGTGCTATGGTAAATCAGTTAAGATTTATATAGTCACGCCATTCAGCACTTAGCACATCAGCAAAGCTGCACTCTTTAGGGCTCACTGTCCATAGCTGGTCTCTTCTCCTCTTGCTTACACACACATGCCTAAACAAACAAAATAGCAGAGGAGACTTGGCCCCCATGGTCACAGCCCTCTTCTGGCACCAGGCATGTCCCCAGACACTCACGTTCCCCAGCTCCCCAAAGCTGCCAGCCATCCTGGGGTAAGAGCGGTGCTCGAGCGACATGTACCCAAGCCAGCATAACCACGAGGGGCCCTGTCCTGCAGCAGAAGACAGCCTCCTGTCCCTGCTCCCCCACCCTGACATGGATTTTCCCCAGGGCCTCTGGACGAGGGTTTGGGGTGAGGTGAAGAGCGCCCACAAGGCGGCAGGTGCCCGGGTGGCCGAGGCTGGGGCATCGTGGAGGCTGAGGGTCTGACGCAAGCCCTGCCTTGCTTTCCTCCCTTCCCCCCAAGCCGCTTCGCTTTGTTACGACAGGGTGGTTTGATTCATGAGCTTTCTCTCGGCTCACCGCGGAGCTGGGTGACTCAGAGCACAGGCTCCGTGCAGGCTTCGTTAGCGGAGATTAACGTCAGCATGCACCTTTTGTTTGTATGTGGCTCTTCTCCACCACCAACCCCCAGCTCCTCAAGCTCCCCTTGCAGAGCAAGCATCGATTGACAGACCCATGTCTGCATCCTTGCCCCGTCTCCGGTTGCCACCCCAGTGGGCAGGTTTCCAGAGATGCAGTTCAAGTGCCACTAGCTACCTCCGATTAAATCTGGAGTGCAGGCTAGGCGTAAGCTGAAACCTCCTCCATAGAGAGAGGGACTGCTGCGAACATCAGGGCTCCTGCCACGGATCCATAATAACATTTGGCCTCTGAAGGGAAAAAAAAACCACTGTTGTCTGGGAAGAGGGGGCTTTGGGGGCTTATCATGTGTTTGAAAGATGGGGGGTTGGGCAGTGAAGATACTATGATCAGCTAAAGAAAAAGCTACAAATCACAGCACCTTGCAATCTAAAAATGCTAGTCAGCAACCGCCAGTGTCCTAGGAGGAGACCCAGTATATTTCCTTCAGATCAGGGAGAGACATTTAGCAAGGTTCTTGTCACTTTCTGAATCCCTCCAGTTGGCTGAAGTTTGTTCCCGGAGTGGAGGAGACAATTTCTTAGTGATGCAGGGGGGGGGGACGAGCTTTGGGTTTCTTTCTGTCTGTGCAAAATGGTGGGAGGAAGAAGAGAGGGTTATGTAGCTTTTGGAGCCAGTGAAGGAACATGGGATGTCATCTCTGACTCCGGCCTCTCCAGTCATAGATGGCTTAATTTTCTAAGTCTGGCCTGGTGAACTGCCACTGAATACTCTCGTCAAGCTAAGGTGCTTTGGTAGTTTGTAGCCAAGGTATTTCTTGTCTTAATCCAGCCCTGGTGGGCCCTTCCTCAGCAGGAGAAATATTGCTGCCAGTTGAGTCCTCATAGAATCATAGAATGGTTTAGGTTGGAAGGGACTTTAAAGATCATCTAGTTCCAACCCCCCTGCCATGGGCAGAGACACCTCCACTAGAGCAGGTTGCTTAAAGCCCCATCCAGCCTGGCCTTGAACACTTCCAGGGAAGGGACCTCCACAACTTCCCTGGGCAACCTGTTCTGGTACCCCACCACCATATTTCTTCCTAATATCTAATCTAAATCTACCTCACAGGAGGGGTGGGAGGTGCAACTGGAGCTGTGGGCACTTCATTTGCCCCCTGTTCCGGGCAACCACCAGGTGCTGGAGAGGAGCAGCAAAAGGAAGATGGCACTTGGTCATTGTTTTGTTGCCTCTGAACCGCCAATCCAACACTTCCATTACGGCTGACATTCATGTTTAAAAAAAAAAAAATTAAAAATAAATAATGCAGAAATAGAAAAAATACATGCCTATTCCAAGTAAAACAAGAAACAGGATACTGCAGGAAGTGGGTGAGACATGGTCCGTGCTGTGAAGCGCGAGCTGTTTTAACAACCAGTGGAGTGAAGTATTACTGAACAGCAATCCAAAAGAAGCAAGGCGAGTGTAGTGTGCTGTGACAGCAACACGGACCGTGCTTCAGCAGCGCCTTTAAAACACAAAATGAGAGCAAGCAGGTCTGTAGGGCTGTGCAGTTGATGCTCAGAGATGTAAAGTAACCAGACCTGCTCAAAAGTGCATCAGAGAGCAAGAAATGAGCGATGGAGGCTGAGTATCCCACCTCAAAGCCTGCTGACAGACTTGAGTTCAGCAAGCTGCTTGACCACTAAGTCAAAATAAAAGCAGAGCGGGAAATATATAGGTATCTTGTCACGTGGAGAAATGCAGACCTACAAGCTGCCTCAAAATGAAATGTTACCTTTAGGAGGCCTCTAAAAGGAGAAAGCAAATAAACCTTATGTAGATCAGAAAAATGAAGAAATTTAAACTTCTGAGAAGGCTTTGAGATCAGTACCTGAACGCTGCAAAATGGCAGCTCATGCCTTGTCCCACAGGGCTACAGCGCTCATGGGCATGCAAACCAGACAGCAGGCTTTTGTGCTTCACTGGGACATTCAGCAAATCACTGACATTATGAGAAGGCTGTATTTATTCTCTAATAGATGGCAAACAAACAGAATAGCTTCTTGAATCTTTTGTCCCCTGAATGCAGGGTGAGGCAGTTAAAGTACAAGGATTTCTGATAAGTGTTTATGTAGTTCCCTGGTTTTGATGCTGTATTTCAGTTGTAGGTGTTCCTTCCTTAGTGGTATCAAATTCTGTAATAACTAAGAATTTGCTCTTTCAGTCTGGAAATTGAAAGGGTAGGAAAATGTAGGGGGAATAAATGCACGGAAGCCTGCTATTCCATTTTTGTTTCCATTGAACTTTTCAAATCAATTTGCAAATAAATTTCCCAGCATTTTTTTTTGGTGGCAGTTTTAACCTGTTCTTCTGAAAAGCAACATGGATGCAATCATGGGGATGAGACACAGCCTGCCTCTAGATTTCTCTGCACCAATATTTTACTAGCTCTTGTGTTCTTAGAGACTCCTGATACTCAACTTTTGTGGATACATCCTGGAATCAAGAATTTCCTTGAGGTTTTCTGTCCCATTCTTAAAAATAATAATTAAAAAATAAATAAATTTGGAAGTCCTTTTGTTTATATAGAAACACATGCTATGATCTGAATGTGCTAAAGCCTCAGAAAACATTGTAAGTAAAAAAAAGTAAATAGCAAAACTCTAGGGATACCTGAATGGAGTGAATAAAAGCTGTCCATATATCTTCAGTGCCTTTTTCTGTAGTATCATGGAACACCTCAGGTGGGAATGGACTTCAGTAGGTCTCTAGTCCAGCTTCCTGCTCAAAGCAGGATCAGCTTTCAGATGAGATCAGGTTGCTCAGACCTCTATTCTGTGACTGCACAACCCCTCTGGGCAATCTGTTCCCGTGCTAAGACATTGTCTGTGCAGCTATTTTGTTCAAAGGCAGATTTTTCTTCTGGAAAAAAAAAAGTATATGTATAAATTCTAATGAAAACATGGTGGTGACCCCTGGGAAAAACCCAGGGGAACAACACAACACAGGCAGGTAGCTTTTCTGAGATAAATGGCTGGCTGTGGCGTTGGTAGGACATGGGAACAGACTTGGTGAACCTTGTGCTGGATGCCAGATCTCTGAGCTATAAAAACCTGTGTTACAAAGTCTCATGGAGAAACAGGTACTACAGTTGTAATCAGCGGCTTTCAAATATTTTTGATTTTCACTTCTAAAGGTATGCAAGTAGAGCTGCAGACTCTTTTATTGTGATATTTGAACCAACCCTTCTAGGGCTTGTTTTTGTAGGCCCCTTCAAATTTCCCTATAGAACCACGCACCACAGTTAAAAACTACTGTTAGGAATCCTCAGCCGGTTTTATGTATTTCTTTTTCTGATGTGTGACTCATTTATCTGTAAATACAGTGAAATATTTGTACTGTCATCCTTCATTGTTAAGGCTAAATGATCACCGTGATACCTTAATCTGATTTTTTGCATAAGGCAAACACAGAATTTTCTGATTCCTGTCTCAAGTCAGTAACTTCTATTTCTGCTGATTCTACCACTTTTCAGAAAGGCATTCAGAACTGACTTGTGGGCATCAAGTAATGGAGAGTCCTTCACATCTATTGGTAAGATTTTTTACTGCAAAACTGTCTTTGCTGTGAAAACTTGACTAAGATTGAGTTTTCAGTTTTGTAAACACTGTTGGCCTTCCCAGGATATTTTGCTAATTTCAACTATCTCTTTCTAAGGAAAATAAGGTGATTTTGAAAATTCTGATGAAAACATGCCCTGTTTCCTGTTGGCTTGTTTGTCTCTTCAGGAGCTTGTTTTGACAAAATGCTGCATGAAAAAATTAAAATATTTCACAATATTAAAACCTAAAAGGAATCAGTAATAAATTCCAAACATTGTTTATTAAAATGAAACATTTAATTTTCTCAAAACGCAAACAAAATAACTGTAAAATGTTTCAATCTTTCATTTCCTGATAGGAAAAGCTGCTGCAGCAAGAGAATGAAACGCTGCCAATTCTGTTGTAGATTTTACTGGGACATACACAGAAGTTCCAGCAGCAGAGAATGCACTGAAAGGAGCTAATGCTTGTAGGGAAGTTAGGTTTTGGTTTTGGGGTCTTCTCTCCTCTCTCCTCTCCCTCTTTTCCTGACTTCCCCATCCGATCTTTTCCACTTTATGGTTTATATGTTTTCTTTCTCTTCGATGCTTACTGTATTTTTTTTTGGAAAGGAATCAAGAACAGGAAACAAATGCCTGAAAACTTCTGATTAATAGTGGATGTTAGGGAAACAAAATTTGGATGATGTAGAACTCTTTAGGAGTATCTTTCCTTTGAAGTTATGAAAATCAGATGGCACATTCAGTCCTAAGACTGGGAATAGCCTAGTGGTAGGAAACACTAGTAGTTCTGTATCAGTACTTGTACTGCCCTTCTCCACTCTCATTGCTCAGTAGAAGAAATTTGATCACAGTAAGGTTAATAACAATGTTGATGCTTTCTTCTGGATTTCATACCATGACTGCTTGGACATTGACAACAAAATGAATTTTTTATCTTTAAAGGTCTCATACCTCTGATTGAAACTCAAATCAAAGTTCAAAGTTAAATTCTTACTAAGTTGTGACCAACTCTGCATTGAAATTCTGGTCTGGGACAAGAATTAAAAAACTGAAAGTTATTAGAATCTGAGAATTTTACATAATATAATAATAATAGAAATATATAATATCACAGTATAATATTTAATATAGAGAGTGGATAAGTGCATAAGACAATGCTTTTTTCAGTCTGTTTAATATCTCTATCAATGTCCTGGATGAGGGGATCAAGTGCATGCTCAATAAGTTTGCAGATGACACCAAGTTGGGTGGGAGTGTTGAACTGCTTGAGGGCAAGAAGGCTCTACAGAGGGATCTGGGCTGAAGCCAATGGAATGAGGTTCAACAAGGCCAAGTGCTGGGTTCTGCACTTGGGTCACAACAATCCCTTGCAGAGCTACGGACTTTGGGAAAAGTGGCTGGAGAGTTGCCCGGTGGAAAAGGACCTGGGGATGTTGGTCGACAGCCATCTGAATGTGAGCCAGCAGTGTGCCCAAGAAGGCCAATAGCATCCTAGTTTGTACCAGAAATAGTGTGGCCAGCAGGACTAGGGGAGTTACTGTCCCCCTATGCTCAGTACTGGTGGGGCTGCACCTTGAGTATTGTGTTCAGTTTTGGGCCCCTCACTACAAGAAAGACATTGAGGTGCTTCAGTGTGTCAGAGAAGGGTGATGAAGCTGGTGAGGGGTCTAGAGCACACGTCTTATAAGGAGCATCTGAGGGAGCTGGGGTTTTTCAGCCTGGAGAAAAGAAGGCTGAAGGGAGATCTTATTGGTCTCTCTGACTATCTGAAAGGAGGCTGTAGAGAGGTGGGGTGGTGGTGGTCAGTCTCTTCTCCCAAGTATGAGGTGATGGGACAAGAGGAAATCAGTCCAAAGGTATGCCGGGAGGTTTACATTGGATATTAGACAAAAATTCTTCAAGGAAGGGGTTATCAAGCATTGGAATGGGCTGCCCAGGGAAGTGGTGGAATCACCATCCCTGGAGGTATTTAAAAGACATGTAGACGTGATGCTGAGGGACGTGGTCTAGTGGTAGACTTGGTAGTGCTAGGTTGATGGTTGGACTTGATGATCTTAAAGGTCTTTTCCAACCAAAGAAATTCTATGATTCTATCCTTATGCACTGTGAACAAGTAAAGGTAAATTTTGTAAAAGTTTATCAGGTCAGCTGTTACCTAGCCTCCACCAAAAGGTTACAGGCTCCAGAGCTGTCTTTTGTAAGTATCATATTTTTAAACAAGCACAAAAGTATTTGGAAATTCCATTTGTGGTGTGATCTTCAGTGTCCTAAACAGATCTGAACCTGTGTAGATTAGAAGTTTCCCAGGTACTGAACCTCTGGAGTTAAGAGTTTATGAATGCTTATTTAGTGTCTTGTAACAGCAGTCTGGTTACATATCACTGATAGGGAATCATTGGCTTTCTCTAAAGGAAAGTTACTTAAATGATTTACGTAGAGTGGCCTGTCTGCAAAATAACCAAACCAAGTACAAAAATTTTCTTAGTCTAAAATTGTCACTCCTTGATTAAATTCTTAACTGTTCGAGAAGAATTAGAAGAAAGTTTTCACAGCTATTTTATTAACTATATAATATCATTATACTTTGCATTCAAATATCTTCATGTTTTAATCATACATGCATAAAAAGTTTGAAATTATTTGGGCAGCTTGTCAGTAAATTTCCCTGAACAGTAGATTGCGCTGAAATCTGAACATTTCATCTGAGAAATGAGAAAATATGAATGTATATGGCAGTGTGTTATGCGACAGCAGAAGGCAGGCAGGAAATGAAAAAAAGCTGGTGGGGTCATTTAAAAAGACCCCAAACCATCTTGATTTTGATCTTGGATCAGATGTGGGTTCAGACATAGAGTACAGTAATATGCGAAAGGAACTGCAAGTGGGGCTTTTACTCTGGGGGACTGCGAACATCAGAATCACAGAATCATTTGGGTTGGAAGAGACCCTTGGGATCATCGAGTCCAACAGCGAGCTGTTCTATGGAATATAAAACCCTAAACCACATTTTTCTTCTTTTCTTTTATTTCTATTTCTATATTTTCCTTTTTACCTCAGAAACACTAAGTTTTATTTTTTCTATTTTTACCAGAGGCCTACTTGGAGGGTGTGGGCAGTAGAAATCTGCTTGGAAGGGCTGATTTGAAGGGGCTGCATTGTTGAAGAAAGATATATTCAAGTTTGTCAGAGGTATAAAGAGGCTGATTAAAGCACTCCTCTGAGTTTCTAAGGTACAGATTTTATGTAATCTCATCATAAAAAAGAGTTCTCAACAGAAACTGAGGGAACTAATGCGTAATAGTATTTTTTTAATCCACCTTGTTTCTTGGACATCAAATAGCTCAGTTAAACTTGTTTAATAAAAGTTACAGGGTATTTTTTTGTTTATAATGAAGTTGCTAAAATGGAGAACTCGCAATTCTACCTCGTTTTGCAAATATATTTAAAAGAATGACATTTGGAGATGTGGTATTATCTCATCAGAGCTTATGTGCCACTGGCTACATTTTATTCAGATTTTATTGTATAATTGTTGTCATTAGTACACTGGGGTTTGGCAGCAGGGTGTTTTTCCCACATGAAGAAAATATTAGTCCTGGTTAGGTAAATATTTATTTTTCCTTCATTTGTTATATTTACAGAACAAACGCTGAATGTATTTTTCTGGTATGAAAATGCTTATGCAACACAATCTTTTGAAAGTAGTAGGTATAGCTGGTATCCCAAAGTTTATTATTCAAATAGCACGCAAGTAGTATATGCTTTAGAGTAAGGAAATGCCAAAGTGAGGAGTTTGAAATGCATTTTTCTTTTATTTCACTTGGTAAGCCATCAAGAAAAGTTTGCTGATGCTTTTAGGGTACTATTATAGTCTGAGACTATATATTTCCAAGTGGTTCTATTTGAATAGTATTCACAGAATACAGGACCTTGCCTATTTGGATTTCTTTCTCCAGAAATTATTTGTGTACTACTTCTGATGTTTGCAAACATATTTTTCTTTGAAAATAGCTCCAGACTACACCTTTCAGTTATTTGAGATAAGGATGTGGGTATGGGTTGCTTTCATGGGTTTCTTTCTGCTTTCATGGAGCTTAAGAGTTGCATGGGACTGTTTAGTATGAGGAAGAGGAGGCTATACTCTATAACTACTTGAAAGGACACTGTAGAGAGGTCGGTGCTGGTCTCTTCTCACAGGTAATTAATGACAGAACGAGAGGGAATGGTTTCA
>JAOXJM010000023.1:47597148-47629416 GCA_026413425.1 Tringa solitaria
TTCCAGGGATGGGGCATCCACAGCTTCCCTGGGCAACCTGTTCCAGTGCCTCACCTCCCTCATAGTGAAAATTTCTTCCTGATAACTAATCTAAATCTCTTCTCTTTCAATTTAAAAACATTACCTCTCAGTCTATCCCTATACAGTCCCTGATTGTATGTTGGTTTTAATGATTTTTATACTACTGGGAACAAACTAATATAATCTTAGGCCTTAAATTTAGTTTGCAGCTACCTCACATCTTTTTCTTTTTAAATGCAGATGCTATGTTTGTTGCTCTCCAGTGATGTAGTATCATCTCTTTGCATAGAGGGAATTCTAGAGGGAATCCCTATAGAAAGAATTCATTGTATTAAAAATTTATTCTCCTGGATTTGCAATTTCTTATGCCAGGTGTTATGGTGTTCTGGGATGGAGATTCCCCAGTCTCTACTTAGAAAATTGCAGCACACACACTTAGGTTTCTTTTCATCTTAGATGTGGTGTTTTCTGTTCTTTTCATTTCTATACACAATAGTGGTTTTCAGTTTACACCTGCGTTGAATTTAAGCTTCTAGCTTTTCTTTGAAATCATGTAGGTTATCTGCTTTACCTATTTTAAACAGCTGCAGGCATTATCTCCTAATGGCAAAAGTTAACACTATAGGTAATGGTCGTCAGCCTGACTGATAATAACAGCAAAACTATCTATGTTAGTCCTCATGTAATATTTCCCATGGAGTGTGACAGTAATTGCGAAATTTTCTTTTTATTGGATTGATACTGGTGAGGAACTGATGAGCTCTTCATAGTGTTACTTTTGCCTGTGAGCATATTCAGGTGTTGGCACTAATTCACTGTTGTGCATATAAACATTAATGTGTGATTACTTTGATATATTTATAGGTGAAGAAACGAAAACCTTGCAGGAAGAAATTGGACTCCCATGTATTTGGGAAGTAGCAAGTATTGTTGCTTATTCATTTGCCATCTGAGAGCAATTGTGTTCAGGCCTTTTTCTGGTGAACCTTTTGTCTTTTTGTTATTGGTCAAGAAATACCTATTTCCAGTAATATGTAGCTGACAGTCATGGGTCTGGATCAAACAGTGATTCCTTCAGTGATTCCTTTGGCCAGATTCTGTGAAGGTCTTTGAATGTCACCGCTCTGACTTTGATGGGATTAAGCGTTCAATGACAGCATAAAGATGATGTGTTCAGTGTTATCTGTATTGCTGAACAGGCTGTCACCTCTTATGCCAGATGGAGGGTTTTTTCAGAATGTGTGTTTTCACTTCCAGATATGAATTACAGTAATCAACTTAGCTGTGCTCTGCAAAGCTTTCCCTTTTGTTGCATAATTTTAACTTTCACCACAGCTGTTAAGACCCTCTGTGATAATAAATATATATAGCTCTATTATAATGGAGGAATTACTACTTTCAGTGAGCTGCCTTTTGCAAGTTAGTTGTTTTTTTTAAATTTAATGTGCTTCTTTTGCTGTGACTGTTCAGGACTCTGAGACTCAGCAAATTCCGTGTTAAGTGTGGCTATTGGTGAGTGCCATTCTCACTTGCAACATCAGTGTTAGATCCAAGAATGCACGTAAGTTACATTTGGATATAGCTGTTCTTGCTGACTTCTCAACTTGCATGGGACCCCCTGAAATTTCCATAAAGGCTTCTCTTTAATACCGATTACCATCGTGTAAAGAAGGTTTATGACTCAGTTTCTGTGGTAATTTTTCAAAAATACATAAATACCTCTGTAACGCACACTGAAGACTGCAGATCAAACCAGCTTTATTTAACATTTAGGGACTGAGGTGTGTTTTACTGTCACTTTCTTTTTGCCTAATGCAGTTATTGTTCAATGAAGGAATTTTTAAAATATGCAATGACCACATTTGAGTCAAATACCAATCTTGCTGGCCTTCAAATCCCTAACAAAGGGAAGAAACATCTGCTCTGTGGGTGGGAAGCTAGTACCTAAGGTAGTTCTTTTGGGAGTTCAAGGAAGTAGGCAAGATGAATACACTTAATTTTCAAAGTGTTCTGATACGGGAATTTCTCAGGAGGATTACTTCTGTGAGGAGACTACTGTTTGACTTGCTACAAGTACAAAGTCCTTTATTTCCTTATTTTTTCCTGCACCTTTCTATAAACAGCTTGAGAAATTATAGGATTTACTTCTGTGCTGTCTTGTCTAGTGATAAGTATTTCTCTCCTGTAGAGAAATTTCATTCACGTGTTGAAAATAATCTTCTGTTGTTTGGGAGATCCACTTGGGAAGTAGGCTCAAAGCCATGTGCCTGTTTGCCATTGTCCAAGAGCTTGTAACTAAGGAGAGGGCTGTTCAAAATCTTCTAAGAGTTACACAGTGTGTGTGTGTGAACATAATTTTGAGTTTTGAGTCATTGGGGCATAACTGAACCAGACTTTCAGATTTGTTTTTTTTTTTCCTCTACAACTACTAGAAAAAGAAATTACTGTTTTCTTAAATGACTGTTCAGATCCTTATACAATCACCTGACTCACCTGACTCTGAGAGCTGGGGCTTCAAGATAAATATAAAGTGGTTATAACAGCTGTGATAAAAATGCAACACTGTGTGCCAGTAGATAGAGAGAAGGATATTAAAGAAGGTTATTTAAAACTTAACTTCTAATACAAAATTAAAGGCAGACATACAGATTACTGTCCCCAGCAAGGGAAAAGTATATTCCAATTGTAGCGCTTTTTGATCTTTATCTCCTTTTAATCGGTTTTGGCTTTTAACTTTATTTTCAGTGGCCAGCAGTGAAAGCTACACCTTCTGTTGTTAATTAGACTACTTTCATCAAAATGAAGGATGCTGTACATATTTATGTAAAATAAAGAAGTGGTTCTAAATAGTATGTTTTGTAGTTAGGTAATAGGAAATGAACCTGAATCCGCAAGGCAACAACAGTCCTACAGGACTTGCCATGGCAGTAAGCATTTTTGAAAACTTTTAAGTGAGATTTTAACATTTTCTATTCCTTCTGAGGTTTTGAGAAAGCAAACAGGTATTTTTCTATTTTTTTTTCTACTATTGCAAATTTAACAACATTTATAATACTGATTTAACTTCACAGAGGTGCACCATTTCATTATTTAAACTTTTTGAAATAATTTAGAAAAAAGTCTTTAAACAAAAGAACATGCCATTTTTGTGGATGTCGTATTACAAAATCTTGAACTATTTAAAAGAAATATTTGTAATATGCTGCACAACTGTTGTGGATCATTACCACTCTGTTTTAAATTCTTCAGCCTCTTCAAAGACAGATGTTTACCTAACTTGTCCACATTTTGAGTTATATATGATGTAGGGATAGATTCCATTGTCTAGAAATTGTGATAAATTCAAGAACGCTTTTTATTCTCTTGCATTTGTTCTCTGCAATGCTCTTTACCATGAAAGAAAAGGAAGAGAATTTCAGGTAACAGTACTCCTGAAAATGTGAGTTACATAAATTATTATACTTTCCAAGCATGGTTGCATCTGACCATAGATACTGGTAGCCAAACTTCCTTTGGCTTTTAAAGCATGTGTAGGTTGTTAGTGGATGCAATTACTTTGACTTTGTAGTGTCTTAAAAGGTCTAGCCTGATTTATACGTGCAAAAGAAAAATATTGATGAAGACAAGTGACTTTCCTGTCGTGTTCCAGTATAGTTTATACACCTTTCATGAGGTCTGTTATATCCTCTTCCTGAGTCTTGACTTTGCCAAAAGTCTAACATAAGAATATAAACTTTGGCTTAAAGGGTTTTTGTTTTGTTTTGTTTTTTTGTTTTGGTTTTTTTTTGTGGGTTTTTTGGTGCTTTTTCTCAAACCATCCTTCAGTCTGTAGAATGAAACTGTAAAGCTGACTATTTATGTGAAAGGCTTGTTAGGAAGCTTTACTTCTACTTCTGCTTCAGTACAGCTAAGCCAGAATCCAAAGAATATAATCCCTCCATTTAGACAAATGGGTTTGAAAACCCATACCCCAAATTAAGTGTGAGTTTTAAGTGTTACTGAAATGAGGAGGTTGGATGAGGATGTCCAAACTGCATCTGGAGAACAAAATGAGGAAGATGGCTGATATCAAGAGGAAAAACAGAACGTTGCGGGTTCCACTTGTGTATCTATTTAAAAACATAAAAATTGTCAGCAATACTGTTTTAAAGCAGAAAAGGACACCTATTTCTTAAATTGGGGAAGGGAGGTTTTTCCTTCTGCTTTTCATACATTTACTTCTTTCTCTTTCCTTCAAAGATTCACTTTCATTAAATAAGCATACTTTCTTCCAAGTTCTTATCCCAAGACAGCTTGAAAACAGGGGTCAAATAATGAACTCGGCTTTCACTGGAAGGGAGGAATGGAAGGAGATTGAATAAAATGATCAGGACTAACGAAAGAATTTTCTTTTTATCTTTAATTCTACAGAGAGACTTGAATGCTCTGCTGTGAAGGTTTGAAAGTTCGTATTTTCTATTTGCTAAGAGTACTGTGAGCAAACATACTGGAGTATGTTCTGGGGGAGGGATGATGTACTCTCCCCTGCGGAAGATGTCCTAGTTTGAGAGAGGTCTGAAATGCATAGATGCCAGCTCCCAGGTATGAGTGCTGTAATATGGCCATTTTCTCAGATGTATTTAATTTTTTTTATAACAGCTCTAACAGGAGACATTGTAGAAATTCTCATGGATGTTTCATGACTGAAGACTTGGACATTTTTCTTAAAGAGAAGAGAAATGTATTCAAATCACTTTGGACAGTAAAGAGAATTTAAATGGAGTACTGAGACTGGAATGCGATGTATATGTGTGAGTGCTCTGACTAGTCTTGGACCAGTTTGATATTGAATAAAGAGACAGGTGATGACTTCTCAGAAGTTGTGAGTCTAGCCCTTGCTTGTCCACCTTCACCCTTCTGATTGTCCAAAACAAATTACACTCTGTGCGTGAGCAGCATATTCTTTGTTTCAATACAAGGAGGAAAGACTGGAAATGTCAAGGAGGGTTTATTTTACTGGAAACTTCCTTGTCTTCCTTCACCTCTCTCTCTTACAAAATAATACATTTCAAAATTGGTTTAATCCAAGCACAAAAGCTTTTTTTTCTTTCTATTATTCAACAACTGAACTGAGGAAAAAAATCCCAAACCTCACACATCTTAACTCATAATTTGTTTAATGTGGTGAGCACAGGATTTTTTTTCCCAATATTAAGTTCTTAATTGTAATATAATGAAAAAAGCCCAACAGGCCAAGTAAAATGACTGGAGGTGACTGTTGGCCTAAACTACAGGAAGAGAGCAGAGACTGACATTCTAAGAGAGCATCTAAAGATTTTAAAAGAGGAGTCTTTTGGTGGACAGGCAAGGTAGTTCTTATGGGCTGAAGAGGGCAATGTGATACATCTATTTGTAATGCAACTGGCAGAAGACAGATTTGCCACGTCTTTAGAATTTAGATACGTCAGGTTTTGCATAGCAGGCTTAAAATTGTATGAAGTCACTACAAAAACAGGAGCATGGCAGTATCTGTGTAGCTTTTAATATGCAAAGTCATTTAAAGTTTTTTAGTGAATTGAGCTTTTTAATAGTGTTATATGTAAATACAGATCATTAAGTGAAATTGTAGAATTGGGAAAACAAATTTTCCTCAGAGTTAACTCAGAACACATTTCTTTCCAGTACACATCTTAAAAGTTAGCTTAGACAAAATCATAACAGATTAGCCATGTTCTTTCATGAGTTTTGTGGAAATTTTATTTTTTACATGTTTATGCATGTAGTGTTTAGCAAGGAAGTATAAAGACAGTTCACTTTTCATGAGTAACTTGCAGTCCAAGGTCCTGACTCTGTGGAGATACTTGTCTGTCATTCAAAGAATCATCCAGACCATAAGGCCAGAAGGGACGTTAGGTCGCCTTTGCAGGATTTGTTTTGTAATGCAGCCGGTTTCATGTTACCCATCTCAACTGTCTTGTACCAAGAAACATTTGTTTGGCTAAGCAGGTCTTCTAAAGAAGTGTTCAGACATGATTCAAGGATCTCAAGGGGTGGAGAGCCTGCCGCTTTTCTTGATAGCTCATTTCAGTGATTGATCATCTCTTCTGTTTAGTTTGCACCCTATTTTCAACTTGTGTCTGGCTTTGGTTTTCAGGCTCAGGGCTGGTTCTCTGCTGCCCGAGCTCTCCCACCTTAAATCAGAGCATTATGAAACATCTCAGTGATTCTGGTGAAACGTCTCCTGCTCCTGAATACGTGCAAAACTCTTGCTGGGGTGTGTTTATGCCTGTGCATGCTTTGGGGCAGAGCAATTGTTGCTGTCCTTTAAAGCAGGGACTAAAATTGCATATTCCTCACAGTAGGTTAGGAAAAGGGACTGCATTTTTTTTCTGTTTCCTACCTGTTATATATCTGTGCAAATACCAGCTGTGACCTAGCTTTGAATGGTTTTATTATGGAAAAATACTTTAATAGGCTTTTCTTTAATCTGTGATAATTAAAAGCAACATTTGCCTTTTATTTCTAGAAAGATAGTTAAGGGGAAACAATTTTTCTGGTTTTACTGTGAAGTGTTTCTTACATATGCTTGGTGTAATAAGAATCTGACCCAAATGTATCTTAATGGTATTGCATGTGTATCTTACAAAACCTTTAAGGTATGGCCTTAGTTGGTCTGTACTGCATGTATAATTTTTTGTAGTTAATGTCTGCATTGACTCATCTGAAGATTCATTCTTTGTTTGCTTTCCTGATCCACATGAAGACTTTACATTTTATATTTGCATCATGCTATTTGTTATTGATTGCAGTCCTGTATTTTCTAAATATTTTAGGTGTCAGGAAGGCATTACCTGCATCAGTTGGTTTGCTTCCACACATCCTGCAGCAGAATATTCTTTAAAATGTGAGGGGCTTTTGACTCTTGAATTGCAATTTAGTTTTGTTTTAAAAAGTTCTCTTGTAGCCTAGTAATTTATTTTCAAGTGGAGGATATTAATCTGCCACGAACAGAGTCATCTGTGATCTATGTCAGAGGCAGGCAGGGCTGCACCTACCTCAGAAAACGGGAGGTATGCTCTCCACATACACTTCTGCTGCACAAATCGGCTTAAACCTCCTGGGAAATCTGCACTTGCCTATACATTCATTGTTAGAGAGGGTAAAACTATTTTCTTGCTGACGACTAATGGCACATGTGGTTCATAATGTACAGCCCAAGTAAAATAGGCACTTTGAACGCTGGGTAAGTCATCAGTGACACTTCTCTATTGTGTTAAGGTATTATTGAATTTATATTCTTGTGCATATAATTAGTTTCTTTTAAGAAAACCTGATCATGAGATATATTGCTTAACATCACTTGTGCTATTTATGCATGGATCAGAAGTTTTTGATGGTTCTGAGTTTCATATGAGACATGACACTGCAAATGATTAGTAGAGGTATAGATAGTCATGAAGCTGAGCTTTGTGAGGCAGCTGCTTGCGCCCACAGGTTTTGGTGGCCTTCCAGTAGTTGTTCTTCATGGGGCCTATGCTATCTAAAACAATAGCCTCAGGATGCCTCCCAAACCAAGGTATTCCTGAGCCCAGTCTGAGGCAGAGTCAAGTGAGAGAGGTCAGAAGAATGTCATTCAGCAGGAGAAGTTACCCATAGGAGCCTTTGGGGACCTAAGCCCCTAGAAGTACCATGGCTGTCTCCTATGACAACTTGTTTCCTCTCCATCTTCTGGCCTCATTATTAGAAGGAGCCAGAAGAGACGTGTGGTGAAGTGGAGCTTCTGTCTGCCCCTAAGTATAGATGCCATCCCAGGAGCAGATGTTTTAGCAGTCCCTTGATGGTTTAATTTCTCCTGCAGCTAAGCTGCCGAGGATGGGGAATAATGGTCTGTTCCTTTTAACTCCATCATGCATCCCACTAGAGTTCGCATGTACTAGGAATTAAGGATTAGCTGTTGTTATGTGCTTTAAATACTGATTATGAAGGATGTGTAGAAAATAGGATTCCTCTACAAGAGAAGGGATCTGATCTTAAATCTTGATGTTCATAATTCGCATGAAGCTGTAATGCTGCACATGACGTACACTGTTCCGGGCTGGGAGCATAAAGTATTGTCAAATTCCTGATGTCTCTGTGGCCTGACGGGATCAGACAGGAACAGGGAGTCCAGAATTCCTTCTGTCAATGTCTAACTGGCATGTTGTTTTCCAAGTCACCCGAGTTTATGTTTACTGAAGTGTTTGCACTAATTTTGCATACCTAATGTTGAAGACCATGATGCTCAGACAAGCTGGAGTTTTCAGGTAGGTGGGCAGATTTCGTTCTAAGATAAGGATCATAAACTGGGACCCTGAATCCAAGGTACACAGAACAATTATTATTAAAATACTACATTCATATGATGTTCTGGTAGCTGAACTCCAGTTCAAGGTTCAATCCTTTTGTGCTATGAACTGCACAGAACGTAATCCAAATGTCAGTCTGGATTTCAAAGAGGCACTTACTAACAGTTTGCTCTTAACTCTGTTGTGGTGGCCTGCATGTAAAGAGAGGTGTTGTTAATCAATAATTTGTAACAAAATCATGGATGTAGGCTGTGCCACATTAAAAATTCTCCTGCAGGGGTAGGTATGTTTAAGATAACTTACTGAGAAAACTGCAGAAAGTCTTAGAGGAAGTTCTTAGTGAAAGAGTCAGTCAAAGAGCTGCATATAAAACGAAATGAGACAGCTTGTCAATGTATGTAATATACTGCTTACAGGTGGCATTTTAGATTAGTTGAAACACTGAGAAGTATGGTACATATCAAGGCAGTTTGTGTGTAAAATGAATATTTTAATAAATATTTCGTTTTGTTCTTTCTGAAAGACAGTCTTATGGGTTTGTCTGGTTTGTGTTTGGATTTTAAAAAAAAAACAACAAAATTTCTCCACCTTCTCCCCCAGTCATTAGCTACTGAAAGCAAGTAATGATCAAATGTCCTCTGTTTTCAGTATTATGTGATTAGTATCCAAACAAACACATCAGAGCAATGTAATTCTCTCTGTAATAGTCTTCTGGCTTACATTTTAGAAGCATTTACTTTTCTGTTATAAAGAGAACTTGACTACCCTGTCTGTATGTCCCTGTTAGGGCTTGGCAGTGAATAAGGAGGGTGGAGCTGACCTTTCAACGCGGTTGTCTACGCTGTGGCAAAATGGAGTCCTGAAGTTGGAACCCGAATGTTGCTGCTTCTCTTTGCTTCTGTGCATTTTGACTAGAGGAATGTTACTGTTACTGCTCTCTGATGGTGCTTCTCCTCCTGAAAGTGATTCAGGATTTTAACAGGGTTAATGCATCAGAGGATACATAGACAGTGGCACAGGTACTCCCTTAAAATCAAATATGTTGTCTTTCAGTGGCGCTTCTGTTTTAATCTGCAAGCTTCAGGCAAAAGCCTTGTATAGCTTTCCTCGAGTTTTACTTTCAGTATCACACCCTTGCCTGTTATTAGCTGAAACGTTATTTAAGCTCCCCTAACTACGAGGCGCCATAAGAGTTAAGCTCCAACATAAACCAGCATGTGACAGTCCCAGCCCAAAGCAAAGGCAGGTGAGGGCCACCTAGTTTCTTGCTGGAGAGATGATCATGGCTGGGTCTGTAGCTGAGATGTGGAGGAGCAGGAGGAGCAGGAGAACTGCAGGAACTGGATGTGGATTCTAAACCTGTGTCTCCTAATTTTGCACCTGGGTGAAATGTCTATGGAATGGCAGTGTGGATACCTCCCAGTACAGCAATCAATTGTCTCCTGTTGGCTTCTTGCTCCTCGGTTCCATGGAAAGCTGAACTTGGATATTATTGGAATAGCATTGGGACTTCATCCTAGTGCACTAGGGAGGCTAAAGGGACTGTGTGCACAGCCTACTAATGATCTGACTGATTAGTGACTACTAAAGGGATTACCAATCCTTGTCAGGGCCACATCCTGCTGTCATTTTGAACATTAATAGGTATGAGATGACATCTCTGCAGATCAGGGTACCTACGGTACTTGACAAACAGTGAAGCTGTTTTTAAAAGGAGTTCTCTCTGATCAAGAACAGGATGGGTGGAGAAATTACTATGGGTTACAGAAATTACTATTTTCTGCCCATGGAGAAATTTCTCATCCAGCCTTGTTGGATAGCACTCTCATCTGTTAGGGAAATAGTTTCTGAAAGCAGGAAGCTTAAACTGGAGGTGAAGTAAGAGGGAGATTGATGCCAAAGAAAACAACCAAAGAAGGCGTTCCTGTTTGAGGTACAGGCCAGAAGGTCATATGGATTATCTGAGACATGCCAGTACACTGTCTTGGGAGTGATTACATATTTCAGAGAACATGTTCCTGCTCTGGTGTTCATAGAGACACACAAGAATGATTATACTGCCCACTTGTTTTGCCTTACTGAGATGACCAGAATCTAGTAGAATTGATTTTTTCTTCAGAGGCAACTGAATCACAAAGTTTGGACACATGACAATAAATAAGTTTTGCCTGAATTTGAGAATATTAACAATAGTATTGAACCAGTTCAGCCCATCTTTGATGCTGCTGTTGTTATTCCAGTTATTATCTTTAAGATAAAAGGAGAAAGTGCACCCACTGTGTCAGTTTGTTTTACAATAGCTTCACTGTAAAAGCAGTTGGAGTTTTCCTGTTGTTGTTCACTTACCAGACCTGTATCTCAGGGAGTGTCAGTTCATGTCACTCATGTTTCTCCTGTTCTGTAGGCATCATTGTGGGAGCTGTCTTGTCACTTGCTGCTAGCCATTTGATCCAGACTTTGAATGGTTCATATAGTACTGTATGAATGCTTTGAAACCTACCTATCCAGGTCAATCCCATTTACCTGAGAAATTGAGGGCTGAACCTCACTTTCCAATATACAAAGACATTTTATGTGTTTGGAGGGAAAAAAAAAAAGTGTTTGGAAAGAAAATTAAGTCTCCCACTCCTGCTGTTAATTAACAGTTGCCTAGGCAAAGAACATCCTTCTGTGGTAAAAAATGACTCACCACAGGTAAAGAGTTCTGCCATTCTATGGTCAAGCACAGACTTTTCATACAAGGCTATGTTAGCTGCTCCTTTCATTGTCCAGAGCTCCCTTTTCATCTAAGTGGGATTTTTAGGCAAGTATTCAAGGAAGAGCATGTTCCGCCTTGAGATACGGGTATTTCAGTTTGTGGCAATCACATGTTCTCAAATCTGGAGATGTTTCCCTTTTCTTTCTCTTGAAAGGGTTGTAGACATTTTGGATGATGGAAGTCTCGGAGCACCTCTGCTTTTCTGAGTACACAATGCAGTAGCAGTCAATAGTGTGGACAGGGTATGGAAGTGTGGGCTTTAGGTTTGCTTTGTGCTGCTGAGCAGTTCAGCCTGACCAAATCCACTGCCCTAAACTTTGTCAGATTTCTGGGTTTTAAACTGTTAGTAGTAAAGTATGGATTCTAGGAGCTATTATTTGTTAAGAAGGATAAGAAAAAATTCTCAGGTAAAATTGTTTAATTTCCATTTATTCTTAAGATTATTCTGGTTACTGGATTCACATGCTCCCTTGTTGGGATCTGTCTCTTGTGTGTACTTATGTGAGGGTTTAATTATGGTATTCACAAGCTTCCTCCAGTCAGTAAGCAGAGTTCACACTTACAAAAATAATACACTGGCCTTCTTTCAAATTATGATGAGAACACAGAGATGGCTTCATTTGACAGTGATGAGGACACAGGCTTTGAAGCAGACAATGTTTCTAATCTGTTTTCCTATATTTGTAGGTTGATAAGAGGGAGGAGAATATGAATTTGTACCACTGCAATAGAAACTAAACCATGAGAATGGTTTTGTCAGAGCTGGGAATAAGTGGTGTTTGAAAATAATAAAACAGTTTTAAGGTTTGAATTTGTAAAGGAATGTGTATTATGAACAGACTAAACAAGGAAGAACCTTCTGAAAACCAGATGCATTCAAGTCAGGCTTTCCATCCCATTGGTAACTTAAATTAGAGGTACTTTACAATAAAGGAGTTGGTATTAGCACTTGAAAGAGGTTTGACTGTGCCTCCACTGGATGTCAGTAAAAGTCAAGGAACAGAAAACAAAATGAGGTATTGCAAATATGTTGATCCCATTATCAGAAATGTCAATTGCATGTTATCCACAAATCTGCAGGCAGCTGAATGACATTGTACCAGGTACTTAAATTATGGGGTACTCAACACTTTGCCCTTGTCCTTTCAGTGATAGACAGATGCTTTTCTTAGAAAAAGTCTCAAGGTTTTTGCAGACTGTAGCCAAAATTGATCCATGAAAGTCATGCAACTGTGGTGTTCTTCACCTTAAAGGGTCAGTGTTTGTTTAAAGCTGAAATACAAGAATTCTTCCAAAGAAACCAGAAGAAATAGCTAACCTGCTATTTTTTGTTGCACTGGTTTGCTAACCTGCTATTTTTTGTTGCACTGGTTTGTACTTCAGCAAGATTCTTTGCCCAAAGATGCTAAGAAATCTCAACACTGGCTTTTCTGCAAAGACATCATCAGATATATCATAATTTACATAACTAATAAAGAAGGTTAAAAACAGGACATCTACACTGTTGATGCTATTATTTCAGTCGGAAAAAGGATCAGGAAATGCACTGCTCACACTTCAGGGGATCTGAGATGTTAATGTTCTAGGGTTTGAAGATCTGTCATCCCAAGGACTTTGAACTGTGGGCTGATGGCAGGAATCATCTAATTTGCCAAAAGAGCAGATTGTGACCTACAGATCTTTAGTTTTAAAAAGATGCTCCTGTTACGTGCCTCACGCATTCATGCTAAGTAATTTTATTTTAAAAAATAACTCTTGGACTAAACAGGTTAACAGTGCTTTCCAAGAGAGCTCTAGGGTAAATAAAATAAATCTGGCACTGGATTTTGTACTTGCCTCTTGCTTTGTATGAGGTCTACCACTGCTGTTCACATAAAGGCTTTCAAAAATGTTTGTCAAGATTGCTGCATTTGGGCAAAAGGAGCTCTCACCTGATGATACTTGATTTTAGAGTATCAATGATTTCCTAAAGCTTTCCCATGTGAAGAAAATGTGCTACTGCTTCTTCTGGAGACCTAGGGGTTACATTGGTAGGAGCTCATTTAGCCTCTAATATGAATATTAGCTTTCTGGATTCTTGTCTGAATCTCTGGTAGTCTAAAGTGTGGTGTGGGTGGCAGAATCAGTAGGTGCAGTGGTTCATAAATGGAGTGAAAGAACTTTTTGAAGGTCTTAAATTCAACTCTTGATGAGGATGACAAACTCCCAGAAGCTGATTAAATTGTCAGTGATTCATAGGATGACTTAAGGCTCTTTGTGTTTTACTGAAACTTTGCTAAGGAAATTCAGTGTCATAAAATTTCCTTAGGTTTTTTTTTTTTTATTTTTAGTTTGAAAAAGATTCTAAACTCTTAACAAACTCACTCCATTGGAGATTAATACAAAGTCAATTTTTAACAAGGCTAATGTTATCACACTTTATATCTGTCTTTCAGTTTCTCCACTTATCTTCAGATATCTTATCTTTTCTGTTTGTTTTAACCCATTTTCCACAGATACTGTTGGATGGCTAGCAGGGACAGAAATGATAATTTCCTGAAAACGAAAAAAAAAAAGATGGCTCAATGTAGAAAGGAGAGTCAAGATAATGCTTCCAGTGCAAAAGAGTTTATAAACCTGAACTTTCTGTCTTCCCAGAAGTAATAGTCATCTGGTCAGCAGAGGTGCACACAGGTAGCTCCAGAATGGTCGAAGCATGCAATGTCACTTGGCTGGCCCAGCATGGAGTGGTGGGGCAGACATGTGGAGAAGGAAAGCCACTTGGCACACAGATTGTTGATTGAGCAGGAAAGTGTTAGGAGTTGTAGGACACAAATCTGTGGGAAATATGATGCATTAATTCTATTTGTAAAACCGTTTCTTGGGGTCATAGGTTCATAGAAGGATTGGGTAGGAGGTGCTGGAGGCCATCGGGTCCATCTCTTTGAAGGCAGGAGATCACCAAGAACAATTAATCCCGATGGGGATTTGCCTTCAGTGCCTCCTGTGACAAATAATCAGTGACCTCCACAGGCAATCTCCTCTGGTGTTTCACTAGCCTCAGCTTTGGAGTTTTTCCAAACATGAACACCAAATCTTGCTGAAATTTAAGCTTATTACTCCTTAACCTGCCCATTGGGAATACAATGAAGTCTTTTCAAGTGTGTAGAAAGCTGTCTTGTCTTCAGAAATAATCTGTGGAACAGCAGATAAACAGCAGGAACTGGATCAAGTTCTGACTTAATTTCTGAAGAATTTCTAGTAAAAGTACAATATAGTAGTTGTAGTAGGCAGTAGCACCCATCGTACCACATAAAAAGTGTTCACGATACCATATGAAAAGTTTTAAAACAATTTAGATCATAGCACATGGGCTGTTGCTTTTTACAACTTTCTTTTTGAATGAAAAGTAGTCTTTCTAACTTTCTTATAGAAAGGTGGTTTTTCTTTTGGAATTTTTGAGTAAAATCCTTTAATAATATAATATAATTTGGTAGAAAATGTAACTTGTATAGAGAAGCTAAGATCTTATTGGCTGGTACAGTAGCACTTTCGCTGGAAATGTGAATTAAAGAGCAGATTAAAATATAAAAGTACAGTTAATATATTAAATGATATGTTAAACTACAGTAGGGAGGAAGGCTGTGTTAACTCACAATTTTTCTTCTAGTCCAGAAGATGTCCGAAGTTTTAGTACTTGAAATATATAGGATATACCATATGGCCAACTTAAAGTTGCTTCTGAGTTCACCTGAAAGATGGAATTTCAGGAGATTTTAGATACTTCATGCTGCTTTGACATTTTTTCCATGTAATGACAATATCACAGTCTATAAACAAGTAAGTGTATTTTTGCTAGCTCATTTTTGAACAATGCACCCACCCTCAGTATGAGCTGTGTGTGCTCCTCTGCTAGCGAGGGAAATTTAAAGTCCTGTCTGGAAAACTCTCCATAATCCTTTCCTCAAGGCTTGCTTTTCATCCGGAGGACAGACTGAAAACCAGAATAAATTAAAGCTTAACTGCTGGGTGCTAACCACAAGGACTTCCTAACACAGACCAGTTTCATGAGCCGTGTGTCAGCTGGTTCAGCGCTGGAGTTTTCACTTGACTTCTGTGTTCCCAAAGACATTAGCTGTGTGAACTAGCAAAATGATTCATGACGTGGTCTTTTGCAGCATCTCTGTGATATAATTTTGGCTGCCTACAAAGAGATATTGACAGTGTCACAGAAGACTGTGGTTAATGGGCGTTGGACTCAGAGGTCTGATAAACATGCCTATAATCAACACTTTCTATAATTTGTTTTTGTGTTGTTGATATGGTGTCAAAGGGCTTTATTAGAAGTAGAAATGCAAAACAAGTAAAGGGAGAATCCTGACTGTGAAGGGCTCTAACTTAAGATGCAGACAGTAGGAAGAAGGAAGAAGCAAGAAACGAAATGAGGTTTGATATGGGAGAATGAATCATGAAGCATGCTGTGGTTTTTGGAGGCTGCATATATTTTTTTATGGTTTTAATGTACCCAGTCCTAGTTGACATGCATGACTGTACAGTCTGGAATGTGTTAAACGTTTATTTTTGAAGGTATTTAGGAAAGGGCAAGATGAGTTTAGTTGTCAGTGCACTGTTACCTGTATGGGTGAGTTATTGCATAATCTTGCTCATGTTCAGCATGTTATAGCAGGGGATTGGTTATTTTAAATATCACACAACAATGTTTTCATGCTCACACTTGACCACTTTAAACATTTATTGTGTATAGAAAATTTTCAATTGTAATCAAAGTATTGCAGGATACTAGTGGAGATTTCTGGCACAAACAGTTATTAGACTTTTTAATTGAATATTCTAGTTAGTTTGCTATAACACAAACTGTCCATCCCTTAATTAAAAAAACTCTGAATCTTAAAATTACTAATTATGATAACTAATGCTTGATTGCTGATGGTTTGTTGGACCTGCTGCTTTTCTTAAGAGACAAGTGTTCTCTGTGGTCTCCATTTGTTTTGGAGTAATATGATTCAGGGAGGGCTAAATGCAGGTGCAGTTCTTATTTTCTGCAATGGAAATGTCATCCTCCTAACACTGAATTTGATTTTGTCTGATGATGACTGTATTCTGGCAGCACCTTGCGGGTGTGTCAGGCACTTCTGTGTTATGTACAGTGTACACATGTAACAAAAAAGATGCTCCTTGTTCCTCTTGCTTAGGATTTAAGTTTTAAGGAACTTGAAAAACACGATTCTCTTGATTGGCTGTGAGAGTGGTGTTTTTTCTCTTCCCACCACCACCGCCATAAATCCTGAAAGCATGTCAGCAGTGTAATCTTTGAATTCAATAGGAAGAGAATATAATAGAGATATTATTGTGAAGGATGAATACCCTGGTAATTGATTTGAGATGGCATTCATATCTGGAGAGTCTTTTGTTTGGATGCTGTTTTGGAATGCTGAGATTTTGAACTTATAATGGAAATAAGATGGATAAAGTATGAGCTATGATGGACAGAGAATGAAGAGCATCATTATGAAAAGAGCAGGAAGAAAGGAGACTTTTGAGGCTTTTGTTTGTTGTGGGAACCTTAATGAGAGAACATGGTTAACAGATGCAAGGCCTCAAAGTCTACGGTTGCAGGCACCATGAAAAACTCCACAATAAATAATTCTTGCTGACTAGAGCAGAGAAGTAGGAGCTTGGAAAGCTCAGAAGATGGGCAGTACTGGTTGGCAGCAGGCATTTGCTGTGTGCATCACCAGCAATAGGGGAGGTGGAAAAGAAGCTGTGGCATAAAGGGAGCAGGCTCATTGCAGAATGAAACTGGGATCTTTTTTTTCTCTATTTCTTTTGCTTTGGGGTGTGGGAATTTCACAACACAGAGTTTTCAGGAACTAAGAGCAACTGTTTTCAGTCCGCACCCAAAATAAGTGAAGAATAGCAATGAAATGGATGACTCAGAGAGATGACTGACTCTAAATCCAGCAACTGATTGGATGGAATGCTTTCTTGAGTCCTAGACATCTGTATCAGACTCCTGAGCCTGTTTTGGTGCTTGCTCTTCCAAATATCTGGTAGCTGAATGTTTTCCAATCCATATTTGGAAATAGTTGATTCATTCATAAGGGTAGTATTCGTGCTGTTCAGGAAATGCAGTAGTTTGCTCACACAGATCTAATTCAAATGGTGGTATAAAACTAGCCATTATTTTCATTTCTAAAATAGCATCAAATCATTGAGGACTGAGGACTATATGAAAGCACAAGTGACATGCCCTACCTATGAGTAACTCAGGTGAAGCAGAGGAAATGCTGTTCTTTTATTTTAAAATGTTGATATTTAGTTAGCTATTCCTTGTCTTGAAATTTAAAATATTGCTAAGTGATACTTCCTTTTAATGATAAGATGGGGTCTTACGCATCACATGAGTTGGAATTCTTCCCAGACAAACCTCTGAACAAGAAATTGGCCACCATGTAGCCTGCTCTTTGCTTACTTTACAAACTTGCTGTTGTGTTTCTTGTGGGGTTAGGAAGGACTCTGTGTGTGCAGGTGGAATCAGGCTATATTCAAAGGAATATCAGCTTTGAGCAATTGGAATGGGAATCTTATGGGTGATCTTGTAGTTCTCTGGTATAATTTGTGTTGGGCTCCAGGACAGAGCTATGGAATAGGCATGAAGAAAGCTGGATCATTGCTTTTCAGAGTACTGCAGACTGGACGTGCACTTTTGACTCAGGTATCTTCACAGCTACACAGCTGGGGGAGAATTTTCTCTGCCAGGTGATGATGAAATACTGCAACCATCTGCCTGCAAAAGCTGTACTTTTTAAAAATATTAAACTCACTTTTGTTTCTTAACTCTTTTTTAAGAAGTTATTCATGATCTCTTCCTGTGATTAAAAAAAACAAAGAAACAAACAAACAAAAAAAAACAACCAAAAAAACCAGCAACAAAACAGCCTCTAAAAAAAAAATTTAAGGTAAGGTCCACAAAGCTGGAGAGGGATAGACTTTCCGAAGCACAAATGATAGCGGGAGACTTGGTTCCCATCCAAGGTCACTGAGGAAGCTTATGGCGGAGCTGAGGAGAGACTACAGATATGTCTGCCACAACCAAGGCACCTTCTCTCTGTGTTAGTTTGGGATTTGGGGGGTTTGTCTTCCCTTCCTGTTGCATTTTTGTTGTTTTTCTCCTAATAGCTTCATGGGTTCTGCATGCCACAAAAATAGTCAAGAAAAACAGCTTTTATTTCTGTTTTCTTGATGACCTTTTAAAAAGTTTATAAACAGTAAAAATTGAGCTTGTTGCCATAATAATCAACTATCAAATCAATAAAGTTAAGCTGGTTGCTAAGGGGAGGCCATGTATAGTCGTGATGTAACCCTGACTGCAGCAGCCCGTCTTATAACGAGAGGCATTGGGGGGAGGATGATTCTTCTGCAGGGAGGGCTGCTTAAATCTGAATTCAGCTTAGCGGTGTTGATTTGAAGTACCTTTCTTTGTTATGGCAACAGAAAGGAGCTATCCCATGTCTTTTGAAATATCTAATCTTGCTTCCCTCATTGACCTTGCTCTTGATGAACAGGATTAAATATCCTTGTAGGAAATTTGCTTTAGCGAGTGTGCTAGAAGTATGTGAAGATGTGTATAGCTGCAGAAGTGAAGAGTAGCAAACTACTTGTAATACAGACTGAATTAGCCCCTCGCATTTTTCCCCTCAAAGTTCACCGTTTCAGAGTAATCACTCCGTGTTGCGAGATGTGAGTCCTCCAGCTGCTTTGGAGACTTACCTCAACATATTAAAATTCTCCATGTTTGTAAAGCTTTAAATCAGCAGCAGCTGCTGTACTGTCACCCTTCACGGCGGCTGAAGTCACGACGACTTCCCCTCAGCCCTGGCATCCCCAGTTAACATTTTGACCTTTTGGAGCTGTTGGTGGCTCGTCTGTCTGAGAAGGACTAGATAACTGGCCTTGCTAGCAGGGCAAAGGCATGACGACGGCCAGAAAATAAGTTTTGGGTGCCTGCACTTTTCCTCGGCCTGGTGGTGTGCTTCTTGGCTGCAGCTGGGACATCAGACCATTGTGTGGTGAACAATCGCTTAACAAAATGGGATTTAAAAAAAACACAATATGGATTGTCAGCTCAAGGTTACTGCACAATCAGAGTGAATAGCTAACTCATAATGTAAATATTTTTACTTCAGGTGTTTATAAAAGTAATATAGAGAACAGGATATCTCAGAGTTGTTTAATGAGAGAATGTGAAATGGTTCCCTTGAAAGCCTCCAGGTTGGTTCTCTCTTCAGGTAGCAGTTCCAGCAAACTATGAATATTGAGCATAAGAAAGAAAGTATTTAGTTGATTTCTGGCTCTCATCACAAAATAAAAATCACAGAAAAGTGCTAGCTACCATTCTTCCTAGAGACACCAATAATTACATTGCCATAGAGATTTATCCTCTTGAGCTGCTGTTTCCCTGAGTCAGGGTTAACACTCTAGGGCTGGGCTGCCTGAACTGCCAGTGCTTGTATCTACCTTTCCTTTGCAAAGAGCTTTGACTCCGGAAAGGTTGATCTGCCAATCTGGAGGTCAAACAAAACCTGGAGAACAAATATCACTTGCAGTTTGTTCCATTAATGGTAACAGATGGGTATTAGTGCTGCAGTCTTCATCATGCTTAGTCCCAACCTGAGAAACATAAATGTAGGCAAGGAGAAACACAGTGTATCTCATGGACAGATGACCTCAGAAAACAGATTTGTGTAAAGCAGGGTTATGAAATTGCTTGCATAAGCAAGGCTTGATTAGTTGTTGGGTTTTATTGGTTTGCTTTTTTTTTTACTGTTGGGATTTTAATTTTTTTCATTAGGTTGGTGTGAGTCACTGCTGGTGAGATTGCAGGAAAGGGTGTGTTTTGAAGAAGGGAATGTAAAGGACAAGAGATAAGCTGCATGCTTTTCAGGTTCAGGGAGTATATTTTGGAAAGATTTGGCTCTATAAATGACAAACAGCAAATACAATTATAATATTTTGATATTACAAACCAATGGAGTTTTACTCTTTTGTGTCTACTATCAACCAGAAGTCCTCAAAGAAATTACTTTTAAAGGTTTCCTGCAGACTTACTGTTTTGCTTGTTTTACAGAGTTTTTGTTTTTGGATTTTATTCAGGGAACTTTGTCGGTACATTGTCCATAAAAGGTCTCACTGTGGGCTGACTGGCAGCATGGAGCACAGCTGGAAAAGGCATGTCTTGCAAGCTATTTTGTTGCCTTAAATATTCTCTGCAGGTAGAAAGCAGATAGCTTCCTGCACCTTTTGGATGGCTTCTCCATCCTCCTCACAGGTGCCCAGCTGGCTGGCCATGCTGAGGTGCGGGGGCAAAAGGGAGGCTCCTCCTTCTCCTCTCCCTACTTTTCCTTCTTAAAGATCCCTGGGGAGGAGTTGTGGCTTCTAGTGCATGTGCTACACCCATGACCTTGCATCTGAGTAGCTCTGCTTCATCCATACGCGTGTACGTAGGGCTTGTTTCTCCCGCCTGCTCGTTGCCCTATTGATGATAACAATCTGGCCTTTAGAGTGTTTTCCACTTGGCAAAATCGCCCACAACCAACCATTGTTTAGATTAATGCTGACCTTGTAGCTTGTGATGAACCCAAGACCTACGCAAACAGAAAGTGAATAGCCACAGTTGAAAAGTATCTTATCAGATATTTGAAAGAATAATAAACAAGAGGAAGTGGATAGAAGAATGCCTTTCAGTGAGACTGTATTAAAATAGAGCTTCATGGCCCAGCTTCTGTGATGATAGATAGGTCCAGGCAGAGCTTACACTGAAGCAATGCTGCTGTATTTTCTTTGAGGTAGTCACAGTAATCCCCTCTGTTGCCTGGGCTATAGAGACACAAGGATGTCCACATCATTGTCCTAGAGTTATTGCCTAGCATCACTTCAAGACCTACACTGAGCAGTCTGTATGCTGCAGTTGCACTTTTATTCCTACATATTTGTCAAATACATTAACATAATTGTACCTCAATGTACAGCGTATTAGCGGAGAATTTCTGGGCTTTGCAGTCCTTGGGTTCCCCCAGCAATTTCAAGGAGATGCCTCAGGAAAAAAGGCTTTCAGAGTCAGATTGTCTCTCATTGTATAAGTCCCTTGTTGCTTTTCAGTCCAGGAGCCATGTTCAAGCAATTTGGCAGTGAGATCTTCCTGAAGGTTCTTCAGGAGTCAGCAGCAGGTAGCGTACCTGTAATACCCAGCTGTGGGGGATGCAGGGAGGGCTCAGCCCTCACTTCTGCTGGGACTTCCTTGCCAGCCAGCCAGCTGGCCAAAAGCGTGTTTGGGAACCTGGAGGTTGTTGTGCATTTGCCTCTGAACCTATCATGACATGTACTGCCTCATATCTGGTCAGTGGGCCAGAGGCAGGTTAGAGACATGGGAGAGAATGTTGTGGGAGGATGTGTAGGGGGTGGGAAAGGACATAGGGTGCCAGGGTAAGAACTCAGAGAGCCAGAGATAACTGTGGACATAGCTTGGGGGTATAGAGGAGCACTGCAGGAGAAAGGCTTGTTGAGGTGAATGGTGGGAACGTAGTCTGTGTGTTCCCAAATATGGTATTTGTGCTCAGCGCAGAATGATCTAGGGTTGTGGTGTGGGGTTTTGTTTACTTTTAAAAAATATATATATTCCTTGCAGATGGGCATATGCCATTATATATCATTAACTCTTCTGTTCTGCTTTACTATTTTGTGCTGAAGTATCAGGTGACAGCCTTTCTACCGACAAGCACTCTTTTCTTTTAGGGTCCTGGACTCTTTTGGGAGGGACCTGCAAGGATGAGATCAGGTTCTCTGTGTAAAATTGCGTAAAATATTGCCCCTTTTTTTGCATCTCTACTCCAATCTGGTGAGACCCCACCTGGAGTACTGCATCCAGCTCTGGAGCCCTCAGCACAGGAAAGACATGAACCTGTTGGAGTGAGTCCAGAGGAGGGCCACAAAAGTGACCAGAGGGATGGAGCACCTCTCCT
The DNA here is from genome assembly GCA_026413425.1 of Tringa solitaria. Taxonomy (NCBI): domain Eukaryota; kingdom Metazoa; phylum Chordata; class Aves; order Charadriiformes; family Scolopacidae; genus Tringa; species Tringa solitaria. The sequence continues at coordinate 47,619,270 of JAOXJM010000023.1, forward strand.
ATGAGGACAGGCTGAGAGGTTGTTCCCCTCTCTATGAGGAGACCTTAATAGCCTTCTCTATGGGGAGACCTTAATAGCCTTCCAGTGCTTAAAGGGGGCAACAGGATAGATGGGGAGTGTAGTGACAGGACAAGGGGTAATGTTTTTAAACTAAAAGAGGAAAGATTTAGACTAGATATAAAGAAGAATTTTTTTTTACAATAGGTTTGGTGAAACACTGGAACAGGTTGGCCAGAGAGATGGGAGATGCCCCATCCCTGGGAACATTCAAGGTCAGATTGGACAAGGCTCTGAGAAACTTGATCTAGTTGAAGATGTCCCTGCTCATTGCAGGGGGGTTGGACTAAATGACCTTTAAAGGTCCCTTCCAACCCAAACCATTCTATGATTCTATGACCACAACTGCAGTCTCTTAATACTGACGTCTCATGAATGGCTGCAGTTAGGGATCACAATGGCAACAGTCTGTAGGATAGAAGAAATCCTTTTTTCCTAATTTCAGTAAAAGTTTCATGAAATCCAAATCCAGTTAATTTGGCTTGCAACTGATATGGAGGTCTGAGATCAAGTTCTCCCTAAGAAGTGGAGTTTGACATACCAGGTAAGGGGCACGGAAAGCAGCACTCTCATTTGTTTTAACCTAGCAGCTGCCACACTAGTGCCTGCCACTGACCTCCTTGAGGATGTGAGACAATGCATGGCCTCCCACCATGAGACCAGCAGGTCACATAAGAAAGCCCTGGCTCTTACCTGTCCCACATCATGTCGCTCTCTTGTTCCCCTATGAGTTGCTCAAAATCAACTGAATTATGCAACAAAAGCTGACCTAGGTCTCTATTGGTAAATTCAGCATTACAGGCCTTTGCATAATAATTCCAGGACCAGTCTTTCCCTCCATCTTCCAAGAAATTTGATAGCTATTTGACACCTGTGCAGAGTGACTTTTCCAGATCAGTGACCGTTACCTATGAAGTTCTCACCCGTTACTGAATGCTTACAATAACTTGGAAACAATTTCTTCTATTCCTTTTTATCTACACCTTTTTGGTATTACCAGTGTTACTTCCAAGGTCAAATCTATACCTGTATTCATTTTCATGAGAATCACTAGTAAACTCTTAAACAAATGACCTCATAAATGACAATCTTTGTCAAAGACATTTGGAGGAGAATGGTACCATAGACACATACACACACACACTCTGCAGCTGGGAAAAAAAAGTCTCGTCTCAGCACTCTTCTTCATGCATATTTTTTGTAGCCAAAAACTAGAGTGGGAAAGGAAAAGATAACATCTGAGTTGGGATGACCAAAGTACATAGAGAGAACAATTTAGTCTCTTAAAACAATGCAAGAAGTTAGATTCCAGTAGTAATTCAAGTGAAGGCAGGGGGTTGGGCTTCATCCAAACATCTATGCAGTCCCAGTGACCCAAGCTATCACATGTGATATACCTCACTTCTTTATTTGCGTGTTTATTCTGAATGACTACAAGGGCACTTGATGTGATAAAAAGTGTACAATGTCCTGAGTTCAGCTGGAGAGAGTTAGGATATTATCTTTCTGGAGCTTCTCCCTGCAGTAATGATGATACCCGTTTTGGGGTTAATTTTCTCTGTTGAACAAGCACGTCAGGTTTTAAGGCATTGGTCCAGACTGTAAACAAGTCAGTCTCTTTGGAGCCTGCTTTGGCAGCTCTGCTGAGGTTACTATTTGTATTAAAATATTTGCTAACCTATTCTTCATAAAGCCAGGTATGTTTCCGTGAAAAGGAGAGGCAATGTTGACATCTGTCCTCTTGCCAGCAGCAGCAATCATGTTACCTTGTTATCTCAGCTAGCTCTCCCCTTCCCCCATGCTAATGCACTAAATAAGGGACTGCTGAAATTCTGGCCCAGGGATGAGTACGTTTCTGCTCCACACACAACTCTGAGTATCTGTGCAAAAGGCAGGAGCAGCTCAGTCCCATCATTCCAGTGGCACCAAGATCAGAAGAAACCTTACTGCTGAGAGAAATCAGAGATAGAAAACTCTGGAATGTAAATTTTACACGAGGTAGAGATTTTCACATGTGGCTGACAAGCAATTTAAAGCACTAAGGAGAGTTCAAGAGGGAGTTAAGTGGTCCACATAGATATATGGATACTAGAATAATTTGGATGCATTTAGGATGCAGGATAGACAAAGAATTCATTTCATCCCCAAGCTGTTTGGAGCTGTGACTACATTTTGGTCCTCAGCTCGTCCAGAGTTTTCTACAGTGAGACTGGCCCCAACTATAATAGATCACTTTAAAAGCTCTGTTCATATCACAAGATTGGGGAGTGGAAAGCAAACAATCTAAACAATGTAAGACCACCACAATTATGTCAATTGTTTTTATAGGTTACCCATAAAATTGTGGGCACTTTTCAGGCATAGGAAAAGGCATAGACTTGGACGTAGATCTTACAGCCCAAGGCTCTAGCCCAGTGCGTGCTCCGTGCACTTTCAAAACTCCCATTGACTGCACTAGTAGATCTAGGATAAAATGCAGGAAGTTCAGGATTATTATTTATGATCCAAGATTAAATGAGGTGCTTTCAGGAAGAAAAAGAAGTAGCTTTGGGGGGACAGAAATTTGCTGTCCTTTTTGTATAAATGTACAATCTGAAGGCATAGGAGGTTTTATCTGGTTGGGGTTTTTTGCCTTTTGATCCTTCCAATTTGCTATTGGGTAGAGTAATTAGTGATAACTTTGCTTATACTTCCTGTTCTCTGTTTCTTTGCATTTGATATACAGTTCAAAGTCTAATGAAGAAATATTAGAAATAATCGTTGTTGTACCCACAAACAAGGAGGCAAATCATGCACTCTCTTGTCTGATTTTTAAATGATAAGAGATTCACGTCTATAAGGCAGATAATTTTTTCTTTGAAATAGGTAAGATTTTTCAAAGCACCTAGGGCTGGCCTCATCTTGCTCCCACCAAAGCAAAAGGTTAATGCTTCCACTCACTTCAATAGGAGCAAAGGTAGGTAAATGATGAGCATGTCAAGCAATTCGGAATAAGCACGCTACTGGCCAGATCCTGAAGTGATTTATCAATTCAGGAAAACTGATATGCATCCACTTTATTCAGTGCAGCTGGATCAATTTATATCTAACCCTCTGTTCTGGGGATTCCCAATGACAGTATTGATATAGCTATGGTGGGCTAAGTATACAGGCAAAATCAGTTTTATGGAAGAGGTGATACGTTTATTACTCCAGCTTATATTATTGGAAAATCAGACAACCTTCAGGGCATATAAAACACTTTTTCCATTTCATGCCTGAAGGTTGCCCGTATTTCTGAAGGCATGCTTGTACTTTTTCTAATTATATTAGTTGGACTGATGGGAGATACTATCTTTCTCTTCAAACGTAGATATGGAGATTTCTTCAAGAGATGACTGTCTGTTGCAGCTCTTTCTCAGGTACCTGTCTAGCACAAGGCAGCCTCTTTTTTTTTTTCCCTCATTATTAACTGCTGCTAATTTCTGCCTTTTTTCTGCTCATTCCCATCCATTATGGTTCCTCTCTTGTAATTGTTATGCTGAACTCCTATTTAACTTTTTGCCTTATTTGGTGGTATGGATAGGATTGCTCCACAAAAGACAAAGCACTCCACAATATCTTTATTATTGTGTTTTGACATTTTTTGATTCTCATGTAATTATAGGCTGAGTTACTTTGATATGGACCTGATCCAACATCTGAATAGTTTATTGGTTTGCATACTGTCAATGTCAAAAATTACTTTTTTTTTTTTAAGTAACAAACTTCCCTTATTTTTCCCATCTTGTTTTCATTAGCTTTACTTGATGGTAGGTCAGGTTAGGTGCTTTGCCATCTCTGCTGCTTCTGTCATCTCCTAATGTCAAAACTGACTTTTACAGAGGCGGCTGTTCTTATCTTTGAGCTTTCAGAGCAATGTTTGTATGTGGGGTAGATTTTTTTCCCTCCCTCTGTGTTCTTTGCTGTCTCTGCTTCTTGTCTTTTTGGTTTGTCTTTGGCTTTTGTCTTTCTGTTTTTTTGGCTCGACTGTTCAGTAGCAGAGACAAAGTTATTGTTAGCTCTGGCTAAAAGAATATACAAGATGGAGAGATGCTTCTTTCTTTCACAGTTTAGTTTGATGTAAGATCTTCCATTATGAGCCTGATTTTTGAATCCCACCGTGACTTTTTCAAGCTGAAATTAATCCACCTGAAATTGCACAGACAAACTTCTATGTCAGACTAAAATTTTTCAGGAAAACTTGACTGATATTAGGGAAATCATTTGGGAGATAGGAAGATACTTTAAAAAGTGGGGTGATCTCACTTTTTGGACAATTTCCTAATGTTTATTTTAAAGAAATGTCATGACTCAAAACTATCTTGACCGAGAAACTCCATATTTGGGTTACTGTGTTGTCCCTGGAAAGGATAGGTGCTTTGGACTCAGTTTGGAAGGTATGGGGGGGTGTTATAATTTAGATATTAGTAACAACAATGTCTGCATACATTAGAAACACATTGGTTTTTGAATAACACATTCTGCCTTGTGCATTGTTTAAAAACCACATACCAACAGCCTTTGTGCTCTTTAAGCAGTATGCAGTACTATACACTGTTTAGGAAGCACATAGCCAAAGGCTACCAGATGCCTGAACAGTTGCTATTATATCCACAAAGCTGCGTTAAGAAGCTCTTGGTTTGAAGCGTCTTCTCATCTCCACAGGAGTTTCTAGAGTCTGTCAACTTTATGGGCATTCTCGGGACTGTGCTGGCTAAGAAGACCTCTCAGTGCCTCTCTGGGAATATCTCAAAAGTGAGGTCTCAATGCATCTCACCCCTAGCCCACCGCTTGACTGTGAGTAGTTCCCTGCATTAGCTTTGGCTATTAGTGAACCACTTAAACATTTGTCTTAAACTCTGGAATGCTGAAATGTGAAAGTTCCCTAATCTAGAATAAAGGCCAAGGAAAGAGCAGTAGTTAAAAGAGCAAGTGGGAATGCGGACGTGCTTGTGGATAGGGTAATCCTGAAAGAATGTCTAGCTGAACTCCTCAGTCACTGGCAAACAGACATAGAAAATACAGATTTAGGGTAAACTGCCTCTAAACATCCTGATAGAGAAAATGACTTTGTTATGCCTGAATCTTAGCATAGTCAAAAGCAACCTGGTTTGCTACGTAAGCTCTGCACAGCCTCTGAATATTCTGGTATGTAATTCCTGGAGTCCCAAGTCTGGGTTTTGGTGTGTTCTGATTTTAATCAAAACTGATGTAGGACAGGCAAATACTTTATTAACTGGTATTATGATGGACCACTCCAGATCATCTTAAGAGTGAGCTTTGATTCCACTGAGACATCAAAGCAGCAGACTTGTCTGTCTGGCTGCAGGTGAGTGCCAACAGGGAGAATATGATCATGGGAGCAGACAGTTCAGCAGAGGCCGCAAAACTCTCCCAAGATGGGAGAAGTAGCCCTTACTGAGCTCCTTTCTGGCACAGTGAGAGAGCTACCAGTGCACAAGCAAGACAAGGTTAGGTTGACTTAGGTTAGGTAATTTTACCTTACAAAACCATTCTGTTTGCCATGTAGACAAATGCTGAAAAATTTTGAAATTCATCTAATAGCAGTACCTTAACTCATAATGAGTCTGAGATATTGTACCACCTAGTAAAACCATAGTCCAGACTTATTCAGAGTTTAAATAATAAATTTCATTATTCAGAGTAATTAAATCAAACTAGTGAAACAAAATCCACTTCCAAAAAAAGGAGACCAACACACCTCCAAGACACCACTTTGAATGGTTCTCTTTTGAACACCCCAGTTGTCAGGGGGAGAGTAGTGAAATTGGATACAATGCTATTCCTGAAATCCTCTGCAGACCAGGGACCTGATGAAGAAGATAAGTCTTCTTGTTGTGAAATGCATGTGTTGTGCCATTTTGGACCCAAGACCTCTGTTCCACTCTGGTGGAATGAGAATTATTAGACTAGGGAATAGGCAGTGGGTACCTCATCAGTAGGTACCTAGTGTACTCCAGTGTTTACATTTGGGATAAGTTGTCCAGGCAAATGGTATATGAAGCTAATAAATTTAAGTGCATCTTCTGAGAAGCACTAACTACCTTTGGGAGGGTGAATTTTTTGACAGGTTAGGATTTTCTACAACACAGAATATATCTGTCCTCCAAAATCAGTCTCAACTGTTTTTGTTGTCTCTTTCAAGCAACATCAGAAACACTTTGGGGATAAAGGATCATTTTCTAGAGAATACTTTGGTAAAATGAGGGGTCTCTAGCCAAATATGACAATAGTCAACATAGTTCTTTGTGTACTTCACAGTTAAGAAATCTTACTGAAAGTTCAAAGGATTGGATTAAATTCCTCTTGGATTTCCTGTGATAATCTCAGTTGGATCATCTGCTCTTACATGTTAAAGCTCAACAATGTCTGATTCTGTTAAGGAAAAATGACATTTATTAGAGACAACTTTGCAAACCTTCCTCATCTGGCTGGGATAACACGTTATTTAAAGGACAGTCTTGCAGCTAATGAGAATTTTGTATAAAGAACCAAAAAATAATATCAGATAGGAAAGAATGAACTGCATTAGCCTGTTACCTTAAAAAAAAACCATGGTGATATTGGGCTTGGCTTCTCTCTCCCCATATGTTAAAGTCTGTTTAATGCATACTGCAATTTTGGTTTTTGTTAGCAAAGGTTAAATTCATCCTGCTTAGCATTGTTGCAGGATCTCATTTGAAACACTCATACATTATCCAAATTCTTTACTGGCATGCTCAGAATGATCACTTTCAGAACTTGTGTGCCAGTCTGAAGGTCCAAAAGGAGGTTCATGACAAGTAATTTAGTGAACATTAAGGGTCAGAGTCCTTGGATATAGACTTTTATTTCAGGAGATGCAATTTGTGGGTATTGAAGCATAAAACATCAATCAAATGGATCAATACTTCTTTTGGGTAGAAGAGTTATTTTTTGCATTTGCTCTTCATATCTTTGTTGGCATCCCTCATTAACTGTTTTTTAAGGGACTCCATACTTTGGGAAGGATGCTTACATGTTTGTTGTGTTAAAATTTGAGTAAGCAAGTACTAAATGTCCAGCTAACAGACATCATCCTCGCCCCATTGATATTAAATTTACTCAGCTAGTCATCTGTTCTGGGGTATGTGAAGTCATTGGAAGTTTTGCTGTTGACTTTAGAGGACCAGATTTCACTCACTCTTTTAAATATTTAAACAACTATATTTAGGAATTGTGACCTTGGTGAGTACTTTGAATACACCTGATAAAGGGGATAAGCTTGTGATATGTTGTACCATGTAGGGAGAATGTATACGTTGTTATTTTGTTTGGTTTAGTCTATTTTTATAGAGTACTTGAGGAGAAATAAAAAAAATTTGAGTAGTTTAGTCTACTAGTTAAGCAAGCGTAATGACCTATTTTGGGCCAGATCTTCTTGTTTCCTCTATTTTTAATGCAAGAGTTCTCTTGTAAAGATTTGCCTATATCACAAAGGTAAGGGTTGCGAATTCTGACTCTTAGCAGATGTGGATTTTGCTTGAGCAAGGCTAAGTGACTGATAGTGATCTATGTCATGACTCAAACAGAAGCATGGAAGAAAGTTTGTGCTGGCTTCCCTGAAAGAATGCCTTTGCTGATTTTTATAGGCTTCATCCAAAACCCAATAAGAGAACTCTTCAGTGCCATTAGAGAGTCAGAAGCATTTCCAAGAAAAAGGAAAATTTGAAAATCTGCATTTTCAGCAGTGACTAGTATTGGTTATTCCTCAGTTTCAAAGTTCACAAGCAGAGAATTCAAAGGAAAATTTGGAATGGAGTCCAAATGAAGAGGGGCCCCAGTTTCAGGTTGTTGGTACTTTCTGCTTTTCAGACTCCTCTTTTGAAGTGTCTCCAGTCAGGCATCTGAATCACTAGTCATTTTAGAACTCTTAGGCTCATTCTTTTATTTTCCCTCATCTTTTTCTCTTTTCCTCTTCTCTTTTCTGTTAAGGTCAAATCCTGCTTCTCCTGATGCCAATAATAAAACTCCCATTGATTTCAACATGAGCAGGAAATATGCAGTTTGCTATTTACCACAACCACCACAATGAATCTCTGGGAAGAATTCATTTATATTCATTCCAACGATGCCATGAAAAATGGGCTCTTGCTATTTTATCACATCCAAACTGTTGCTCTAACTCTAACATCCTAGCTGTTGCTAACAAGTCAGTGATGATTTGTAAACCAACAATTTATGGTAACCACATTCCATCCCCATTATGATGTGTGGTTTGGAAATGGAAAAGTAATCAAGACCTCCTGTTAAGAGACTTTATTTCAGTTGAATGTTTCTGTAAATAAAAGCATTTTTGAAAGGAGCATTGCTATATGTTTCTAACTCCAAATTGTTTATTTGATCTAGGCCCTGTCTATGCTCCAAATTCTTGCCAGGCTCTGTCTGTCAGGAGTGTGAGATCCCCAACGGTGGCATGAGCATACTGGCAAAATTGTTTCCATCAATATAAGTATTTTCACTCAACTGGATAGTTTCACTAGACTGGAACAGCAGTTCCATTTCTTGGAGACAGCTATGTCCATTCCTTGGAGTACTTCATAATACTTTATCAGCACACTATAAGGGTACTGTGACATAAATAGAGGCCTCCCACTACAGTTACAGTAACAGATGAAGAATTATAGTCAGACCCATGGTATGTAGTAATGCCCTTGGGAACTAAAAGCCTGCGTAGTTTGTGCAACACTTTGTCTTGGTTGTAAGGATTGTGGGCAGTCACTGTGACACTAAGGAGGATTTTCCAGCACTTTGATGGGAGACCACCTAGAATTACTGGTAAATAGACTCAAACATTTTGGGAATTTTGTTCCAGTACTAGGTTCTGGTACCAACTAGGTTGCAAACCTTCTTTTGATCTCTTTGACATTAATACACTCTGTCCTTTCAACCATGTGTAAGAAGCCTAGCAGCTTGGATTTGAGGCTAGAGACACTTTGTTTAGTAACCTGCTAAAGGAGAGATCAAATTAGGCAGTCTATGATGTGATACAAAGATAAAGACAACAGTAATTAAGGAGATAAAGCTCTCTTCCTACCCCTTCCTCTCCAGTAAAAATCAGTACTTAATCAGTTTACATATCCCAGGATTGAGCAGAATTCACTGGAGGTGGGATGTCAGCTCAAAGGGTTTATATGAATGCTCTGATTTCCTGAACAAATCACTCTAAAACTGACACTTATTTTGTGCTTTAGGAGTATGAAGAGGTTTTAAGCATGTGTAAATCCTCATGAAGTGCTTTTTAACTTGACTATATTGTAATAGTGGTATGAAAAATTAAAACATATTTTAAGTAACTTTCTAAGTAGTGACATCCATAACATTAATGTGAATATGTATTTTAAAGGATTTTTTACTTCATGTGGTACAACAGAGTGAAAAATAAGACACAAATCCTGGCGAGAGATCTCATTCACCATGGGTAACTACAGCCACATGGTCTGTGTTATCATGGTCCGTGACAAAAAGTGTTCATGGGCTTAACTCCAGCTAACTCCACTCCTGACCTCCTGCCGCAAGCACAATGCCCTCTCATTAGTGGCAGCACAGCTGTTTGTGAGCTTGTGTTGTGAAGTACACCTCTGAAATTTGGTCAAAAAAAAAAAACCACAGTATGTGTAAGGGAGAGAATAATAATAATAATAATAATAATAATAATAATAATAATAATAATAATAAAGTTGAAGTAGTTTCCTGATCTGTCATAGTCATGCTGCCAGGTGTGGCGGGCAGCAATGAGCAGTGGAAAGTGGGAGGGAGTTGTAGATGGGACTGTCTGAAGCCTGTAGTAGTGTTGCCAAAGGCAAAACTATAACCTAAACTAGCTTTAGAAAAGAGCCTAAATATTTCACTACAGAGATGACCAACACATGGTCCTACAAACTGCTAGATATGGGTTCTGGTGGGCCTTGAAAGGGCAAGTTCTACCATGATTGTGCCCCTGTACTCGGCACTGGTGAGGCCTCACCTTGAGTATTGAGTACTGTGTCCAGTTTTGGGCCCCCTACCATAAAAAAGACATTGAGGTGCT
>JAOXJM010000023.1:47629516-47691899 GCA_026413425.1 Tringa solitaria
GACCTTTAAAGGTCCCTTCCAACCCAAACTCTTCTATGATTCATATGATTCTATGACAACCCATTGGCAGTGAGCTAGTTGTTTAAAGGATTATAGTAGTTGTCCTGAGGATTGTGAGCGACAAGCAAGAATAAATGTCAGTAAGAGCTCAATACAAATGAAGGAAGTGAGGATAGAAAAGCCTGCTTTTCAAAACAGATCTGTTCAAAACAAGCCCTCCACTGCTAAATCTCAAGGAGCAAATGTTCCCTTTTATGTAGTGTAAGTTAGGAGTCGAACGTCATCTAGCAGTTTCTCCTGGATTTGATCGATTGCTTCAGTATCTCGATTGCAGTGGGACTGCTGAAATTGAACACACAACTTGTGCAGGACTGTGATTCACATGCTGGATATATTACGTAGGTCACCAGTTATCAGGGGCAAGGATGTCTTTTTGGTCGTTGTTTATTTATTTATATATTTTTAAAAATCTCTTGGGTTTCCTTCGGGGAAGATGGCTGGTTTCTACAGAAGCTGTTGTCCCAGTGGGAAGTTACTGCATCGGCAGCAGCGAGGGCCTCCCCTGCCTTGCAGTCCTGCACAACTTCTTACTGCCCTGGGGTTTCTCCCAGCAGCCTGCGTAGACCTGGCACCTCTGAGACTGTTCCCAGTTGTGCTCTGTCACCAAATGCTTTCTGTTTGCTTTGAAATGAATGGTTAGGGGTGTTTGCAGAATGTGGACTGAAGATGTGGGGTAGGGATTGGTTTGTCTGTATTTTTGCCTTGGGAGGAGGGCTTTTGGGGGGATATACAGAAAGCTTTAGCTGTTCAGTGCTCCTGAACTGCCACAAACAGCATTCCATGGTGTATAAAGTGGTGGCAGCTCTGCTGTCTCCCCTGTGCTCCCTCTATGGCCTCCTCTGGGCTGCTTCTTGTTTTAAATGGTTGAAACTGCAAAAGCAATCCGAGGCCTACAATTGATCTAAATGGTTTAAACACATCTAAAGCCTTAAGGCCAAATCAGGCTGTAACTATTCATGTGAGTAGTTCTGTTGACGTCAGTGGGTTTTCTCGCTTAAGCATATGAGATTTGACAGCTAGGTTAGAGGTTATCAAGATTTTAAACCATTTGAGAGGGGCTAAAAAAAAAAAAAAGCAACCAAACAGAAGTTCTTAATGCCCCTTAAACTAAAGCAGTGCTTTTGGGGGGGTCAGCAAAAAGCATCTGGAAATACTTGTTTTAGCTCTCTCAACTTTTATTTAAGTGGAATAACTCAAGAAGTGCACAGGGACACCAAAGTGTGGAAGTACACACGTGCCCCGGAGCCACCCAGGCTTGTGGCTGCTTTTTCTCTACTAGGATTTGTCAGGGTTTCAGATGCTCAGCTTGCCACTTGCAACTTGGGAAACAATCAAGCAAACAAAAGGTCTAGTAAATGCAATGAAGGGGAAAAAATTAGCTGAGATTACACTAATATACAAACTGAAGCTAAAAAAAATAATCTGTTTTAACTCTCAAATTCCCCTTGTGCAGCCTTTAACTTCCTAAAAATCTGAAAAAAGCCTCAGATGCCCAGATGCTTTTCTCTTGCTGCTTCTTCCAAACTTTGTCCTGCTACACTGTTACGTTGTTAGGCTATAATACTGTTTCTGCTTTAAACCTGCAGTCACTTGTCCCTGGGAAATGTGTGTATGGAGGACAGCGGACAGAGAGACTCCTGTTGTATGGACACACCTGGGAGGGGCCGTCAGGACTGGGCACAAGGGAGAGAGAGAGAAGAGGCTGCATGTCCAGCCTTGCCTTCCCCCCTGCCTGCCCTTCGGGGCTTCACTGGGCAAACCCCTTGGAGGAGGGGTGGCTTTTTCACTGAAGAAACACTGGTTGTGATATACTGTGCACTTTAAAAGGGAACACTTTGAAGTTAATCTCTCTGGCAGTTCTCTGCTGTCTGAGGTTGAGTTTTATAAAGCCAGGATTGCGGCACTTGCGAAGCAGAGCAACCTTGGGTTGGTGCAGTACCTAAGTAATCCCAAGAGCACTTTGCAAAGTGGCAAAGTACATGTGAATACAGCGGGTGCGTAGGCAGGAGATAACGAGGCGCTGAGCAGAAGAATGGTTTAGCTGGGGAGGAGATGGAATAAAGTGGGAGTGGGGCTCCCGGCCCCAATGCTGAGCCTGTGCAGCATCCTCAGCCGCAGTGTGTCCGGCCGGGAGCACGGGATGGGGTGCCGAGGTGGCAGCCTCTGCAGGATGGATGGAGACCATGGATGGGCGGGGTGGGGGGGTGTGGCAGTGAGCAGGACAGGCGTGTATTTGACAGTGCAAGCCTGATTTTGTGCTGGGCTCTGGGTATTTTATTTCCCGTCATGTCTCTGCCGTACCAGTTTGCAAGACATGACTGGCAGCTTTGCCTTGTAATTTATTTGATCATAGTAATTTTTTTGACAGGCTTCCTTGTGATTTTTTAATATATCAAATAGAGTTTAATAATAGCCTGCTATTAAGTCCTTTTATTTCTCCCTTGGGATTTACTTATGACTGTTGCCTCTCTTACCCATTTGAAGCTCTGAATCTATTTTCCAACTGTGAAGAACTTAGCAGCATGAGTGCATGCATAATATGTAAAAACATGCAACAGAATTGTTGTTATGCTTGGGAATTAATAAATGTCAGCATTGAGGGTAATGGAAGGATAAGCCAGGCTTGCTTAATTGCCAGGGGTATTCCTATCAAATTCAATGGGACAGGCTGTCAGTAGGATGCTCTCCAGAAGATTTTTTTTTTTTTTAAATTCTGATTTTACTTCCACTCCTCTTTTGAAGATGAATTTTGTCATTGGCTTCAGGGTCAGGTGAACTCTGAAGAGAATAACCTCAGTGAGAGCAAAATTGAACAAAAAAAAATCTGCAGTATAGCTAATAGCTTTGAAATATCAAAAACAATAAAAGGAAAGAGGCTATGTGCATTTAATCAAAGTAGGGTAAGCGCATCTAAATGGCATCTAATGGTAGACAATTATGTTCTGTAATGGGGGGAGCCAAAATTCTCTTGTTTTCCTTATTCCCTTGAGACTGTTGGTGCTATATCTTTCACTACCTGTTTTCTATCTCCATGCATGCTAGGCCCACCTATTTTTTTCTGCTTCTTGCTTTCACTGCTATTTTCCAAGAAATTCAAAAGAGGACTTGTCTTCCACTCATTCCCTTCATATGTGATGTTGAAATGAGGCTTGCATGATCTGACCAGTGCACCAAGGGTGAGTCACACCTTCTCTTATCTCTTCTCATCTGCTTGCTACCACTCCAATTGTTTAGTCCCAATGTGATCATTCAGATTTCTCCTCCTCTCCAACTCAGATTTTTCTGTGTGTCCTTGCCAGAAACGAAACCCGCCAGATATGGGACAAGCTACATTTTCCTGAATTCAGAGTTCACAGGCAAATACTGGCCTGTGCTAAGCCCCGATAATGTTTGCAGCAGTGTGAGGATAATGCAGCACTCTGTTAAACTGTGCCTGCCAGCAGCAGACCCAGACTTGCAGTTGTGGTACAATTCTGGGAGAAGGGTGTTCCTACAGTAGTAGGATGTTCGGAGCTGTACCAAGTCAACCTTCTGCCTATGTGTCAGATGGACAAGGGAGAAGACACCTAAGTGCACCCACCCACATCAACAGTGAAGGTCAGATAGCGTTTAATGGCTTTGCTAAAGAAGAGCTGACAGCAGTTTGCACACCAATCGCTCCTCCCTTTGTAGGAAGCTGAGATGTATGGAAGTCTTCAGGTTCCAGTAACTGCCCCCAGAGCCAGTTAATTCAGAAGGAGATGGTGTCATGGTTTGATCTTACTTCTTTTTATTAAATGGGCATATTTTCCAGGATATTAGGCAGCCAAGGATCATTCCTTTGTCTGTAATGAGAAATTCCTTCAGTCTTTTTACTTTTTTATCTTTTGTGTCTCCTTTTCCTCCTTCTTTGCAATGGCATTTGTTGTGACCATTGGGAGGAAACGTTGTTCTGCTTACTAATATTTTGGTTCCTCTTAGGTAGTTAGAGGACTTCAGGAGAAGACTCTGTTGAGGTCATACACTGCAGCTGTGTGGTGGTGAAGACTAGACTAGACCAGACCTTCCATGGCCACAGAATAGCATGGCTCAGGAGATCAACTCTCAGTGAAGACAACTGTTTACATTTCATGAAGACAGGCAAAAAATCTTTCAAGAAAGAGGATTACATCAAGAACTAATATTTCTGCAATATTAAACAAACTTAAAAAAAGATATTTTTAATGTTAGGTGTGTAAATCTAATTCTGAGCGCCTGTATAGGGACAGTGTCATAACTGAGGTTCAAAATGTGGCGGTGTTTGGCAAACCATGTAGAAATTATTTTGGTGTGTGCTAAGGAAGCACTCATTTGGAGGATCCCAGCAGTCCACCACTTTCTTCAAGTTCTAAAAATATTGGCACACTTTAATCTGATCTTATTATCCCTTTTCCCAAGAAACAGTTATTCAGGTAAAATGTAAATAATATTCTAAACCAGAAAGCATCTTAGCCTTCCCTGAATTTCCCCAAAGGCCTTCTGAAATAAATAAGACCTGCAGAAAGCTCCAAATATACTCAAATCCAAGTTAATTTTGAACTAGAAAGTTATGAACTTTTCAGAGCCTTCAGGCCATTTCAGGAAATGCTGTGCTAGCTGTAGCCAGCATTTTCCCGAAGCATTGATGAAGTGATTGATGATGTAAAAGCAGGGAAATTAATAGAAACAGACGTGTATTTTGTAGCTAATAGAAATACAAAGTAAAGCAAGAAAGCAGAGCTGCTTTAGTGAAAGGATACTGACAGAAACTTCAATCCCCTCCTACGCATCGTGTCCCATTCTGTTCCCCGATGCAATGAAGACAAGAGGAGGAGAGGGATCAGAATTTATTTATAATTTTGGCCCAAAGGATAAAAATAAATGGTTGAAAGTCTGTGGAAGATCTTTGCAAGTTTCTGTATTTCTGAATATGAGTTGAGTAAATGGAGAAGCTGTTATGCATTCTTTTTCTTGCCACCAGTTTATCATTGCCTCTGGATTTTTGTGTCTGAAGTTCCTGCTTGTTGCAGGAACCAGGGAACTGAATCATTACAGGCAGCCCACAGGTCTGGTGACTTCATTTCCTGGGTTATATAAAATCCAAACTTCCTAAGAAATTGTCTGCAGGAAGTGTTTACCACATTGCTATAGAACAATTAGAGTGCACAGAAACCTGACCAGGTTGAGAAAACAATTACATGAAGCATTGACGTTAATTTATAAAGACCTTTAAACACGACAGTGGGGTTGCCAGCCAATGAGTAACCAACCTACTACCTACCTAAGTTCCTGGGCAGAAGTATTCAATTAGATGTCAAGCCTAGATTTGTTGTGAAAGGTGGAGACCTGTGTGGAAAAAATGCAATTAAGGCATTATGTTTGGTTTGTTATGCTCTTTCTAATAAATTGCTAACCTATGTAAAGCAAGAATTTGTTACCGTAAATCTTTAGTAAGTCTTCTGAGGTCCATAGAGTTAGACTTGATTTAAAGAGTCCAATTAACAACTGAATTTGTTGTTTTGTGTGGGGAAATGGCCCCACTACTGCAGAAACAGTCCTGTTCTGAGCCACATGGAGCTCGTGAAGATGGAGGGCTCCCTGCATTGGTATGGTGATGCTGCAGGAAATAAGTTTAGCAGAAACAAGAACCACCCATTAATCTCTCACTGCACAGAGTTAAAAGTAAAACAGTATTTCCCCACCCTATGTAGTCCACAGGCACTTGTCTTCTTCTTTTGCCCCAAAAGGGCAGCTTTTCCCTGACTAATCATTCTTTATAATACAGAACAGCAACAAAAGAAAAAGGAGCAGAAAAATTTTGACAACTACATAAAATATGTCACTTTCAAACTAACCATTTTATTTTCTAAAGACCCCAACCAAAACAAACAACATCTTATGGAGCTGATATTGAAACCATGTTTGTGAGTCTTGACTTTCTGACCATGTTCCGTTAGTTACTTTTATGGTTTGTAAATTTTCATCAGGATGGCAGGCTGCTATTCATTTAATATTGCAATTTATACTTCTTGTCAAAAGCATTTTTATCAACATTCATAAACAGAACCTTGGCTTAGAGTTTGAAAAAAGGAAAGATACAGCTGCTGTGGTGTGATGCCCAGCCCTGCCTTTATGCAGAAGATGAAACAGGAGGGAAATTGGGAGTGGAAGTGGAAGTGTAGAAAAGAGAAAGCAAATCAGGAATCTACTTAAATAAATTGGTATTTAGCTGTTTAATCATAGCTTTAACTGAGATCTGAAACAGATATTCTTTGACTGCTGTTTTATATGCAACAATGGAAAATTGTTCTCTGAATCATGACTACCTCAGAGGTTTTTGTTTGAAGGTGGAGGATGCCCACTTCTAGGGAATTCCCAGTGCCATAGTTTATCCTTAGATTCTTCAGTCGGAGTCCTTGGTGGTGCATAGGACTTCCTAACATTCAGCCACTTAGGGGATTGGTGTTAGACACCAGTACTGTCAAATGATTAAAATTCCCAAATGATCTGTGAAAGTGGTGCGCCGCCTCTTGGTCTACAAGTTTTCTGTTGGGGTAATTCCCCATTAGGACTGTTTGTCAGAAGGTTAAACGTTTAATATTTGCTATTTCACTTTTAGATGATAACGATCAGGTCTTTTGCTATGAAACTGTAGCTTGCTTTAGTCTTCTATGCAAGCCTTGCTCTTAAGTATCTGGCTGGTTTCTTGCTGAACTTCAGTGACACGTTTGGCTATTGAAGGATCTCCAATGTGTTGCCTTTGTGGAAGATATAATACTGCAGTCTTTGCACGTTTCCCATTTAAAGCAGTACTCTTTTTTTTTTTTTTTAGCCATCTCCACTAGAATAAGATGTCTTTCTCAGTTAATTTTTCCCATCTATGAAAGGATTGTGGTACTTCATTACTGTTGCAAAGTACTGAGACCTCTGGCCAGTAGCACTTGTTATGACTGTTAAATATCATGCTACACTTAATTCTGTTCTTGGACTCCCAAATAAAAATAGTATGATTTTCAGAGGTGGTGAGCAAATGCAACTAAAAGAGAAGCCAATAAAAGCCTAGAGAAATCAAGCTGCTTATATTTAAGTGACTAACTATGTTGACTATAGGAATCTAGATCTCAGGAAAGAGTATGAATTATTATTATGTGCTGGAACTGTCAGTATTTAAACTTGAATGTGCCCAAATATAGAACTAGGTGCCTAAGCTATTACATCTGAATTTGGAGAGAGCTTGACATTTAGAAAATGCTGAGCTCTTATCTTCTGCAACTTTGGCATATCCAAAGCATCTCAGAGGGGGCATCTAAAATTACTAAATACTTGGAGACTTTTGGCCTTAGGATTTAGACTATACATTTTCTCTTTATTGGGATGCAGCCATTTAGAGTGCTGGCTGAAAGATAGAAATAGAGATATCTTCTTCAAGGAATTTCTTGTCAGAATTCATGTTGATGTCTAAATCAATGTACTCAGAATTTTTGCTGAAATTTGTAAAGAGAGCATGCTCTTAACATATGTTTCATGTTAGAGAATGAAACGGCCTTTTTGCAGTCTGACTCAGCCTTATTTGCATTGCAGGCTTTGACTACGCATGAGGACATACATGTAGACCGAGCTCTTGATGTAACAGTAAAAATTATATGCATTTGATGCATCATTTCTTACGTGAATCAACCTTTAGTGCTAATAAACTGCTTCTGTGGAATTTTTTAAAGAGTGCTTGAGCCCTATGAGATTTCATTCTCTCTGTTCCCCAAGCCAGCCTGTTTTCATTTTAAAATAAACAAATAACTTCCCTACCCCCTCCCCCCCCCACCATCAATCCTGAAGAACAAACTGTCAGCTTTAGAAATGCTGTAAACATGAGGACAGTAAATGGCATTTTTGTTATAATCTTGTCTTTGGATGGAAGATCTGAATGAAGAGGTGGTAATCAGAAGCAGCTGGAAAATACATCTGTAAAGAAATTAATGAAAATAGAGCCCTTCTATTAAAACAACAAAACAAAACAAAAATCTCAGAGTGTCTGTGTAGGAATATAATGGAAGCAAAGCTGATTGCTTATAATATGCTAATAATCCCAGGAAGAGTGTTTTCAGCTCTGCTTTCTCTGCTCCATGGCTGTTGAGCCATGTTGTCAGAGCATATGTGAGAAATTACTGTCATTATAGTGAATCTGGAAAAGGTGAATGTGGTTCTTTGAGCTCGCTGGGCTTTACATGACCAGGGAGCTGGGTAGTCCTTAGGTCTCTAAATCTGTAGCCAGAGTCAGAGCTGTTTTGGCTTTCAGTTCATAGGAGATCTGTTGCTGAGCTGCTGACTGATCCCTTGCAGTGGTTTCTCCAATGTGTTAATTTGGCCTTACCTTTCCTGCCCTGGAGAGGCTTGAGACACTGATGCAAAGCAAGGTCATCGTGCTCTCACCTCATCTTGCCCAGGCATCCCCCATAAGCTGAGAGAGGCTTTCCACACACAGATCAAGTAGTTCCATGTTGCTTCATATGGACTGTGTAGGGTCCATTGAGTTTGAAGTGAATCACCGTCTATCTGTTTGCGTGTGCATGCGTTTTTATTTTGCAGGTAGTTGCTGGAAGGGCTCCTTGCTGTGAGGTTCCTGGTTACTCGAGACCTTTCTTACAAGTGGCTGCTCCTAGGACCAGATGGAAAGACCTGGCTATTGTGAACTGACAGGTTCTAGCTAAAATGCAGGGATGTGGGGTGGATAAGAAATAACAATGTGTGAGGCAAAATGAATGCCAGCAGTATTCTGTAAGTAGAGAGTCCTTCTTCATTGTCTCTACTCAACTGCAGAAGGCACAGCAACCAGCAACAATGAAACAGCCCTGCAGAGTAAAGGCCATCATCTTTTGGCAGCTCTGTAGCACAGCGGTGCTCTCATTAGCTGTGTCTTAGGGAGCAGTGGAAAGGTCCCATCTGGCTCTGAACATCTACTGAATCATCAGGGAGTTGCATCTCAGTGCTGCTGGGTGGGAAATCTGGTCCCAGGTAGTATTCTGAAAATGTAAGGAGGTTCTCCTTCTAGTCCCTTTTAGTGGTCCAGATTGAATACTATTTTGATCCAATCAGACCCAATTAATCTGTTTCTATTTGTACCTGCCAAACCCATCTTAACTGCAAAATAATTTGCTTATTAAATTACTGGTAATAATAATACTTATTACTGGTAATAAGTAATAATTTGCTTAGTAAATCACTGGTGTCTTCCTCATGCTATGAGATAGCAAATTTGCCTGTCCTTTGAAGAACCCATATAGATTAGGGCTTCAGGAAGAGTAAAATTCCCCTTCACATCAGTGGATCAAGAAGGTTTTGGTGGAGGAATGGTAGATAGTGTGGATTACTGTTCTCTTGTTCTATAGATACTGACATAAATGCTGTATGCTTCAGCTTGTGCCTCTTTTGGCACGTTTTACCAAAATTAAGCTGGTATGAAGAAATAAAAAATGTGGGAAAAGATGTAGTAGAGCAGAATAATTTTCCCTGTACACCTAAAGTATTTAATCCAAAAATCATAAAACCCCTTATTCCTGAGTCTGAAAACAAGGGCACTAACTGAGTCATGGTACAAAATCTCCTGTTAAAAATCTCTCAAAAATGGCAGATATCAGTTTGCATTCTGAGAGACACATCTCTCTTTAGCAGACATGTACAAGCTGGCAAGTGGGATGCGGTTCCTATAGGCTTGGTTGCATTTACCCATCTACGTGGCCCCTTCACCTCTTTGGTGTCACGTATAGGTTCTGAAGGAGTTAGGGCTTCTCTGTTCTGTTAATTTTTTGTGTGACGTAAGGGAAGTCGCTCAACTTCTGTTTTATATTTCTGCCCAGTTAGTATAAAACAGAGACAGATGTGCCTGGATGCTACAGGGACCAGCCCCGGGTAAATCCTCCAGTGGGTTCTGTGGGCTGCCCAACTAGCTCCTCGGTGCTTTTGGAAAGAAGCAGACCTGCTTTTGACAGGATATTTTTGTGTGTGGTGATGAAGATTTAGATAAGTAAAAGACAAACACTTTTGGTTTGCCAATGCTGCTCAACTTTGCAAAAATAACATAGTTAAATTTGGGATTGGATGAAAGTAAACCATTTAAAATGAAGATAACCTTTTTTGATAGTCTAATTTTGTAAGTGAAAATAACTGTGGGCAGATGCTGGGAAGTGCAGAGAAGCAGGCAGTGAAGGGCACACTGTGGGAAAAGGTGTCTCTGTTTACCAAGGACTCATCCTCTGGAAATACAGGCTGTCTTCCCAAGGTCTGCAGCTCTCCGGCATTTGCAGAGCGGTGACTGCCTGTGAGAGCAACATCCCAGGACTACCCTCCACGGCGCAGTGAAGCTGTCATTTTTTTATCAGTTTCACTGCTGCTTCCTGTTTATGGGAAATTTGTGGTGGGAATGGGATTGTTTGGGATTACAGTTCAAATAAAGTCGAAGGAAAAGTCCTGAGAGCCAGGACCTTGGATGTTTTGGCCGCTTCAACAATCCAGTCCTGTTGCTGTAACTCAGCTTTTCCACCTTTCCTCTTGTGCCTTCTCCTGCCAGGAGCTGGATTTCTGTCCCGTCAAACAGCGGGAAGCTTGGTAGGGGCAAATCGTGAATGTTACGGTACTGACCTTGTTAATTTTTTCTGCACAGTGAGTCACAGCCAATGAGGGCATTTTTACTTTGGTTGTGTAAAATCAGCCTGAGTGGTTTCTCTCAGCCGAGGAGGCTGAGCAGCCTGTTTAGTCCCCGCAGAAGGACTCACTTGGTCTGGGGGCTTTCCTTGGTGCTTTCTCGCACGCCTCTTGTCCTTACCCAGAAGGTGTGCACAGTCTTCCTGTCTCCATCTGTTAGTGCTGGCCTTCATTTTGCTCAAAGAAAACTTCATCTTCCTTTGACCCTTATTGCTTTTGGTCCTGTTGAGCTGTTTCATGTCATCAGTGGTATAATTGAGTTCCTGGTGGTCTGTCCCCTTAGTGTTGGGTGACGGAAGTTTCTCTCCTCTTTCCAGTTGCTATTTTAAATGGCGAGGAATTACTGACCGAAATGCTCGTTATGGGGAGAAAAATAGGTCATCTGCTAAAGGGTTGCATCTGCCGTTGAAGAATGCCACATGGCTAGCAAAGATTTTCTCTTCATCGCCTAAAATGTCCACGTCTCTTCTCTCTTTGCATTTAAGGCACAGGAACCAGGAGCGGCATTAAGGGATAAAATATCCCCCTCATTATCATTAAGTGCATTGCTTCATGGCCTCTTTTATAAATCAGTAACAGAGGGTAATGGAGCAGAAGGTTCTCTCTGAGATCTTAATTAATCCAAGCAGAGATATGTGTCTGTGATGTGAGTTAGGATTAGAAATCAGCTCTAAAAACAAAACAGCCTATGCAAAATTGATGTATGCTGGCCTATAAAACAATTCAGTGAATGAGTTCCCGTTTGTAATGTGGCATTCCTTGAAATAATTGGCCAACACAGTCTTCGTCAGAGGAGGTAGTAAAGGCTGAATGAAGAATTTTATCACTTAAAGTGATTTTATGATGGTGTGAAGAGGCTGACCAGTCTGTTTCTTCCCTGAGCCAGAGCCTAGCATGTTACTGTGGCCTTATAAAAGGTGCTCTTTTTGCTTTTTGAGCTACGCGTTGAATGTTGAGGCCTGTGATCGGGATGGGAGGTTCGGTCAAGCTCCAAAGGAGGGAAGGCAGCCAGGAAAAAAGTGTAAGAGTGTCTATGTGGGCATCAGAGAAGAGAGAGGGGTTGGAGGAATGACAGGCTTCCATGTCAGAAAGTGAACTTCTTCCCTACGCATGCCTGCGGGAGTGGGTGTACAGGGGAGGCTGACTGCCTGACTTGCTTCTGGAAATCTTCCATGTTTTCAGCAGAGTGAAAAGAACATTATTTTTATTACTATTAAAAAGTGCTTCTGCACTTACAGTGTCT
The DNA here is from genome assembly GCA_026413425.1 of Tringa solitaria. Lineage (NCBI taxonomy): Eukaryota > Metazoa > Chordata > Aves > Charadriiformes > Scolopacidae > Tringa > Tringa solitaria. Next base: position 47,641,512 of record JAOXJM010000023.1, read on the forward strand.
GCAAGTGAGTATTAGAGTGCTGCTCAGTGGAAGGTTAGCTGAAAGTCAAGGGTTATGTTTAGTCTGATGCCTTGGGAGGCCTCAATCTGCATTTCACCTGCGTGATCTCAAAACAGAGTATGAGGGATTAGGAGGTTCCTGTGGTTGGTAATGGGATACAGGAGGCCTTCATGCAGGGCAGGGGGCTCTTCAGTGAGCTGTGGAAGTGGAAAGTGAAGGTTGTGAGGATTACAAGCAAGGAAGGAATCAAGAAAAAGCATGTAAAAGGACAAAGAATGGTCCTGGGGAAAGGAAGGTGATTAATGAGCATTTCCAAAGACTCCAAGTATATGGAGTGTCCTTCCTGGGGGCAAGGCATTAGCCTGTTCTGAAATGGGGTTGTGTGTGTGTGTGAATGGCACAGAGACTGAAGGATAATGGTGGTGACAGAAAGAGGGTGGCTCCTGTGTATGCCCAAGTCCCTCGGGACACTTCCTAAGTGACATAAAATTTTGCAAGGGATGAATGCTGCCGAAACAACGGTTCCATAAAGTGGGTTTTTTGTTTGTTTTTGTTTTTATTTTTTTGTTTTTCATTTTTTCACCTGCTGCTTTGGACATAACATGCGGCTACATGATCATATACCTACCACATCCCCTGATGTTAGGTAGGCAAGATGTTTCATTTCAGTCAAAAGGATGCAGGAAGATGAGAATGATAAGTGGTCTTCAGTGGTCAGCTGCCCTTGTGAGTAATAGGGCACCAAAGACAAGGGTGTTTGCCAGGAAGCTGCCAGGAAGATGTCTTGGATGGGCACTGGTGCTGTGATACGCTTGCTCTGTCTGTCCTGGATGTTCACCTGCTAGGAGGGGAAGGCAGCCTGGATCTCCTTGCTCCTCCTGATGGCAGAAGCAGGTTTTTTGAGCCTGCTGTGGTCTGAGCAACAGGTCTGGTGTGTCGTCCTGCCCCAGCTGCAGAAACCTAGGGCAATTGTTACTGGGGGGGACAGGGAGAAATCACAAATACCCAGCAGGGATCTTTTTAGCTTTCCTTGGGGACTTCCTTATCTAGCAGGTCAGGTCCATGCTCATTCGCTTTTGTTCACATTCTCACCCTTTATGTGTGTTTTAGGGGTCAGAAACCCAACCTTGATAGGAAATTGAGTGGTTTCCTCCAAAGCATGGGAAGTTGCTCACCACTCCATCCTGAGTCTTCTCTCTTTATAGCTCATTAGGGAGCCTTTGCCAATTAGGTCTCCCAAGAACCAGATAGACAGGAGTAAGTCTGTAGTGAAAGTATCAGTTTGATTGCATGTGTCATTTATACTGCTTGCGAGTAAATGATTGCAGGTTTTGGGTAGTTCATAAATTTGTCTAATTCTTCACATAATCCTCACCACAAAAAAAGAAATACACAAGAGACCAGTCAAGGGCACCATTCCTCAGCAGGAATAAAAAGAATGTGAAATTTTTAGACCAAGTTATTTTGGAGAGCTGACGAATCCAACAAGTATTTAATAACACTTTTGAAAATGGAATCCAGTTCTCTTTTCTTTTTTTTTTTTTTTATTCCTTTCAAACTTTTCCTGGTTTTTTTTTGGTTGGTTGGTTGGTTTTTTTTACCCCAGTCTGATAATTGCATGATCAAAACTCGGGGATGAGTTAAACTGTGGGAAGGATTAGCTTCAGCTTTATTGAGAAATTCTTCTTCCTTAGTGATATCAATGTCCAAAAAGAAGAAAAATGAGAAGACTGTTTGGAGACCTGTACCCATTTCCAGCCTGGTTAAATTACTATTAGGTAATTATTAACACTTTCATACTGGCTATAAGTGAGTGTTATGAGCACAATAGAGCATAAGGCTGAAAGAAGCAGCAAAATTTACTAGAATGGAGTAGGATGGTAGAGTCCCGCACCTCCTCTGCACATGTGGCCCAGGTGCAGGGTGTAGGGCAGAGCTGGTGTCCCTGACATCCTTCCATCAGAGAAATGTGTCGCCTAGACCAGGTGCATGAAGGACAGCTGGTTTGATGCCAAAGAAAATGTAACTACCTCTCTTTAAGGTTTGGAAGTGAACAAATGTCCTCGCCTGCGTGTGCCCATGAAGTGGCAAGTGACATGAAGGAAGGGGTGTGGAGATGTCCTTTGTAATCCCTGTGCTGTTACCCCAGTAGCTGCTTTGGAAGAATGTCGAGAGGAGGGAGAAGCTATATGATACTTGTGTTCTTACATCAAAGGGATCCTGCTCCCCCTGCCCTTCCATCTTCCTCCCCCAAGGTCTTGCAGCACATTTCTGGTGTGGTGCACATCATTCCTGCGTCATAGCTGTCCTCTTCCCTTATTATTTTTCTACCCTAATTCATCTTGTTCCACAGTGTCAGGCAGGCCTAGCAGTAAAATAAAGCAATGGTTTATTAATCAAAGCCCATAAAATACAGCAATGGTTTATTAATCAGAGCCCAAGACAAAGATACTAGCATTTAGAGGACTGATGACTATAAGCAGAGCAAACTGGATGTTGGTTATAGCCTTTGTTTAAAGCGAGGTGCTTCCCAAGCTGTCTCAGTACATCTCACTCAAAGGCCATGTAGCATGCACTGACTTGAGGTGGATGACCTGGTCTCTTCCCACATCACATAAATATTTCGAGTTCTCTTCCTTCTTTTTTTTTTTTTTTCCTGGTCTTATTTTTAATAAGAATAACAGGTCAGTAGCAAAGCACTTTGCGAAGACCTGCTGATCCTCTCCTACAGTCAGTCTCTGGGCCACCCTCTCCCCAGCATGAGGGAAGGTTTTGGAAGAGAGCATTGTTAGCTCCATGTTGTACTCCTGCAGTGAGTGTGTTGACTCCTGTGAACTTCTGGGGCCAAATTACGTCATTTCTACATGCTCTGTGCGGGGTGAGAGGACAGACTCTCCTGAAAGATATGATTGTAGCAGTAGTGGTGGCTGCACACTAATGGTGGGTAACTCCTTTGGGAAAGGAGCAGTCCTTGTCTTCCTTGCATCTGACTCACCCCACAGCCATGGCAAACTTACCTTCCCTACTCTTTTCTAGTGAGGGAGTACCCACATTCCCTTCCCTCCCACCTGGAAGGTCTGAACAACTGGGTGAGACAAAGGCTGATCATTTCTTTGTCTCAGGTGGCCACCATGGGCAGGGTTGGGACCCATCCACCCACTGTACCCTGTCAAAGCTTGTGTTGCCTCCTGCTGCCAGCCCCATTTGTGTTGCCTCCTGCTGCCAGACGCATTACTGTTGCCGTAGTCTGTAGAGCTGTAGGCTGCCGTGCAGGAGAACCTGTGTGTGATGTGTGCTACATGAGCGGAAGAGGAAAGTTTGCTGGATGTGGTGGGAGAAGAGCATACAACAGATGCTTGTTTCAGAAGGGCATGAGTATTCTAGTTCCATGTGTTGACAATGGAGGTGAGAAATGTTCAGGTCCGTAGTATGGATTCCCATGACCATCAGTAGTGACATGCTCACATCTGGCTAGAAACTGTTTTCAGAAAAGTGTGGTCAAAACCTTGGGTTGCTCAACAAAAGCCAGAGCTCCAAGTACTGTATCAGTAGTTGCTTGGTACAGGGAAAGGAAAGCTGACTTTCATAAATATGATTTTAACTTATCTACGTCTCTTCAATAGAGACCTCCTATCTAAGGAGGAGGCTCTTGAAAACCTGAAGTTCAATATATTGCCAGGACTAAGAGGTATCAGTATACATCTAAGGCTTTTGGAATAAATAGTGTGGAATCACAGAAATAATGAATTGTGGGCTTCACCCCAGTCCTGGTGAAGTCCAGCGGAGCCTCAGCATGCTGGACAATGTGTATTATTACAAGTGTGTAATAAATAGAGTTGTTGGTTCTTTAAAGGACCAGACAGCTTTATGAATAAGTTTTGTATTTTAGCAAGTTATGACTAGCTGTTTGTGGTGAGAGGAAGTTGTTGTTGTAGTGCCTGTTATTGACTGCTTGCTCAGGCACTTCAAAGTGTAATTAGGGAGAGAAAAAGGCCAGTGTAAGGTCCTGGAGAATCAGTTCCTGGCCAAGTGCCTCAATTTTTAAAGATCTTTTTGGTGTAGTCCTCTGTAATAAACTTTAAAAGCAAATACAAAGGTACTGGGCAAAGAGCATTTATCCTGAATCGATGAGGTAAGATTTGGAAGTGTAGGAATCTGCTATGCCAAACAAGGGGCATGCTCTGAAGCCACAGAATGAACAAATGGTGACTGGTGGCAACTCGGAGCAGAGCAAAGTTAAGAGGGGACTCGTAGTTAGGAGAAGTTGGCATTTGAATGAAAAGCATTGTAGGGGTTGGAAGGATTTAGAGGAGGGAATGGAAAGTAAATTGGGAACTGGCCTGAGGCCCTGTGAAATCAGTGGGAAGACTGCCCTTGGGCTTCAGGTCAAAGCATGAGTGCAGAGGATGAAAAGCACCTGAAGGTTTGCAAACACCAGTGCAGATGGGAAGAGAAGGAGAAGGAGAGTGAAGGGCACTGAAAATACAGAGGGAAGTAGGAGAGATTTCATATTAGCTGAAAACCCCACAGAGGTCCAGAGGTTCCCATGAATTCTCATGGGCTTCCTCCTTCCAAACACTCGTGGCTTCTTGTGGCTAACCTGGTGGGAAAACCACAGTAACCACTGAAGTTTCTTGAATACTTGGTTGTATTTTAAAGAGGGGATTAAAATTCAACTAGAAGGTATAAACTATGGCATAGAATTGAGGGTAGGCTGGAATATCGTGTGAAAGGTTGCCATCTCCTTCAGTGACAGCAGTTGGGAAAGATGTGATAAAAGTGGTCACAGGAGGAGGCAGGATCAGTAAAGAAGAGATTATAAAGAAGAAAGGTTACAGGAGACAGGCCTGAGGCTTTCTGAACTGTGAAGGAGATCGCTATCTAAAAATATTTAAAAAAAAACCTGTGAAGGGAATAGTGAAACATGTTCATTTCCTCCTGTTTTTCCTGTTGAATGAAGCCAAAAAAAAAGAGAAAAAAAAAAAAAGGAACATGACACACTCCATACTGTAAAATTGGTATAGTGTATGTAGAACTAATTAAAGGATATACTTCCTTTCCTAACACCTTGTCAGCTACTGCAGCCTGTAGTCACAAGGGGTGGAAGTGCATGAAATAAACTCTGTGGATTTACTGTTGAAAGACTGGCGATTTTGCAGCAGAACCTGAAGAAATGTAGCACCTGAAGAAATAAGCGGTGGTATTGCTCACAAGCAGGTAGGGGGAGGTAGCTCCTGTACAACCCGTGTACAGCCCTATGCAATTAGCTGGCTACTTACCTCTTCCCATTTGTCACTCTCAGTCACACGCATCGTTTCTCTCCCGCTTTTAGAGATAGCCATGGCAGTGCTGGCACGGCAGCCCCAGTGGGCCACTCGTCTAATCTGCTGTGGCAGCTCCTCTTCTATGTAGGCCACTGCAGAGCAAATTAAGTTTTTGGTGTCTTCTGCAAATGGCTTCTTTCTTTGGCCCTGCTTTAATTTATATTAGCATCCACCTTTTTTATCCACTTGGGTCTGTCCCTCATCTTTGGCCTTGCAGTGAGTCCTGTTTTCCTGCAAATGGCAAGTGTATTTTCAAGGCCTAGGTTTTAAATTGCTGTTCTGAATAAAAATAAAATAAAATTAAAAAAAAAAAAAGTATAGTATTCCTCTCACGCCCTTGACATGAAAATAACAATGAGAACAATGGGAGCTGGCCGGAGCCAGCCTGACGCTGGAGCGCACCCTGTGGAAGGAGGTTGAAGAGAAAAAAAAAAAAAGAAAAAAAGGAAAAAAAAAAAAAACCACACGCCGTGGAGGGAGGATGTTCAGCAGACTATTTGCATCAGAGTTAGAGAACCCACACAATAAAAATGAAAGTGCAGAGTGCGGGCCAGCTGCCTGCGATAAGATCATATTGTTGGAAAGGGGAGAAACGTACTGTCTCCATGCTAGCTGGGCAGGCAGCAAAAGTAAGAAACAAATGGTGAGATCGCACATGCGGCCCTTCTTCCCTGGGCGCTGACGTATTGAGCAATTTTGATTGATTTTTGTATGTCACGGTACGCCAAAGCCAACCTGAGAGAATTACAGCAGATGGTATAGCGTGCAGGGGAATTGCGTGGAGCATGGATACGGAGGGGGAGCTAAAATCAATCATTTTTAACAAGTAAATGCAACTTTGTGCAGTTCCCCAGCAGCGGTAGGGCCGTAACTGATGTGATGGCTTTATTGCAGCTGTTTGTGGGTGCGTTTGGCCTCGAACAGGGAGGAAAGAAGGCTCCCCTGTGGCTCAAACAGAGCTCTCGTTTGTTCTCTGTACAGCTCCGGGATTCGGTTCCTCGCATCTGTGGCAAATCATCTTATTTACCACCTCCAGTGACCAATTCAGATGTCTACAGAAACGGCAGTTTAAAAAATTCAGATATGCTATTAGAGATAATGGGCTAGCTGGATTTTTTTACCATATATTTAACATATGCTGTGATAAGACTGCAGTGTTGGATTCAAACTCTCTCACCTAATTTTTTTCTCTTGTTTATTTTAATGAAATTTGCTAAAAATAAATTTTGAAAATCCCTCTAAATTACCTTTAAAGTTCCTGTGTGCCTTTCTCAAGCATTACATAAGGTTGTGGGGCTGAACTCTGCATTTATTCTGGTCTGAGTTTCTAGGTGATTGCGACACCAAAATAAATGAGTGCATGCCATCATTTTAAGATGATCTTGATTTTAGCCAAGTACCCCAACAACATCCCTTTGCCAGAAAACTGGGCCTGGTTCCTTAGGCTGTGTCTTTCTTAATCTCAGACCGAGTGACTTGCATTTATTAAGGAAGCTTGTCTGTAGGAATCGATACTAAATTTTAATGCTATTTTCTCAGATTTCTTGTTACCAAGAGGGCTAGTAGATGCAGGTCTTCCAAGTTTCTTTTCTTTAGTCAGTGATACATCTCCTAAGAAATGCAGGTGATCTTAAGAAGACACATCCTTTACCTCTGCCTTTGTTCTGTATATTCATACTGAAATAACTTTATTCTCTTGGTTCAGTATAAAATATCTACTAAACCAAGGCCTCCTTTGCTCATGTTGATGAGAAATGAGGCCAGCGTCTTGTGTTGCTGACCAGTGTTGTTGGTCTAATGCTCTGCGGATGATGACTTTCTGAGCCTTCTACACTACTTTTATACTCGGCGATAAAAAGCGATGCCTGTGTTATTGCCAAGGAGAGGTGGAGGGTTTATTGCAGTGCCTGCCGGCCGTTTCTCTCCACCTCGTGCGTGCAGGTGCTAGCATGTAACAGGGCCTTCACCTCCAGTGCTCTCACCTCCTTTGTCCTCCGGGGCTCCTTCTCCCTTCTCTCACAGCTTCTTAAAACCTTTAGGAAGAGTTTTTAGGATGAAGTGCCCAAATACCGTGACACCAGCTTTATGTCTCCTCTGATGTAAAGCGTAGACAACGGCTTCTCTTTATTGCCTTCTCCGCCCTTGCCCTTGGCATGAAGAATACCTGTTGTAGCCTAAACTGAGGAACTTTATCACGGAACGTGCCACCATATTATTGCTTCCTCCCACCAAAAGGTTGTTAGGCTAGCCCACAAGCGAGGGATTCTCCTGCATCCTTTGCAACCGCTGTTATGGATGTGCTAGGAGAGAATACCTTGCTCTGGACACAAGGCTGTGACCTGTGTCTGCTATGGACCGTGGCCTGCCAGACTAAAAGTGCCTGTCTAGAGATAAATGCCACGCACTCCAGCATGGCTTCATCAAGCAAACTGGCTCATACCTCTTGCGCCAAAGTGTGAAGACGTTATTCCAGTGTTCTTTCCTGTGTTGCTACCCTATGAAATATAAAGGTGCCATTTTCACAGCTTTTTTTTTTTTCTTGTTGTCAAAGACATTGACAGGACTGGCCTTACAGTTTAGCACCACAGGCGGTGTTGGTGTCTGCGTGGAGTTGTAAAGGTTTATGAATGCATTGGGTCAGGATTATTACAGGAACCTTATGTGTAGATTGGGCCTCTTTAGCAGAACAGTTTAAAAATTACTTTCCTGTGCTCAGCATTAAATGCAAGCTGCATTTCTCTGAGTGGAGATGTGGAGAGGCTGGTCCTGTGCTCATGTTTGGTTTGATTTATTTAATTATTTTTTTTTGTGAGCTGTTGAGTGTGTGCTTATTGATGCACACACACAAGTGAATATGTATCTGAGAGAACCCACCTGGCTTACTGAATAAACCCACAAGTCTGGTGGGTAGAAGAGACACCAGCAAGTCAGGCTTCAGATTGCTCCTCATTCAGTGTAGAAATGTGAGCAAATTATTTAACCTTTCAGTGTCTTTATAATTTCTTCTCTTTAAAACAGGCGTTGCAGAACTTGGTTCTGGAAGGATCTTTTTCTTGTTGGATAAAGGTGTTATAGAAGGAAAGAGCACCTCTTCAGATTCTTGTGAACCCAGCTCTGCCAGGTCAGCCTTTGCTCAGTCAGACAAATGCTCTTTGTCAATTATATCAATATTAAGGAGAAAAAGAGCCCTAACTAATTAGTCTGTGGGTAACAGGTGGGGATTGTGGCCTGCAGATTAATTAGGTTGTTTGTTTCCTCTGTTTACTGATACTTGAATTTAAATAGGTACATCCTGTAGAAAAGCATTACTGAAACTGTTTCCTGGTGTTTTAGGAAATATGACCTTCCACGCTCAGCTACATCTCTAGAAAGCTGACTAGGTTTGGTTTTTAAATCTAGCTGTGTTTTCTAAAGAAAGGGCTTTCATTGAAGGTGAACTTTTACACAAAAATATACCTCTATAGATTTTTTCAAAGCTAGGCACAGTAGTAGGGAACAGAGTCCCCACTTTTCTGTAGGATAATCTTAAAGAAAAGTAGTAGAAACAGGCATCCCAAACTATAAAATGTTGTAAGTTCTCAGAAAAGTCTGTTCAACTCTTTTTCTCCCTCCTAAAGAGATACTTTTCTATAATCCTTTTCCACATATACATGGATTTATTTTTCATTATTATTTTTATTAAAAGAATTGTGTTTTAAGAACTGCTCAATCCACAGGGCTTAAACGAAGAATTAATTTCTGAATTGTCATCATAATGTAATTTTTAGGCTGAAAATCATTCTGGTATGGGATGCTTGTAGCCTAAAAGCTTTCTACTATATAAGGAAATGGATTTTATTTAACTTTCTTAACCACAGTCTATGTGCATAAGAGAGGAGCATCCAAATTCAGACTAAGAATAGAAACTTTCTAACTACATTAATGAGTTTCTGCCATAGCTCTCTAACTAGTAGTCAATAGTACAGTCTTTGTGATTACTCATTTCTGCTTTCACAAAGGCTAGAGTTCACAGGTGTGTTTTCTCAGTCATTTTAATATATTAGAGTCTTTTTGTTTCAAAATCCATGGTTGCAACTATTTGGATGTGGGCTTTGCTCTGTCTTCCCCTTGGTTGTTCCTCCCACTGTGTTGACTCACTGAACTTGTGTGGTGAAGGCAACGGTGAAGCCTTAGGGCGTTGTCAGTCCCAGGATTCCTGAAATCCCAGTCCTTGCCTGTGCATCCTGTGTTTTCCAAAGTGGACGGCAGGTCTAGTTACCGAAGACCAAGCTGCCAGGTAACACATGCAACTCAAATTCTTGATCCTTCATGCACTCCCTTTCAGTGCAGTGGGCTGTGCTGGGGTCTATGCCCAGTTGTACCAAAACTGGGTCTTGAGCTCCTTGGAGCAAGCAGTTACACCGAGTGGTGGGATTCCTCTGGCACCAAGGGGGCAGCAGGTGGCTCCTCAGCTGTCTCTAAGGAAGCGGGATGCAAGGTGCAATGGGTTGGGAGCAATCAGGCTGAGTTTGGCCCTCTGGCTTTGGCAGCTCTCTAACTCTGAAGCCAGCCAATTTTCTGGGGTAAGAGTGGCCCTTTAGGCACCTTCCCTTAGGGCTGCATCCACAGAAGGGGTAACACTGCTACGGGGTGGATGCTATGGGTGCAGTATTTAACTATTAGCATTTCACTGCTGCTTCAGGGAAATGAAACCAGTTGTGCCCCATATTGACCCACACATTATATCTTCCGGGTCTAGGGAAGTGAGGTGTAACTCCACTTTCCCTGCAGCCCATGGTCCCTCCCCGCTGACTGGCAGGCACCGAGACAGCGTGTAAAATGCTTTGGTGGCCCAAGGCAGAGCACAAAGGTGTTGGTGCTGTGCTGAGCTGCGTGTGAGCCGACCCCTGCCTGTGGGAGCCCACCGAACCTCTTCTCGCTTGGTAATGAAGCACAACAGGCTGCTTCACACGTCCGCCGAGCTGCGTTTCTTGTGCTTCCAGTGCTTCACATTGATTCCTCTCTCTAAGGTCTGATTTTACTTTTCACTGTAAATTGTCAGCAAGTCCCTTGGTATTGGGGGATTTAAGTGGTTTCAAATGGAAGACTGGGACCTACAAATCTGCAGCTCAGGTGAATGTGATGGTTGGGTCCACGTGTAGTTCTCTGCAGCAGATATTACTGTTATGCATAAAGGATACTTAAAAGCAAAAAAAGAAAGAAGCTATAAATGCTATGAACAACTTTTGCTCCTGCTTCTGCCCCAATAATGTCTGTTTCTGCCTGTCTGTAGGCCACTGGCCAGAGAGATTTGGGGAGGAAGTTGCAGGAAATGAACAAGTAGGATCAAAATGGGCACCCCATGAAGCTGTTGGCTTTGTTCTGGTTTTGCTCTGAGAGAGTGCCCTTCACTGCAGCTGCCACGGGGCCATTTGGGGTGAGTATTGGGATGATGGTGATGGAACGGCATAGCGTGGTGTGGTGTGCCCCCCATCATGACGGCAGGGAGCTGCAGATCCTCCCTAGCCTCTGCCCACAGTTTTCCCTGGGCTGTTGCACACTGGCAATGGGGCTGCCATGGCTTTGGGCAGGAAGGAAGACGCATCTAATCCAGCCGTGCAAATCCCCCCCTGCGTTGCTGGCACAGGGTAGCCCAGAAACTCCCCTCCCCATTTCTCTTCTCATACTGTAAAATGCACAGTTTTTGAATTGCTGTGGGAAACTAGAAATGCATCAGCTGGAAATATTTCCAGAAAAGTCTTTTTTTTTTTCCTCTTTATTAAATTTGGCTCATCGTGGTGACAGATATTCATACTATAGTTGCACGTTCTCCCAATACATACCACATCTTCCTCCTCCATGCAGAAAGTGCAAAAGCTCCCCATCAGTTGGACCCACACACAACAGACTCACAGCACCTCAAGCTATAAGGTGTTACCTATAAATAGAAGAGTTTAAATGGACCCACAGGTGAAGCTTGGCATTGCGGATAGGGTATGTGTAATAGGACTGGAAATAGGTTCCTGCCATTTTGCTCTGGAGTAGCACAGATCCATGACAGCAGTATTGTTGAAGCTCAAGGACAAACAAGGTGACCTGTGAGTTTAACCTGTTTTGGCGCACAGGGAGTGCTGGTGGAAGTTTGTTGTGCCAGTGGCTCTTGGCTCTCTATATGTAATACATACTTATCAAGGAAGTGTAATACAGCAACGACTGTATTTAGAACTCAGGCTCCTCTGCTAAAAAGTTAATTTTCCTGGAAACAAATTTAATTCCCATTTATTCAATTCCTTAAATTTATTACCAGAGGTGGTAGGAGCTTGTTCATATAGGGAAATCTTGCTAGTTTTACTCGTATAATTATAGCAGGATGGTTAGAAACATCATTCTTTGTATAGATGCTTTTATTCCAGTGCAGTAGTGACTTTTTGACAGAGCTTATATGTCTTCAAGTGACAAAAATAAATTAAGAAGTGTCTTTTTACTCCAGGAGTCATACTGGAATATCTCTACCTAACTTAGCTCTCTGTTTTATGCTGCTATAACTTTTCTGGGTGGCATAGGTAAAGACTCCCATTAATAGTCTCCTTGATAATATGATACTACTGAGAAGGGCAGCATGTAACCTTTGGCCTGAAATTTGGGAGTTTCCCTACCTCAGCCACAGATTCTTCTCTTGCTTTTGAAGGGATCATCATTTAATCCACCTGTGTGTATTCATTCACCGTGTTCTAAAAGCTAGGAAAACCTATTTTCTTCAAGTCTCCCAAGGTGCTGCCAGGTTTGAGTCATTAAACTTCATATCTGTGAATGGAAGGCACTATTAGCTTTACTGCTTGATTGTATTATATTATTATTATTATTTGTATTACTGTGGTGGTTCTTTAACAAACACAATGCTTTATAATCTCTATCCTAAAGAAATCCCATTACACAGAGAAAGAACCATATGCTGTAGTTACAAGCAGGGTTGCTATTAAAGACCAGGCTATTGCTAATTTTCTGCTGGCATCCAGGATCTCAGAGGCATCCCCTAATTTTGCTGCCTGTAACCAGGAGCATAGTGAATAGTGACTGCAACAGGAAGAACAGTGTCTCTGAGTGGGCTCCTATACCATCCCCTTTAAAAGGACACATGGACCCACAGGCAGCAGCCCTTGCAGTAATGAAGACTGCTTCCCTGTGGATTTCAGTCTTTGAGGACGGTGGGGCAAGGTCTGCACCTTGTGAGTTCTAGGACGTCTAATAAGTGGTGTACTTGGAGGGTATGTTTGCTTTCAGGAGAGGCACTAATAGGGTAGTAGCGCAGCTTTCCTTTTGCTTCATTGTGCAGAGGCCTCCTGGATCATGGCTGGAATGGAGTGTTAATAAAGCCAAATTTTCTCCAACCCTGTGGAGAAAAGCCCCTTTCATTTCAGCATGAAAGTAATTTGGAGAATCTGGAGTCATCTAAGGCTACTTTAAATTCTCTTTCACTTATGTTGGTGTAGCTTCGTAGTCTTCTGTGGAGTCCCTCATCATTTTTGCTGATATAAAGGAGATATGAATCGGTCCCTATGTGTTTTGCTGACTGGGAGGAGACAAAATTAAACACAATGTTAGTGTTGCCTCTTCCTTCCTATCCCCATTTCCCTGTGGTTATCCTGTTAAGCAATTCAGGGCTGCTCATTTTCTTTGACTCTCTTCTCTCACCCATCTTACAGTCTTTGCATTACCTCCTTTTAATAATGATGATACTGTTGTGAAGGGCCTATTAGAAACACAGAAGTTTGATAGCTGTATCATTTGAACTTATCTGGGCTTCTATTTAATCTCTGCTCATGGTATGTCATGATGAAGAATAATGCAGGAGAAGATGACGTGTCTCTTTATTCAGTAGCATCAATCTCTTCCTTCAGTCTTCTCCCTATTGTAGCATGAAACAAGGATAACAAAGTTTAGATCTTGTCTCTTTCGATTGCTTAATTCATTTTATAGCTGTGTATTTGTAACGTAGCTTTGACAGGTATATCTCTGGGAGAAACTCTGACCCAGTTCTTGTCCGCATGGGCAGAATATTGAATATTCTTACGGATGCACTTCCTTTATCATGGGAATTTTTTGTTCTGGCAATTCATTTTATTGTCTGTTAAGTTCTTTGTGAGCAAGGTGACGTTAACAGGATCACAGTCAGCAGGTACAATGGAGAATTGTGAATACGGTGCAATGCGGTTCATTGTGAAGCAGTAGGCAGGTTTCAGAGGTGTTCTGTCTTAAGGCCACATGTTTGTTCCTCAAGTACCTGTAATCACATTGTAGAGGAAAATGGTTTTAGTAGATGTGTTAAAATAATGACTTTTGTTTCTAAACACATTAGGAGTTATATCTGCCTTTGGGTTTTTTTTAACGGAGACCTACATTTCAGACATCCAAGGTTGCTCCCCAACATTAACAAATCACCAATGTAATGGCTATGAAACATTTTCAATTTATTGTCATCTTCATATTGCTAATGTTTCCAAATAATATAATTTGCCTTCTTGGACTCAAACGGTTGAGCAAAATTTCAAGGCAAGGCAAGCTGTACTAATGAGGACAAGCACATGATGGTGTGAGTTGTGTGTCTGTGCCACTGCCCTGCACATCAGCAACGAATATGCAAAATCCTGTGTTGTTGCACTGGAGGTGTGTGTGCATTGCGGGGGATGAGGGTGGGAAGGTGGTGGAGGGGAACGGAGGGAATGGGACAGAACCTCAAATAGATGCTATTTACTTGGAAAACAAAATGCTCCCTGCAGGAGCAGGGTCTGTAAGACCAGTGCTTAGTCATGCTGTGCTCCCTTTGCTTGTCTGCCTCCGTGGGGGGTTGCTTTGGCTTGTTTGGGTTTTTTTCTCTCAGTTTTTTTGGTCATACATCCCTCTGTTACAGGATAGTAGTCACTGAAAGACCCTTTTTCCCTTTGCATGTATAGCATGTGTCTGTGTTCATGGAGTGATCCGTGCCCGTGTTTAAAGAGGAGGCTGCCTTTGTTTCTGATACCTTCTTCCAGAAATGAGGCTAATTATGTTGGGTTTTTAATGCTTTTTCTACGTGCTGGATTGCTGTTAGACTCATCACATTTCAAAGAGGTTTAATACAATCCATTACAGCATCAAGTAATTACTCATCTATTGTTGCATTAAGTAAACTGATCATAGTGATGCTTAAAGAGCCTCTGTTGATAACATAGGAGATATTCAGAAATACTGCTTTACGCTGCTTTTCTCACTATTTTTGATGGGTAGCATAGTTTCTGTCCTCATTTGTAGCCTCCATTGATCTCTGCTTATTTCTCCATTAATGTCACTTCCTTGCTGGATGTTTCTTTATAATGGTGTGCCTATATAATGGTTATTTGCATTGTTTGCTGGTGCCCTCTATACGCACTACCGCTTGGTTTTCCTACCGTCTCTAGTTAGTCATGCCGAGGGGTCTTTTGGGTTGTTATGTGTGATAAGGTTATCACCGAAGAATTCGTTTCATGCTTTCCCTGTATACACGTTATGCGGTTGCTGTTGGAAACATTTGAAATAGCTTAATCTTTATTGTATATTTCATTGTGTTTATTAGACACAGTCTCTGTTCAGAGAAAAGAAGGATCAAGAAAACTAAATTTGAACCAAGTGTTCGGGGTTCAGAAAGCAGAACAAAATGTCCCCAAAATTACAGCACACTTTTTTCTCTCCCTGCTGCTGTGCAGAAAAGCGTTAAATGGCTCTTCTGCCCTGTGCAATGGATGTGTGCCTCTTTAATCCCAAACATGGGCTTTTCTATTTGGTGTCTGCCTTGAACCAGACACTAACCAGATGTGGACTATCACTGTTTCAGCAGGCTGTAAAACAAAAGGAAAGAAAAAGAACTCAGTGGAAGTGGGAAAGTTTTGCCGGTCATATTAAACTCAGCATCAACACTTAAAAATACCATACTGTAGCTCTGGATATAACTTCCACTCCAGTCTGTTTGGATGAGCTTTAAAAAAAAGGGCTTTGGGGCTGATTTTGCCCCCCTGTTGCAGCTGTGATCACTGAAACATAGAAAACTGCAATGACTGGTCCACAATCAGTGTTGAGAACAGAGCACAACATGGTTTGACTTTACAAATATTACAGTTTCTAAAGGACAGTTTTCCTAAGATGAGGGTGCTTCTTGTGTTGCTAATGCAAGTGTTGCCATTTTGCTTGCTTTATCTAAGATCATATTTTTAACACTGTAACAAGCATAAGGTAAGGTTGGGGTTAAAACCTGATCGCGCTGCCACAAATGAGATATTTGTCATTGACTTTTGAGAGAGGCTGAAATTTCACTGTTGAATTCTGTATATGCTTTAATGCTGTTCAAGGCAGGCTGAAGATAAGTTATTGTTCAAAGAAACTGTGGCTATCTCACAAGTTTTATTTTTCACGGCGGTGATCCTAACCAGACCTGCGGTCTCAGGACTGACACTGTGCAGGAGGAAACCTAGTAGTACAGTTCTTGGCAATTCACAAAGTAATTTGGCGTATTTGTTTAACACTGCAGTCAGCATGTTTGTAGAATTACTGGATTTTTTTTCCCCCTATTTATTTTCTTTGTTTTTATTGTCTTGGTGATGGGTTTTGGGCTGATTGTGTAGGTTTGCCAGAGTATTTCCTCTGCTGTTTACACCTGTTACGTAAATCCTTGGCATTAAGCTATTTTTCTCAGCTGTGGAGCCATGTTGGTTTGGACTTCACTAGCAGCAAGTGTCATGGCAGTAGTGGGACTTTGTCCATGTTTATCACCATTTATCCAAGGGCATCCCAGTCTCCAAGACATTGGGAGATTGGGGCTTACCGCCATGGTGTTGGCCACCGCTGATCCATCTATATTTCTGAGCCTGTTGCAAAATAAAAACATTAAGTGTTTGTTAATTTGTTTAATTATTTAAGTAAGACTTGAGGTTAAATCTCAGATTGGGAGTCTATAAAACAGGGAGAAATGCGTGGGCCCATGGTCTGCAGGCCTCTAAGGCTTTTTCTTAGTCTAAATATTCTGTGGTGCTGTTGTAAACCTTTGAGTGGTCAGTCTGAAAATAGAAAGCATAAGTGATTCTGGATTGAAGCTCTTTAGTGTCTCCCCTATGGATTACCGTGCCATATCAAAGAATTCTTTTGTTTTGATGACTTGGATTTTAATTTCCCTTTTTTCCCTTATTCTTATTATTATTTTAATAACATTCGCTGTTGGCCTCAGACAGTATCCTGTAGTAGATGGGAACCATCCTACATCTCCTACTTTAGAGAGGTGTCAGGGGATGGGGAGAGGCAGGACATTTAGGGCCAAGTTGCTGTTTGATCATCAGTAGCACCTTGGTGGCAGCAGTGCAATTCATGGCAGCTTTATTTACGGTTTGGACTGATGGTTGTCTGGAAATAAAGGACAGGAGATATTCTGGGAGAAAGCTTCAATGCCTGTTCTGCCATCTTGGCTGGTTTTGTCTGCATGTAAATCATGTCATACACATGATTTAAATAACTCAAACTTATTTAAAGGTCTCTAAACAAGCCCAGAGCCAGAAACCTAGTCCTGCTGAACATGCAGAGGTCCCTGAGGACACAGCAGTGGACATCAGCTGATAAGATGTAAAGATCCCAGATTTGGCCCTGAGACTGCTGTGCATTCTGACCTGAAGCTACCCTCTGGTGTCTGGGCTGCAGCTGGTATTCGGGGATGCTTAATCAGAATTGGTCTTAATGTGATGGAGAATTAGGAAAGGTCTGTACCTAAAGTGGTGAAAAACACAAGGTTTTTGATTTGTGCAACGTATTTAAATAAATTCTGGCGTGGCTGTTGGGAGGACCTGAAATGCTCAGGCTTGTAACAGTGTTCATTCTGAATGATGAGATATGGCCCTTCCCAGTGGCGTTTGTTCACTGTTTTGTGACCCAATTAGCTTAAAACTTGTAGGTAAGACAGAGGGTGTTAGTTATCCTCCAATAAGAGGGTAATCGAGAGTACAGCCAACATCTTGTCTTCAGATGTCCTTGCTGGTGTTACCAGCTTCCTGACTGCCAGAGGGCTGGGGCTGGACGTGCAGTACTCCCTGTCCTGGGATTTTGCAGAGGAACAAAACTCCTCCTTCAAGCTTACAAGTCAGACAGTGCACCAACCAAAAGCCATTTCATTCCTGGTACTGTCAGAGGTAGCAGAGGTCAGGCCAAGGTCATTTGAGGTTGTGCCTGTCATTTCAGTGCCAAAGACTTTTGGAATTGCTGCAGTGACAATATGACGAATGCTTCTATCACAGGGTGGTGGCAAGCGATTTACAGTGTTTATCCGGTGTCTGGAGATGGATTTGGCAGGGCTGATCTTTCCAGATCTGAGAAGTATTTCAGAAATACAGCCAGAACTGGGTCGAGAACTAGGAGCAGAATAGGTCCCCCAGTTCAGTTCTGGCTAGTTGTTCTGGTTGTACTATTTTCAAAAACGTTTAGACATGTCTGAACAGCACTATAGTTGGAGAGTAGAGCCCAAATCAAGTACGGGTAGAGCATTCACAATCCCACTGTCCAGCCACCACCATGCTTTCTCTCAAGGAACCATTATTTATTGTGTTTGTTGATTTGATTCCACTTGAAAAGGGTACAATACAATGTTCCTCAAGATAGGTTTATTTGGGCTGGCACACCTACCAGTCAGACTGCATGGATGTTGGCCATTAGCTCTGTTCAGAGAGCAGATCTGAAGTCCACTGTGTTTATGTGTTCAGCAAAACGACATCTGATGACATCAGCTGCTGTTTCATCTGAGCAAGCTTCTCGCCATGCATTATAAATATCTTGAAGAAACAGTTACAATGGAGAAGCTTAAGATGGACTGAAGGAGGCGGTGGTTACTGAGCAATTGAACATCCGTACCATTGCCCTCCTGAGTCACCTCCTCTGCTGGTTTGACCTGTGAGAGCTCTAGGCTGACTCCTTTGTTAGAAGATGCATGCTAAAAAAAAAGTGTTCACAACTGGCATTATATTGTATTTTCAGACAGCCTAGGACATACCTATGTGTTTTGTCATGATCTTTTGGCGTGAAGTTCTAAGGCAAGAATGTCGCTGAGCACTACACTCCCTCTACCTTGTTTTCCTTTTGCTATTTCAGCTGACCAAGGTCTTCTTTGCTTCCTGCCATGTTGTGTGTCTAGCCATTGCTCAATACAGATCAGATATCCACCAACAGGGATGATCCCTGAGTGTATGAAGCTGAGAGAAAGAATAATTGATATCTAGATATTATTATTCTTCTGTGAATATACTGTTATAACCACTGCTTGAATTTTCATGCTGCACTGCCCTTGTGTATAATTGCCCTTGACTAATTGGCTGTGACAGGCAAGATGAAATCTAGAAAAACACTATAGTTTTAAAATGAATGTACTTATCTTGAAATTGGACGTAACTGAATGAAAGGGGTCCCAATTATTCATGTACTATACAGAACTTCATGAAATTTTTTTTTTTAAGTGGAGGTTGAATTTTTTTTTTCAGTTTATCTTCTGGTCTTTGAAACTGAAGGATTTAACTGTTATACATTTTAAGTAAATCCCTGATGATCAAAAACCAATATAGCTTTTATTTAAATTTATATAAATGAAATATGAGTGCTAAGCTGTTTCTTTCAGACCAGAACTGACTGAATTTGTCCAAAAGGCTAAATATCATGAGACTCAAGTTACAATAAAATGAGAATGAGAGAAGTAGGGGAATTTAGCAGTACCCTAGATATTGTTTAATTTAAAGCCACACTGAAATAAAGCAAGCTTTTCCAGACTTCACAGGGAATTTGATCTGACCTATGTGTAGGTAACATAAATTATATTAAAATAATTTCTTATACTGAAAAATGAACCCATCATGTTATAAAATCATCTAATGCTTTAACATTATGTTATTTCATGTGCAAATTAGCACTGTCTAATTAATATCCACTTACAAATAAAAAGAATGATCTTGAGTTCAAGTAAATTTTAGTGATTTAGTCTTGAGAACATATTATGCAGAAATTGGTAAGGAGCACACACAATTTGAGAAGAGACTATAATTCCTGCCTCTGCTTTTGTTTTGCTGTGTTTTGTTTTGAAAGGGTAAGCATGTTTGATGAGTTCAGACATCAGAACAAAAGGCTTTCTGCTAATCTTTAGTTAGGAGAAATCACCAGTCTTGGTTTTGATTCTGTTTTTAATAAACACAAATGGTGATGACAGCTTTGTTTGGTTTTTAAGATTGTCAGTCTGTTTCGGATGCTTTTCCTGCTGGAGCTGAAGGCGGGGGAACATTGCTGGGGTTGGGCTCCGAGGCCCCCCCAGCAGGGCCAGAGGGGTCTGGAACACCCAGTTTCCAGTCCTGCCTGCAGCGAGGTGAACTGGGGAGCTCCTGCAGCCTCTTCAGGAACAGCCTACGTAACTGTGGGTCATGCCAGCAATATGCTGCGCTGTGAAATAGTCTCTTGCCTGCTTGCTGGCTTTTTTTTTTTTCCTTCTCTTTTTACTCGTTTCTTCTTTTTTTTTTTTTTTCCTTCTCTCTCGGAGGGATTGCATCATCTGCCTGTATTTCACAGCTTGGGCAGCAGGGGAAAGGAATGGAATAAATCAACATGTTGCTTTTGTCAAGTAAACCTCTGTGATGTGGCCTGGTCAGAAGAAATTTATATTCTTTCTATCTAAGCCGTCTTTAAAGAATATTTCACCCTCCTTTTCCTTTCAAGGATTTTTTTTTAAGGCTTTCCAAATCACTTTATCAGAACGTGTGATAAGTTAAAAGGCTGTGTTTTCAACAGTTTGCAAGACTGTAAAACCCTTTTCTAGGAACTGAGAGCATCTAATGAAGTAATTTGGAAATCTCCTTGCTCTAAAGTCGTGGTGGAACAGATACCCGTTTCCTCCATGAGAGGTAAACATCCAGCACCCTTCCAGTAGTTTACCACTGAGTTACCGTGGATTTGCAGAGAGGGAAGGGAGGAGAAGACCTGTCTCAGCGCTACCCAAGGCTAGAGGAAGTGACATGGGTGTGAGGAAGCAATCAGCTATTAGTGGGAGCAATGGCAACTACAGCAGAAAAAATGTGGGGCTATGATGTCAGGTTTTAGCACACAAAAATATTTTCAGCTCTTCAAATGTCCTAAAGTGTGGAACAATGGCTACAGTCACAACTTCAGTTATTGCCAAGGATTACCTCGTTGTACTTGTTTGTTATTGCTGGTTTTCATGTTTTCCTGTATTTCTTTAAATTTTTGTTTATTTGTTTGGTTTTTTTTCTTCAAAGGGGAAAAAAAGTCCCATAAAAAGGAAAGCTCTGCTTGGTTTCCAGGATCATCTGAGTGGTATTGTAGTAATGCTCTGTATTAAATACAGTTAGATCCTTTTTATCACTTTATATGGAAATATCTCACTGGCTTTCAAAATTACAAGATTAGGGATAAGGTTTGGGTGATGGAGAGGGTGTCCCCTTAGGCAGATTAATATATATATATTAGCTGAAGATCCTAAATCAAAAAAGCCAAAACCTTCCTGTCAGTCCTTTAAGCTTGAAAATACATCCTTATATTTGAGGATGCATAGGTATAGAATTATTTAATCTCTCAGAGCTTCTTGTGGGTGAAGCAATGCTTTGTGCAATCCTTAAAAGAACTTTATTTTAGGATAAATTTGCTCTACTGCTTTTACCTTCCACCAAGCCACGGCTGAAGCTCAGTGGGGGCTGGGGGTGGATCTATAGAAAGCCATAGGTGTGGCAAAGAGGATTGAAGCCACTATCTTCTGACAGATAGATCCCTGTTGTTGCTACTAAAGGCTAGATGTGTCTGTCTGCTGTGCTGCTGGGCTTTAATGGAAAGAGACTGGCTGTGCAAATAATCAGCTTTTTTTTTTTTCATTATAACCCAGGAGCACTGAAAGAGTAGTGAAAATGGAAGTACCCTCATGACAGAAAAGAAAGAGGACTAAAAAAAAAGAGCATCTATGGGGGAATAGCTTTCTTTGAACAGTTCTAGGTATTGAAGGCATCAGCTCTGATGTATTTATATTCTTCTTCAGGTACGCCCAGGTTTAATAAACTGTTGTCATCTGTAGGCCAGTGTCTGTTTCGGTTTTGATTTATTTTTACTAAGGAAATTGCAATGCATTGCACTTGGAATCTCATGTTTGAAGTGTTTCTCAAGAACACATTTCCACTTTGGGATATTTATACGTCATTTAAAAGTCCTTACCTGTGTTATGAAAAATGTTTTCAAGGATTACAACAAATGGTTTAACACAATGAATTTACTTCATCATTTTTATGGGTTTATTAATTTTGCTTTTTCACTTCTCTGCCTGCAATTCAAAAGTAGATATGTTTTTCTTTTACTGGTAAGCAATTTCATGTTCCTGTTTGGGACACAAATTATGTGACTTGAAAGTTAAATTTATGTACTTTTTTAAAGAACTAATATTTTTATTTTACTCTAGCTTATTACAAGTTGTGTTCCAGGAACCAATTTAACTTGTCAGTGTTATTTTAGATGTAGACTTCATTAAATATCTACAAGCAAATTAAAATCATTCATGTAAGTGAGATTTTCTCAAGAATTTGGCTTTCAATACCAGAAATACAGGAAAAGAGTGCCAGGGGCTTTACTGAATTGGAAGGAGAACACTTAAGTGCCAGTGAAGTATAAGATACCTTTATATAAAATAAACATGCTAGAAGAAAACTTTCAGCAGTATCCTTTGCATTTGGTTCACTTTGCTGAGAAAGGAAGTGTTTACTTGAGAGAGCATCTGGATTTTATTGTTTTTTAATTCATTGTGGACAGCCTGATGGAGTCTGGAACCACTTAGAATGTCACAACCTTTCATTGTCACATGCAATGTGGAAATGAAATAAAAAGCAATCCAAATCTCAGACTATGTAGCCAGAGTTGTTAAGTTTGCTGTGGTCTTCCTTCTATAAGACAGCCCTCTTGAACAAATACAAATTTGTAGTGACAGTCCTTAAAACGCTTCTTCGTTCATCTGAATACTCCTCAGTGAGCCTCAGTGAGGTTTCTTAGAACTAGGGAAACATGAGTGAAGCTGGGTTAAAAAAAAATAAATTGAACTGACTCCAATGTGGCCAGTATCCCTTTTCGCATGAAGGCAAACGAGAAGAGGTAACATCGATGGTGGTGCATCTCAGACGGGTTCACTCCTTTTTTTTTTTTTTTTTTCTCCCATGTAGTTCTGGTCACTTTTGTCTACCACAATAAGTGACATCCAAGGAAAATTAACTCACCTGCAAGATCAGCCCAGTTTTGCACAGAAGTCTGAATTATTTAAATTAAAATGTAGAAGCATGCCTGATTTTTTTGAAATTTCACGAAACAAACCTTCCCGTTTCCAGTGACTCATAAGAAGATGAGATTAATGTAGACAAGCTGATCTCAAGTGAGCTACATCCACTAATTTATTTTTTTTTAAATTTCTAATTTATAGTTTTAAAGGTAACCTGCCCACCTACATGAGTATGGTGAACAGATGATACATTTCAAGAGCAGATACTTTCATTCTCACTCCTCCTCTGAAGCCTATGAAGTTACATCAGAAAATAATTTGGACAAGTACATCTGAGCAATCCTTTTGTTTAATAAATATCTGCAAAAGAATTTGGTATTCCCTTTCTCCTCATGTTCCCATTCTTTCTTCCCTTTGTTTGTGTTTTAAATAACACTTCTTTGTATCACTCTGTTGCTAGAACTGGTGTTCCTGTCTTCAGTAACACTTTCTGATGGCAAACCCTCTGCAGCATTAATGCACAAAAATCTTTGTTGTGAAACAGCTATGTTGTATGTTTGTGTGTATATAGCAACCCTGATGGCCCTAAGCCACAAAGCGTAAAAATCAAAAGCTGATGTACATGCAGCACTGCTGACACAAAACCAAAGAAAAGGAAAAATCTGGAAAATGAAGGCAGTGCATACCTTCCACCCACATGTCCATCCCTTACCGTTACTGCAAACTCCGCACACTTAATTAGCGGAGAGAAAGCGTGCCCTTCTGCACTCTCTTCACTTGCGCCTTCTCCTTCCCCGCAGAAAAGGCAGGCAGTGGCGGATATTTGCTACAGCACCGAGTTGTGGCAGAAAAGAACGGCGTGCAGGAGCAATAGGTAATTGGAGTGGGGGAAGGCTGATGCTGCTGTGGAGCAGAACTGAGACTAAGATTCATGGTCTGTGATTCATGATGCTTGTGTTCATAGTAAAATACCCTCTTGTAGGTGGAGGATTAGCAAGTGTGCATTGTTTAGGTGGTTGTGTTAGCAATGCTGAAGGCACGGTGATTGTTGTTTCACAGCGCATGGTAATTTCCTCAGTTTATTGGAAGGCAAGTCAGCGAGGAGGGTTCCATTGGGCAAAGATTTTCCACTAGCGAGAGCTGAGGTGGGAGGAGAGCTTCATCTCCCTAGTTAGCACAGGCTCTTGGAGTGAGACCTTAATGTGATGCAATGCTAAATGGCACAGTCAGTTCCCTCCCTTCCCACACGGTCTCTGCTATGGTTGTGCAGGATCAGTCCTGGGTCAAGTTAGGGAGTGGGGGTAAAGTAGAGTTACTAAGAAAAATGCATCTTCCCATGAGTCTTCCTTTACTAGAAGGTAAAACTGGACCCCAAGGAAGAACATATGTGAATTATGACTAAAAATTGTCTGAAATTCCAACTGTTTTTAGAGGAAGTTTTTGTAGAGTCTGCTCTGTCGGGATCTGTGAGGTTTCTGTCTTTCTATGAGGTTCTTCCTGGAGCAGGATGGGAGACAGACTATAATTTTTCTTTTACATTTTATTATTGGGGCAGGAGAGGCCAATGACAAACAAAGTGTGGGTTTCCAAAGGAAGATCAGCATGTAGAGACCAAATGAGAAGGCCTCATGAAAAAATATGAATATACAAAAACAAAGGGAGTTGCTAAATTCAGCAGGCTAGTGATATCTTAATATAAGATATGTGTGCTAAATCCATGTATGGAAAGCATATGTATTTTTGCAGTTGCATGATTCATGGAAAGTGGATATGTGAAAGCTCACTACAATATTATGGCTCCAGGTCATAAGTCAGTGTGACTGTCAGGCAAAAGTCAGTGCATGTGTTATTACTGTTGACTTTATGGGTCCTTCTGTGCATATAGGGTGAACATGACCTTGGCTGCGCTGTGGGGTACCAGTCCAGTCCATCGTACAAAGTGCGCGTCTTGCTTCCCCATGGCTAAAATACAAAACATCCTATCACATATGGGTGATTCATAACATGAAGGCCAAAAGACTTCTATGCTTGTCTAATTTAGCTTCCTACAGAGGAGACTGAACCACATTTTCAAACCGTGATGCAGCTTTTAAACGCTAAACCTATAGCAAAAGTCTACACCGTAAGTGAAAGGTTTTGGTTCTGTCTATGGAGGAAGGACTGAGCAACGTGGCTGTATACGTGGTGTCTGCAGAATTGCATGCAGCTGCAGATCATTGGCATTGTATTTCTGTGTATTTTCGTATGAAAAAGCAGTTCCTGCACAGTGAGCAATTGGCCTTTTTAATTGTAAACTCCTGTTTACTGTTGCCCTGGGTGTTTTTCCTATTTGAACCACAGCTGAATGGTTCAGGAATCTCTCTCGTACAGGTTACGATCTGCTTTCTTTCTATCGAATTAAAGAGTCTTGAGTCCGGCTGTTGCCTTCTGGTATGACACCACTGCAGCCTCTGTCAGTGAGGTCTGCTCACCCATGTGACAGTCTGGTGATCTTGGGGCTGATTTGTATTTTGTTCCATCAGTGGGAAAAAGTAACCGCACATTTAACTGTCTTCATAAATAATAGGCTCCTTTCTCACAGAATTCTTTTGTTTGTAAGGTTTTTATCTGAATTTTAACATGTATTGGGAAAGTAACTCAATACACAGAATAATTTTTTGTGAGCAAGGCTTGTCATTGAATTTGTTCTGAACAATTTTGCTGGAAAAATACTCTCTTTTATGAGGATATGAAAGCAATTAGCATGCTGCCCCTATGGTAGCCTAACTCATCGTCAGAATTATTAACTAGAGCTCACCAGTAATTTTCATACTAGGTAGTAAATAAGTATGAAATAGACTTGATTATGGTAATGGGCAAGCACTAAAGGAAGTTCAGTGTCATCCTACTCTTCTAATTTCTTAAATGACATAGCTACTTGGTATTTGTGTCCTCTTTTAAAGAAATGACCTTTCCTTCCTGACGTGCAGACTCAGTGTTGTTTGGAGCAGAAGCAATGAAAAGCGTTCTGGAAAATTAAGAGAAAAGGTAGGAAGTGAATTTAATACGATCTTCACTGAACTGAAATGGAGAGAGAGAGTTTTCGGACTCTTCCATGCATCCCTGTTCCCATAGTGATGGCATGATACCAACCAATGCTGAATTTGACTAGCCCAACCCTGCGTTAGGTGTTGGCTATTGCTCTCTGTTGCAGGGATGCTTTACTGAAGGACTGGGGTCTATTAATATTTGTGGACGTGGATAGGAAGCTCCTACCCAAATATCAGGAGCATCACAGAGACGCTTGTTTATAAATGTAACATTGTCATCTCAAGTCACCTGGGCATCCTGAAGGTGGGAAGCAGAAGGGGTAGGGAAGCTCTATAAAAATTTATTGAGGACATTTGTTTGCTTCCCCCGTCTTCAAATGAGGATAGTGTTTCATTCCCTGCTTCATAGAATGTTGTACTGGTTTTGCCTGAGATAGAGTTAATTTTTTTCATAGTTGATGAGTATCTGTATTTTGGATACTGCATCAGTAATAATGCTGCATCTCTTCATGGTGGCTAAAACTCCCAGTGACAAATACTGTGCTACCAGAGCTGTGGTGCTTGTTTGTCCCCACGTGAGCTGTGCAGCACCATACCCCCTGAGCGCTCCCCCAACCCTCAGTGGGAGCAGAGAGCACAGCGTTTGGATGGAGATCCCTGAGCAGGCTGTCTCAAAGGGACCTCAGCTGCCTCTGCAGGAGTTGCTGAGACATGTATGGGACGTAGTGTGGAAACCCTTTCCTCTCCTCCAAAGACACCCATCCGCAGGTAGGGATCTCCAGAATCTTGAACTTCTTCAGATTCATATAGTAACATGAGAGTGGGGGTTTTTTTTAAAAAAAAAAAAAGGGAGAAAATAAGTTTCTTCTAATTTTTTGATTCTTCTGTCATCTGATCCACATATATTGAAGGCATTGATTTCATGAAACTTCGGAAAATCCCCTCTAAAAGCAATTTTTTTCTTTCCCTTGGAGCTCACACATAAAGAAAACCCTGTACTGAAGTCTCTTTTGGGGGTAGATAAGGCTCACTTAGCTTTCAAAGGAAGGAGCAGAAAATCCAATCAATTGATGAGACTTATTTTCTTCATTCCTCTTCATAGTTATACTTTTGACTTTTATTAAAGTTCTTTGTTTCAGAAAGTGTTCACCTTGAACTGTCCTGATTGGGAGTGCAATGGGCAGGTCAAACTCCCCTCTGAACGTCAGGCATTGGGTTGTGAGGGCCATCACAAACTGCTTTCTGTTTGGTTTTATTTGCTGTCTTTGGGGGTTTGGTTTGGAGTTTTTCTTAAGTTGGAGAAAATTACTGTCTTTAATGCTCCTGCCTTTCCAAATGCTCAACAAAAGATGAGAATATGCCTAAAAATGTTTCTGCACATTCAGTCACTGCAAATTAAATAAATGTATTGGACCTGATGCTATTTAAATTTCTTCTTGTTTAACTGGAAGTCTAAGACTCAAAACTCTTTTAAAGTTCAGCGCTGTCCCTTCTTTTTTCCTCTGTACAATGGCTACTATGAGGTAGTGAGTCACCCTAAATAAAAATTCTCACTTTTATTGAGCTGTTTGGAAAATGCAGCAGTGCATTACCCGAAATACTTACTTGTCTCAAGAAACAAAACTAACCAGCCTCCCCGAACTAGCTATTCCGCTGAGCCAGACAATAAGGAAAAGAAAAGAGTTGCCCATGAAAGGAGGCTTGCAGAGCGGAAGGATGCGCTGGCTCCTTGCGCTCCGCTGGTGCCTCAGGGAGGAGGGTAGAACAGGCTGGCGCCACAGGGACCTGGGAGATGGCACTCTGCAGGCTCCATCCATCCTGTGCCGGGAAGCAGGAACATGATGAGTACTGGGGTGCACAGCCCCGTTACCCCACAGCCTTCACGATCCTCTCAGCATAGGAGATGTGGATTCATCATTTGTCACTATAATGGGGTACACTTCTGGGACTGCACTCTGAGCGTTGCCAGCTGAGGGGAAATAACATTAAAGATTAAAAGCGCAGAAAACTGTCAGGTCAGTTGCAATTTAATTTGTTACAGAAAGGAAGAAGTCCTGAAGTTTCCAGACTGGACTGGAAGGGTTTTTTTGTTATGGACAAGCTTAGATTTCTGAGGCTGTTGTTTTTTTTTCATTCCCTGATGCAATATTTGCCACTGGTGTTTAATTTTGATACTTTTATGACCACTAAACTGAATGAAACCTGTTTAGACTCTGTATATTGAAAGTATGGGAATCCAGAATCAATCATTTAGGATTCAGAGCTTATGCAAAGGGATTTTGGGTTTTGTTTTGCCTTTTTTAATATCATAGCTGTAAAGAGATAGGAGTATGTACTGTACTGCCAGTTGTCTCTCATTATGGAAGTTGCTGAAGCTTCCCATCGTCATCAAATATGAGTATCTCCAGCGCGAGCGGCTTACTCCTGACATCATCCTCACAAGGTTGAGAAGTACCACTAGTCTTCTTGTAAAGAGCGCCAAAAGAGGCATTAAATCATTCTGGAAGTCTCTTGTAGAGCCATGAACTGGATCTAGTTTGAGGCCTTTGGTGTCAAACCTGTCTTCGCCTCAGCGCTCTGCCTTCTAAGCCACTTTGACCTGAATTGCTTCTGGAAAACTTAAACACTTGCCACCTTTAACAACATGTTCTCTCCACCTGATGAAGTTGGTGACATTACGATGATGATACAGAGGAAATGGAAGCACAAATAAATACATGTGGGAATAAACCTGGCAGATGTTCTTCCTCCCCCAGGCTTTGAGCTGGCAATCAGAAGAAGGTCATATGTATGTGCTGCTCCTGTCTGCATCATTTCTGGGCTGCAGAGCTCCTAGAAGTCCACAGCATAAGACTGTCCTTATTACTGCCCGTGCCTGTGTTGCCAGAGTATAGGAAGCTATTACTATGGGCTTTCTTTCACCATTGAGTTACTATGTGCTGATGGACACAAGATAACTCTTTGTGCCTTTAAAAATATATTGCCTTTACCTAAACTTCAGCTGTTTGACTTGTTAGCCTGTGTGATTTATAACCCTAGGTCAACCAGTGGGTAGTATCTTCTCCTACCACTGTAATGATACAATATGCATGAGCCCTAACAAGACTTCAGGGAACCTAAAGAGCCTTTCACATGTCTCACTGGGAATACCATCTTTGAATGTGCTTCTCTGCTACAGGCTGAACTGGAATGTACATTCTTTAATTCATTTCACTGCAACAAAAATATTCAGAGGAATTGAAAATACAGAACACAGTCTCCCCACAGCTCTTTATTAAACACAGGGGTCTCAAGTGATTTGTTTTAATTTGTTTAATAGTTTTGAGATAATTCTGGGATCTTCTACGTATTGCACATGCAAATACCTTAGGGATTCTTTGTGGAAGTTGCTCTTAAATGGTGTTGGTTTAGTAATGTGTGGAGGTTTAGCTACCTTCTAGTTTGAGACTATTGCTTATAACTTTCTCACTCTTTTCAGAGCAGTGATTACAAAGACTTAAGACAGTTCCAGCTTAGCTGGAGCCTAACATTTAGTTGTTGAGTTTAATTTAGAACCTTAGTTTACAAAACTAGTCTGACACAAGCTATTGTCAAGTCTTCATTTTTCAGGGAATGGGGAAGGGCTGGAAATCAGGTTTAAAAACTTACAAGTGTTCCCTTTAATCTTGCTAAGCCCAACACAGGAGCCCTGTGCTGCTGTCTCTCGTAGCCAGAGCGTTTAAGTTGAGCCATCAACAGAAAGTCAAATTGCCTGGAGCATCTCTGGAAGAAAGGTTGCAGAAACTCTGCTATGTTAAACATCCCAGAGGCCAGGCTGGGCTGGGTGGAAGAAGTGTACAAAAGTCACTAAATCCACAAGGAAGGCTTTTTGTCTGTGTTTTTGCATCTTCGTGGTGCACACCATATTGTCTTCCAGGTTTTGTATAAAAACTTGCTGCCATTTGGCTAGGGACGTCAGGTTCAATTATTCACAGCTCGGTGTAAAGTAATACTGTTTTCTGGGGTTTGGCTTGAGTTGTTGGGGTATTTTTGGTAGATTTTCATTCATTTTATATCCCAATATCCCTTTCTTAGGCTTTGGACAACTTCCTTTGTATCGCCAAGTTTAACCTGATTTTAAAACTTGAGTGATTAGTTTTAGGCTGCAGCTCAAGCACTATTACCATGACTTTAAAAGAATAAAACATTCTAAGAGGAAATTTTCTGTCTGTTTTTGTGGTCAAAAGGAAAAAAGAAGAATGCATAAGCATATAGCAGCCACTGTCAGGTGCCTTAAGTGAGGAAGCTGAACAATTAATGATTTTTTAGAGCAATTATTTCATTCTGAGATGCTGTACTCACTGCAAAAGTGTCAAGTGGACACATGTGAAAAGCCGAAATAGGCCTTGCCTTGTTCAAATATTTCATATACCTCTATTTTTATGTCAGGCAACTACAGCACAATGTGACTGAATGCTACTTTTGTTTTACTCTTTTAAATACTTGGGTTTATAAAGTGCACTCTATTGCAAACAAGTAGCTTCTAGCCTTCTTTAATGCTGTTCTGCCCTGAAGAGAGGACTGGAGGCAGAACCTGCCAGAACCATCAGATCAGGGATTGACTGACGGAGGGAGGTGAAAAGCTAGGTGAGCACAGGGAATACAGGAGTGGAGACGAGTATCTCTGACAAAGGCAGCGAGACCACGTGAATTTTTTTTCCACATTAAAAGGAGCTAGAAACAGACAAGGGATTTGAGGAAGAAATTCTGCCGCTGCAGTAGTAGTAATGATGCTAGAAACAGCACTCAGCATGACCTTGAGAGAAGTGAGCACATCTCTGAAATCCGCTGATGGTGTGTGCTGATTGTTCCCATTGGCCAAACCACGACTGCTTCTCCGGCCCAAACCCAGACACTTGCTGTGTGACTTGAGATGAATGGTTGAGCGTTTCGGAGCTCCGGTTCTCTATGTGCAACACCCGCCTTTGGGAAGTGCCAGGAGAGCCTTGCCTGGAGAGAACAGTGCAAAGGACAGTGAAGTGCTTTTATTTGATGTAAACGATCAGCAAATGATGAAGACAGAGCCCTGTCGCTACTCTGCTCCTCACTAGCTCCCAGGCAGGGTACAAACCCTCCAGATTTAGACCTCTGCCTCCTTGCTGCCAATCTTTAAATAGAAAGCTTTCCCAATGGTGATAATCAATGGGCTTTTTAACATGCTGGCTACAGAATCAGGCTCGTCTCTTAAAATTGCTGTTAATGAATGAAGTGGATTATTCAGCAATCCAGTCCACATGGAACCTGATTAAAAAGCAAAAATCCCTGAATATCTGTTAGGTCGGATCCGTTGGTTCCTCGCCTGAATCAAGACCAACAGCTAATGCATAAAAATGAATCTGACCTGATTTACGCTTCATAATTCTGTAGTGACTCACTAATTAAATTTCACAATTCCAAGTGTACCCCCTGGCTACTCATAAATATCTCAAAGGGTTTAAAAAAAATGTAGGTGTTAGTCTTTTAGGAAGATAATGTCAGCCTATCTTCTAGAATCTTTATTTGCTAAATTCTGGAACTATGGTGTCTGTTTCCAAATACTTGGAAAATACTTCTACAAATAGTGAATGAGTCACGTTTTTAGTCTTTCATCTCTAGGTAACTCACACTGATACAGTGCTTCATCTCCCTCTATCCCTAAAATATGCTTACTGACTCCTTGGTCAGGACCTCTTTTCTGCTCCTTGTACCTATTAGTTCACCTGAAAATGTTGTCAGCATTGTTAATATTTATTTCCTCACATATGGAATTAGCTGGTTCAGTCCTACAGCTGTCAAACAAATGCTTGCTTTGTTATCTCTCAATGAGCCTGGTTTGCTCTCTCATTTTTCAGGTTTTTGTTATGTTTATTTCTCATGCTACTATTATCTCAGTGGGTTTAGTCTACCTTGTTTTAGCTTCTTTGTTCAAAATTCCTTCTGCTGCTGCTTTTAGAAGGTTGGATGGTACTAGAAGAAGAGATTGGGAGTTTATAATATGATTTTACCTCTGAGTATGATCTTCAAAAATGCCTACCCTATAAGTTTCCCATGTAGTGTCCTGGAGTCACAAGGTGGCTGATTTACAGGGCTGTATTTTTGTACTTCATCTTTCCATCCTGTTGTCCTCCCCCATTTCCTTTCTGGAAGTCATCCTGGTGTTAAAATAAAGAAAGTCTTATACTCCAGGGCTTCATCTGGCTGCCCACAGGGGTTAGGAAGGATATTTCCCTCTGATGCACAGTTAGCAAGATGCGTTCTGGGGGGTGTTTTTTTCTTTTGACTCCTCAAAGACAGGCCACAGTTGTAGATGAGAGACCAGAAAGGGTAGACAGGAGAGGGAGTTCTCATTTTAAGACACCTATCTAGTGTCTCACGGTCTTATACCTCATGAGAAACTTCTGATCAGATTTGGATCAACCAGCGGAAAAAATTATTCTCCTGGTCACTCAGTTGAGACCTGGGAAGCATCTTGATTTTTCTCTCAAGATAGGTATGTGGATCACCTACAAGGAATGTGTGGTTGTACCACACCTGTGGTTGCAAGTATATGAGCTCCTTCTTTCCTTCCTGTTCGTAGTCTTGCGGCATGCAGATAACTTGGCTGACCAATGAATGAATTGCTTTATTATTACCAAAATCGTTATTCTCAATAGAGAGGGCAGTAGTGAAATTTAACAGCCAGTGATAAGCAGGAGGTCACGGTAGATCAACGTGTGGTCTCTTCTAGCTTTAAACACTATGAAGGCTCCCTCCAAAACTGATGCCATTATTACTCCATAGGTTAGCTGGCAAGGAGAGGATTTCAAGGCAAGCATCCAGCACCCACCCACAGATTGTGTTGGCTCTGAGCCTGGCATCTTGAGTCCCTTCCAAAATGTATCCAGGATCTTCTAGTTAGGAATGCAGCATATTGCTGGTTGTGACACAGATACAGCTGAGTTTACTCCGCGTCTTATCAGTAACCTTTTAACGTTTTCACATGGCTTACTCATTTGCAGAAGCTTTTGTAAACCTGAAAACAGAAAACAGCATGGGCTTTATGTAGCTACTGCTGTTTTCCTTGATTTAAGATGTTCCCGATCTTGCCTCTGGGTATCCTTCATGTTACTTTCAAACCTCCAAGGGTCTGCAGTTGTTGCTTTCTGGCCCGCACCCTTCATTTTTCTGGGCAAACCTCCCTCTAGCCTGTTGATGTCGTTCCTAATTGCCCAAAGGAATCATTGCTGAGCAATGTGAGGCATTTCCTTCCCTCTTATTAAAAAGCACCAAAATAAAACTCGGTCTTTCATAGCAGTGGCTAAACCAACCACGTCTATAAATTGTGTTATGGCTACAGCATTTTGGACTGTTACTGTGAAGCAATAAGGTGTTTTAAATCAGGTTTTCATTAATCTCTCCTGCTCCCTGACATTCACACACACTGTATATACATGCATGGAGCCTCAGTGAAGTCTTCCCTACCTCAGTATTCCCCTGGCAAAAAATTTCTTGTGCCAAAGTCTTGTGACTATGGCAATGTAGACACTGGGAGGAGACCACTGTGCTACTGTTTGCATCCCAGGGACAGAGGTTGCTCCTAAGCTGCAGTGAAGAAAGGTCAATTGAGAATGGTGCTTTTCAGGTACTTAGTCTGTGTCCCCTGTACTGACCACTTGCTATTTTTTTTCCAGAATTGCCTTGGAGTAACCCAGAACAGAGATCTGTCGTGCTAGTTTGTCATACTGCTCGAACTCAGAACAGTAGACTGTCCCTGTTTCAAAGCCCTGACAAGTTACTACAAACTGGTGAATACGTAGTCTAAATGAAGTATAAAAACCCCATACAAAGCTAGGTTCAGGCGACTGCTACTTCATAGCTGTACAACTCAAGGCTCTTCTTAGTGAAAGAGAAAAAAAAATAATTGCAGTAAAATTCTGTTGACTTTTTAAGGAAATGTATGGTGGCTGCTGAATGCAATTTGCTCTCATCACTCTGTCAAACTCCAGGGCTGTCCCTGGTGTTCTGCTGGCCTAGCAGAGATAAAAACTGAGGAATGGATTGTTGGACTATTATTATAGATTTCTCTAGTACTGTTAAAAATGCGCATGAGGCTTTACAAATCCTTGAAAATTAGCTTTCGTAGGTGTTAGCACTTTCCTGCAGTCAGATGCTTTCATTCATTACACCCTCTCATAAAACTTCTCCGTGCAAAAAAATTCTGGTTCTTGAACACCAGTTAATAACTGAAGGTCAGTAAACTGGAAGGAAAAGTCTTGAGAGTCTTCTCAGGGTAATGGTTAGTAATAATCAATATCCCAAAAGTTAAAGTTACTTTTCAGATGGGAGGTTGGGATTGCCCTTTGTAATACAAAATCTGGCCCATGAAAATGCCACCAAGATGCTGAAGTCATCCCAGCTGTGGAAACTCCAGCTGCTCCTCACCAATAGCTTTGAGACTGGCAGGCCTGGACTGAGATTTAGGTGCAGAAGCAGTGTCATGGCCCTATCTGCTTCCACTCTGGCTGGAAGGACTCTTAAAAAAGAATGAAGAGAGTTTGCAGGCCAATTCAGCCTCGAAGTTTCTTCCACTGAAGCTTGTTAATAATTTTTCATTCTAGAAATGTATTTTCGAAGTATGGTTTCCTTCCCTTTTATAGAAATGAATTGCAACCATTAATGCCCTACAGGCAACCAGAAAGCCATCAGAGCACAGAGAAAGGTTTGAGCTGTACTTGACAGAAACATCTCCCTGCAAATGAAATGACGCCCCTTTTCTTAAGGGGTGAGGAGTTCTGTATTGCGAATTATGACATTAATAACTGAGTTATTGGTCTTGTTAGCCTCAGGTGAAATATTGTTACTAATACCAGTCTCCTGACATACCCATTCCCCTCTACTTTTGTACCATTGTGTTGATTTTGATGCTTTACCCTGCAAAGGAAGTTGCTTGGGTATCTTTTTTCTCTTACTTTGTTGTCACTGAAGATACTAATTCAGTGATGGGCTGCAAAGACATGCTGATTTTTGTGCTTGATGCTAGACTACTAGGTTGATGCAAACCATTATGCATTAATTGTATGGTTTTGAATTGCCATTGGGGACCACACAAGGAATAGGCAGAAGAGTGAATCGTGCCTCTGTCACAGAACTCTTGGTTCCTTCTCCCTTCACAGCAAGTCAGAAACCATCCTCACCTCTTGTTCTTGTCCCTGGCCTCTGCACCTTCTCTGCCTGCTTGCCCAGAGTGTAATTGTCCCCACTGAGAACATCCTCAGAGGGTTTGGGTGACAGACCCACTGGAGTAGAGGGTTGCACTGTGATCCCCAGATAGGCCCTCCTGAGTGGCTACCGTTATACACATAATTGAGTGACCTATGCATCTTTACTTTCTTCTGTAGGTTAGGAGGGAAAAAATATTCTTCACAACCCATTTTGTGGTATATACACATTATCTGCAGTTCAA
The DNA here is from genome assembly GCA_026413425.1 of Tringa solitaria. NCBI lineage: Eukaryota > Metazoa > Chordata > Aves > Charadriiformes > Scolopacidae > Tringa > Tringa solitaria. The sequence continues at coordinate 47,676,582 of JAOXJM010000023.1, forward strand.
ATCGGAGAAGGTGGGGCAGGCAGATGTGGTTACTTGCCTGCAAAACTTGAACAGCACGGTGCTTGTTGCTCCTGAGTTAGCCATGAATTTAGTGGTTGGCGTTTGTGGGAGAGGGATGCCGGATCTGGCGTGGTGATGTGGAGAGCAAGGAAAATGCAAAACACCAGTTGTTGTCAAAGAAGGGGTTAGCAGAGTCTACCTCAGGAAATCAATCCTCGACACAAGCTAAATCTCTAGTTAGAATTTCTCAACTCATCCTTTCTGGCTGGAGTTTACTAAGACAGCTCAGATGTAGTATCTCCAACAGTGTCTGGAGTTAGTAGGATGTTTTGGTTCCGTTCAGCTCAATCCTCTCTTTCATCAATATGCACAGCACTTTTCGATCGAGGTAAAAATGCCCTGAAAAGCTTTTAGCCCAAGTTAAAAGGAGAACAAACAGGAGGGACGGGCAACAAGGAGGAGGTGAAAGGGAAGAGGGGAGAAAGTGAATGAAGGCGAGACCAGCATGATTATTGGAAAAAATAATTCAGATGACTGATGCCAGTGAGTTTTCCAGATTAATATGAATAAGTTTAAAGGCATTTTTTTGAATGTGGCTGAGGCCACTTTTTAAGTCTCATTGAAGTTAATTTTGTGAAGGGGTATAAGGTGGGAGGAAGAGAGAGCGAATGCATGCCAGATGGGGTTTAAGAAGAAATCCAGGCAGAGAGACAGTGTGAAAAGAGCTTGCAAGCAGGCATGTGAGGGCAACACAAAGGGGCTTGAGGGAGGGCGTGAATGGAGACGGGGGAGGCTTGGGTTGAACAGATGGAGACAGCAAGAGGAGGAAGATGGGCCGGGGAGGAAGGGGATTTGCTTGTAAAGAGACCATGGAAGGTGAAAGTGAGGAGTTTGGCTTTGGCTAAGAGGTGGGGGAAGGAAGAGCACAGGGAGCCCCTGAGTGCTGAAGGCAGGTGGTGGTGCAGAGCTCGGCACCCCACCTGAGTTTGGGTGGGTCTGGAGGGGAGTGAATCCTCTTTGTGGGGCAGAGCCCACTTGGTACCCCCGGAGACCAAGGCCTCGCTCCAGGGTTGCAGTGGGTGCATGGACAGAAAAGACGAAGATGTTTGGAGGTACGGGGAGCGGGATTTGTCGAAGCCCTTTCCAGGGAGTCTTTTCATCGTGCTGCTCAGCACTGCAGCCATGATTCAAGCACAGTCATAAAGATGTTAAAATGAAACAAGGCACCAGCTCTTGGAAACTCAAACATGCAAAAATTGTCAAGGGGACAGCTGAGGAAGAGAAGAAGATAAAGCTCCAAGTACAAAGACAGGAAAGACAAGGAGATAAAAATGAGCTCAGTAATGCTCACACCTACAGAAATGGAGGGCAGATATGCCTAAAAGGTTTTCATCATAAAAAGTAAGGTGTAGGGAACTTCCATTGCCTGTTGCTGAGGAATAACTCTTGCATCCCAGTAGAGGCAACACCTGCCTGGCTGCAAAAAGACTCGGGGGTAGGCGGCACAAATTGGGAACAGCGTCATAACTTCGGTCATCAATTTTGCCTCATCATTGCCACCCCTTATTAAATGGGGAGGGTGAACTGCTGAGAGTTTGGATGACTAGCTAAAAGTTAATGGTCCTGCTGTCAGCAGAGAGCAGGAGGAGAGAGCAGGGTACTGACAGGATGCCCTCTGAGAGACTGAATGAGGAGGGCGGCACTGTCTCCCAGCGTGAATTGAAATGCAGGTTCTGGAAAATGAATATGAGGTCATGAAAAGCTAAAAATTCAGATTTTGGGGTTCTCTGTGTGTCCATATCCATGTGTCCCTTTCAGTTTCCTGTTCACATTTCATTATTCCATTAAAATAACTTTTGTTGTTGCTGTTGTTAACGTATTCATTTGGAGGAAAAAAATTGAGGGGAGAAAACAGCTGAACTTTCTAAAAGGTGGAGTATTTTTCCCAGCTGAGCTCAGCTGGCCTTGGTGGCCAAAACTGTCTGGTGGTAACACGCAGCTCCTTGCGCCTCAGCCATGTATATGTTGTTTGCAATCACCACATCGAGCAAATTGTTGCTTGGGGAATTACCTTTTGGATGAGTGTTGGGGTGATTCAGAGTGCGTTCAGTTTTGTGATTCATGGAGCTGCAAAGGAAAACTGATGACTGGGGGTGGGGGAAGGAGCGAGACAGTGAGGCAGAAAATCGATGGCCAGAAGGCATTTGTGAACAGGCACGTTTCAAAGTTTCTAACAATATGGGGCAGTTTCTAACAATTTGGCAACCACTACATTTATACTGCATGCTTTAATCTCTACTTTCTGACAATATTTTAATGTTTTGCAAAACACTATTGCTAACATATGAACACTAATATTTTTAGATCACATCCTACTCTTAGGTACTGTTATATCACACAGAACAAGTTAAACCAACTGTTCCAGCCAGGTACTGTTTGGGAATGCAGTCTGTTCGTCGGGCTATATTCTGAAGTCCTTATTCATCTTCTGTTCTGCCAAATTTCTTTTTCATGTGAAGTGCTCCATTACTCTGGTTAAACCATGCGTTCCCCTTTCCCCAGCAGTTTTGTTTTGATTTTTTTTCCAAAATTAGGTTTGTGAGAAACATAGAAGAAGCCATTGTCTGGTGGTCTTGCCCTATTTTGGGAGGGTCCACTCATAGAAACTTTGGAAGAATCTGCAAGAAATCTCAGTGAAGGCACCTGTGGAATGAACTGCTCGTGGGAAAGGATTTTTCCTAGCCTCATTCATTGAATTGCCAGCCTAAACTCTGAAACTTAGGTGAACTTAATTTCTAATTTCAAGCTTAACCTTGTTAGCTGTCTATAAACACTTCATCTTTAAAATAGCAGTGATTCCAACAGCATGGTTACATGTTGCATATTTTAAGTATTTTAAATGAGTTATACAGTTTTAGCATTTCTGGAACAGAAGCAAACACTTTCAGTTATTAACAACACTACACTAGCCTGACTCCTCAACTTTCTGAAAACAACAGATACCATCACCATTCACAAGTGCTTAGGTATACCTCAGTATTTAGTTTTAATTATTTAGTTAGTTCTGTGTGCATAGCCATTTGTATAAACACGGTGTTCACAGAGTCCTTAAACACAAAAGAACAAAATGTTCCAAGGATTAAATGTGGGCTGAAATGACCCATCAGCCGAGGATGGTCAATGTTTGTGCTTGGAATATGCAAACCTCTAAAAAAGCCATGACCATAATGTGTACTGGTGGAGTCAAAAAGCCAATTCCGCTGGTCTCCTCTGGGAAGTACAATACAAAATATGCTAAAAGGAAAGAAATTCAGAAATCCTTTTTTCAAGTAAAAAAAGCCTTTCCCAAACAGCAGGACATAATGGTTTTGAAGATATCTGCTAAGTCAAAATTATCCCCATCGTAACTTACGGTGAGTTACCTAATCAGTCAGTAACATCAGGGAGTAATGTCACTTACACAATTTCTTTAGTGTATTAAGTACAAACGGGCTTTTCTATAGCATCTATTCCTTTTGTCCCACTTGATTTTCTTTTAAAAAGATACTTATTGTAAAGAATATTTAAAAAATCCCTTTCATCCAATAGTTAATGCAGGGCTTGAAAAATTTACCTTACATCTAAATAGCCAGTGCAGACCGAGTCTATGAATGTGGGCGGTTTGTTTTGGTCTCATATGTGAAAAGCCCAGTTGTAATTCTGCTTGGCTTGGCTTTCTGAGGATTTTGTTTTGTTTTGTTTTGTTTCATTTCGTTTTGTTTCATTTTGATTTGTTTTATTTTGATTTGTTTTGTTTTCAAACATGCTTGGAAGGCACATGTTGATGAATCAGCAAAATATGACAGTCTTGTTAGCTTTTAAAGTAATTTTCCATCTGGTAGATTCATCTAAATGGAGTAGTGGGCTTGAAGTTGTTCACTGCTGCTCAGTTCACACAATTTGAAGTGTTAACCGCATGGGGATTCCTAAACTTCCCTCCGTTTCCAGTGCTCATTGAGAAATGGGTCTGCTCTTTCTCCCATGTAACTGCAGCAAGTACTCACCTGCAGCGTAAGGCTTAGGTAACGTCTACCATTTTTTAACCCTAGAGAGAGAACCTCATCTCAGCCACATCCCTGTGAGACGTGGTTGGAGAGGCTTTGAAATTGAGAAAAAAAAAAAAAAGTATTACAAAGAGTGAATAAGATAGGCAGGCAAGGGAAGGCTGGAAGGAGAGGCCAAAACCAGGAGATCTGGCTCTTCTTTGATTGTGGTAGAAATAACTGAATCCATTCAAGTTCATGGCTTTATGCTGGTACAAAGCAGAAAAGGATCAGGTACAGGTAAATGAGTGGGTAAACGCATGAGTTACCATTGTTCAGCTTTAACTTCTCATCAAGAAGACTGTTTTATGGTTTGGGGAGTAAGAACATGGAAGAGTCCATTAGACAAGCCTGAATCTACTGCAAGGGTGTGGTAGGATTTACAATAACTGCTAGCTAAACGCCTAAAAAAATGGCCCGCTTTTTCAATAAAGATGATGCATCCTTTCCCAGGGTTTCCCTAGACCTCCAAGATGGTGACTCGACATACTTTTCCATTACCTTTCTCTGTTTCCCTTCCTTCCGAATTTTAACCTGTCATTTGATAACACAGCTGTTTTCCCTTTCTCTTTTGTATACTTGCATACATCAGATTTCTGGATCTTGCCCATTCCTTCCTACATTTATTCTTGCATTTCCTTAAAGTGCTATAGAGCGCTGAGGAAAGAGCTATAGAGAGCTGAGGCTTCACATTGAGATATCTTTGGTGAAATACAGCTCTGCTTATTCTCATGGAAGTAGTATGAATTAACTTTGTTGTTGTTACGCAAAATGAGCCATTTCAAAATGTCTTTTGAAAAACCTAATCTGACACACAGCACACACACAGAAGTAGCAACTGTAATAACTCCTGCTGTGGTGGGGTCATTTGTGTCCCAAAAAGGAGTGCAGGTCAGCGGAACTGCAGCAGCTGCTGCTGTGTTAGTTATGTTCATATTGCTGCCTGAAACCCAAGTACTGGAAAAAATCTAAGAAAAACTTCAGAAGCATCTCAAACTGAGTGCCAGGCTTCAATACGGGTCACATGGATCAAATATTTTCATTTAGCAGCGTAATGCAGCAATCTCACAAAAGCTGTTTATATTGACAATGCACTAATCACTAGGTGGGCATCTTCCTTCTACAGCCAGGCCAGGCCAGGCCAGGTATCTGATTACAGAGAACATGTTCTCCCTTATTAGAAGGCATGTGCAACTGGGAAAGTGGGGGTTTTTTTACATCTCACCATGAACAAGCAAACAAACCGAGAGTTTTTGTATGAAGTAACAGATCAGTTACTGCTGCTAAATTTCTTCTCAGATTAAGTCAAGTCATTTCAGTACATTGGGATCTAATGTTCGGTGGAGAGGGCTTGTGTCGAGGGCTGGTAGTTCCCAGCTGAGAAGGGATGATTTCATCTCAGCACTGAGTGGGGTTTTGAAAAATTAGACTTCTGTTGAATGTGAGGGTTTGTTTTAAAAACTGTTTAGTGTCACGTATAACAAAGAAAAATGGCCATGGGAAGAGGGAAAACAAAAGAGAGCAGAAATTTGTTTTCCTTAAAAAAGCAGGACAGCAGGCACTAAGGACAAGCCATGCATTGTGATCATACCCTCCGTGGCTGAGACAGCAGGAGGCTTTTTAGGCAGGGCTGGAGCTGTGCTCTCTGGGTGGCTACCCTGCTGGAAGAGCTCGTCTGCTTGCCTTCCTGGAAGGGCAGAGCAGGCAGCCAGGTGCCCTCTGGCAGTCTGCGGCTTTCGGGATCTGCTTACTTTGCCTCTGCCTGAAGCCAGCCCCAGCCTGGACTCCTTCCTCATACGTGCAATGGATGAGAAAACAGAGGGTGATACTGCAGGCAGAGGAATAGAGGGGGGACCAGGATACTTTTTTGTAATTCTTTCAATGATCTTCTAGAACTCTCTTTTAAAACTTCCTGCATAACTTTAGGGAAAATATTGAACTTCTGTGTTTCTTCCTCAGTAAGGCTGCATTCATGAATAATACTTCCCTTTTTTTGCAGAGCTGTCAGGCAACGGCTTGGGTATTTGTGAAGTCTGCAGAAACACTGGGTGCTGTAGAATGTACCTGAGAACGAAGTGCTTATAGCTAAAGGGAGGACAGTTGCCCCACTGGAAGATTACAAGTTGAATTTAGCAAGAATTTATTTGGGGACTGAACCGGTTTCATATTTTCTTTCCTGCGTGCAAGTAAGGCTGTGTTAGCAGAGTTTATAGATTATAAAATTTGAGAGGCCATTGTCTGAACTGGAGCAGATTTGGGGATGATTCAGAGAGAAGTCTGAAGTCTGTATTACTGGAAGTGGGATGAAATGTAGCAGTACAAAGGGCAAAATCATTCACGTAGGGTTGAATATGAATTTTGTCTTTGAGATCATCAATTGGAAACAACCAAGAGGAGAGAAAGTCCTCATGGCTGTGTTCATCACAAAATAATTTGGGTAACAATAGCCCCTTCCACCCCCCGCAGTATAATGACCATGCTATATCAGGCAGAATTCCTCAGAAATAACTGGACAGATGATTAAGCCATCTGTAAAACCTTAGCGAGAGTGTGTCTGAAACGGAGGAAGGATGAATTCCAAGTGGAAGAGTTGTAGAGAAGGAAGGGCTTGTAAGGTGATCCGTCAGGAGACTGGAGTGACTGTTATAAGAAAGATCTAAAAGATTGTGCCTCGATTAGTCAAGGAAAATGAAGTCTGAGAAAGATACTACTGCTCCTTTTAAATATCAAAGGTCAAGAAGTCAAAAGAAAAAGCTCATCCAATAGAAATGGCCATACATTTATTTTGGCTGGAAATTAGGAGGAGGAAGAGTGAGATTCTGAATGACCTTTTTTACTGAGGCACTGGAAGCAGTGTAACTGATTTTTGGATGTGTGACCAGTCTACGATAGTAGGGACTGACGTCAGGGATCAGGGGATCCCTCACAGGTTCAGAGCTCCACTGACCTGGAAGATAGTGACGGGCTCCACGTGGCAGCGCCTGCAGCCGGAGCACGGCTTCTGGGCAAAGGGGTGGGGGGTGGGTTCCCTTCCTGTGGCACACACCATTTCCCAAACTTTTCCTTACGCCAAATCTCTGCCCAATTTTCTCATTTTCATTTTCTTGCCCCTTTAATAGTTCCTGTAGCTCCTTTTCCCTCTTATTTAAAGCCTTGTCCCATGGATCAATTAAAGCTGTGTTAGCCTATTATTTTGGAGCTCCAAGGGGCTAAAATAATTAGAAATTAGACTCTGATAGTTTTGTAGGTGAGAAAAATGGTCTGTATTGTGATAAGCCATGTGCAGGACAAAGGCTGACAGCAACAAAAGATATTAGCAGCAAAAATTCTGCTTTTCTAATAAAATCATCTAGATTTTATTTAGTGAAGCCATATCTAGTCAAACCACAACTTTGGTTAAAGTAACCATGGGTGAAAAACCCCACATAGAGCTTTAGGTTAAATAGGAGGTTTGTGGTCTTACAAAGGAACCCTTTCTCCACAAATAAACTCAAGAGTTGCTCCTGCATTAATGGCTTGTTTAGTCTGGATGTCAATCTGTACTTAAAAAAAAAAAAAAAGAAAAAAAAAGGTAATGATAGATAATTATATCTGAGTGTGCATGAGCCAGATCAGATGTAGAGATGGTCTGATATAACCTGGGTGTTGGGACTACTGTGTGATTTACTTTTTCTGCTCTCGGAAACAGCAAAGTAGAGGGTTTGCCAGAAGCTTTCTCAGTGTAGGGATTCTGAGTTACGGGATTTGGTGAAAGCCACATTACTGCTTTCTCTTGAAAACAGTCAGAGCCACAAATGCAGCATTTACATCTCTGCAGACTGTATCCAGCGAGGGAAAGCTGAACTGAGGATTTTGTAGAGATTGTTTCAAGTTGGTTACACCATGCTTTCTCTTCCGCTTTTGTCCTAAACGTTCAAGAGATTTGTAGAAAAAAAAAAAAGAAAAAAATGATTGGTTAATTAAACTGCTTGTAAAAATGTGGTAGATACTCAGGTCTGTTCTTTGTTTACTGATTAATGTTGTGCAGTATACTGCTCTGTATTTATTTTCTATATAGTAAAGCACTCAAGAGCTTTTAAAATCCCCATCCTGTCTGGTTAGCATGAATACAAAGCTTCCTAGCCTGAACAGGACTCCTGTCAGTTATACCTATGGAACCTAAATTTACTTTCTTTCTAAGGAAAACTCATAAAGAAATTGTTTGTGCTTATTTTATTTCTGGGCTGTTTTGGAGAAGCTGCTGATCCTGTATTATTGTGAGGGTAGGATGTGTCCTGTTTATTCTGCTTGAGCTCCATGGGCTGTACTCAGTCATTCAGGGAACCTATGTCAAGCAGGAGAGATGAGCAACTCCCTGTCTCTGTAGCCAGGCTGATGAGATAATGCCGCCTCATTCCTACCATCCTAAAGCCTCCTCCACAGGCAGCTCCAGGCTTCTGGTGGAGCATAAGCAGCCTCTGTCCTTTCTCTTCCACTGCTTTCCCAACTGCCCTTTATTTAGACCCAAGATTTAAGAAGAATCCCCCTCCCCTAGTGAGGATCAGGGTTGTCCATGGGACCTGGCCAGCAGAGAGGTAGGAGGAGGTGCTTCTGCTGGGGAAAGACTTTGGAAGCTGTGAAGGGAAAGCAGGTGAAGAGCTTGTTGCAGCTGAGACAGCAGGGATGCTGCCAGCTTGAAGTATGTTTGCTGAGACGTGGCAGATGTAGCAGCAGTGGGGAGAAAGGGTGAACCGAAGAGAAGGATCATGCATGAAGGAGAGAAAGCTGTCAGAGTAACAGGGGCTGATGGCTGATGACAAAGGAGATAATGGGGAATGAGTAGACAGGCAGATAAAGAATGGATATAAGTACATAACAGTGGTGTCTTATTTCTGGAGAAGAATTGTATTTAATCAAATAAGCTTGTCTGCAATGGTCTAGGGTTGCGTATGCGAGACTGTTTGTTCAGGGATGATGGCAGTAATACCCCAGCCTTCTACACGGTGTTTTTCACATGTTGATATTATTTTCCAAAGGCAATCTGTACAGTTATGTTGATTCTGCAGCTAGACAAATACTGGCTCTTTGTATGGGTGTGAGAGAGAAGGAGAGAAATAAAAAGAGAAAAAAAGAGAGGGAGAAGTATAAAAAAGATAGCAAGTATGTCCTAGGGTGGGATATAAAGACAGCAGGTACATGTTCATCATGTGTGCTGCTGTAGGGAGATAAGTTGGGTTGAGTTTGTTGGTGTCTAAAGTGAGGTGGGGACAGAAAAGCTACTTAGATAATAAACTTTTACCAGTTTTACCAGCTTGACTGTGGTGTTGAATGAATGCATGTTACAATAGCATCAGTTGGAGGGTCCACACAGGAGAGCTGCAGGCTGCACAACAAACCTGAAGAGTTCAACCTTTCATTTCAAAGTCAAGTGTTCTTGTTTTCAGGATTGCAAAGAAGTATTTCCACACCAAAACAGGGCATAGAATGAAATCAAACTGTTTTAGAAAACATGTTAAATAGCCTATGGTTGCTAGAGGTATGCATTTCTTTGCACTTTTTACCTCATCAAGGTGTTAACTCTGAAGACTAGTGACTGCATTTCACCATCAACAGCCCCAGTTTCAGGACTGACTTTTTTAACAGACGGGTGGTAGCAGAAGTCCTGTTCTTCCCAGGGGGAAACTTGGTAGTTACTGCAAGTGAGAGAAATGGGATTTGTCAGAAAGTGTAAAACGAAGGAGGAATTAAAGTGAAAAGGATGAAGCATTGTTTAAAAAGAAACTTGTTTCCCTCTGAGTGATGCTCAGAAGTCATAACAAGATGCTTGAATTCAACATGAATTTGGTTTCTTTGTAGATCATTCCAAAGGCTGGACTCAGTCTCTTCATTTATTTTTGCACCTGCTGTTAATACCAAAGAGGAATCATCTGTAGGCTTAGGCTAGAACAAAGCCCTACACTTGAACTCAGAGCTGAGATTGCAAGTTCCATCAAAGAATTTGGCAGTGATGGGGCAGTGGGATTTCTCGTGAACTGTGCAAACTATGTTGGGGAAAAGTCTGCTTGTTTTCAGTGACTGGAAAGTTTGGGAAAGTGAAGGAGGGTGTTGCAAGGGAGAGTTGGCGGGGGGAAAGCTGGCATCCCTGTTGTGACAATAGCAGTGCTTGGGCTGTGCTATGTACTAGCAAAATGTATAACTCATGGGGAAGGAGTAAAAGATAAGTCAGTATTAACTTTTTCTTTTGGATTTTTCTTAATCTGTTACATACAAAGCAACTTTAGTTCATGAAAAGGTTAGAATTTCTATGTTCAGTTGAGCACAGAATTGAAATAATTATTTTTCTCTAGCAGATAGCAAATTATAACAATGTTCTTCTGTCATAAATTAACTCAGGATTTCATTATGAAAACAGAAAGATAAAATTGCAAAAATCCTGATAACACTATTTATTTTTGTTGCAATAAAAATGGCAATTCCAGTAGTATTAGGTAACAGCAGTGCTGTTGCCTGCCATGCCAACTGTTACGTCGTTTGCTGTTTGTGTTTCATTACTACCTAAGAGGCCCTGGTCCTGGGCCAGGATTCTGTTGTGCTGGACGTGATGCAAAAGATGGTCTTTGTATCAAAGAGCTTACAGTGTTTATGGTGCTTTTGGTTTATAATACAGCATCTCAGTAAAGACAGCTTCTCCTGGTGTTTTAATTTATTTAGAGGACAGACTTTTCAGGTGGGAGAGGAGGGAGTTCTTTGCTTTAACAAACGTAACTTAAATCCAAACAACTGTTTACTTCTCTGACCATGCTTTAACAAAGAAACCCAAACCAATAAATATCGGATATTTGTGCTACCCAGGAGAGCACAAATGGTAGATGGCATCATAATGTTTCTTTTTGCTACTTGCATAGTCCTTTGTAGGAAACAAACCCAAGTACATTGGTAGGGAAGTGAAATATAAATAGTTCCCTTTAAATGCATTGTCATTCTTTTTAAAATTAAAACTATTTTGCTTTTTCTTACAAGGTAGTATGTAGCATTATGTCTACCTGAAAATTTTCAGATTAAAAAGTCCCACTGTTGCACATGAGGTATCTTCTTTCCATAAACAATTGCCATTTTCCCCTGAAAAATAACTTGGCATAGTTTTGTGTTTTCTAAAAGGAAAAAATTGCCAGGAAAAGACATGGTCTTTACAGCTTTATTGATGTACCAACCATCATGCATCACATAACGTAGCATTTCTAGAGAAACTTTTATTCTTTAGAGTTCCAGCCAGGTAACCTTTCAGCTGTCACCTTGCAGAGCAGAAAGTGAAGTGACATAACCAGAGCTGAACAAACTACTGAAAGCAAACAATATACTTATTTACTTTTTTCTTTTTCTGTATGTCAGTTATCTCTGAACAGACCCGGACTTCTTAAAAAAAAAAAAAAAAAAAAGGTTGTTTTGATTTGATGAAAAAATTGGATTCATTTTGGATCTCACAGTATTTCTTCTGCATCTGGACTAGGTAATTTCCAAAAACACTTTCAAGATGGCTGCTAGCACATGTTTGCATGTTATTGGCACTTGCAGTTAATATTCTTGTGCAAAAGAGGTAGCTTGTATGAGTGTTTGTGGGAATCAAAGAAAATGGCTGATACATACCCTTTAAGCAAATTTAATCCTTGCATGCGTACGATGTTTGGGAATAATCCTTTGTAAAAAGAATCTCTTAGGGTTCTCTATAAATTAAAGGTTTATAGAATAAGGCTTTAGGAAACAATGTATTTTCTGTAGGTTTCTAATTTGTGATAGCAATTTAGTAGCTGGATAATAATTACTGTATTCTGTAAGATCATTTAGCAGAAAATCCCTAAAAAAAAAAAAAGCAATTATTTTTATCAATTTGCACAGGACTTTTTTGTAAGGGATTTAATTTGGGGCTATATTTACTTAGCTCTAGAGCTTGGGTTTTAGCTGCATTTATCCTTTTGCTCCCACCTTTGCACCTTTCCCACAGGTTGCCTTCTCTGTATTTCATTGTGGCTGCTCTTGCCTCACCCACATTCAGATGGTTGCTTCAGTCAGTTCCTCTACTGCTGTCATCCGACATTTTTCTGAACACCCTTTCCCCATAATCTGTCTCATTCCTAATGTTTTTCAAGGAATTGGTAGAGGAGAATCGTAGAGGAGAATCTTAGGATATAAGGACGATGAGTGAGATAAGAGGATTTACCAGGCAAAAGAGTGGGACCAGATGAGTCACTGTCATTCTTAAAATGTAGCAGACAGAATTGGGAAAGAACAGGTGTTTGGTTTTAAGCTGTATTTAATACCAAACAACTGTTGTTATAACTTGATTTTAATTTTCCTCCACAATGTTTTCTTCCAAGTATTTTGATTAATATTGCCAAATTATTGCCAAATTGACTTACTTGCCGCTTTCAGATCAGGCCTGTTCTGGTAAGTAAGATGCACGCTAGACCTCCTGATGGCTTCAGTGGGGACTCTGACTCCTGAACTCCTGTGAAATCTCATTTACCCATGCACATACAACCAAAGAGTTCTGCCCACTGTTGCACTGACACGGTGCATTCATACCAGAGCCTTGTCCCCTGATGCAAGTATTAAATATCAGGGTATTTTAATTTCCATTTCTTTGTGTTTCAGAGTTTTAAAAATCCTTTTTTTGGAATGATACAGCAAACCTCACTGGTTCACATCAAAAATTCCTATTGGAGTGGGTGAGGCTTTTCCAGTAAATGACGTGGGTGTATGGTTAGTCCCACAGTGACATCACTGCTCTGTGGCAGTGGGGACTGTCGTGCTGACTGAGCAATGAAAACCCAGATTGACAGATACATTGAGGAACGAGCAAATGTGATTCATCACTAATTTATGCCCAGGTACTGAGATGGCCACCAAGCATATTGGACTTGTCCACAAATCTGTATATTTTACAAATCTATTATGTACAGAGCTTGAAAATTAATTTTCACTGTCTTCTAACTTTTCTTTTGTAATTGCTTTTGCTTGCCCATCCAAGAAGCAGGTGACCAATCAGGTATGAATTGCCAATGGCTAATGAATAATAGTCAAATGAACAGTTTGTAAATAACCCTTATCCTGAAAGCTGCTTGTCTAGAATATCTGATGATTTCTTACAAATCAAAATCAATGCTTTGTTGAATAGACACAGATATTTATACATGCACAATTCACATTCCTTGTATAAATACACAGATATCCAGTTTTAGGCAGTTGTATTTGAACAACTGTAGTTTGGCTGAACAGCAATTGAGGAATTTAGTGTAGATTAGCATAGTCAAACAAGATTTCTACAATTATAAATTGACAATGTAAAGTTTCAATAGTTTACTCTTGATATTGACAGAACAATTTGGGACTAATCTGTCTAAGAGAGCAACTTTCATTTTTTCAGGTGAATAGCTCTTGCTTTTTGTCAGTCACTTCAGTCTGATTATCTCTTTCAATTTAAACATTTTAGGATAAGAGATTTTCTAATAAGAAGATGTTAATTGCTAAACAAATAGGCTGCAGCAACAAAACACAATTCACTAAAGTTTTGTTTCTATTAGCTAAGCTTTCTCTCAGAGAATTTAAATACTTGCTGGAACTTTAGCCATCCTGCAGCAGTTAGCAGAGAAAATCTCTGTATGGATCGTAGCTAGTGCTTGGACTTAAGGAAATAAAAGCATCTTGCACAAGTAGACGTGTGAAATACAAGTTAATAAACTGTTTTCATAAAGTCAAATACACTAAGAGAAAATGGATCACAAAAGCAGTTGCAGTTTTCTGTATTTTAGTTCAGGATTTTTAGGCAATAGCAGGTTTTAAGAACCATGCAGATGAAAACACTTCAGTAAAACCTGCTCTGAGTTTTTTGTTTTGTTTCATGGGGTTTTTGTTTGTTTAAGGAGAGTCTTTAATCTGTTTTGACATTTTAAACGTTTTGCAAACTCTCGGGATTGTTTCTCACTGTTGCAGAAAGTTCAACTGGCTGAAAACGCACTTTAATTTAAAAACGATCTTATTTTCAGAGGAACATCTTCTTTCGCAGCCTGCCAGGTTAAGTTGGTACATAAGGACTGTAACTTTGACGGGAGTTAGTGTGTATTCTACCATTAAAAGAAGTCCTGAAATAATCTGTATAAAACACTTGAACGATTTAAAATAAAAACCAAAAAGCGTAGGTTTATATTGTTTTCAAAGCAGGAGTCGAAATTCGAAAGAAAGGAGCCTAATTTTGAACGGGAATAGGAAGATCGCGGTATTTGGAGGCGGATCGCGGCAGACCCCTGGGACGGCGGACCCGCTGAGGCAGCACCTGCAGCCACACCGGACGGCGCGGAGGTTCCATCTCCGGGACGGCAGAGGAGGAAAACAGAATTTCCCTCGTTTCGGGTGCCCCGCCGGCAGCAGCAAAACAAACGTCTTTCCCCCGAATATCTGCAACGGTTCCCACCGCGCCCGCTCCCAGCCCCCCTGCTCAGGAACGGCGCCGGCGTCCGGCGTCCCCCCGCCGCCCAGCAGCCCCCGCCCCAACAAAACCCACCGGCGGGGGCACGGCGGCAGCCCCGACCGGGCGGGTACCGCCGCGGCAGCCGCTTCTCCGCCCGTTGGCGGGAGGGAGCGCCCGCGGGGAACCGTCCCCGGCTACCTGAGGAGCGCGGTTCCCTCCGCCCCGTCCAGGTATTTGGGGAAGCCTCGGCCGGGACGTCCTGCCGGGGCGGGGGGGACGGACGCGCTGCCCCGCAGCCGAGCCCCCGAGCTTCCCCCCCCGGCGCTGCCCCGAGGGAGCCGGGCGTTCCCGGCCCGGTGCTCGGGCAGCGGGCTCCGCGCCTCAGCCTCCCCTCCGGGGGTGAGGAGAGCCCCGCCGCCCCGTAGCCGCCCGCCGGGCGAGGGGAGGCGAGGGCAACGCGACCCCCGCCCGCGCGAGCGCCGGCGCCTCGGGCCGAGGGCAGGGACGGCGAGGGCTCTGCGAGCCGCCTGGGCCACGGACGGTCCTCGCCGGTGAACGGCGCTGGCCGGGCTGCGGGGCGAGCGGAGCTGCTGCCCCGGGAGGGGAAGGAGGGAGGGCGGCACCCGGCTGCCCCCGGGCTCCGTTAAACTGACGGGCCGCGCGGGGCAACGGCTCCCCAACGGCCGCTTCCCGGCCGGCCCGGCCCGAAGGAAGCGCCCCGGCCCGGCTGAGGGGGAGCCCCGCGGGCGGTTGGAGATGCTGAGGCCCCTCCCCGCTTTCCGAGGTAAACTCCGG
>JAOXJM010000023.1:47701846-47722038 GCA_026413425.1 Tringa solitaria
GGGAGAATGACAGTCTACTTAACAAGTAACAAACTTTTATGGTAAATTTATGAATTCATTTTTACTATTAATGCACACCAAGAATGCTTTATTTCAACTTAGAAGTATGCTAACTATGTTCTTGGGGGGAAAAAAGAACTTGGCAAGAGTATGAATTAGTTCAAAAAAAGTGTATCATTTACATATTTACAAGGAACTCCTTTATTTTGGAGTTATTTTTGTATATCATCCCAGTGATTTATCACTACAGGAAAATTTCTTAATTCTGAGCTTCTAAGCATCTCATCATAAGTGGTGTTAAGAACTAAAAATACTGTGTTTCTAAATTTCATATTAATTTGAAAAATACATTGATAGCATGTTTTAATCTGGGTGAGTGAGGTTTTTAACAATAAAATGTTACATCATTAAGAGATGCCAAATCTTATGGCTGAATAGGACCAGAATTGGGGTCTCTGTATAATTTGAAGTCTTTCCAAAGTATTTCTGGCTCAAGAATACTGAAAGAGAAGGCCTTTAGATGTTACTCACTGCCTTTAGAGAGCTCATGCTCGTTTCAGGGCTTTCTAATTAAAATTGTAATAAAAAACATCAACATAGAAGCAGCAGTAGTAATCTCACCTTCTTTGATGTTGGGACCCAAAGAAGAGATTGTCAGGGTCTGAGACCAGTTAATCCACCTTCCTTCTGGAAACTGTGAAGATTTAATGCTTTCATTAGCACTTATTGATCTGATTCCTTGCTTCTGCATTATCAACCAACTCCTGTGCAGCTGCGCTGTACTTCTCTTCACAAAGTTTATTCAGCTGTTAATAATTCCAGCATTGTTCCTTCCTCTTATCTTTCCACTTGCAGCAAAAAGAAATCCCCTGATGTCAAGCCACAAATAGTTCCTAAAGGAAAGAAAACTTCTGCATCCGAAGTTCTAAAAACTTTGTACAGAAACCTTGCATCTCTAATCCTTCTGATCCATACATACCCGAAATAGCAGATATTTCTAACTGCTGACAAGCATTGCCATATTCACCTTAAGAATACTGTTTACTTTGTTTCATTTTACGGGGAGATTTCCTATTTGGCAGGGAAGATGCCACTTTCTTCGCCCTAGATTTTTTAGTAGCATCTCTGCAACATTGAGATGTTGTGGTGGTTCAGAGAATAAGATGCTTAGCCTGAATTATGGTGGCTAAAAGAATTTAAAAAAAAAGTTTGAAGAAAAATTATGTGCCTTAGTATTTCAATAATGATTTTTTTTCTTAACGCACAGTAGTTAAGTTTATGACAACTCATTCTTTTACTTACACTGGTTTTTTTGTGTTTATATATTGGTTTTCTTTCATGCATATACAGATACCTTGGCAGCTTTTCCAGAGTGAATTCTTTTTTGGAACGTAGCTGTGTCGGCTGTGCTTTGTTTGCATAGCTTTCTCTTTTTTTCAGTTGTACCTGTATTTTTGGCTTAATATTATTTCCTCCTTGCCCACCCATCAGCTTATTTTAGCTGATGTTTCCTTCTTGATTGTTGAATTGTGTTGATTTTGTTCCTTCCTGCAGTGGCCCCGTGTCTTACCCTGTCCTTTTTACAATGTTCTTATTTTCCCCGACTCCTTTGGTTGTGTGAAGGCACTATGCTGCTGTTACTCTTCTGGTGGCATTCACTTTAGCTATATTGTCTATTTTTTACTTTTTTTAAGACTAGATTTTGCATGGCAGTTTGAAAACTCTTGCTATGTGTTCTGTATTTGCAGTGACTCATTGTATTTCCTAATCTGCCACTGTCTGCCCAGCCCTAAGTGTGATGTCAGTAGAAATTTTTTTTTCTTGCCTTTTTTTTTAGGCAGATGTAGGGCTTATGAAAGTTACTGTTTGATGTAACAGGAAGCTGAACTAATCTGATCGTATAGCAAGCAGTGCCTTAGCTAGTATGCTCAGCTTTCATCATGCCAGGGCCTCGTGTCTCATGCTTGTGAGCAAATCGCTTTTATGTGGATGTGTCTCACTGTTTCTGTTTCTTCAGACTTCAGTTTTCACCAGTAAAGACTCCTGAGACAGCTACCCTTGAGAAGCTGCTTTTTCATCAATCTTGAGTCTTAAACCTAGTTCTGTGGCCTTAAGTTCATGATTATGAATGCAAGAGGGTTTTGGGATTAGAGGTATCTTTTTGAGAAGTGCTTTCAAGAGGTCAGAGAGTATAGGTGACCTGCAGTCTTCAATGTTTATAGAACAGTGCATTCCCCTTACAACTTCTGGCCTAGCTCTTGTGGTGGCAGAGAGAACAGGATCATCTGGCATGTTGTAGGAACTTTCGTTGGCTGTTTGTGGATTGGAATGTGCTCGTAGATAGCCTGTTTCTTTCAAACCTTTTTTTGACTTTCATTGGAGCTATATGTATTGCTTATAATTTTGAACTAAGCACAGAGAGGATGTGGGCTTGAGAATGGACAGGACTATGTCCATTCTGCTTAAGTTTTAGTGTGCTCCTTGGTCCAGTTTAGACTGGTGCCTAACTGCCTGTATGTGTGTTGGGAGAGAGCAGAGAAGGGGCTGTTCCCAAAAAGCAGTGGGAATGGTACTTGTCTCTTCTGACCTTGTGCAAGGAGAAGAGTTTAGCTTTGCAGACACAAGCTGTATCATGCCCCTTTTTTGCTAGAGAACAGGCTCGAGGCTGTTTTATTTACCTGTATAGGGACATAGCCATATGGACCAGCAGAGGAATCTTAATCCTGTTCATGGCAGTAGGGCAGACCCTGTTTCTACAGACCAAGTTCTCCTAGTGAATGAACCACAGGTTCTACAAAGTCCTGAATGAAAGATGTGTCCAGTGAACATCAGACCATTGCTGGAGGACATGGCTTGCTGCCTCACTCAGTGCAATTATTTAGCTTGTCTGTCTTTGTTTCATCAACTTGCTGCTTTTGGAAGGCTTCTTAAACGTTGTGGCTAAAATGTGTAAGTGAATGTTCATAGAGGAATTAGAAGACAAAGTTTGTCAGTTGACAAGGATAAATGAAGTGTGTTTGGTGATATCACATATCTTATATTAATGAAAAATGATGGAGGCTTATCCATCTATGGCACTAGTACTGAAGGGGTAGAAATCAGAAATAGAAAAAGGAGAAGACTGGAATGATAGGAGAATTTTAACATTTTTATTGCTCAAAGGAATGTGATTACAGCAGAAGAAAATGTTCATCCTTATGGGGAGAGCTATTTATAAACTCTGAGAGGTTTCCTTTGTGGTAGATGAAAGACTTGATATGTAAATATCTCCCAGCAAATGATCAAATTTTGAAGAAATCTTTTCACTAAAGTATAACATTTCACTGAAGTGTAAGATTACAGGTTTTTTACATGTGAGGATTATTTTTCTTTTTAACATCACAAATGCTTTCTTTCTGTTTAACTTCATTTTTTTTCCTCTTTTTAGTAATAACATAATGGTGCCCAGTGAATCATATATACTCATGAATGTACTTACAGATAAACTTTTAATTTATTTCTTCACTTTTTGTGGCTGAATGTTATCTTCACTGATTGGCAAACTGCTACTCGACAATCTCCTGTGTATTCTAGCTGGCCATGGCTTTTACCACAATTTTACTAGGTCATTCTGAAAGTTTTACTATTTTACCATGTGTGTTTTTTCTTTCCTCTTTTTTTTTTTTCTTTTTTTTTGGAAAGCTTTATTTGTAATTTAATAACTGATCTACCTTGTTCCAGTTTTTTTCTAACAGCTTATTAAAGCATAAATCTGGCTACATGTAGAGCGCATGCCCCTTCTCTATCTCTTACGTGAATCGCCTTGGATGGCTCTAGCCACGGATATGTTGTGAGTACAGCTAACAGCACTGTGGCTGGTTACTTTGCTGGTGGTGACCTTTCACTTGTCTGTGACAAGCCTGCCTTCTTGTTTACAAGATGATGTTGCAGTTGTTACCTTCTGATTTGACTGCAAGGCTAATTTATTTGTTTGTTTTTGTTCATTCAGCTGTGTGTACCTTTTAAAGTATGTTGAACTACTCTCTTAGCACTTTGCAACATCTTGTTTTAACAACTTGTGTTTGAATCAAAGCAACTAGCCCTTCTGCTGTGCCAAGAAACACTTTTTTCCAAGCACTCATAAGAGGAGGTTTTTGTTTTTCTTGTTTGACAATGATTCTTTTGGTGTTTATGGAGCTGAAGGGAGGAATGGTGAGGCAGCTGAAATCTGCTATATATATCAAAATTGAAAAGAGAAGATGAGAACAGTTACACGGTTATGTTGAGCAATATTGAAATTTTTTTGCTAAAACATAAATTGGTAAGACTTAAGTTTTGTTTAAACGTTTCAGTCCTGTGCTGAACTTAACTTTGGAACTTAAAACTGAGTTGTCAAACTGTTCTGAAAGCCTAGATAAAGACTTTTATATTGGCTTAAACTAGCATAATTTTGGTAGGTTTTTGACCTGTCAGAGATGAGCTCTGGCAGCTGAGATGCCTGACCAGTGCTCCTCTGCTCAAAGTCACTACCAGCTCAGCAGAAGCGTCAGAAGAGAGGCTCAAGCACGTTGTCTGGCCTTCCTAACCTGTGATACATGCAGAGGTGAATGTCTGCTAATATATTGAGCTGTAGGCTGCTGTGATTGATGAAGAACTGCAAAAGTGACCTTGGGTCCTACTCATGTGCTGGTAGCCTATAGAAGCAGGTTACAAGAGGCTGTTAGAAGCAATGAGGACATAAACTGTTACACCTACTTGCTTCATTCCCCTTTCTGTCTGTTAATGCTGGAACATGTCTGACCCCGAAACAAGCTGCTTCAGGGAGCTTAGATGGTAGGTGCCTGTTGACTCTCTCTGGTGTAGGGTAAGTTCCTACTTACCCTGGTTAACTGGTTAACTTCCTGAATAAGTTCACTGTAGAGTCAGAGGATCAGTAGTGCTGATGGGAAAACACGCTACATCAGCTGAGAGCTTTTAATCAGCAACTCATCTTAGATCAGCTTGGCTGTGCTTGACACAGTTCCACCGTAGTTTCACGGTCACTTGAAGTTCACATAAACTAACCCTCCTGTTTAAAGAAATGGCCTAATTCTTCCTCCTTAAGGCTGCTCTTTCCTATATGTGTGTACTCCTCCCTTGTGCAGGCACATTTGTGTGGCCTCATGGTGATCTAGATTGAGAAGCTGCTTTCAATTAAAACAGACTAGGATTACAAAGGGAGAAGATGCATGCCTTAAAGTGTTCATAAACTTCTGAAGGGCATGTTTAAAATGTGTTAAGGTAGAAGTGTCTTTCAGAGATGGGGAAATAGAATGACTTATGTAATGTAGATTTTTGCCGTTTTGGAAGTCAACTTTATGAAGGTCTCTACTTGCATGTTAAGTGCTTTTTTGTGTTGGTGTTTGTTTTCTTCCGCATGGACTTTGCTTTGCCTGCCCAGTATTTTACTCTGCCCAGAATGTGCATGATGTTGATGATAGCAAGTGTTACGTGGTATCTTCTTTTTTCTTAGCAAACCCTGAATCTTTCTAATTCTATAGTGAAGACTTTCCAGACAGTGTGGAATTTCTAGCTGTCTTATGAGCTTTTCTACTGGTAGTGGTTGCATGAAAAGTTTTGTGGGCATGCAATAATTTTTTTGTACTTTGGGGCAGTGAATAGACTCTTGTCACTTGCATATTACTGCAGAATGCAAAGGGGGTTACACAGAAACACAAGAATATTCACTAGTTCTGTGTATGTCATTGATTGGAGATGAAGTGAAATAATATCTATCACCCTTACTTCCCCCTCCCCTCCAAGTGCTGGGTGAGCACAGACTAGCTCTCACAAGAAAACTTCCAGGTTTGTAAACCAGGAGGTTGTCTAAAACTTAGACAATATGGACACCTCTCTCATCTTTCCAAGCAGTTGAAGAAACCTTTCAAATCAAATGAGTGGCTTCAAAGTAGGAAAATGGCAATGCCACAATGAGACTTCATGACCTGGCTTCTAATCCTCTGCCAGACAACATTGCTTTAATAAGCCAAGGAGAATGTTGCTTTAGCTTCCTGTGACTTAATTTATTGTTATGTTTATCTTTTTTCTGTAAACAGCTCCCAAACACTGGGGATCTAGGAGCTTTGAATGAAAAACATAATGGTGCATCGTTCTCTTCAAGTCCAATGGTTAAACCAGTTTAAATGTGCTTGTATGAAAACTGTGAAGCGAGGTAATGATTAGTTTTGATTAGACATACTGCTGCTGCTGCCACTTTTGTAAGATACATTTTTATTGAGGGAAGAATTACTGTTTTCGCACATAGCATTATGTTCATTGAGAAATGGTAAGAACAATAAAGACGAGTTTACCTCACCAGTGTCAATAAGACTGGGGGGAGAAAAAAGGTCAAGACGGAAGAGAGGGTATCTTTCAGGTGCTTCTAGAGTGTATTTACATTTCATAGTTTTCTGGGCACTTAGTTTTTTCCCTTACTTATTGATCTTGAATATTAGAATTTGCAGCTGTTTTATTTCAAATTTTAATATGAATTTGCTCTGAGTTTCAGAACATAGTTTCTTCATCCTATGTATTTACTGGTATGGTCTGGCCAAGGCTAATTGTGCTGCAGTCAGTGCTGTTGCTTCAAGAGTGCAGTATTAAGCCGTGCTGAGGGAGAACTGCAGTTTGGTAATCGATGTTTTTTGTAGATGTTTTCATAACTCAAACCTGTATCTTTGCATCAGTTGGGAAATCTTTGTGAAACTATATCAGAGCTCTTGAACTTCAAAATAATTATTTTTTTGGGAGGTGGAGTATCAGTAAAGGGTGAAAATAAGAAGAAATGATTAGGATGTTTAGGATGTGACTGTAAAGTAATGTTTCTTAAATCTCGATGGTTAGCGATACCTTCCTATGTTGCTGTTCAGCATGCACGCTGAAATTTATATGCAGGAGCATGGATAATGGGTGACTTCCACTCTTTTACTGCAGAAGGTTATATGTGGTCCTTTACTTACTGATGTCTTTTATATTGTTTGGCTGTCAAAATCTGCATGTAAAGGTATAGTCCTTCAGTTTTATCAACTGATCAGCTGATGCACACATCAGCAAACCTTTTGAATTCAGGCTTGAGGTTATTTATTTAGTTTTTAGCAGTTTATTTTTATCCCACACTTGTTTGGCAATAATACTGTTCTGGAAAAAAAAAAACACCAACAATATAGCTATGTGTTATGAATTGTTTTGGTTAAACACTGTAATATGAATACTGTCATCTTACTGCCATAAAGCTTTCTTTTTTTGGAGCCATACATAATTTGTGTACCACCCAAAGTGCTGCTTTCCTGTTTCATATGTCTTTGTATTTTCAGCTACTTTGCTTGCACGGCTTTTCTACTGAAACACTGGGAATCTGCTCAACTCTGCACCTGTGACAGAACAATTCAAATTAAGTAAGACAAAGACCAATAACCTCTAAACCCCATGCAATTCAGTGGGCATTGGAACTGGATGGTCCTGCTGCTTTTTCTTCTCTCTTTGCTTCTTCCACCCATTTCTTTCTGCCTAGCTTTCATGCTGCTTAGAACCTCTGCTCTCTCCTAAGGTGGGCAGAACTTCTGTTCTCTTTTAGGGGCCACTCATTCATATCTCTGTGGTCTTTCTAGCTGCTGGTTTTCATGAACCCATCTGATACATATATCCTTTGGTCAAATTTGGTTGCAATTAGTCATAAGGTCAAAATGTATTCATAGGGGCAAATTTTGTAGCTGAAAAGCCAGTAAAGCAATTGCATGTTTTGTTTCTTTTGACCTTCTAAAGATTTGTTGGATTTTTGTTGTTCTTGCATCTTTATTTGTTTTCTTAATGGCATTGAGGTTCTGTTAATGATGGCTCTAATTTCTTTGGATTCCTAAAATTTTTTAATCTTTTATGCGCAAGGCAAAGATACATAGCTTCTGGGGGAGAAGTCAATGTTTTCAGTAGCTTCTTCCTTCTCAAGTGTAATTTACCAAGGGACTCTGCAATCGAGTCATCGTGATGGGAAGTGCATCTCGACTGATGTAATGCATTTGTGTTTCCTGGAAACAGAACAAAATTGCAGCTTCACTTCATTTAATGCAAGATTTGTCATTGATTTCAGTTGCCATCATATTCACTCCTGTCATTTGATCTTTTCGTTGTAACAGGTTGTTCATGCTTTATGAATCCAGTTTCACGACATCAGTACCTCAAAGCAGTTTTGAAAGTTTTTATTCATGAAGAGTATTTTTACAAAGTATTTTGAAATATGGCGCAGCCAAATCTGATTTCAGCAAAACTTCTAGTCTCTTCCTCTGCAGACTATGCTAAAACAGGGAATCAACATAATTGATACAGCAAGAGGGCCTAAATGCATAAAGCTGGATGGACTTGATAGATAAATTCTTCAAATAGATTAAATATTTATCTAATGCGTATTACTCCTGTCGAGAATATGTTTTCTGATGAAGATGCATTGTTTCCTCTCTGTCTGTCTGGGAAACTAAAATGCATTAAGTTGAAACAATATCACCTTGATCCCATCTGCTGTAACAGTATATCTTTCAGCCAAATCACTTTGCTGTATTATACAACATTTTAACTATATTGTCTAAAAACTCATTTATCTGAGGTAGAAACAGGTTGCATTTCATCACTTGCAGAAATGCTGTGCGTTTTTTTCAAAGATTCAAACCAGAAATATTCAGTGACTACTTCTGAATATAATTTTTTTGCCTCTGGAAAATGATGAGTGTCTTGCTAATTTTTTGACATGGCTTCCTTTGTGTTGACTTCAGAAAAAGTAAGTTATGGCAATATATGGAAGAACACGAGCCCCATGTTATACAAGTGGTTCATCGGAATGCTTGATGTGTCCAAATGTTTTTGTATGGTCACAGTTGTTCGAATACAACACACAGAAGTTTACCTTAGTGATAATTTTTAGAGTGAATAATTATGTGTAATAAATTTGTGACCAGAAAAATCTTCAAGAACACTGCAAAGGGAATAGGGGTCCCTTAGTTATTCTTGTTTAGCCTTAATTTCAGTGAGGATTGTAGCACTGGAGTAGAGAACACGTTTGGTGCTTAATAACTTCAGCTGTTTGTTGCTGTACTTACAGCAATGATAATGCAGGGGGTGGGAAAGCATATAACCAATAAAAAAAAAAAGTAAACTGAAAACCAAAAAAGTCCCTCCTGTGTACAGACACTTTAATCACAGAGATGTTTTCAGAATTCAGCCAATTTCAGAATTTGGCCAGGCCCATGTGATGTTACTCTGATGTTGTTCTGTAGAATTTTTTAGACGCTGTAGCAGTTATATATGCAGATATGGGAGCAAAAGTGACTACTTGCTAAGATTCCCCCCTCTCTTGGTCATAATGGTGCTCTGATGGCTATATATTATTAAAAATAATGGTAATTATTTGTGTTATGTCTAATTCCTTCTGCTCTTTTGTAGCAAACGATCTTAAGGAAGTTTGTAAGCCACTGGCTGAACCTTAGGGAATGGTAACGAGACAGACAGTTATTCTTTCTGTATGCTGTAGGGCAGAAGACCCAATGGTTAGGTTTTTATATGCTTAACTCTGCATAAATCTTGCTGAAGAAAACTTCTACAAGTGGTTTAAAAACAGTAGGATAAAATGATTTTGTAGAAAAGTACGTTTCTGTAAGGGCTTTAAGATGTTTATTCTGTTTATGACCATTTTGTGGCTGTTTGTTTTTCCAGGCAAAGATGTATCTGCAACTCAAATCCCAATAAAGCTCTCTAAACAAAGAGTTGGATTTGCAGATGAAAATGGTACATAGATTATTTTTTTTTCAGATAGACTTTTTTTAAGTAGAGTGATGTCTCTGTAAATGCATTTGTGAATTAAATGAAGACTGGCTTAGCTTCAGGTATCAGGAAAACTGACTTGAAAGGACACTATCAGGTAGTCTGAATTAATAAGGTATGTTAAACTGGTGAAAGTTTTTTTTTTTTTTCAGATGTTGGTGCGCTCAGTTCCTACTTTATAGCATTTGCATCTGAAACAACTGTCATCCTCTTATTTTGCTTTTTTTGTCATTTAAATAATATTGAACCACTAAGTTTTTCACATGGCCTTTCTCTAAAATCATACTTTGGCACAAGCTCAAGGGCATGAACTGCATAAAGAAAACGGAAATAAATGGAAAGGAGGGAATTGCAAGCAGTGATGGGTTTTTCTAATGAAACTTCTACACAGTTCTGCTGCTGATTTTTCCTTATGTGTGTGTATGACAAAAAATGGAAAACACCTTTCCTTCACTACCTCCCCCATAATAAACAAAGAGGGCCCTTTTTCCTGCTGGCCTGCAGCTTGGGGGGGTGGGTACGGTGACTCATGTTTTGCTTATGAAAGGATTGTGATGTTTTTACGGAAGTTTTTAAGGAAAGGAAAAAAAAATTAAA
Organism: Tringa solitaria; assembly: GCA_026413425.1. NCBI lineage: Eukaryota > Metazoa > Chordata > Aves > Charadriiformes > Scolopacidae > Tringa > Tringa solitaria. The sequence continues at coordinate 47,712,266 of JAOXJM010000023.1, forward strand.
TAGCTGTTGTACAAAGGGGCAGTGGTCATAAAATTTAGAGGCTTATTTCTGAATCATGAGTTGCATTTTGTACTTGAAACAGACTTTTTATTCCCCCAGTGTTTGTGGCAAGTGTTAAAAACGAGTTAAGGACAATGGTGATCCTGTAGCAGTTGGAATATTAGAGCATAAAGATGGTTCTTCTGATCAGATCCTGCAGACAGGCAACTCCCTGCTTGTCCTTCAGCCAGTTGTGCAATGTTCAGAGCGGTAAGTCTGTTAACAGTTTTGGGGATTTTTTTGGAGCACTTGTGGAAGCATACCATCAGAGCTCCCTAACAAACACACTAAATAGCTAGGATAATGAATTTGGATAAGGACAATTCAGTTAATTAACTTCATATCAGGTTTTGAAGGGGGCACAGTGGAACTGCCCAAACCGGAATATTTGGCATCTGATTATGTTTTAGTTCATTATATTTAACTGAGCTTTTCTCTCTTGAAAGTGAAAAGCTGCTGTATTTCAGGTAATGAATATCTGATTTACAGCCTATTTAAGACCCTTTACCCTTCCAGTTTAGGTCACAGCAATAGTTCATACTGAGGCACTTGCTACATTTGACTTGAATTCAGCTTAATTTTCCTGACTCTTTTTAAAAAGTTACAGAGACTTTCCTTTCTTTGACTTAACATATGGGCTTTTGACATCTTTGAAAATCTGCAGGCCTTGTGAAAAGAAGTGGTAGCTGCTGTTTCTGAGGCTGTAGTGAGGAAAACAGTGCTGTTGGTTATGGCTGGGAGACTGGAGTCCAAACAGGATTGTAAACTAGTTTACCATTCTACAGCTTTTCTTTTGGCATTCACATAACTGTATGTAGACCACAGTTGTTTTTCAGTACTGTGACATTTTGGAGTACTGTGCTGGGCTGATGAAATAACCCTTCATCTGACTGATTTAATGGTCAAAAGGAGGAAGGGAAATACTGCTTTTAAATGCTGTTGTTAAACTGTGAACTGCTAGAACTGTTGTAGTTTCACTTAGTCACCTGCTCCCTTTCCTTGCTGATTTTAAATTATGCATGGTTAATATTTAGATTTATGGTAAATATATTATTTTTTCTTTACTAATTTATTGTACCTTTGTCAAATTCCCATGTATCAGTCATGTAGAAGGTGAGTGGCTGGTAGAAGCTAGGGAAGGAAACAGAGTACTACCAAGTGCTGGTAACGGTAATTTTAGCAACACAGGAGGATATGAACAGATCCATTTGAAAGACAGAAGTGGGATTCCTGGTGGGACATGGTGACGGCTTTGCCTCCCCTGTTAAGGATATCTGCTGAAAGGACAAGAGAGTGCTTCAAGCGGTCTTTCCTCCTTCCAAATCTTCTTGATAATGTTTTGTTAACTGATTCCTACCACAACCTCTCAGTAGTTGCAGTATCTTCAGGAAGAGAGTTTTCTTGGTTTGTTTTTTATTCCGTTATAACTCCTTTTCAGAAGAGACTTTTCTCTGAAAGAGCAAACACCTGCCCCCGTGTTGACAACTTTAGCAAGGGAGAGAAGCTGTTAAATGAATGAGATTGATAGTTTTATAGATACCTATAATCTTTTGGAGAAATATCAGGAATAGGTATCTAGCAGTTAGAATTCTGTGATTGCTTTAAGTAGCTATTTATTGTCTTCAGTAATGCTGGCAGCGCAAAGAACTGCTTGATTCTACTGCGAAGTGTACTTTGAAAGATTAACGTGCGCAGGATGTGTTAATAGGAGGAAAACGGAAGAGAGCAAGAAAACATATAAAAGAAACAAGATAGAATTTCATAGTTTCCTTGCCAATCAGAAAATAAACATAGCTGGAAAGACAATTGGGACATCAAAAAATGGAAGGGGCAATAAGGAATTTTCTGGCAGAAGAGGAAGATTTAAAAAATCCCAACAAAACAAAAATAGATTATGACACATCAGTTCATATTTTTCCATTGAGGAGATATAGTCCCACCTACTCAAGTTTTTGAAAGAAGTTCTGCCAGTCTGAGGAGCTGAAATATCAAACTTCGGTCATATTTCTTGTGATACATTCTTTTTCTCTGTATGTTAGGAGGATATAGAGACTGCGGTGGTTTTTTATCGTGTAAATGAGGCACGTTCTTTATTGCAAATAGCAGCTAGTTTTCTGGTAGATGCCTTTTATGGCACACTTTGTTTTTAATGCTTCCTTAATCATTTCCTTTGTTGCAGCTTAAAAAGGCAAAGACTGGGTTGCCACTAAGTTTCTAGGCAGCTGAGCTGACCCTGTGAGAGGGGTTTCTTTGCTGGATTTCCAGTGTGAAAGGAGGATGATGGTATTCCTTGGTCATTTAGGAACTATTAACCTCTTTGGACCTTGAATCTATTTTTCAGAGCTATTCGGAGTATAGATTCCTTGTATATATGTTTTATTATTAAAGAAAGTGAGTTCAACTGCAAGTTCAGTTTAGAAAGAGAAAAGAGCTTCACAAACGCCTGAGTATAAGAGCACGAGGTGTTTCATACCAATAGTGTTCTTCAGGCTTTAGGTTTATATATATAGAATTGGATCTAAATACCAGTAGTGGCATGGAAATGTCTGAGGCTTTTCTAAAAAGCAGACAAGGGATTTGCTTTCTTCCTGTTTCCACTCTTTCAGTGTTGCTGAATTCATTGAAGTGTTGTTTTTATTTTTTAATGATTATTTTAAATTTTGTTTTCCCTCCACCAAGCCCTAGGGAACACAGCTGTCTGCCCTGTATCTTGGACTGTCATCATTAGTACTCTGTTATTTCACACGGGTGTGCGAGGACTTTAATCTTCTATATAATTGGTGGTGGTGATTGCTGCTAAAGCTGTAAAGGATAAGCATCCGTTCACCTTCGTGTGAAACTGGATGGTTGACGAACTCATGAATGTTTCCTTTCTCGGCTCTGAACCCAGTAAGTAAGGCAGAGTACCTCAGGCAGTCTAATTTCCTGGCTTGATAATAGACTGGGAAAAGAGCCATTTGTTGTCTCTGGGGTTGGCCATATATGGACAAATCTTTTGCCGGGCTGAAGAAAAACAGTCGTCTTTCAGGAAAGAATAGAATGTTACAGGGTTTTGGAAAGGGAAGGTTTTACAGGTTTCAGTACACTTCAAAACAGCACGGGCTCAGGTTTGTATCCTGGAAGTGTGTTAGAGAATTGCAGCTATAGATGTTAAGTGTGTAAGTGTGTTTATGCTGATCCTATGTCAATTGTTTGGCAATTGTTTGGCAGCTTTTGCTTTGAGCAGGACCAACAGTGAGGCTGCTGCAGATAGACCTGTAGGTTTAGATTTTGTTTAGTTTTGGATTAAAGATTAGGTAGAACATTTAAGGTGAAGTTAAATAGAAGAAAGGTTACTTCAGTCTTTGACCATCTGTGACTCAGTAGTATGCTTGTTTATCGTTGTATGAAGACCTTTAATAGTATTCCTTGATGATTTGGAGGATCAAGCTGAGCACACAGGAGATCCAAGAATAGTTGGACAAATCTTTAGTTGATTGCAGGATTGTGGTGTTACTTTCTAGTCATTCAACAAGTTTTGGGTTTATGTGGGGTACCCCCATTTTTACTCAAGGGGACGATGAAACACAGAATGTGTGTGTGTGTGTAAGCAGTGAAACAGTTTTCTCTCGGATGGATCCTAAACCACCACAAAATGAGCTTCTTTTAGCAGTTGTTGGAATGTCGTTATCTCTGCGTTTCATCAGATGACAGACTTGAGGACAGGAAGTGGGGGTGGAATAAGTCAAACTCATGGTTCTAGGATTATGTTGTATCTACTAATATACTTTCAACTGGTTATAATATTTTATTTTTAATGTCTTTGTACCAGGTGTAGTAGAAGAGACCTTGATTTCTGGTGAATAGGGACCAAAGAAAGAGTCCTTGATTTCTCATAAAGGACTGTGTGTAGGACTTGTCCCAATGCTTGTGTTGTCAAGACCACAGGTACCCTGGGTAGGATATTGGTTTTCTTCTGATTTAGGGGAGATCATGCAGTATATTGGATAGGAAAAATCCTCCCTAAAACTGTTATATTGCTCTGGAGGTTCACTTGGAGTTCTTGTGTTGACAGTCTTGAAGATGATGGCTTTTTTGACATGTTAAAGCCCAGAGTAGCGCTTTTTTTTTTTTTTTTTCCTCCCGTACCTCTTGTATTTGGAAGAAGAAGGTATATAAGAGAAAGTAGGCAAAATTCATTTTTTTTTTTTTAAGGGTAGTGGGAAACAGAGCAGCTGATTTGCTTTAGGCATAACTGAAAATTCCAGCTGAATTTCTTACACAGAAATAAAATATTGTACAGCAGATTGCTTAGATTTGACAGATGCTTGAAACTCGATGATCTCTCTTTTTGACAGTAGCTAGGAGGCTTCCCAAAAGTAGGGAAATCCCCTTAAATATTTTTTGCTGTCTTAGAGGTTGGGCCAAAAAAAGTTATGAAAAATATCTTTGGCTGCTGAAGGTATTGAAGTTTCAAGATGGGGAGGAAGGAATGGTTCTAGGGGAAGAAAGGAGCGTGCATCCTGTCTTTGACACCAGGGTGTTTAAGTGTTATAAAGGAACAGTGCCCAGAATGACTGCGTTACTGGGCAGGACATCAAATAATGCAGTTGCCATAGTCTGTAAATGTGTGGGATTCTGTACGTTTAACTCTCTTCAATAAACAGGAGATTGATGTGGATCAAATTCATTTCTGTCCCCAATTTTTAACCTTGATTTTTTTCCACGCTGTGGGGAAAGTGCTTTCCTTCTTTAAGGATTTTATATGTGTATTCTGAGCAACAATGACTTTTGATTTGTGTTTTGTGACTTTTTTTTTAATTGAAAATAAATTATTTGCTTCTGGTTTGCCTTTTAAATTTAGCAGGGAGTGTTTCAGTTTCCTGCTCTTGCAGGGCTGACTTAAAACCCTTGCACAGATCTTCAGCTGTGAAAACTATTGTTGCATTTTCTTGTATTTCTTATTAAATTGAGCTAGTTTAAACCTTTTTCTGTTTTTACTATTACAGTTTTTACTGAAGGCAAAAGACAGTGCTGCAAAATAGTTTCTTATTACTACTGCCTACTTTCTGATATACCTAATTGCCTATTGAAAAGAAACTTTGTATCTGCTTGTAGTTCCATAGCAAACATTGGGCCACTTTTTCGCTAGGTGAAAAGTTGGAGTTAGGTTAGATTCAGCTAACAAAAACCAACTGAGCCAGATAAAAAATATTTTTTCTTTTCTCCTTCTTTACACAAATCTGTTCTTTGGAGGTGAATTTTACAGTGGTAATTCCATTTTTCAAGGAGAATGAGTATGGAAACATACATGAATAAAAAGGTGTATGCTTGAATTAAATATTAGGTGTACATTTTATTTTTACATTTTACTGATAATTTTTTTTAAATGTATGCATTATGCTTTTCCTCATACATTGCATTAAGTAGATGAATTAAATGGCAGATTAGCCATTACTGAGCAATAGCTTGGCTGTATTCCACCTCCAGCTACAGTTTGCAATAAGTTTATTTAGAATTAAATTGAAGATTTTGTGACATATTAGTGAGAAGCACTTTTTTAAAAGAATCACAATGTGGTATTTTAGATTTTTCTAATGAAAAAATTAGCCATAAGAATTATCTGCATCTGTCCTATATGTGTTTTCTCACTTTTTCTTATGTTTCTGCATTGCATTTAGTATTTTTCAAGATCTGTTTTCGTTCTGTGCCAGCCAACTTTATTCTCTGGAGTCATTTTCCCTCTCCCCGTGTATCTTGTTAGATCACTTTTTGAACATCTTCCTTTTGATGATCTCCTGACTCAAGTGTAATACCATTCCCTGACTGTCAAACTCATGCAAGGCTTTCATTATCCGGACGGACTGAGACCTGTGTCCTTTCCAGGGTGCCACAGGCTGACTCTGCTCTGCCTTGTCTGTTCTTTCAGCATCACTGCTGTATTCAGGGCTGTGTGTGCATGTCTGCTGGAGCCTCGGTTTTGGTTTGAAAAAATAGGAATTAAATGATTGTGCAGGTTGGTAGGAGGCCTGGAGGAGAGATCACCCTGAATGTGTCTTGACTTACAGCCAGGAGAAAGGGAACAAGGTGGATGGGGAGGTTGCTGCGGAAAAGTGCTTCATGTTGTGGGCTGAGTGAGAAAGGGTAAGGATTGGGCCACAGAGGAAGATATTTCCGCCTAAGTCTAAGGATGGCTATGATAAAGCGGAGCGAAGGGCAGGGATTTGGAGCAGATCTATATGATCAGGTTATGAAGAACTGAAGAACTACTGACAGTTTTGTCCTATTAGAGACTCAGTTCTGCCTGTTTTATGGTGACAGCATGCTTCAACCCATTGCTGAAGCTACCTTCTACTGGATTGTTCTTCCTTGGCTGACATCAAGATTTAACAGTAAGTGGAGAAAAGTGTGACTGGGAGCATGTCTACATTAGTGTGTTCAGGTCAGAAGTGTGCTTTTGAGATGACTGTTCTAATTGTTCTCGTTAGTTCCTGGTTCACATCAGAAGATGGTCCCACAGAGTATCCATCCATTAACTAGATTCTTTCCAGACAAAACAAAAGTAGGATGTGAGCTACAGCAGGTTTGGTGCATAGACCAGATTAGATCTCATCTGAAATAAATCCCACCAAACCATTAAAAGTATGAATGCTGGGTCCTTGTAATCACCTGCTTTGATCTGGAAATCCACTCCTTGCAGGCTGGGCTATGTGCTAATGTAGGCACAGATCTGATTTGCAGCTCACTCTGCTCTAAACATTCAGCAGTGTCACAGGAGTCCTTTATGGTGGTGGCAGAAGGGGACACTCAAGGGTTATGTCATGCATTGACTGATGTTTTACTTGCACCTACATATCTGAAAAATTACTTTGAAGATCAGAGTCTGCTGAAGAGTTTTGGCAAAGTATGGTGGAAATAATGTAGAATATCGCTTTAAAATATTTCATCAACCGTTGAAAAGAAATCAGATGGATGTGGATGAGGGATCACTTTACCATGGGCCTATTCAATCTGTTCATGATTAATGTGTTTGTAAAACACAGCTAAGGCTTATATATTACACTGTTTTGAGATGTTATCTAGGGCTTTGGTGATTTATTAATGTTGTAAATTTGATCCTGCTGAACTGAGCCGACTTGCAAAGAAAATCAGAATTTTTATTTCACCAAGAACAGCATTATGCACTGTGTCAGATATAGTTACGGAAAGTTCGAATAGGTGTGGTTATGAAATGCCATGACTCTGAAATAGGAAGTAAAAAAAAAAAAATCCAATATACTTTCAAAACACAAATGAGCAGAGAGGGATATTACATTCTTCCCCAAGCTTAAATAATGGTGTCAAAGTTCTTTCTGGTTTATAACTGATTTTGTAGACTGAACTAATCCTTTGTTGTACGATCTTTTTGTGTTTATATCAATATTGAATCTGATAGGAGTCCTAATTTAAACCATATAATGAGTTTTCTTGACAGAATTCATGAACGTTGGTTTCTGTTTGTTTGGTTTTTTTCTTGTTGTCCTGTATCTAGCCAAGTGCAGTTTTTTCTAGCTTCCTATTAGCTAATGGACAAACTTATGCCCCCTTTTCTGACTGACTAATCTAGTTAAAAAAAATAACCTTAATCAGAAAGGTCTGAAGAACACACATGTTCATGGAGTGTGCGATCCCGATTCTGAGCTGCTACTTCTGCCATACAGAATAATTCTAGTGGGCTTGTTCTCAGTGTCCAGTGGTGAGATTAATTTTGGATAGATCTTTTCTGTTAATCTTCAGACTGTCCTTTGTCTGTATAAATAAGGTTCACTTTGCATTCTCTCATCTTTATTTTAATGTCATTTCTGGCTAGGTAAGCTAAATGAGAATCATCCAAGATTGTCTGATTCTTAAAGCATCAGTTGGAAGAGAGCGAGTATAGTGCTTTTGTGTTCCCAAGCAGAAAAGCAAAACGCCAATTTTAAGCTTCAAACTTGACTTCCCATTTGGCAGTGCACAGTGTCACTGGCAGCCCTTAGGAACATCCATGTTTGCAAAAATAAATAAAACTGAACATCACATCATCTGCTTAGGGCTATGCTGATACCATTTTAATTAGATTCCTATTTGTGTTAAGATCAGTCTGATTTGATATCTTACGCCATTGATCAGTGTAACATTTTAACAGGAATTTTTATTTTCTGTCAAGAAAGTGCATGTTTCAGCAATGAAGCACAGAACCAATGTTACAATAAGCATGAACTGTACCTTACTCTTGCTGAAGTTTAGTGAAGCTTTCCCTGACTCTAGGAGCTGGGATGAATCCCTTAATGGGTACTTCCAGGTCTGATGCACTGGAGACCTTCATGCTATTGCGCGTGGCATGGGCAGGTGTTCATAGGGTGGTGCTATCTGTCTTGCTGGGATTTGATAATTTGTGTTTTGGTGAGAAGCCTTTTTGTTACACTTGCTGGAATGCCAAATGAGACAAAATTAAAAAAATCATGCATACTTTGTAATTGATTCTACTCCTAAATACTGTTTTTTCTCTTTTTCTGTTCTCAGAAAATCACTGGTTTTACCTTGAGCAGGTGCAGCGTGTTCTTCTAATGCTGATGTTGTATGTAACCATGGCCACAGTTACTTGCAAGAATTTTATTGACTGATAACAAATCACTATTCTGTCTTGCAATTTTATGTATTTCATTACTAACACTATAATCATCTCTACTGCAAGCACTACACTAACAGAAACATATTGAAGTTTGGTGTTATCTCACTTTTTCTTGGAGTAATTAAGTAGAGCATTCAGGAAATATCGCTTATGCTGACATATTTATATTAAGTGTTTGGTGCTCATAACATTAGGGAGCAATAGTTCATCTGTGTTGGGGATTTTGTTCTTGTTTTTTGGGTTTTGGTTTTTTTGTGTTTTTTGTTTTTTTTTTTTAAGCCAAGAATTGTCAATGCTGCTGTGACATCACTAGTGTTTATTAGTTGTTTTATACTACTTGTTTCTTAGATCCAGAGATTCTGATGTGAAGTTACTTCTGGAAGTAAACTGTACAAACTCTTGTGTGATAAATGCTGTACCTGTACTGGTCTCAGCCAAGTTATCCAAGGCTGCCTTTGACTCCAGCAATACAAGCTAACTGCCTAGATGTTTTTGAATTTTAATAGTGCTGTGTAGCTCTGTAGTGCCACATAGCAGAGAACACTGGCGGCAATGTTTTAGCCGCAAATAAGGTGATTTTATTAATTGCTGGTTTGTGTAATGTTACATTGGTACTGTGTTGGCACTTTTTATTATAGTTCCCTTTTTGTTGTTTGCACACATTGACAGCACGTTAAAACACAGATATGGCATTTGTCACAGATGTACTGTGTTGCACAAAGTTCCAGGCTGTCAGCTGGAAAAATGGCAGAGTGGAATTCGTGAGCGTGCTTGTGTGAAGCAATGAATGTGACAAACGCTGTTAGTGAACACACTTGTGCACAGATGTAAACCACGCAGAGTTTGTGACTGCATGTGCCCTCTTGAGATGAACTGAACAATCAAACTGTCTGTTTCTGTTATCTTTGCAGTCACATGTAAGATTTGTGTGCTCTAGATGTTGAATATGTTGAATCCTACATCCAAGCTGTGGATTTTGTGTTTTGCAAAATACAGCACTGTAAGAATCTATTTTTGAGAATGCTGTTCCCAGTTGTAGTATTTGCAAGAGTTACTGTGAATTGCCTTTTTTTTTTTTTTTTTACTTTTCCTGAAAAGTTATGGT
>JAOXJM010000023.1:47729286-47743739 GCA_026413425.1 Tringa solitaria
AAATTCTTTCCAGTGAGGGTGGTGAGGCACTGGAACAGGTTGCCCAGAGAAGTTGAGGATTCCCCAGCCCTGGAGGTGTTCAAGGCCGGGTTGGAGGGGACTTTGAGCAACCTGGTCTAGTGGGAGGTGTCCGTGCCCATGGTGGGGGGGTTGGAATTTGATGATATTTAAGATGCCTTCCAAATCTAACTATTCTGTGATTTTATGATATCTTCAGTTATAATTCATGATCTTTTTTTTGCAAAAACGAATTTGTGTAGAGTATAGGCAAAAAGTAGGCCTTGCCAGATTGTACACTCATTTGGTGAGAAACATGGATAACTTTTCAAAGGCTGAATGAGAAATATTTTTCTGAAGATCGGGGAGGAAAAAAAAAAGCTTTTAATTTGTATGTCTCAAATCTCAGGCAGGCCTGACCCTGCCTTTTGGCCCAAGAAGTGTGATCAGGGCAGGACCAGATGAGTAATGTTTATGATGGTTCAAATCTCTGGTGACCCATTCTGAGCAGCTGCAGTTCCTAGTTATTGGAAAACTCAGGTTTTGTCTAAGACAACAGCTGGGGTCTGGCAGGTTAGTAATAATAAAACAAATTAGCATTATCAGCTTGACAATGGCAACAGCTTTAAATGTTGACTATGAACTTTTAAATTCCTTATTCCAGTTTTGCTTCTCGTCTGAAGGCAGAAAAAATTGGCAGTAAAATAAATCCTTTGAATAGAATTCACTGTTCATTGTGTGGTGTTCAGGAATAGCACAGTAGAATTAATTGATACTTTTTGTATTAGAGTGAGGAAGCAACTTTTTTTTTTTTTCCTTCTTTTTCCCCTTTCCCCTACGTTTGTCCAATCCACAGAGTTTTGTTCCTTTTAAAAGTCTTGCTTTATATAGATGCCTCTTGAGGGGGAGTCTACTCCACTCCTGAGGTAGATGGCAGACTATAAGGCAAAGCCACCTGTGAAAATAAGCCTCCTAATTTATTGTTTTAAAACTGGTCTAATCCAAAACATCTGATAATCAAGGGAATCATGTAGCATTCTTTTTTATCAATACATTGATTGCAAACACTTTTGTGGTTAAAAATGAACATGAGAAAGCAAATGATGGATGCAGGAAACTATGTAGACAAGGTGGTATTTCACAGGCCAGATGAAAAATAGATGTCAATACTTTTGGATGTTATACCTGAGATTTTGTAATACTTTCGTTGCTTCTGCATATATACATGCAAAAGCAGAAGGGAAAGTTTATTTAAAAAAAAACAAAACAAAACAGAAAAAACAAAACCAAAAAAACCCCAAAACCAGCAGCAGCGAAAAGCCCTCCAAGCCAGAAAATAATATTTTTAAAGACTGTACTAAAAAAGTAAAATTTAACTCCAACCTGCAGTGTAGATATAATTCCATTCATTACTGGGATACTGGAAGGACTGCAAGGGCTGCATACAACTTTGAGACTAGATGTCCCATTTCTGTGCTTCACCTACTGCTAAAACGTGTGGTGACTGTTGGGCTGGAAGGCTGAGCAGGAGAACATGTCTAATCTTAAAGCCTTCTGCTTTTGAGAATACTCTGTTCATCTTCTGTGTTTTGTGTTATTTTTACAGCCCTGGTCATATTTTCCTTTTTGTTGAGCTATCAGAAGTGATCTGACTCTATGAGCAGTGTAATGACTCTACTATTGCTGCTACAGCAACAGTGATCCTAATGGCTCCTAAAAGGATAGTGGGCGTCACGTAGCTGCGAGAGGAAAAAATGACCTAGCATGTGTTGACAAACCAGCACCAAGAAGAAAATAGCCTGCACCACTTCAAAGTACAAGGTAGAAGATAGATGAGGATATAGGGGATAGATTCCCTTCATACATGTTTTTAATTTTTCTGGTTATACTGCAATAAATGTGTGAATGCTTCTAGACGTTGCCACTAAGATTACACATCAAATTACGTGCTCAGTGGCAGTTTGCCACTGCCAGGGGCAGTATTGTATATCTAATCTGATGCAAGGTTACAGGTAGTGCTTTTTTTCACTAACAGATGCATCTATATAAATTCTTGAAATTATACATTCTGTGTTTTCTATCAAAAAAAATAGTAGTGCTATTAGACAGAAACAGATTGTCAAACAATGTTTTCCTGAGCCTTACTAACAAGATTATTAATACATGATCTTTGTAAGCTTGTTTTACTTGGAGTACATTTAGTGCTGTTTAATCTACAAATGGAAAGAAATAACTGTAAGTATTTGTAATGGGGCTCCTTTGGTTATCCAGAGTTACTGCACTAGATACACATATGAAAATACGTCCTTGTTTTTTTTTTTCTCTTTTGGGTTGGTTGGTTGTGATTCTGTCTTTTTGGGATGTTTTGGAGAGAATTTTAACCGCTTTCCACAGAGAACTACTTTAAAGCTAAAATGATGTGCACGTCTGTGAAAACTAAATTGGCACACTAAATTCAGTGCTTGTTAGAGAGGAGGACTAATCTACTAGTTAGAGTCCCAGATGCTTCTCTGTAGCTACAGCTCGTCTAGAGTTTCTCAGGATTCCCAACTTCGTTTGTCAATGTGTTCCAGAGCTGTCTTGAAACATTCTTTAGAGATCCCGTGACACTTTCCGTGGGTGCTCATAATTGCACAGTAACACCCGTGTGACTGTGTATTATGGTATTTAATTTTCTTTCATGTTTTCAGCCTCTGTTCAGTGATACCTCCATGCAAACAGTTCATTGAGGGACTGATGCCGCAATTCACTCCCCCAGCATTGCATCATGAAATTAATTACAGATGGCCACAGAAAAAATGCTGTCCAAAATTGACCATAACCTAATAGCAGCCCCACAGAAGCAGACCCTGCATCTCCAGAGAGCCAAAATTAACTCTGAATCTGTATGTGGATCATTCATAGGCAGCTCATTGCAAGATCAGTTGTAAATTGTGAGTGTATGACACTTTCAGTTTACTTACAACTTTTGAGCAAAGGGTAGGGAAAGAACAGGGAATTTTGTTTAACTATTGAAGCTGAGATAGGTATACATGTTTCATATAGAGCCTGCTGTACATATTGCTATTTTATGGTATGTATGTAAATACCATTAGCAATATGTACTGCTAAGGATAATACTAAAGAAAATAGAAACGATGGAATAGAATAGTTTCTGTTGTTGGAGCAATATTGGTTAGGCCAAAGAAGTTTAAGTAAAATATAAATCAGTTGATTATCAGTTCACGGTTAAATGTTAATCCAAAGAGTTTTTAACAGATGTGTCATAATTAGACAAATGTTGCTTCTTTTCAGTCACCAAGTGTACAAACTAGCAGATTAGTAACAGGCTTTGGTATTCATGTTCTTAAAAAACTGGAAAAAAGAAAAAAAAAAGCAAAGCTAATAGCCAGACAATTACAGCTGCTCAAAATAAAAATGATACCAGTGTAAGAATTCTGTAAGCCGTGTAAGTAGTGAAGAGGGAAAACACTTTCCATATTTTTAAAAAGGTTTTTATATTAAGTGTTCTTAAATAACCTAACATTTGAGGAATTTGGGCAGCTCTGATTTCTGTCTTTCATTATTATTATCTGTATCTATTAAATGTTTTGGTCTAGTTAGCTTTTAAAAGGTATATGAGAAGATAACCTTAAATAAGGTAAGAATAGGTATTTTAAAAGTTTTTATTTATTAACTAAAGAGTCTAATCAAGCATGCAGCTTTTTTGACAGATTTAATCTGTGCTGTAACACAGTAGGAGTTGATTGTTGCTTACTTATCAAAATGTTCTAGGTTTAAAAGGCTAATATTTATTTAAAAGAAAAAAAAAAAAGAAAAAAAAGAAGCAGCAGTGAATTCCTGGCAATAAAATAATTCAACTAACTTTAACCTTCTAAGTATGATAGGGATTTTTGCATCCCGATTCAGTAACAGTTTATTTGATCATTCTGAGTGAAAAGAAAAGCGTTAGTCTGTTTGCTTTCATAATCTTGCTTGCTTGATTGACTAATGGAATTTATTCACCATAGATTAATCATGGTATTCAAGAGCCACTCCTCCATGTGAAAGAATTACAAGAAATAATTCTAAAAATAAATGAATGGCAATAACCATCTCTTCGTTTGTTATACACATGTTTTTCTGGTCAAGCTCGTTACTGTAGTCTTTTAGCACAAAGGCCTTTTTATGGGTGGGAAAATGAGACATTTAGACCCATATTGTGAAAGGTAGCCACAAATCTTACGTCTCTGGGGTAGAATGTCTCTCTCGAAAATTCTGGGCTTTTTAAAATCACTTTCATAACTCAGGGTGAACCTAGATAGAAAACAAACTAGCCCTTCTGACAATCAGGCTGAAGAAGTCTCTGATGGGTACCAGAACAAGACATCTGGAATTGCTGGTTCCTACTGAGTGGTTTGACCTTTAGAACTTCCTCAAGATCTCATGGGAAAATGATGTCAGAAGTGGAAACAGAATTTTGTTCTCTAGAGCAAATCTATTTTTATTAACAAAAATGTTATAATTAAGGCTTCATCATGGTTTCCACTCAAAGTTCCTGGTTTAAATGCTCTAAAACTTAATGCTCTTTAGGTAGCAATTCCCAGGCTTTTTTCTTCTCCCTGAGAATGGTTATTTTGGGAATTTGCATTAATATAGTTTTCTGAGGGAGAGGAGAGACAAGGAATGAGGACAGTGACTTTTTTTTTTTTATTTAATTAAAGCAAAACTTTGAGTACTTACTAAGGAGATACCTGTTGAAGCATTTCAAGTTTTGATTTGACTACTACACAAACTTTGAAAGCTAATGTATGTGCCGGATTCACTTTGAAGTACTATTAAGTATATAAACAGTAACTAGAAAGCATCTGCTGCTTACATATTTCAATAACCTTGTGTTTTACAAATGTGTATTTTCATGTTTCACATCTCAAGATCAGGCATTGAAAAAGGATAACATTATGCTAGGGTGGTCTAAAATTAGGTAAGGACTTACCTAATAAAAAATAGAGTAGTTTTACATATTCTGATTTTTTTTTTTTTTTATAAAACCTTCCAACTTGACCAACTGCAAAATAGATTTTTCACCAATGGAAGTATGTTTTGAATCTAAAATTCAGTTGTGAATCCTTCAGTTGAGTATTTGATGTACTGTTAAGTTTGACAGTAGTGGTGGTTTGGGGTTTTTTCTTTGGTCTTTTTTGTTGTTGTTTGGGTTTTTTTATCCCAAAATGGCGAGTATACTTTATTTTACTATTTCTGAAACAAATTGAACTATTTATCTATAAGTCTGATTTTCACTGGGTGCAAATGTTTTGATAAACTTGTCTTGAAGAGTGAAAATTACAGTTAACTGGAAAAGGCTTTTTCTTACACAAGTAATCTTAAGAATTGTCAGTTTGGTATCTAGTTTCAAGTTAATGAGTTTCAAATAATTTCAGCCCTCCCAGAAGTCTTTGAAAATACTGGATCTTCCTGCTGATTGTGAGGTTTATATCTCATAGTGTTTAAAATGATTCTGCCTTCTCTTTATGCTATGAGAAGGATGCATATGAACTAAGGCTGCTGACTACTTCAAGGAGAGAACTTTTAACAAACCATAGCCGGAGCAGAGCCAAATAGCCACATTATTTTAATTAAATAATGCTGCAGCTTTTAATTTTAAATTTTAATTGAAAGGCTTTTTCCTCACATGAGCAAAGCCCGAAGGGTTACTCTTTTTCTCTTAACAGCTGCTGACATCACTCACACCTAAATTATAGGGAATTGCATTCCTCCTGCTGATTTAGGTTCTACTGATGCTGCCAATTACAGCACAGGAAACAATGGAGCCCAGAGACCTGAATGCAAATATTGACAATATGTGATGGCAGAAATTATTTTGATGTTGTTTTTAATGCATTTCTTTGTAGTATAGTGTCTATTTTTGCATTAATAAATGGATACTTCAATTGAGGTCATGTTTTATGTTTTAAATAATAATTTAAAGAGCATTCATGCTCAATTTCTTGTGATATATTGGCAGTTCTTTCCAAGCATCATGGGCTAGTTGTTTTTCTGTATAGGATGGTGGATTTAATCATAACAATATAAATCTATGGATCAGAGCAGAAAATTTATTTAGGATTTAAAATGTGTAGTTTCCCAGATTCTCTCTGCATTTGTTCTGCACTACTGATGTACGTGTGGAGGCTTAGGAACGTCAGCTGAAAAGTAGTAATGTGTTTTGTAGAGAAACTGCCAGAATTTTTCAAAAGAACTTTTTAGAGCTTCTTCCTTCTAATCTGTCGTGCTGTACAGTACATGCATGCTATACTCTACATGCACACTGTATGTTCTTTGAAAAATGGATGAAATTTGCTATTCTAAGTATTATTAATCTTAATTTTTCTGTGCATAATAGGAACTTTAATACCGTATTCAAAAAATGAACACTACTGTAAAGTCATCTTGTATGAAAAATTTGATAGTTGTTTAGTGCTGTTTATTTCTCTAAGACTGTACAATATTCATGCCTTTCAGTAGCCAGACAGTTGTTGCTGGATTTGGGGACTGAACATTGTGGTGAAGGTAAAAATGTGATAAAACTAAGTTAAGAATATGTGAGTTAGAGATCGTAATTATTGTCTTTTAAAAAGTGAGCAAAAGAAGTCATGTCCATATTAAGAATATGGTTTCTGTGGTCATCTTACTGCACTGTAATTTTTTTCAGACACTTCAACATCCCTGCTGTCAAGGTGGTCTCCAACTTTATATTTGGTAAAGCTGTTTAATTATCCTGTTAAAGACTTAACTCCTGAAATGCACATCCACAAAATAGTAATGCTCAGAAATGATTTTTTAAAACTGTTTTATGCTATTGATCATTTAAATTTCCAAGAACTGTTTTTATTCCTTTTGTGAACACATTGTCAGCAGTGTTTCACAGAACTGATTAATCTGAGACTTAAGAATGCAAGCTGAAGCGGAATTGGTGTCAATTATAGACTAGGTCAAAGTATAACTTCATATACATTTTTAATGTTGAAAGAGTCTCGTCTTAATAATTAAAATGCATAAAACCAAACATAGTTTTATTTAGGAATAACCTTTGTCTCTTAACACGCTGTAGGTGATGGTTTTTTGTATGCAAGTGGGAACATTTGTGTACAAGAAGGTTGATTAGAAGGAACCTAAAAGTGTCTGAATGTAGTTGAGCACATATGCTTAATGCTCAGTAAATTTATATGTTTAACAACAAGCTTTTCGATCCTTGCTTGAGGCTGGAGTTAGCCTAGACTTGGAATTGAAAGTTACTACTTACGTGACAGAAGCTTAAACTGAGCTATTTTGGATAAAGGACAGCGTTTACAACTTGTGAGTTGTCTTAGCATTTTGAGCTTGGGAAAGCAAGGAGCATGCAACTTGGCTAAAGTTAAGTTATCTGTACATCCCTTTTTTTCCTGCCTCTAAGAACCTGGCCTTTGCTTGTACTTAGTCAGTTAATTCTAGTTGCCTCTTAAAACTCTTGTATTTGCTGTGTTCTCTGTTGTATTGATGTAATTGCCAAGGCAGGATCCAGACATGACTTCTTAAATCATGTGGTAATGATGACGATCAGCTAAGATAAATCTCAAACAAGTATTTCATATTGTCATCTCTTGAGTTTTTAGAATCGCACAGAAAATACACTTTATAGTACATGATTGTGCTGTATTTATGAACAGTTATCTTCAGTGTGTTTCATTTGATGCCCCTTTAGCCTAATGAGGCATCAGATACTATGCACATGGATGTGGTTACTGCACAAATATTGGATGTCTGTTCTAGTTCCTTAGTGTTCCGGATGTTGGGATCCATGCCAGACCGTGGTTAGCCTCACCTGGAGCAACTCAGTTGTATGTTTGCTTTGCCCCCATTACCAGATTCCTCTGTTGTTAGAGTTTTTCACATTTCCCAAGTATCCAAGCTCTGTTTGCCCCATATAATAGGCAATAATAAATGTCTATCTGTTAAGGAGGGAGGGGAAAATGGGGGTAACAAAAAGAATATGTAAGGTGAAGGAAAGAGAGAACATCGAATCTAGTGTAAGAGTAAGCAATGGGCATAATCTCTAAAGGACAAACATGCAATTAACTAGAGTTTCAGGGTCTGAAGAGTTGAAAATCCATCTCTTGTATAACAGACCATTTATCAGTTTATGGAATTGCTATGCTCTTTTTTAAAGACATGTTAACTTGAATCAAATGCAGGTCCTATAATTTTCACACTCTAAGTATTCCTTTTATTCTTTGTCTTACATTCAAAAAGGAATAACGTAAAAATTAAAGCTTGTCTCCTGTGTAAAATCCTGGGTGTTTGAAGTTGAATCCTGTTGTCATTTTGTACATGTACTTTCCACTGATTTGTATGGAATTGCTGTGCGTTTCTGTTGCAGTACTTGGCCTGAATTCAACTCAACTGCCTCCTCATTGTTCACATGAAAATACTGATAGCTTTAATATTAAAAAATCCTATGTTAAGATGCAAGGCTAATTTATTTTTTCATGTGGTATACCTGTACCAGCCTAGTATTCCTTAGAACAGTATATTTTCTGCTCTGTAAAGAGCCGTGGCTTTAAAATGGATGAGTGAGTGGGCATGTGAAATCAAGGGTGTGGCCAGCTTGAAGCATCCATTAAAAGTGTAGGTGAACCTTTGGGGGATCCTTGGGTCTTGCCACTTATATGCCTGTTCTTACAGAGAGGCCCAAGCAGTTAACCGAGGTCTGTCTCCCAGAACGGTTCTGTGCGTGTTTGTCCTCACCAGACCTGCAATTTGAGTCCTTGCATGCTACTTTCTCAAGGTTGTCAACACATTTGAAAGGCTGATCTGGACACTCCTCAAATGTTTGTTCTCGGCTACAAACACTTGTGGCTTGTCTTGGAATCCTTTTGGATAAACCACAGATACTTGAGCCTGGCACAACTACTTGAAACACGCATGACAAATGCGTTGATTACTTCTACCTAATTGTCACTCAACTTAAGAAAACAACCCACAAATCAAAGAGAAACCACCAGAACTTGCAGATCTGATAGGCTAAGGGTTAGTTTGTTTTATTGAGGCTGGAAGGCTGACACCTTTCAAAGCTCTTGCAGACAAGGCCTTATTGTCTAACCGGAGAAGCAGAGAGGTAGTACTGCAAGGGGAGGCATACCCTTCAGAGAAAAATCTCTACGGCCATCCCTAGGCCCAGTTTTGAATTATCTGTCTCTGTCTTATTTGGGAGGAAGGGCCAACCTTCTAAAAAACAAAGCCAGGTTGAATCCCAAGTGTCGCTCTCCTCTAAAGAGCAAGGCTGCTTTAAAAACAAACATTGCAGTTCTGTGGCTAGATTTCACTAGGTGAAGTTCTTACATTTTCTACTTTAAAATACTTTTAAAAGCTTGCAAGATTTCTTATTTTAAAACTCGACAATGAAAAGTCATTGTTGTACAAGAATTTTGATCCCTTTCACAATTTCAGTGCTGCTGTAGACATTTGTGTGTGGGAGTCACTTAAAATTTCTTAGATATGTGAATATGCCTGCTGAAATCAGTAATACTTAAAATTGGACACATGCTGACATGTTTGCAGGTTTTGAGATCTAGACTTCAGCACAGAAAACATTTTTTGAGCGAAAATTTTATCCTGTAAGCATTATTTTGTGTGCCTCTCCACTCAAACGTTGGAGTCTGAAATAAGCTGTTAGATTTTGCCAGCAAATCTGCTGACAGGTTTATGAACAAACCCAAACCTTTTTCTAGTGTACAAGCACTGGGAATGTTCATGCACCTGTATCAGTAAAATGCTTTTTCCAGTGATGAACAGGCAGTGCAGTCTCCTTGCAGAAATAAGTGTTCTGGGTAAATATTAAACTCTCAGTGCAGAGATCACTGTGAATAGTACAATCCCTGTGTGTATTTCAGAAAGGTAAATGAGTAAATTTTAACTTTGCACTTTGTCCCTGAAGTGAGCAGCTCAGTGTCATTTTGAACTATGATTGTATTATCACTGTGGGCATCCATTAAGGTACTGGATGATGCGCTGTAGTTAGCCTGGAGCTTCTGGGCAAAAGCCTGTTAAAAAAAAAAAAAAAAAAAAAAAAAAAAAGAGGCAGAAAAATGGTACCAGATCAGGCAACTACTGAGAACTCTTAAGAATGAGATAGAGACATCGTTCCAGCAGAATTGAACTTTAATTGATACAGTTAATAGAAGACAATTAATAGAGTTGCATTGCTAATGCCAAAAAGTTTGTTATTCTCCCTCTGCATAGGGAATGTTTATTTATAGAGAGTTTTCTTTGAGAGTTTGGTTTTTTATACGTCATTGTGTTTACCATATCAAGGGAAAAAGAACTGAAAAACTAACAGGTTGAAATAGAGCTTTGTGGAATTTGACTGCAAATGGCTACAGTTCCCTGAGATGATATAAGCGTGTTCTGCAGTGGTGCTGCATCAGCGTTGGCTGTCCTGGGAAAGTTTTCCCTGAAGGGAAACATTAGCTGGCAGCACATGGGATGAAAGAGTGCCCACAAAGAAGGCCAGATCTCTTCAGCTGAGCTGACCTAATGTTGTGAAGACTGCCCAAGCAAAGGCAGCCGGCTGGGAATGTTCTGCTGGAGTACTTTGGTTGCTCACAGGAGTCTAGTTGATTTATTTATTTTTTTGCCAAACTTTTTAGGGTGCACAGGGTCTAAATTTCCAGAAAAGTGTAATTTGGGCACACAATATAGAGTCAAATAATACAATATTGTAGGTCTGGAACCTTATGTATTAGTTGGCAGTGGTGAAGTAAAGACAGAATTGTTTGTTTTAGAAGACATTTTGTTAAGGTGGAAAAAATTAGTTATCAGAACACTTAACAGCTAGTGTTTTTTGTATGAGTGCTCTTTCAGTCCTTTTAAAATTGTCTTGAAGCAAGATATTTAGTTTGGGCTTTTTACCTTATAAACTATATTTCTCTGTGAGAAAATAGGTAGGAATGGATGTTAAGACAATCTGAAATTTTATATTACTTACAACTAAAACCAGTGGTCATAGTTGTGAACACCAATGGTGTTTTCATGAAAGTAACCCATCTAGGTAGCTTTACTGAATGTTGTGGATGTATAAGCATTTTGCCTAAATAGCAATAGAGGATTCACTGCATCTTTATATACCTTATAATATGCCTAGTTTCCCATAGTGTCTTGTGGGGCCATCTTGCTAGTTCAATGAAGATAAAATCATAGGATCATACAGATACTACTGAGTCTGCATAAAAGACTTTCTTTTTTATGTTGCTTTATTTAAAGCTTATTTTTCTGCAGACCTTCATACTGTCAGACTTGTTAAAATAATAGCACAGTAGACTCTCTTCTGCCACTCTGTAGTATTTTCCATGATGGAACACAAGAATAGCAAAATATTCAGTAATTCCATATCTTTGATGTTTTTTTCATAATTGATATTTAAAAGCAAGTACAACTTGGTCATACTAGACTCAAAATTCCTTCTATACATGAAGAATTTTGTCATTTCTTTCTACATCCCTGCAGTTGTTTGTCTTGCCAAAGCTCACCAAGATCTCTGTGGGTGAAAAATGATTACATAAAAACAAAAATAACCCCCCCAAACCTTTATTAGTTTTAAAGAGAGCACATGTTTATACTTCGATTTGTTACATTGTTCTCTTAATGTATTCTAGGGGAGATAGTGTTTGTCCAAGTGCATACCTTTCATGCTATGATCTTTTGAGGGATTTCATGCTCAGGAGTAATTTAAGAAATTTGATATGATGAAGGAAACAATGTTTTCCTTCAGTCCGTGCTAAATAATTCTTCTAGCTGTGGACATGTCTTATCTTTGGATAAGATAACAATTTGTATTATATGGGGTTGTTAACTTTCTCAGGGCACTCTTTAACTGGGTTATGTTAATCCTTTGTTTTGGCCATTTCAGCTCACATAATTCTTTTCCTTCTGACTTACATTCTTTGTGCAATTTTGGTTTCCTAATGCTTTCCTATTTACATACATAAAGCTGTTGAACTGAATTACATCAGAATGTCAAAAAAACCAGTGTTGCCTTAAAGTCTGAGGGGTTTCTTTAATGAGATAAGAAAGTTTGGGCATCATGTCATTCATCTCACGTGGGTGTTGGGAGCCTTAATTTCAGCCACTATTTGTGTAGCAGTTTGAAGACTGGAGAAAAGAGTCATGGAAAGTACAGGAATCAATAATAGTGCTTATAAAAGAATGATCAATGGCAAGTTTTTGTTTGGTGTGGTTGGTTGTTTTTTGTTGTTTTTTTTTTAATGAGAGTATTTTTAGCAGACATGGTCAACATCAAGGCCCTACTGTGCTATATAGGATGTTCAACCTGTGTAAAGCAGGAACCAGATGCTCTTCTTTCTGCTGACTACAAATGTGATTATCTTTAAGCATGTTAATAGATCTTATTGACTTAATTATACTAAATACCTGAGTAGAAATAGTGTGTAAGTACTGGGATATTACCCTAAAAGTAGAAGTAAATTTTGAATGAAAAGAATTCTATCTGTTTTACAGGTATGAAAATAAGGTGTATAGAGCAAAGCAGTGTTCTGTGGTCAGACACAAGAATTAGGAGATTAAACTTTTTTATTGCTTCTCAGGCTACTGGTTACCAAAGAACTGTTCCTCTTTTTCAGCTTAAAATTTGACTTGGTTGCATAAAATGTTCAGTAGTTGATTAAATAACATGCTCTCCACTCTCCCTTGCCTCCTTATGTAGCTTGTCGCCTAAATGGAGGAATGAATACTCTAGCTATTGATCTATATTTTCTTTCTGTTCTAGTAATGGAGAATATAAAATAATCCCTGTTAATTTTTGGTCTGTTTAAAATTTCAGACAAATTAATGTAACATCTTTTCAGGTTCTATATTAAAATCAGAAATGAAGCAATTTTTTGTTTCTTAAGAAAAGTATCCCTCCTCTGCCAGTTTGGTTGCTACTTTTTGACAAGTATTTTGAAACTGTTTAATTTTAAAATCAGTAGTTTTAATCCAGAACTGCTACCTCCTTGTGAAGTTTGGCAATCCTTCTTCAAAGATTGCAGATACAAGTAGTTGTGTTGAAAGATTGACCGTGTTTGAACAAGCTTCCTAGCTGTACTGTGCCTCGCCAGTAATCTCGTTTGTGGGATTCTGGCAGGTCACCCTCTGAGCCAAAGGGCTGGATTTTTTCATTATTTCTGGTGTTTAGGCCAATGTGTCATCAGAATTTCTGCCTCTAGGAGATAGGGTTGTGGTTGGCAGAAGTACATTTCTTCCACTGACAAGGAATCTAGCCACAGTAAGAAATGTCTGATGCGCCCTTCTGTGGGGTTGCCTCTGTGGTGGATTCAGAGTTCCAGTACCAAACTGAGCTCTCCAGAAAAAATATTATACCTATTCTTGTTTCGTATTCTGGCGTAGAAGGGTGGGGGGGAACTACTTGGTGAAGTCAAGTCATATGAAAAGCATGAACAGTAACTCCTTCCCTGTAAATAAGTTGAATTCTAGTTTTCTATTATTTTCTAGGAAAAAAATATCCCTTTTCTTCTTCCTTCCTCTTCCTCCTTATTTCTCTTTTTAATCCCTGCAAAAGCCAAGATCTGAACACAAACCTAAAATAAACCTCAAAACAACAACAGCAGAATTCCTAAACCAACTTCTTTGTGTCTGACAGCAAGTTAAAATCTGAAGCTGAAAATGAAATTGAGGTGCTTCCCTCTAAGTTATTACAATACAAACAATGGAAGCTTGTTGGGTGAGAATGTGCCAGTTGTGGCATCTAATCTTAGGTAGAAATGATAATGTTTTAATTAATTAGAATTTAAATGCAGTTGAAATAAGAAAAATTGAACGAAAGAATGCAAGGAGTGTCATCCAGTCCATTTTTCAGGGTCTATGTTGTTTCCGCAGGACGTGAGGGGCCAGGGGAAATGTTAGCCAAACATGAATTTGGTCATTGACTTAATTGGGTGTAGCTTTGAATTTTCTTTATTATAAAAACAAATCAGTTTTCATATTTGAAGAAAGCCACACATGAATAGTACATAACATATAGTTGCACTGTGTAGAGCCTGTGGTCTGAATTATGTAAAAAAATTGTATTAACAGCTGGCAAAGCATTGGTATACGATTTAAGTTTAATCTCTTCAATCAACTCATATATAATTACTTGATATTGTATTTTTGCAGTGAGATCTTGGCAACTGTCTTGTTGAAAAAAAAAAAACAAAAAAAACCAGGAAGAGGGGGAGTTGCAAAATGCAGATATGATGTAGGCCCTTTTTGTACCTGAGCAGCCACATGTGACAGATATGGTCTTCAGAGATGATGCACATTCCTTTTTTCATGTGTGTCTGTTTTTCTTGGCTAATGAAGCATCTCATCCAGTGTTTTTGTATGTGTGTCATAGAATCATAGAATCATTTAGGTTGGAAGAGACCCTTGGGATCATTGAGTCC
>JAOXJM010000023.1:47785160-47805220 GCA_026413425.1 Tringa solitaria
CCCTGGAGGTATTTAAGAAACGTGTAGACATGGCTCTTCAGGGCATGCTCTAGTGGCTGAGATTATAGGGGTTTTTTGTGTGTGTGTGTATGGTTGGACTTGGTGATCTCAGAGGTCCTTTACAATCATGACAATTCTGTGATTCCTTGATTCTACTAAGTTGATAAAAACTAGATAGTAAACTTTAGAAAGGCCTAGCCAATTTTCACTACAGGGGTCACCAGTAGTCTGAGAAGGTATTTTCATAGACTCTGGAAAAGTGGTTGCATGATGATAAAGTTTCAGGCATGCTGGAAATTAAAACCAGGTATATAGAAACTTAAGAGATTCTTATAAAGCTAAGTAAATGAAGAATAAAATAGCAGATAGAAAGAAATTTTGACTGATCTTTGCTCAAGTTGCGTGGGAGAAGTCACATCTACACAGCTAAACTACTTTTCCCTCCCTCCCAAATAGGCTGTTGCATTCAAACTGCCTCTTGGAGTGGTGCTGTGCAGGTGTCAATCCTCTCACCTGAGCCCAAATGTTGTCTTGGGAAAGTGCAAGTTGTCAAAGTCCAAGCCATGCTGTGGATGCAAACAGTGAACCAAGTACTAGTGATGTGCAAGGCCAGTCTTCAACCTTATTTCCTCTGTTTATTGTAGGCTTAGCCTGAATTAGCCAATGCAGCTTGAGGAGAGGTGCTGGGAATATAGTGGGAAAGTCAGCCATTAGAGCTTAGCAGCAAAGAGATAGTTCAGCCAAATGCAACCAAACAGGTAACATTATTAAGTCATTGGGGAAATTTGTGATTAATTTGAAGTTCAGGTGCTATAAAGGTCATCTTCCCAAGATACATAGAAGAACAAAGATGACCAGATGTGTAGAAATCTATAGTCAGAAGAACAAAGATGACCAGATGTGTAGAAGTCTATAGTCTGTATTTCTGAAAGTCAGAAATAAAAGCAAAAAAGGGAGCTTTTTCTTTTTTTTTGAACTTAGATCTTTTTGTTGATCCAATATGTGACAAGCTAACAGTTCTATCTGCACACTTGAGGGGGGCAATGAAATGTGAGGATTGTAGGAACCGTTTAACCTGACTTTGCCTATGGAGAATATACTTGAATAACAGCACGCTGAGTCTAATTATGTTTAATTATTTCAATCATTTAGACAATTTGAGTGAAACGAGTAAGTATCGATTATGGAATAGGAGGAGATTGTAGATTGTAATCTTCTCTGGATCTGAGAGGCATGGATTTTTTAATTATTTTTTTCCTGTGGATCACTTAAAGCTCAGGAGAAAAGAGGTTTTGGGGGAAATTAAATGGGTAATAAAACCAGTGTCAACTGCTGTTGACTTAATAACAGGTATAAAGTTTTTTTGAAAGATTTGTTATCTTTAAGTATCAAGACTGGAAAGCTAAAAAAGAATTAGTTGTTTGAAGAATAATCTTTTCTCATCAGTAATGTTGAGATTCTGTTCTTAAATTCGGTGGAGACATTTAGGTCTATTGAACTAAATAGAAGACATTTGAGGATGCTTGTTCAGTATTTGTAGATCTCATGCTCTTTTTTTAGGGGGCTTTTGGTGGAGGGAGGTTGGCAACATCTGATTTTTTTTGCACTAGTGCAGTTTTTGGCTAGTGCATCTAGTTCAATTCAGCTATGAAAAGACCCCCTACTCCTCATAAGACTATTAGCTCTTTATAAAGTGTACCTTGCTTGTTATCTTTACACTGTTAGAACTTTCATGATGCTGCTACCAAACAGAGGGATATTTTCATTCTGCAAAAGACTTGAACTGTAGTGGAAGTTTATAATTATGACTGTCATGATGAAGACAGTTGACAGATTTACTTTTTTCATGACAGAAGAACTGAAGGGCACCCCCCAAAATAAATTGGATACAGATTTGAAACAACAGGACGTCCCTTTTCACACAACCCGTGCCTAAATTGTGAACTGATTAGCATAAGATATTTTAGATGTTAAAAATGTAAATGGGTTCAAAAAGTGATTAGACACATTCCAAGGAAGAAATACTTCATCAAGAGCTGTTACATACTATGATCCTGATGCAGCCTCCAGCTGAGAAAATTCATAAGCATCTGATTGCTCTGAGGATTTACTGGAGTAAGTATACTGTGTGCATCTATAGTCTGTGCTGTCTCTTATTTTCATATACCATAGTTTCTTCATACTTTTTCTATAATTACTATCTATTGTCATAAACAATGAACTCGAGTAGATGGACTTCTAGTTTATAGAGTAGCGTTATTCTTCTCTATGATTACACTACTGCCTCTGTAGGACTTGTATACCATTCATTGTTAGAATTGTGAGTCAAGTTGTCTTAGTAACACATTTGAATATACGGAAAAAAAATTGTGTTTTTATATTATAACACATTGTTTATGGATCTTTTTAGATAAACTACAAGAGGTCTTTTCAGTTGTAACATTAAGGCATCCTTAAATCCTCTGGAGACCTTTGGAGACCTTATCCAGACTCATGTTGCTTAGCTGCAGTAATGGCCTAAATTATCTTATTCTCTCTTCCAACCTGCATTGTGCAGAGATACCCGTAAGTGATGATTAGTGATGAGAGTCTTTGGTTTGCAGAAAAAGAGAAATTTTATCTTTATCCAGTTGAAATTTTTCAGTAACACCGAAAAACAAAATAACTTTCTTTTATTTTTTTTTAATGCAAAGGTAGAATGTTTTGTGTGCTCATTTGGTTCTTTGGCTAACAGAAGGGAGCTCTTTTACAAGGCGCTTGGTCCTCACCCTGAAGTGCTACAGTTTCATGTCATTTGTCATTAAAAAAGTATGGGGGGTGAAAAGGAAAGAGATGATTGCATTGATGAGGAACAAGAGTTAGAAAATTAATAAGACACAACTCAATAATAGATGGAGGAGGAGGCAAGTGTGTTAGTTTTTGAAGGATTTATACTAATTGGGTGTAACAGTGGCATTAGGTTTGGGTGATTGGGGTAGGAAGTGACAGACTTATTACAATTACAGTAATTCAATTCAAGCGGGCTCATTGTAAACACTCAGAAATATCTTCATGCAGTGTGTCAGGTACTTGTATAGCAATGGGGAGATGTTTATTTCTGGGGTCTTGCTGGGCCGTGGTTTTAGATTTACTGTAGAACAGTTGTGAAGGTGGTCTACAAAACAAATTTTGAAGCTAGTAACTGCACAGTGACCCATTTTTTTTTGAATCGGAGTTATCATGACCCACACAGTGCATACTTGTTTAGGATGGGAGAATGTTATTTCATTTGAATTTTTTAAATTAATAAAATATGCTCTTTTTGCATGGCTAGGAAGCCATGTCATTGTGGCACTTACTGGCTTATCATGATATATATGTATTTCATGGTATATCATATAAATGTGCTTTAGAAATAATCTGAACTTTCCCTATTGCCTGTTAATTTTCTTAAGGAATATTTTAGTTCTACAAGTGACAGTGTGTTTTTACAGGCATGCACTATTAGCAGATTGCCTTTTCCAACTGTTCTCTGGCCAGAAACATTTGTTATCCTCCCCTCTGCCAATATGCTTGTATTCCTCAAAAAGCTTTGCTTATGAGTAGTCATCAGTGACAGTTATCTCTGATAAATTTGAATGTTTGGGGTATATACTGTAGCAGCCAACTGTATACACTGAGTACAGTGAAAATGGCATCATATAATGTAGGAAAAGAGTATTACAAGCCTTTTCTCAAGTGCTGGGTTTTCTTTCCATCAAAAACTCTTGGTTGCATTGATTAATAATGACTATCAGATTATGAAACAGCATGGGTTGAGCAGGTCTGGCAAAACAATTTAAACTCTTAAAAATGTTTGGTGTTTCCATTCACAAGAGGTGGCATGGAACAGTATTGGAGAGTCACAGGAAAATAGGAAATCTCAGAAATACTGTTGTCTGATGTGGTGTTGTCCAGTATCTTTTATTGATCGTTTCCAGAGCTGAATACGGATGAATGGACCACTGCCCCATGATGGCAGTTTTGTGTTTCAAAAATAAGTCTTTATGATATTAGAATGCATAAACTCTAATTTTCGAATACATACTGCAACTGTGTTCTCACAGACAGGTTGATTTAAGCGTTGCAAGATTGACCCATTCATATAGGGACATAAATAAGATGCTTTTAAACACTTGGAAGAAACTCACCAAACCCGTGCTTTTTTTTCTGGATAGTGTAGGTTATTTGAGCTTTTTCTTTGCAGTGTGATAGTGGAGATGACGTTCCTGTTCACAGATGTGGATGATTCATCATCATTCTGGACTTGTCATTTTTTTAGTTTATGTAGCTGTAGCTGTTTAGTTATGTAGCTAATTATCTGGATGTGCTTCTGGAGCACTTCTAGGAATACATAAGAACAATATAGAAGTGCTTCTGGGATCAGCTGAAACAAATTCATTGCTCAGATTCTGATTATTTTATTTTTTTAGCAGAGCCAAATTTTTAAAGTAGGAACAATGAAAGAAGCAAAGCTATATACACAGAATCCTCGGGAATAAATGTCAGGTTAGAACTTAAGCTTTTTTCTTTACTAGTTTGTTTTTCATGTTGCAAATCTGTAGTTAAAGGGGGAGAAGAGATTTGATTTAGCCTTTCTTCATTCTTAATACATTTATCCAAGATCTTACGTACATTTATCATAGTACTTGAGTTGTTTACTAGTTTTTCTTTACTTTTGTAGTGCATCTTAAAATACACAATAACAGCTTATTACAAATAATACAATATTTTATTTCAAAGTTTTCTCAACTCCAGAATTTCTTAGTTGAGTTTTTGAAGAGCTTTCAGTTCTACAGACTGTTAAGGAATGAGTGGCTTTTTCTGAGTGATAACCTCTACATACACCTTCTCTTTAAGACTTGAAATCAACAACTGCTTGGGTCAGCATCTGCTGGTTTGGATTTTTACCTTATTTGCCTTTTGATAAATGGGCAGAATAAAGCCTGATGTTCCTTAATTTCCTCTACCTCCCTAGGCTTGTCTTTTTTTTTAAAATATTTATATTAATATATTTGTGTAGTTCCAAGATTATCGAGAGCTACACAATTTTTAGTAGGTTTTCATTTCAAATCTTCCATTTCTTTTTATGTGTCACACTGATGAAATTATTTACTTTGGTTTAAAGATTCTTCTTCTCTTGATATGTCCAAATCCCTCAGACATGGTTGTCTTTCGTTCAGTGCTCTTTCTGAAGATGAATTTTCTATAAGAGTGCAGAAATGGAGACACTTGTCTGAAGCCTTTTTTTGTGCAGCAGTTAGATGAGATTTGTCTCAGAGCCAGGCAGTCAGGGGCTTTCTGACTGATAGCAAGCTTCATTTAATAAAGCTTTGGTGAGTTCTGACTCTACTTTTACCTCTTAAAAAAAAAATCTTAATAAGGGCTCCTGTCATTACTATTTTCATATCCTTGAGGCTTCATCTGTACTTCACAAAAGGCTAAGGAAAACCATTGCTGTGGTAAGTGACAAGGACACACATTTCCATAATTCACACAAGAAGAATCAAGTAAAAGGAGGGGAAGCATTGCTTCATTCTTACCAGGGCCCCACAAAACTGTATGTTTCTCTTGGGTTTTTTTTGCATCAGTTATTACTTTTGGTTTTGAAAATGTTTTAAAAACATGTCCATGATCCTAACCTGGTGGAGGTATGAGTGAAAACTGACTTGGTAACTCTTGTGTTTCCTTGAGAAAACAGATTAGAAATCTGGAGAACAGTATTGAGTATCTGTTGTGACCTTCCAGTAATACTGTTATCATCTCAGTCTGACCAATGCTTTGAAAATACCTCTGATTAGTTGCAAGAGAGATCATATTTAGTTAAATGTTTTTTTCATTTGACATCTTCAGTCTTGACAAATTTTCCTGTTAGCGGTTGCACAAAGGATATGTTGAGTTCCAAATACTGGCATCCATATAGACAGGGAAAAAAAATCACATAGAAGAATTTAATGAATTCTTCTAGAAAAGTCTAGGTTAATGTGAAAACAGGATGGTTTTTTTTTTTTTCAGAGAAAAGATACCTAAGATTCCTTATGTCAAATTGAAATGCCACAGGAGAATACATGCTGAACAATGATGCTTTTCTTTGAGGTGATGATAAAAAAGTTGTCTTGTGTTGATTCTAAAACATGTCTAAAGATGAAGTCTCTCTGACTTTAGCCAAAAAGATATTTTATGTGAAGAATAGTTGTGTTAAATAAATTGCCAGTACCTAAGCATTTACTCCTGGCTTTCGTACTTAATTTATATCTGAAGATCCCTCCTACCTTGTTTATAAATCCTCACTTTATTGAGTCCTTTTACAAATTCAGATTCTTATAAATTTTCCACTACTAGGTTTAGCATTTACTTGAAAAATTACTGCTTATGAACATTAGTGTTTCAAAGACATTGTGGCACAATACACAACAAACTGAGCTGATCTGCCAGTAGAGGAGCTTAGAAAACAGCTTACCTGTTTATCCCACTTACACTTTTTGTAAGCATAGTTGGCGAAGTTCCCAGTAAAGATAGGAATATGGAGCAGTTTTGTCTAGTGGCTTCTTTAAGGATTCCCTTATGTACTGAAACGAGCCTTTTGTGTTAGTATAGGACAGATAAGAAATGGACAAAACCAGGGCAGAGAGATACACTTGGACTA
Organism: Tringa solitaria; assembly: GCA_026413425.1. Taxonomy (NCBI): domain Eukaryota; kingdom Metazoa; phylum Chordata; class Aves; order Charadriiformes; family Scolopacidae; genus Tringa; species Tringa solitaria. The sequence continues at coordinate 47,791,825 of JAOXJM010000023.1, forward strand.
GAAAAAAGAGTGACTTATTTAATGTATTGCTGATGGTGGGCTGAGAGACTCATCCCTTTCAATTAATTAAGATCACATATACTCCAATAAATACAGAATTTTTATTGTTTTCATTTTTCTTCCTGATTTTCATTTCCAGCTATTAGTAGATTGATCAAGGAGGATGTGACAGAGGCTTGATTTCTTTTGGTTTAAACAAAACATAATATCCAGAAAACAACAAGTTACAATAAGTACTATTAATATTAGCTGTTAGCTTAAACAGACAACCTAGAGTTTCTAAAAGAATGCCTGCAGTTATATACTTGTTTTAAGATCATGGGAAATCCTTTTATATGTCAAATTTAAGGACATTATTGCTGAATGATATGTGGAATGAGAAATAATCTAGTGATTGATAATATTTTAAAATCAAACTGAAGCATTTAATCAGGATTTATTTTGCTGGTTTTGATAATTAAGAAATTATTTTTAGTAGAACACAGGTTTCTGTCATTAATTCTTTTTTTGAGTATTTGTTGTGCTGTATTTTCTTTGGATTAAATTATGTACAATAAGGTTATAACTAGCATTGACCAGGTGAGAGATTAAATTGAAAGATTATTCTGCTTAATCTTTAGACTCTAAACAACCTCCCAATATGCTGCCAACGTGAACGTGTCTTTGGGGACAGAACCCAGTCTGCACTACGTGGCTGACTGCCAAGTCTTTCCACTGGAAAGCCAGCTATTATTTTCTACTTTCTACTGCACAGTAGGGTGCATCCACCCCTTTATAGCATTCAACCATAGCTTTTTATTTTACGGTAATCTTTTGTATTAGATATTCATGGGAATAAATTTTCTCTAGCCATGTAGGTCATATTTCTCCCAAGCCAAAGCTGAAACATAATAGACTCATTTAATTCCTAAAGTGTCTTTGTAAAAATTGTAGTCTGTAGCCAGGATTTTTCTTGGAAATGGACACGTTTTTACAATGACATTGTAGACATACCTTATGCAATTTCATTGCCATGCTACAGTAGGCAAGCAAAAAAAAAAAGTAAATGTGGGAGTAGTTTTGCATTCCTTCAGTATGCCTGGAATTGCAATGGAAAAAGGAAGCAGTAAAAGTAATAATACAGCGTAAATCACTAATTGGAATCACAAGCATCTTTCAGAATGACGTTAGGGAATCTGCCATTGTGCTGTCAAAGTGAGTTTCTCTCCATGCTTGTTTTCTTGAGATTTGACTAAATAATTCAAAACCAGGAAGCTAATAACAATTCTGAATCTTTATTCCCTAGCTCATTTGACTATTCCTAAAATCTTCTCATCTAAAGAGTCGATCCTAAATTATTTAATTTTAGGATGGATCAACAGAAGCTGTATGACATAGCTGTGTTTGTCTCGAATGCTAAAACAGTGTTTCAAGATTTAAAGATCACAGTGTGAATTCTTACATAAGCCTTTTGCTGCATGCTATACAAATATCTAAAACATATCAGACCTTCTTATTCTTTCCAGTAATGTGCTAGAGGAAACTAATAAACAGAAACCAATGTTGATGTAGATCATCATACCCTTTAAATGGAAGACTCCTTTAAATCTAGACATCTCTGTAACTGCTGCACTTCACTAAAGAGTATGTGTCTGTGTCTCCTGCCTGCAGGTAGCCATAATTGCATATTTTATTTTATTTTTTAATTAAAATTAAACTATTACATATGAAGAAACTTGTTATGCTCAAAACCCCCATATATTAACAATCATCTTAGCAAAGACAACTTTCAATGCTTCCTCAAGAGTCTTCAGAATTTTAGGCTATTTTAGTAGGCGTCAACTAGTCTTGAATAGCCCAGTCATTAAGAAACTGAGATGGCAATGAGTCCTGTCTGCTGAAGCAGTATTCACTCAAGCCAGAACCTCTTGGTTCCCAATAAATAACTCTGTGGTCGATGTAAACCTCCACCGCCTGCCCTCAGCTTCCATCCCTGGGTGTGTATATCCAAGCTTTCCCTTGAATTGGTTGTTGTGCTTATGTAATTCTAGATTATATCTACAGTTCACTGAGTTGCTGCAGCTGAAAACTGCCCCAAGGCAGTGGGAAGAGCACAAAGGTGGCAGCTCAGGCTTAAATTGGTTTTTGCTGGTGTGGACTTGCACCCAGCAATTCCCCTCTAGATAGCTTCGGCTCATTAGGAAGAAACATTTTCAAATATTCTAAGCTGAGATTGCATCACTTGTAGTAGATGAAGTAATGGGCACAAATTGGCAAAACACTGGATAAGGTTCGGTAGTAGATCCATTGAAAGAAAAAAGTACCACCATGCTGGAAAAATACACATTTTGAAATTATATACATCCGTCACTGAATCATTTTCTAAGCAGATATCAAAGTGAGGACTTTCCAAGAATGACGTTAGGTTGAATAAAATATGCTCAGAGTGGACAGGGTGCTTAAAGGAGTTAAACCTTAACACAGATTGTAGTAAGAAAAATGCAGAGAGAAGTGGTGTACATCTGAATAAATCATCACATATGAGAACTGATACATATTAGTTTGGAGTGAAAGCTGAATTTTAGTGTGTTAGCTATCTCTTTTTATAGTGAATCCTTTCTGTCACGTTTTGAAGGTGACAGGAATTTGCAACTTCTTCTAGTAAATTAGAATGCTAACAGACACCACTTTACCCAAGTCGAGACATTGCTGTGGCTGAAATAAAGACAATAGAATGTAAGACAAGCAATTACAAATCATATGATTCCTAAGTGAATTCTGTGTAAGCTAATAATTCAAGATGGTGAAGAGAACAGCAGATAAAGCATCTCAGGTATCAAATAAGCCAGTCTGGTACAGCATTTAAAAGCACTGACACGTGTGCTAGATGCATTTGGCTGACCTTTTGTTTATTTTCTGGGAACATCACCTCAGAGAACAAGACTGCAATTTCTGTGGGGGTTATTTCTAGAGTAATTGCATTATTACTTGTATATCATAGTATGAATTTTACTTACATGTTTAAAGAAAAGTAAATGTAGCGAAACCAACAGGCTTTTTCTCTCTCAGCTGTCTTACAGACTGTTTGACTTGAAACCCTTTGTATAGAATTTAGGCTCAGAATGCATGGAGTAACTTGGAAGTGACCCTGGAAAATAAATTACTGTTTTATAGAGTTTTTCATGCATTTCTTGTGTGCTTTTGTTTCATTTGGCATTATTTTTTTTATTTACTAAATCATAAATGTAGGATTATAACCATTATTTGTACTTCTATGCTATTTTGAATCCTTCAGCTTTATTTGCAATATTACTGTCTTTTTTTGTATAGTTATTGTTGTCTAATGAACTTATAAATACTTCATTCTACTAGAATTTTAATAATGCCATCTGTTCACTTGATGGAAAATGGCAAAGCACATTGAAGCAACTGCCTTTTTTTTTCTTGACAGCTGTATTTTTAAAGCTTAAGATTTAAGTTTCCAGTTTTTTCTGTAACAGTGACAGTGAACAATATTGCGAACAAAAGGATACACTTTTGTGAAGACCTTACTTTGTGAATTACATGTATGATTTTCTTTAGATAGAATTTTGTTTTTTTGATCAGTAATAAACAGTATTATTTTTTCTTTTTAGTAGAACTTGTTTTCTGCCATGGTAGAAAGTAATGTAATCCCAGAGAGGTTGGTAACGTACATCACAGTTAGTAGAATCTGACGTCTTTGTCCAAGCTTCCTGCTCATCCTGGCATCTCTGTCCTTCTGTCCATGTATCTCCTCCTTTTGAAACTCTGTTTTGAAGCTCTCTTCTTTGGGTCTTCTTCCCGCTTTCAGTCTTGCTTTGTTAAATTATTTTAATGTTTGCCTTCTGAATCACCATCTTATTGTGTAGTTAGTAGGCTGTTCCCTTTGGTGTACTGTTTTGTAACTTAAACTTGCTCCTGCTATTAAGTGTCAAAACAAGTGGCCTGATGTTTAGAAATGGTGAAGTCTCTAGTAGCTCCTGAATAAATTAGTGCTACTGGCCATTTATTGCTTGTGAAAATCAGATGGCCTTCTGTGTATGTTTATGTGGATGTGAGACCCAGACAATTTAGCTGACATGGCTCTGTTGTTCCTTAACTAGGTAGATGCAGAATATAAAGAGAGTGTCTAAGGAGCAGTTGAGTCATGGAGTTGTTTTTCCCAAGTCCTCTTCCAGGTAGTTGTGTGGCACTTGCTTCTGTAAGAAACTCATGTTGGTTTTGCCAGAACTATGTGTCTATGTTCCTGTGAAGGAAGTTGGGAAGAATGATGCTGTAACTGACAAAATATGAGATTCCTCAATCACGACTGTTTCAAAACTATTTTGAAGGCATGGAGAGAAGGGACTTAGATTATGAATTACCCTTTTCATCCTTGCAGGAATAGATTTCTTGCTTGGTTGCCTGCTCTCAGTGTGTGATCATTAGTAGTTCTCTTAGATTGACAATTTGGGAGATAGACACAGCTCCTTATCCCAGCAGGTGGCAACTTCAGCCATGGTGAAGAGGTATGGTCGACTCTGATTCCCTTTGTTCCACTGACAGAAGTGGTACTTCCACACTCTCTTACTGCTGCGCTAGATATACTTTATTAGCTTCCCAGCTGTTTTCTTTATATATTTCCTGAGTTCTTATTAGTATTTCAATTAATTTACCATCTGCATTAGATTTTGTTAGTTAAATAAAAAAACACATTAAAGTAATTTTGTCTTGCATGAACACATCCAGTTCTTCATTCACTCTAAGCTTGTACATCTGTATTTGTGGTTTTCTTTTGGATGTTTCTACAATTTCTTTTTCCATTATTGCTTGATATATATCTGTCAGATGGGCTGTGAGCAGAGAATTCCTTCTGAAACTGATGGTGTAATCTGTTCTCTGTATGGGTGTGTGTCTGAAGTACACTTGCCTTGCAGCCTCTAAAAATGGGATGCTTTCTGTCACCCAAGTCTTTCTCATGTACTTTATTGCAGAGGGGTACTGTTATTTACCTCCATTGCTTACAGTTGAATGTTTCTGTCAGCTAGATCCTTACAGTGGGGCAACCACCTGTGCCTGCTGGTACATACAGTCCTCTCTTTGAAGCCTGTGTCAAAGTTTCTGTACTTTGGTATGCAGTAGATGTGTTGGTGTAGTGGAACATGAGGATGTGCTGGTAGGTATGTTCAGAAATGAGAAAATCATCGGTCCACTGACAACTGTCAATTTTTGTGGAATCTCTCAGAAAACCACTGTGGATAAAAGGACTGAGTAATCTGGATGCAGATTTGCCAAGGTGTTTAAAGACCATAACTCCTGATGTATATGGGGTGTTAGGTGCCATAGCTTTGCAATGCGTTCTGGTGCTGAAGTGTCTGATGTTGGCTGTCACAGTGTGTCCTCAAGGTTTACACAAGAGCAATTGGAGGTATATAAACAGAGTTTCATTTGTAACATTCTTGTTTTCAGCCAGGAACAACTGGCAAACATGTCACATTTTTTATGTTGCTTTTTAGTAAGCTCACTGTCCAATGTTATAACCTTCATCAATTATTTCATGCATTAAATCAGAGATTCATTGTATAGGGGAGACCCTTAAGATGGTGCTATAGGGTCACAGGTGTCTGAGTCCCTGCAACTTAGTGAATTATCATTCTCACTTGAGCTGTGGTAAATCATGCCTACTTACAGCTGGGGTATTTAACGTCCTTTCATTTCAAGGAATTGGGTGAATGAAATTTAGAGATCTCATGATTTAGAGAATTTTGGAAATCCTAATGCATGTGTTGCTGCCTGAAAACTTTTCTTAGTCTGGCCTAGTGGTCTAGTATCTTTGATACTGTACCTGCTACTAGGGAGAGTTAAGATTTTGCATTTGTTGAAATGCTGTATAAGAATACTGAACTCTACAACATGTCATGGATATTTTTTTTTTGTTGTTGTACAGCAGCCAAAAAGATTTTATTTTTTATCGTATAATTCCTGTGGATTATAATTATCTGTCATTATAAATCTTTTTATAGTAAAACTGTCTAGTTTAGAAATTCAGATGGTACTGTCATTATCTTTCAGAGAGAGCTATCTATAATTTTGAAGTTACATATTCTGTTCCTTAGCACTCACTGAAGTTATAATTATGTTTTTTTTTTTTTTATCAGTCTTCTCCTTGCAAGCAAAATGTTTCACTCATGGTGGTGGTACTGATAAGTAGTAAATAGTTCCATCTTCTCTTGGTTTCAATCTGTTTATTATGTTAGTTTAATGTCATTTTTCAAAAACTCCAATGTCCTGAGTTATGTGCACATTGTTATTCTGTAACATTCAACACGCAGTCACTGAGAGCTTGATTATGATTGCAAAGAGCTGAAATATTTTAAAAGCAAAAAACCTTCATTTGTAAATTTTATTCTGTCACTTTTTCTTCTTCAGTATTATCCAGGTTAATTTGAACATTTTCTCAGTTTTCGATCTCCAGGGTAAAATACAATACCTAGTACAAGTGTACGTATGTTGTAGTTACAGTAGGGTTTCTTCAGAGGGATTGAAATGATTCCCCTGACGTAAATATGTTTCACACCGGATCACTACACCCTCCCATGTGGTAACCTATCATCTCAAGCTCTAATGATCCCTTACCCTGTTGACGTTAGCAAACTTTTCCTCTGGGGCATTTTCTTTTGTTTCTTTTGTCAGCTGGTCTAAAGAGAAGAAAACTGCTCAGTCTTGATTTTTCTGCAGATGTTGAGGATTTTACTGCAGAGTTCAGTAACATGACATTTGTTTTCAATGTGGTCAGAGACACAGAAACAAGAAAATCAGGCAGGCTGCAAACCTTCTTGTTCAACTTTAGGTTATCTGTATCAGATAAACACTGGAATCTGAAAATTTTGAACAATTTCATTAAGTGTGATCACTTACAATTTTATTACATGGACATGTTTTTCCCTAAAAAAAAAAAAGCTATATTTTTCTAAACAGAAAGAGGTGAGACTCTAGTAAGCAAAAAAAAAAAACAACAACCAAAAACCAAAACAAACAGGCATGAGAACAAAATGGAAAGAATTAAAGGGAAAACATGTAGTAAAAATGTTGGTATCTGATGCTCTTTTTCCCCAAGGTAAGTATAAGATTACATTTTTCCCAATAAGTATAAGGTTATTATATAATGTTTATTGTCACTGAGCCACATGCAGTATTTCCTGCTCTAGAAGCTGAGAACATGCTGAAATTTCTTGACCTGTTGGGTCCAACAAAGCTTTGAAGCCTCCATCCATGACTGGGATGGGAACTTCATGGTGCCAAGTTGTGTGTCCTCTGTAATCCTGTCCCTTGCCTCGTAGGGCTGAGAGTGGAGGATGGACTGATAGAGATGTTGGGGAAGGAGGAGGAAGTGCCTTTCCTTAAAATCTTCCAGACAGCTTATCAGTCAGAAAGAGGTATTCATGGACTAGGAATGAACAAGCCAAACCAAACCCAAGAAGCCCAGCAGAGTCCAAAGAGTATGCATAATCATATATGGTTTTAAAACCTTCAAATGTCTCCCAATGGACAAGATCCAATGTGACTTTCTTGGGTTGTTGTAGCTTTGTAGGACCTGCTTGGAGTAGTGTTCTCTTATAAGGGTCTTCTTCAGCTCTGAATCACTATACGTAACAGGAATACCATGACATTTAATACATAAAAGCATTTCTGGTTTCCAGTACATGCTGTAGCAGTTCTATTGATTTCAATGGTATTGCTTAAGGTATATGTCTGAGTAGCATTTGAGCTAACAGTAATGTAATTTTTTCCTTCTCATTTAAAACACCTGCTGAACACAATAAAACTTTGACCTTTGTGCAGTATATCTGAAATACATTCAAAAGGAGGAACAGCTCTGTTCAGTAGTGAGAGAACGGCTTAGTAGTGTTAATGCTGTTTCTGAAATACATCAATTGTAATAAACTTTAAGGATACCTTATACTCAGCAACCAGTGGGATTCTGGGACCAAAAACAGGAGAAAATAAAGTTTGATTTAACAAGAGTAATACTGAAATTGTACTGAATAAGAGACTTCCTTCACCAAACATGCTTGCAAGACCTGTAATCAGTTTTAAAGAAAGCTGCCTACAGCAGCTAGTGCAGTGAATGCCAAACAGAATTGAGTGTCATGCAAGAAAAATGGTAGATACAGGCAAAAAGTTGTAGCTGTAGACTTGTAAGGATGAAAAAAATTATAAATTGTTATACATGCTCTTCAGCCTGTTGTCTGGTGGCTGTGTTCTGCTAATAAGCGGTGATGATTGCAGCTCGTTGACTGATACGATAGATGAGCTAACCAATTTAACACTCTCTTCATGCACCAGTCATGTCGAATAGGATATGAAGTCATGGGCTAATTACCATAAAACACAACTGTAGACTTTCTTGGTAAAGTACAGTCACTGCTGGAAACTATTAAGTTTCTTCTTGGTGGTCAGAGACCAGGTTCCAACATGATTTTTGCTGAGGTGTGTTCAACTTGAGAGACTTACAGAATTATATGAAACTTTTAGCTGATGTGGGGAAGATATCATTCCACAAGTTCAGAGGCACATCTGTCATCCATCCCACTCTTTAAACAGAAGTGAGAAGGTAGGTCTATGTTAATTATAAAGAATAATTTTGTGGAATAACCTGCTTAGATTAACCTAAATTATCACATCAAGTATACAGTTGAGAATTTTTGTCTATGGATGTGGAAAGTGCAGAGCTACTATCCGTATGCTTTGTACTCCTAAGAAATTTCAGAAATAAGAGCCAAATCTGTCTCTTCCTTATGCCTTGCTACTTCCACAAGGGCTGGTGACACTTTCAGATGGTCCCTTTTGGGAATTTTCTGGCCAGAATAGATTGTCCTGGAAAATTGGTCCAAATGTTTCATCAATTTGGCTAGGGCTAAGACCATAGAAAACAGTGAACTTCCATACATTTAGGTGTTTCTATTGAAGTCAAATGCACTGTCTCTCGGCTCCTGTCTGAAGTGCGCTGTTTGCCTATATGCAAAGGAGTGTATAAAAATTTTAAGACACCTGGCAGACATGTTTCTCTGCTTACCATCTGCAATGAAGTCTTGGTTCAGGACTTATTTATTTTCTGATCTGTGTTAATTTGTTGTTGAAGAGAAGAATTATTGAGCATCCTTTTTCAGGAACTTCAGATCCACACTAAAATGTGGATCTTACTGTGACATAAATAGCTAGAAATCATGTTTTGTCCTGCTTCAAGGAAGGAAATCTATTGTGCTACTAGGGATCAATACTAATGAATATTCCCTTTCAATGTCTCAGTTTATGTCTAAGCAGTCTAAGTTTGTTTTCTATGAATTAGCATTACAAGTGCTTCCAAATTGTGAAATAAATCCAGGCAGTTGAAGGCAGGAGAGCTGTTCAGGTGTCTCAGTGAGATTGTGCATTAAGAAGCAAGATTTTTGAATGTCAGCTTCAGCATTTCTGCTATATATGTGTGATAGTTGCTGCTTTAGGAAACGCACCCTGAGCTAAGGTGTTTTTGCAAGATCTTACAAATTCAGTGGGGGCATAAGCTGCCAGATGCAATGTGTCTCAAACAAGGATGCAAATTGCAATTAAAATAGACTGACCGACTCATCTGATTGATGCCATTCTACCACAGAAATAAATTAAACCTGGTAAATTTTATTTCATGGGTGAGATCAGTCTTTAACCAATCTACACTTATTGATGTGGAATATCTATTCACATGTGGGTGTGTGACACTTCTCAAGAGAAAAAAAAAAAGCAGCAAAGATATTTATGCTGGTCTAATTGCATTCCAAACAACTTGTGTCTTATTAGCTGAAGGAAAAGGAGTCTAAAGCAAATTTTGAAAAGAAAAATTATTAGGTCAATCTGACATCTGTTGTGTGGGAAAACATTCCTTGGGAAAATGTGACTGTACATCTCTCTGGGATCTCATAAACTGAATTAATCCTAAGCATTTGTTTGCTGTCATCAACAACAATGGTGGACCAGCAGTAGTATTTAACTACAAAGAACAAAGGACAGCATAAGACCAGAGAGAAAGTGCAATATTGTTTTTCCAGAAGAGTTCCTGTGATAAAACTAGCTAGGCATTAAAATGGTTATTTCCTTGCTAAATGTATCAGAATATCGTATCTGAGATGTTGAAAGCATGCTTGGCATTAAAGTTGTCTTTGTGACTACTCTGGTTTAGCATCTTGCAATTGTTGGAAAATAATTCACCTTTTTTTTAATAAAAATAAAAGCGTGCATAGAAATACAAGTATGAAATGAGATTATTTTTTTAATGTGCAAAATAAAATCTGAATTTCTCCTATTTAATTATTACACGATTTAACACCCCTTCAGGTAACCCCCAAAATAGACAACCCCAAACCAAACTAAACTTGACTTGGGTATATTGTGCCAAATACCAAACCTGGCCTTATTTATACTGTGCCAAATGCCAAACCTGTGAATGTGTTTGGTTTTTTTTCTGTCTGTTCCCTTTTTTTTTGTTTTCTGCTTCTTATCTTGCTTGTCTTGGTTAAGTGTGGAAGCTTTCCCAGATGGATGTTGTCTTTAATTATCATATCAGCTATTATGCATATCTGTAGTGTGCTGTGCAGTTGTTAAAAATACAGCTTGCAACAACCTCAATTGAGCAGTACAGCAAAGTTAACGTATGTGGGTACAGTGACGTCTTTTCAAGAGTTCATCACTTTATTTTTTGAAACTGTTAAGAACAATGTGGGCATATTCAGAGTTCCAGAACTAAATCCTACACATTTCTTGCACCACTGTGTTAATAATTATGTCAGGTATCACAAAAACTTAACATGATCCTCCTAAATTTTGTAACTGACAATTCTGCCAACGAGTAGGATTGAGAGATGGATACTTATTCACATATCGTGGTTGACTGTATTTGATGTCTAAAGAAAAAGTGAACTCCAACTGGAAAGTCTCTAGTGGCTGGAGCATTTGTATGATCTCTTTCACAAATACTTGCTTTCTCCCAGGTTGTTTATTTCCCTCAGTGCAGACACTAATAAGATACTTTCCCCTGTCTGGCTGTTTTTTCCCCATGTAATATGCTATAATAAACAGGGACCTTTACATTCAAGAGCAGAACTTTTCTGTGAGATTTAACTCTATAGCAAGCTACTATTTATTGATGTACTTAATGTCTCTGAATTTATTTGAAGGTTAATCTGTTTCTTTAAAAGCTTCGTATTTTATGGGGATGGAACTTGATTTACAAACAAGATCGGTGTGTTTGTACCTTTTAAATAGACAGAATTCATGGCTTTTAAATAAGTAGGAATATGCAAATTGAGGGTATTTTTCATCAGCCCCCCCCATTACTTTCATATATTAACTAATCCTGTATTTTGGCTATTAAAATAATTTGTGGGAAAAGCTGCTGTTCCAATGATTTTCTCTGTATTTAGCTCACAGAAACAAAGTTATAAGGCAAACACCGTACTCTGTGCTATAGATAAAACCACAGCAAAGTGGTTCCAGCACTGAGGCATATGTGCATTTTATCACTTGGTGTGTACTTGGACCTTAAAGACTGCATCTCCAGAAAAGCAATTTTCTTCACTCATGTTTCTTCCTTTACTTCTTTTGGTGGGGGGGAAAGGCATCTTGTTGGTTTCTTTTAATATGGAAAAGTATTTTCCAGCTCATTGTGTAGTAATTTAACTTTCATCTAGATGTATTAACAGCGTATTTGACACTGCTGTTTCCCTTCTCATCCTCATCTTTTGCTTTCCTCCTTCCCCAAAAAATATCTTCTGTTTTTCTCAGTGGCTCATAATCCCTGAATTGCAAGTCTTATTTATGGAATTCTAATACACCTTTGTATCTCATGTTATAGAAATTGATGCATAGTATTATATATGTGTGGGAAGTTTCATGTTGTGTTGATGGCAAGGTGGTTGATGTAGACTTTTATACTGTGTAGTTTGCTTTAGATTTGGTACATTTAATTTATGCTCTATCACTGGAAATTGTAGTAGCAGTTATGCATCGCAATGATTAGGATTGTGATGGTAGTCATTTATACTAGATACATTACACGAAATTCATTTTGTTCCATTAAAGGGAGATAACTAGTATGATTTAACCATGCTTTTCAGCATATACGTACATGATTTGGTTAAGACAGTTGAAGGTAATTTGAAAAATGAGGTGGTGGTGGTTTTTTTTAGGGTGTGACGTTATTCAGGGTGCTAAAAGTACCATGTAACTGAGAGATAAAACAGCTGACAAAGTTAATACTGATGAATACTGAGTGCTTTACACGGGGGAAGATGTTTCTAATTTTACATATACGGTAGTGGGCTCTTAGTTGTTAGCACTCTGGAGAGGGATATTGGGATTTCAAAATATAAATGTTTGAAAATGTTAGCCCAGTGTTTAGTAGCCATCAAGATACAGGTGAAATGTTAGGAATTATTTCAAATAGAGAGCAGACTCCTCAATCATTCCCGTGTCATTCTTTAAGTGTTTTAACTGAGCTGCAGTATTGCCTGTAGTTCTGGACCTTCCATCCTGGATGGGTGCAGAGGGATAGAGGAAGTAGGAGTGGTGGGAGTGACCGGCGGCACTGAGTGCCTTGCTTGGCACCAGCAGCAAACCAAACTAGAATTCTTAAGCCAGGAAAGGTTTTGATGGGGTGTGAAGCAGAGAAGGGCTTGTTTAAGACATTTTTAGAATCACAGGTTCCATAGATAAGAGGGCATTAGATGAAATTCATAATGTGCAGATTCAAAGTAAAATAGAGATAGGTTTCTCATAATATGTATTTATTTAAACTGTGGAGCTCAGAAATTGTTGTGAATGCTGAAGGATGGTGTCTCAAACAGAATCTAACACACCTCCTACCCCCAAAAGTGTGAGGAAGAAAACCCCATCCTAATGTTTTAAACAGAAAAGTATCACCACTAGTTCAGGAAATGTTTGAGCCGTTGGTTTCTGAAAACTGAGAGTATATTCCAGGGAAAGTGTCATCAATCTGTTTTTTGTCGTTCACATCTTCTGTTGCTCGCTTTCAGAAATCAGGTAGTACAGGAGATGGATTTTGAGTCTAGCTTTGGCTGTTCTTGAAACAACTGGTATGGAGATTCATCTTGTCAAGGAAGATAATGTCACTGAACATTGCTGAATATGTGTTGTACATTGCATTGGAAACCACAAAACTGCCTTAAATAACTCAATTAAGTTTATTTCTGTGTTCTGCTTGTGTAAGTTACTAGTATATCATTTGATTGGAGGTAAGAGAAGACTAATATTCACTCATAGTTTTGAAATATATTATTTTTTTTTGTCATCACTCATTTTTCAGTTGTCCAATTCCTTATCCACTGAGTGGTCCATCCATCAAATCCATGTCTCTCCAATTTAGAGA
>JAOXJM010000023.1:47823899-47853599 GCA_026413425.1 Tringa solitaria
TCTTTGATTTTATTTTTTTTTAATGTTATCGGGTCTTGTGTTAACTGCCAGCTGCAACATGACAGTGAGATAATGTAAATTTCAGATGTAGATTTAAACTAGCATAAAATATATTGTGCATTTTAAATGTATAACTGAAATTGGTCTCTGATGTAATAATTTGAATAAGAGTGAGACCAATATTTACTGGGTTGTTATTTGGCCTTTAGAACACATTAGTGCTTTTTTTTTCTATCCAGATTACTTTGTACAGTTACTGTTATGCGAGGTTTTGTAGTGGCTTCAAATGGCTACAGAGAAGGAAATGCGGTTCATACTTCAGTCAGTTCCATCAACTCAGTCAAAATCTGTCAGAAGTTTTATGTCTTTCATTGGTTCAAGACACAAGTTTTCTTACTGAAAAATGACTACAGAGGAAAATATTTTTCTCATTGTTTTTGTTTCCTTACTCTACACAGCCAGTTTTAATAGTTTATTTTTGTATAGTCCGTTAGCCGATTTCCTTTGTTTTTTGTCAAATAATTGAATTCAGAAAAAGAGAAAGAATGACATTTTTGAAATAATGGAAAGAGGATTGAAGATGTACAAAGCTGCAGGTGGCTTGAGCCCTTGTATGTGATTTGATTTTTTCTTTTTACTTATTCAAAAAAAGATAGTGTCTAATTTGAAGGATGTGGAAGAAGACCCATACCGAAATTTCTGAAAATAAATGGAAATGGGGTTTGCGTTTTTTTTTTTCATTTAATGATTATTTCATATAATAAAGGTAACCTGTATTATTATTCAGAAATTGGTTCTGCTCTGAATAAGTTCTGTAAGTATGCAAATAGCATATATTTTTCATAACCCTTTCACTAAGGGGTGTAATTTAAGTAACATGTTGTTCATCCTTTGTGAATGCGATCTTTGGTTCTCATTAGTAGGTGACAGCGACCATTGTCATGGGTTAGGGGTGATGTAAACAGTCACTGAAGAGCTTTCTCCTGCTGCCAAAGGCAGAACTTGCAGGAAGTGCAGCCATCCGTTTTGAATGCACAGCGCTGGCCAGCTTCAGTGGCTGTAACTGCACGCCAGCTGAGCATTTCATCTCTAAATGCTTTGTGAAAGATTACGTTAAAATTAACTGTACAGATTGAGACCTAGAGAATTCTTACTGTGGTGAGGATTTTCCTATTAGATTAGTGTGGCAATATGGAGTTCTTCCCAGTCTTCTGATACCTTGAGGGCCTGGGCACTTTATGACCTTCAGCTCTTTTTCTTTTTTTTGCCTTTTTTTTTTTTAATAGCCTATTAGGCAATTGAATCTATTTGCTTCCCAGTATAACTCTTTCCTGAAAAAAGTTCCAACCACTAAAAACACACATTGATTTTATTAACCACTGCTATGTAGCTGCATCTCCGAAAATGGAATGTTCTTCGTGTAGTTATTAAAGGGTCTGATCCCAAGTCCTTTGAAGTTAGTGTGAGATTTTCCATTCACATTAGTGGGCTTTGGGCCAGACTCATGATAGGAGTCTTGTAACTAAATGGTAATGCATTAGCTTACTTTTTGTAAGAAATTGCCATTGAAAATTAATTTGGGTGTCTTTGTGTCTTCAATATTTAATTTAAAGGATGTGTCCAAGTAAGATTAGCCATTGTCCAGCAGATACTGGCAATGTATTTTTATTTTTTTTTTTTAAATGAGAAAAAAAAAGATTCTGCATAGCATAAAGGGCAGAAAGGAGCTAATTCTTTAAGTTGAATTTTCAAAAATGATGCAGAACTGTAGCATTAGCCTGGACAGAGTAGTTGCTGAGCGCCTTATGGCCACATGTGGAAGAATGGATTCTATTTTTTGGTAATTTAATTTTTTTGTGCTTGGCAAACTTGACTTAGTTTGCTGAATTTGTGTAACTTTTTTTTTTTTTCAATTTTAGCATTTGGCTTTTTGTTTGTTAGCTTGAGAAATATACATAAATCTGCTTGCATTTATCCAGTCAGCAGTCTTGTGTTTCAGAACTAGACCTGATTATTTCCACCATGCTTTCAAAGAAGTAATTTGTGCCTGAATACAGCTTTTCTGGAATGTGTGTATATCTCTTTTTGAGAATTAGGTACTGGTAGGGGGTTGTGGTGGAGTCCTTTTAATAAATAGGTAGCTACTTTCTCCCAAATGGTTTTGTAATGTTTAGTGATGTGTATTCTGACTATATTGTATAAGGGACCTTAAGATCAAAACAGAAGCCAAAGCATTAACTCTACTTCATTTCAGCTCCTGCTGTAAATATGTATAGGTACGCTTCTGTCTGTTTAAAGAAATCCAAATTTGAGAATCTTGACATGTTAATCTCAGCTAACAAACGTTATCAATATGAGATTTCCATAACTACCTTTAGCCTAGATTAAATAGTGAGTTTCTAATTAGGATAGAAGATAACTTCCTTTTACAGAATTTCTAGATATTTATAAAATGAAAACCAGCAAGTGGTGACTGCATACTATGTGCTTTTATTTTTTAATATTGAGAAAATTGCCATATCGTTGCAACTTTTTTTTTCCCCCCATGGGTTCCTAAGAATTCATTCTAAATCTTTCTTTGATGCAATTTTTAATATGGGCAGCACTTCCCTTACATAAAAACCTATATTAGAACTTAAAGCAAAAGCAAACTTGCTTAATGTAAAGAAAAGCCATAGATTAGCTGGTCATCTTCTTTTTGCAAAATGTAGATGATACACTGGCCTTTAAAGAGGACCTTGTTTTAGAAAAAATTCCTTTGGAGTTTAACAGTACAAATGTGAGTTTGATAAAATACCTGCTCATATATAAAGTTTCTTTATGGCCTTATTTTGTTTCTCTCTTTTGAAGCGTACTATATCTTGACTTGTATTAGAGTTGGGTAACAACATAAGGACAAAGTAGCTTCTGGCTGACAGGTCTGGTTGAAAGTCTTCAGCATCTTTACTTGAGTGAATTTGCTTGAAATGGAAGATGCTGCACCATTTGCAGGTTACAGGGCATTATTTTATGCAAGTAATACTCAGAATTGGTGGCATAATGAGTGTGACTAGTTCAGTTATTTCAGCAACCTTCTGGTTGTTCAAATTGCTTGTGAGTGCTAGCACTCATCACCCTCCCTGCTAAGGGTGTTCTCATAGTATGATTCTGCTTTTCAAATGATTGCCCCCAAGCAGGTAAGTACCACTCACATGCCCAATTCCTTCCTTCTGCATAAAGTTTCCCTGTGCATCACAATCTGGTTTTGCAGATGCTATACATATGATAGAAGGCATTGCAAGATACTCAAGTACTAGAAAAAATACCACTTCCTCATCAGGGTCAAGTGATCTGAACAGACCTGTCCCCATACTGCCTCTGGTTCTTGAACTTTCTCCAGATCTAAGAAATCATCTTTCTTCATGGGTTAGTGGTGTTATGCAAAGAAAATTATTTATTCTTAAGGTATATAATGGCCATTTTACAAATACTATATATAGGAAACCAGAAACACTAGCAAATCAAACAGGGATGTTTCACAGCTCTCCAGCCAAGGACTTTATTTCAGTTTTCTGTTTTATTCCTTATGAGGATGAATACGCAGTTCATAATTCTCATGTCATTACCTTAATTGAATATCATCTTCAAACATGACTTTAAGAATTTACTGAAATTCTCGTATTGGATGGTCTGTGTGTGTGAATCAATGTGCCTAAGTACCATGCTAGCTGGGCATGGATTTAAGCCCATAAACTGACATCTTTACAAGGCAGTATTTCTGAAATACTTACCTAAACTAAACAGTTTCTAATGTATTATTATATTATGTGATTCTTCAGATGCTTCTTGTTTACAGTCCTTATTTGTGTGAGTAATTCACCTCATGATTACATTGTGATTCCTACATAAAGATGTATGACTTCAAATTTCATAGACATCACATAAAGTAGCTTTTACTACCTTTTTTGAGTGTTACTTGGTTCTTCCTGAAACTGCAAATTGTGTTGACAAACAGATCATCATTGGTTCAGATAGATGTTTCCAGTAGCTTTATTGTAAGAAAATAATAATGTGAGGCCACATATATGTGCACATACTCTGTACTTCAGGGTGTATCTTATTAAGCTAGTCTAGAATTTCTGATCATGCAGAAATCGTTGCAGCTTGATGTGCAGTGCCACCTAGTGAATTTGTAGGGTGGGTGATTTAAATTACTAAGAACCAAGATTTAAACATTTACTATTTGCTAACTGTCTCAGGTTTTTGCCAGGTAAAGGTACATAATTTCAGAGATGTCTATACACTCAAAATATCAGTCTTTTAAACATGGTTCCAGGTGAAACCCTTCTAGCCACAAGTCAATTCAGAAAGTTTTGGTCTCTATCCTTGAATCAATTCTAACTTCATGTACTCTTTTTTTATAGAGAGCAGAAGAAATCTGTTGCTTACTTACTTGCCAGTGAATAGTGATACTTCACAGAGAGTGAAAGCTGTTGATGAGTTATAGTGTCAGAGTTTAACTTTGAGTCAACAAATTATCAAACTGAAAGATATTAGATAAATAACTGCCAGGATATATTTTAGTGAAATTTGGGACCTGTTTCATTCATATTCATGTAAATGGACTTGCGGAATATGGTCATGTTGAATATACTATACATAGAATGCAGAACTGGTTAGAAAACTAAACAGAGACTAGTTGGTTGTGGTTCACTGTTGGAATCGGAGGGTATTTTGCATAAATCCTTAAGGATCTAGTTTTGCTGAGGATATTTGTTAATGCATGCCTGAAGGAAGAATATTGGCTTATTAAATTTGAGTATTACGTGAAATTGGGAAGGACTACAGATGTGTTTATAGGGATGGATTAGAATTCAAAATGATCTTGGGAAAATGGTTTGAAGAAACTGGACAATGATTCAGTGAGGACACTGAGCTCTCCATAGATTGTCTCTCTCTGTGTAGGGCAGTTGATGATGACTTTTAGAAAGATTTTGGGGTTTGCAGTGAATTTGAAGGTAAACATGAGTCAGCAATATTATTCCTGTAAGAAAAAAAAAAAAGACACTATTGTATGTAGCAGAAGCAGAAATCTAGCCTTTGTGTAAAGTAATTTTCCCATTCCTCTGTCCACTGCTAAGGTCTCAGATGGAATAATATGTCTGGTTTAAGCACATCACTTTTAAGAAAAAATCGGAGCAGCTGAAGTGAGTCCAGGAGAGAGCAGGGAAAATGGTCAGGAAACAAAAAACAGGTATTGTTTAGTCTAAACAACAGAAAGTTGAGAGGTGAAGGTAGGCCTGGATAAGGCAGAGAGGAAAGGAGTCATCTCTTCTCCATACCTATGGAATGTAGGGCAAGAAGTAGTGGGTTTAAATTTGCATTAGAAAAACTTCCCCGGTTGTGGCTGTAATGACGAAATACAGCGTGTTGCTTGTGAAAGCTCAGGGACCCTCATCCCTAGAGGTGTTTAAGAACTGTCTGGATGAATGTCTTTCAGAAAAATGCTTAGCTGCCAGTGCCTTGAAATGGAAGGGATGGGAGAGAGGTATGTCAACCTAATTTTCTATGTCAATGAACTGTTGTAACTCCTGCAGTGTTTTTCAGTTGTGTAAATCAATGGGAAAGTTTCCAGGAATTAAGTGCAGTTAGAAAATGAAACCATTCAGAAGGATGAAAACATTAAAAAAACCAAACCCAACCCAGAACTACTAGTTGTTGTACAGCATATAAATGCATAGTTTCATTTTACAAGTATCCAACATTTGTACATACTATGTAGTTTAAAAATGCAAATCTTTTGTCAAGTACACTGTCAGTTATCAAGAAGGAAATTAGAAGTTTGTTATAAACAATAGAGATAGTTGCTCGTTTGTTGGTTTGGGGTTTTTTTTACTACTTTTGTCCCTGTGTGCTTCATGTAGTAGAACTGCTGCGCTTGTCTTTAAACCCAGGACATAATTGCCCATAGCTCTTTAAGATTTTAGCATGGTAGTATAGATCTACTTCTTCAGCCAGTTTCTAAATTCAAGGGTTTCATCTGTGGATAGTTTCAAAATTAGTTGTGTGTGTTTGGTTTTCTTGGTCATTATTGCTTGTTGTGATGAGTTCTATTCCTGAAAAAAGCCCTGGCCTTAGGGCACAGCCATTCTGCCTATCTGCAAATAATTTTATCATTAGGCTGTGTGGTCTTACATATAGGTTGTTAACCCCTTTACCAAGAGTAAAACTCTACTGCTGTTACTGAACAGAAAAGAATGTAAGCAACAAAAACCGTTAAGCTCACTTAATATCAACTTGCTTAATTCCCATTCCTCTTCAATATTTTTTCTTTTCCCAAACATCAAGTTGTAGAGCAATATTAAGGCTTTAATTTAATGTCAGTTGAATATTAAATGATTTTCCATTGAGAATTTTTAAGGCCAGCTGTATCAGCAAAATTCACTGAGGAAAAAACTAGATCAGGAACCAGTCACCCTTACCACCAAAACAGTTTTTTAATGGAGTGTTTGTCACCCTCATTCTAATCATTAAACCCGATTCTTATCCAGACTTCTTTTCTGCAAAGAAATTTTAGAAAAAATGGTTTATGATTGGTATTTGCTTAGTTATAAGAAGTATTAAAAAAAAAAAAAGAAACAGCTGAGCAGTTTGTGAAATGGCAAGCAATATATGTTTTCAGTTAAAATCCAACCCTGGCAAACTTTATGTAGTTAGTTGAATGGTTTCTAGCCTTTGTGGGTTGGGATTTGATGTTGTGCCAGATTCCCATGGGCTACACACCAACAGCCACTAGCTATACACCAACATCCACAAAATAGCATCAGTTACACCTGTAGTTGACCTCTTCATCAGAAGAGCTGAAGACTGAAAGCGTCTGAAAACTGTAGGTTCTTTCTTATCACTGTAAGATTATCTGTCAGGAGATGCTCATGGTACTGTGTTATGAGACTTGAGCGCCTACTTCTCATCTTTTACTGGGGTTTTAATCTGCTTCCTCTGTCAAGCATTACATTTTCACTAGAAAAAACAACTGTGGGGCCAAGTTATGACAGCATGACAAGATGAAAATCAGTAATTCTTCATGTGCATGCTCTTAGCTGCTATGACTGAACAGTAATGAAGTTTTTTTCAGCCAAAGTAAAGAGGTTCAAGATAAATTACTTCATAATTTCAACAGACTGTGTGCATGGTAGCAAGCAAAGAGCACCAAAAGCCAAGGTATTATGGCTTATTGGATATCTACTAGTTTCATTATGTATCTGAAAGCCAAGTTTGCTGTGTTTAGCTGTGAATTGAGAATGTTGTCATGTTGATATCCTTCAAGAACTGATTACAATGTATATCATTCTGCATTCCTGTAGACTGGAAGACTTGTTAGTATATTAGCATTTTAAAAAGACAATAGAGTTTACAATGTGTTGCCTATACCTAAAGTCCCTATGAAATATGAAAGGGTGAATTTTGTTACATTTGTCTGTATTTGCCAGTGGTTGAACTTCTGTTATGGTTGTCATTTGTTTTGGAATTTGTTTTGTTTCAGTTTGTTGTTTTTAACCATCTCTTGTTTTCTGTGGCCAAAATTGGGCCTTAAGTAGATTCCAAGCCACACTGTAACATCAGTAAAAATTAAAAGGAATTATTTTCTTTGAGACTTTATAAAAGTGAATTAAGAAATTAAACTAGTGGGGAAGGAATCATTTTGAAGATTTTGGGCCCAGCTGGAACTGGGCTGTCGTGTCACAGAAGGCAGGAAAGGAAACATCTCGTGTGCGCTAAGCTTCCAACAAGGTATAGAAGGTTTCTGGTGTCAGACTTCAGTGTTCCTCTACCTAACTATTTTTAAAGAAAGAAGTCCATCACCATACGGACATTGTTGGAAGAAGATTCGTAATAGGGTAGTTGTGTTTGATGTAGATAAAGAGATGATGTCTATGTCTGGTAGGAGAGGAAACTCATAAATGCAAGGAATTGCAGGATCTCTTGGGCTGCTGGGTGCCAGAATGCATGAACCTAGAATTTTCTAGAGGATTCACTCTCCAAGCCAACATTTGTTCTTTTGGTAGTTTATGAAACCCAGAGTTACTCTCCCATCTTGGTTGCCTTCTTCCTCATTGGCAGCAGAGATATGTAATGCTCTGTCTACACTAGATATCTTTTATTACTTGACTTTTTCCAGGAGAGAGAAAGTGACATTACAATGTCAGTAAAGAGCTATTCATGTTTATCTGCTTCTGATACTGACAATTCTTACTGCAAGGGGTTATAGCAGCAAAAGATACTGTGAGCAGTGCGCAGGCATCCTGCTGTCTCCTCAGCTTTCTTCTTTTACTGCATTGTGAGTTATCAGTATTGTATTTGGAAAATTATGGGACTTTATATTCTCATGTTTCCTTTTTTATTGACTATATATTGTTCAAGTTGTGATTGAAAATCCACTCATACCTTATTTTGATTATTAATCACAGGTCAGTGTCATTACCAGAAATGCAAACAGTTAGTCTGTTTTTCATAGAATCATAGAATGGTTCGAGTTGGAAGGGACCTGAAAGATCATCAAGTTGCAATCCCCCTGCTCTGGGCAGGTACACCTTCCACTACACCACGTAGCTCAAAGCCATATCCAGCCTGGTCTTGAACACCTCCAGGGCTGAGACATCCTCAGCTTCTCTGGGCAACCTGTTCCAGTGTGTCACCACCCTCACAGTAAAGAATTTCTTTCTACTAGCTAATCTAAATCCTCCCCTCTTTCAATTTAAAACCATTACCCCTCATCCTATCACTGCACTCCCTGATAAAGAGTCCCTCCCTATCTCTCCTGTAGGCCCTCTTCAGGTACTGGAAGGCCATTCTAAGGTCTCCCCAGAGCCTTCTCTTCTACAGGCTGAACAACCCCAACTCTCTCAGCCTGTCCTCATAGGAGAGGTGCTCCAGCCCTCTGATCATTTTGGTGGCCCTCCTCTGGACCTGTTCCAACAGGTGCATGTCCTTCCTGTGTTGAGGACTCCATAAACAAATGTAAGTAACTTGAAAGGGCCAAATCTATCCATTTCTTCATCTGCTTGTGAAGCTGTATACAATATATCTGATGTCTGCATGGGAACATTAGTAATTACCCTTTGAGCTGGTGAAAGATGATTTGAATTTGCATTTGCAAATTAAAAGAATGCTGGAGTGATTCATGGTTAGAAGAGACTAGGTGAACCCCAAATTTTATTATTGCTACAGAACGTTTTATTTTACATGTATTTTCTTAAGCAAAAGGAAAAACAGGAAATATGAGCTGGATAGGTGAAAACCTGTTGGTTTTGGACAGTGGTAATTAAAGAGATTCCATTAAAGCTATGTCTGTGGGATGCCTCAGAGATTATGTCAGTAACATGCTGAAGTAGAGCACAGCACCGCTTTTTTGTTCTGACTGCATTTTGTTTGGCTGACCTTGCCATTGATGGCTTCTCAGATTCAAAAGCTTTGTTAACAAAACCTCAACAAACCCTGAGAAAGTTCCACGTCCTTAATTGGCAATAAATGTTTAAGCTCATTCAGATTTAAAATGATCATATATGGAATGTATCAGGAGTCAGGAAACTTTATTAGGTGTATGTATAAAGTCAATATAAGTGGGTAAAGGCTTATGGACTAATTGCAGTTTATATGTGGTTATGAGAAATTTTGCCTTTCTTTTTAATAGCGTTGCATGGTCAGGATAAGGTTATCAATTGTTCCATGGCCTTGGAGATCATGGGTTGTTTTTTGAGGTCTAGGTGGAGGTCTGTCCTTGTGCAGTCATACTTCTCTACCTGTACAGAGGAGAAGGGAGAGTGGCAAATTTAGAGTCTACTGGGTAGTTTGAAGAGTTTTTTGATCACTGAGCCCTTAGCAGTGGGCAGAATGGGATTGCTTCTGCAAAACTCTTTTTATCACTGGAATTAAAATAATGTTCATGAGCTTTGTCCAATATAGGGATGGCTATTCACAGCAGTACTTCATGGTGGTAGCAGCAGGGAGGTTTACCAGCCAAACTCATACACAAGAACACAGGAAAGACTGTGCTGGTAAAAGCACCCCTTACCAGCAACACTTCAATGTGTCCACAAGGTTTTTTGGCTGTTGAAGATCCAAAGGTGGTCTTTTCTGGAGAAAAAAACATATGTATGGAAGAAGTGAGTTCTTTGTTTTCCGGTGAAAGTGACCATTCAGTTTTCTCTTTTTTTTTTTTTTTCCTTGGGGTTTTGGTTGTTTTTTTTTTTTTTTGAGAAGCTTTTTCTGAGAAGGGAAAGATTTGTGTGTTGTTTTATATTTAGTTATGGGCATGACTCAGGAGACCAGCGTAGAAAAGCACATTTTATATATGTAATTTAAATAACACAGTTACTTTGCTGATCATCACACACTGCTATCTTGGCACGAGGAACCAAATATGTCTTAAGAAAAAGTAAGAAGAATGGTGTGAATAAAAGCGTTAATCTTTGGAGAGATCAACTTTAGTCTCCAGTGTCCTGTTAATTTAATTTGACTCATTCTACTACTTAGACTACATAATTCAGACTTTAAACGTTGCATTTCGTCTCCTACATTTTGCAATACTCTGCAATATGAACCACCTTTTCGGTATTGAATACATTATAGTGTTACTGTTCCTACTATAAAAGTACTTTTTAAATAGTAAATCTTTTTCCTATAAACATATAGTGTAGCAGGTCAAACATTTGTGAAGATAAGTGTTTCAGTATTTTGGTACCCTTTAAATCCTAAACCTTTTACAAGCTTCTTTCATTTTAAAAAGAAATATTTTATATCAGACCACTGATATAAATAAATAATGAACTGTAGTTTCTTCAGTTTTGTTAAAATAATGTACTTTTCTCAGATCATGAGGTGCTTTTCTTGGGTCAGTTATGTAAAATATTCTTTTTTTATTTTATTTAAGTGCATGTGAAAACATGAAACGAAAGCATATGATGGCAAGTAACTATGAAACTAGGTTTTCATTTAAGAATTAGATGTATCTTTATTAGATTATAAGAAAGTAAGAATATGTGGAGCTTTTTATCCTGGTAAACTGAGCATTCTTCTTCTGGCAGATTCAATGTACTAATTTGATGTTTTTTGTTGTTTGGGTTCTATGTGAGTTTTTGTTGCTTTTTTTTTTTTTGGTAGCACATTCTTGTAGTTCATACGGAAAATAAACATTTTGACTTTTCCAGAGTTTTTCGCTGCTAAAGGCCACTCTTTAAAGAAGCTGCAAGAATAAGGTTGAGGTTTGGGATCAGAACAAACAGAAAATTTCAAGTTTTCGTGCACTTGTACCATGATACAAGACATCAAAATGGAGTAAATACTGTGTATGTTCAGTAGAGGTAGTCTGTGGAAGAAGTATCTTTCCTTCTAACTGCGTGAGACATACAAATATGCTGAAATGACTAGTCGGAGCTAAAACACAATGTGGCAGGTCTATTTTCTCTTTTAAGGTAGATAAGTTCTAATCTGTATCACAATAACTGGATGGGAAACTCTCTTCCTTGTCTTGCTGAGCTTTTTGAGACTTTCTGCTTAAGAACAAGGCAAATACTCAATTACTGGTTTTGTCAGAATCTTGAGTGTTTTTCTTTTGAACTCACTCTATGCCTTAGCCATTGGACTGCTGTTCCTTTTGGATAGACGTCACTCTTGTTTTGGCAGAGAATTCCATACCTTTCTTTGACCATTTTTTTTCCTCTCAGCATGAAGTCAAACTTTCTCCTTCCAAAATGCTGTCAAACCATACCACTAAGGTACCTTCATCACTGCAGCAGTACCTACCTATAGTGCGTTTTATTGCATCTCCTTAGTCTCTGAACATTTAAGTGTGTTCTTTTCGGAATTGTTCAATATGTATTACGGTGTGCCTCACATATTTACAGAATAAAGAAATGATGGTTATGAGAGAATACATCTCATATCATCACTTCGTTTTCTACAGCTGACAGTAGATGCTGAATTTTCACATGCAGATTGTACCTTTAATATTCCATGCTAGAAAACAGCCCCTGCTTAGTAATTTACCTGATCTCACCAGGCCTAAATTGTTAACTATTGATCTCTGAAGTCCATCTCCTTTCTTTCACCCCCGAGTTTTCTTTGTCTTGTGATCCATTTGGGTATGTGGTGAGCTGTAAAGTGTGTACCCAAGTGATAATTGGAGCCTCAGATAAAATAGCCATACAAATACAAAAAATGTTGTAGTTTCTATAAGATGGGGATAGTGTCACCATCCAACTTACAGGGGAGTTGTAATAAGGGATAGTTAGAGATTGTGAGGTACTCAGATGCTAGAGGGATACTGACCTCACAGGTCTAGCAGACCTGAAATAAGAGAAATGAATTGATTTCACAGTGCCTGATTTCACATAATTTCTTTAATGAATCATGCCCATAGATACTTTTTTCTAAATTTTCTGTTTTTTTTTTTTCCTGCAAGGAATAAGCGTACTATTTAAATAATGTCATATTATTTAAATGATAGCAACTCTAGTGTGACGCTCCCTGCTTACTGCTAAGCCTAAACTGAAATCTTGTTTGAACAGACCAAAAAAAGTTCTTTCTCCAATCTTTCAAGACCAGTCTGCATTCTGACCTACCGGAATCTGAAGTGCCTGTGCACCTGCTTTTGTCTACTATTAGAGAAACCTTTTAGAATTATAAATGTAGGAGACAGATTAGATGTAATTAATATTAATTATCGTGACATTGATGCTTTAGAATTCTGGATGATTGACCCTTGTAACATCTTTAATGAAAGCGAAGTCTGGTAGTAAAATTAATCAATACAAAGGAGTGGTACAACATGTGGCCATTCTTACCAGAACTGTTAGTAATACATTGTGGTAGCACTACCATCTATCTGTGGTATTATATGTGTAAATTTAAAAAAAAAAAATATTCCTAGCAAGGGTCATTGCTTAAAATGTTTTGTCTTATTTCATATGCTTTAAGTTGATAATTTAAAATCATAAAGCTATTTAGCAGTAGAGTTACTTACTACAGGTACTCTCTATAATATACTCCTGGTCTTACAAATTTATCAGTGAAATAAATTGGATCGTTGATTATAGTAAATAAGAAAATACAATTTGCCAGTAAAAGGTGGTTGTCTGAAGTGGTGTTTAGTTGTGTTAATATTAAGAGTGCATAAGGTGGGGATGGCTCAAGAGTTTATACATTAAGCTGAAGTCTTGGAAATACAGATTTGATCCCTGCTGTTCTAACTCTTGGTGTAACCTCTGCCATGTCATTTATTTTTCATGTGGCTAAATTCCCTTTGTGCTTAAAGAGTGATAGCTCTGCTATGCTGAATAGGGTGTGACAGTGACAAATGCTCTAAAATTTTGAGTCTCTGATTCCATAACATTAGGAGACACATTGATGGATGTAATGAGATGAAGGTAGAAAAATTAAACAGAAGTTGAAACTTTTTGCTTGTGAAATGAACCGATCCTGTTGATTGCATTGTAGACAGGGTTCTTTTTTTGTGGTTTTGTGACTTTAAAATATGTTGACACTAACAGGCTGCTTCTGTTCAGTTTGTCTGAGGGGAAAAATAAAGGAAAATTTTAAAGAGACGGTGATAAGGCTGTTGTTTTCCAGTACTCTGCTGTTCCACAAAGTTTATCTTTCACCCCAAAATGAATTAAATTTAGATTTGAAGAGCGCTTGGCATATAGGAAGGTTTGCAGGTTCGACCTCTTTATATGTGTGTTAAATTCCCTTTTTGTGAAATGATATTTTCAATCCCATTTATTCTGGTAGTGTTGACTTATTTAATATTTTTGTTGCACAATAATTGTCAGATGTTTCTGGATGAGTTTCATGATTTCAAAACAGCTAAGTGGAGTTTATCCAACTACTTTTAATTGTCAGAAGTAGAAAAGCTAATTTATTCATTCCTTTGCACTACATAGGTAGCTCAGTAACTCTGTAAACAACCGCACTTTCTAATTGTATTCTTCTTTTTTTTTTCTTTTTTTTTTTTCCTTCTAACTAGAGTCTGTGTGTATTTACACCACCAGGAGCTAAAGAAGGACAACCACGGCTCATTCCTGCAGGCCCCATTGCACATGGCACTACAGTATCTGCTTATGTAGCCAGATCCAGAAAAACGTTGCTAGTAGAAGATATTCTGGGGGTAAAAGGCTTTCTGTTTTTAATGAGATGATTACGGCACGTTCTTAGAGTGAATATTTTGATGCTGAAATGTTTATTGAGCTGAATGTATAATGATAGAGTTTACATCTGTCTTGCTAACAAGGAAATGTGTTAGCAAGTTTGGATTAGCTTGATGGAATAATTTCAGAATATCCCATTCTTTTTTAAGTGTAATTTAGGAGATTTTTGTCTTTTAACCTTTGTTGTTGTTGTTGTCAGATAAGGGAAGTAATTGTACTATAGTCACTTGGAGTGGAAAAAACCCTATCAGTCAAAAGTCCTGCCTTCCGGGTCTTGAAATACTTAGTGTGCTAATCCCAAACAAGACAACTTCCACTCAGTCAATCAGAATTTGATTTAATCATAAATACATGGCTCATACTGACAAGAATGTCAGTCAGAATTCTGGTTATTAGACAGGATTTTAAACTCTGCTTACACTAATGTAAAGCTAGAATGCTTATAGTATCAGTAGACCTACATCAAAGGCACACTAATGTAAACGATATCAAAATATAGGCCTTCGTCTATACAAAGATTCAGAAAATCCTAAAGTGATATTCTGATAATTCTTGGCACTCTGCAGGTCTGTCCTTTTTAATTTTTTGAAAAACTATATTCTCTAGTCATGTCTATGCGATTGTATCAAACTGACATTTAACCTGTACTTTATGTGAGAACGCTTTATGATCAGCTGGTTACGAGAACACCAAGGAAGCTTAAATTTTCCTTTCAATGTTTTCTATTTTTCTGAACTCTGTCCAGAATAACAGTCTTTGGATGCTGTGGCCAAAATTGGACATTACTGTTATAAAAAAAAAGTATGACCTTTATTGGGCAAACCCAGTCTATAAACAAAGTACTCAATGCCTAATGTGAGTAGACTTAAATAGAACCACAAAAAGAAAAGGCAGAAGCTGCTTTCACTGTAGTAACAGTCAGTACTTTCTATACAACCAGGACTAGAAATATGTCTATACGTGGTTAGGTTTTTTTCAGAGACATAGGGCTCAAATTGTTACTGGTAATTTCCAAGTAATATCACAGTACCCATGTATATGAGGGTTGCATGTTTTGATTTTACATTCATAATAAAATCAGAGGGAGATAGTGGGGAGGAATTTTGAATATTTTTGTTGGTTTACGGTATCAGTGGATTATTGACTGAACAGGGAGATTCATTTTGGTGACATGGTTTGCTTTCTGTGGATTTTTGGAGCATCTCAACAGTGAAAGGAAGCACTTGCAGATTGACTTGCCAGCCCTTTTGTGGGGAGGACAGAAATAAAAAGTGAAAGGAGGAGGCTCACGTTGCAAAGTGCTTCCTACGCTCTTTTTGTCTGTCATTTGTTCCTAACCTTTCAGAGTGATTGTCATCTTAGTAATTAAAATAGAGATTACTTGCTGTTTTCTTTGAGAAAGGAGAGATACTGATGAGCCTTGAAGGTGTGTCTGTCTTGCCTCACCACAGCCTGCAGGGAACTTCTGGTAGGAATCAAGTACTAAAGGACTGAAGGATTGATGTGTGATAGATATGGGTGTCTCTCACTTCCCGTAGGCTAGTTACTGCCTTACTAGCCATAACATCCAGGTGGTTTCACAGGTCTTCGTGAGTTTTGGTACATGGAGAATTGAAGCTATAAAGCCTTGGACATTCCCTATGTAGATTAGAAGTTAAGAATTTGGGTCTTCTATAGCAGCTGTTAGATTATTTTAATATTTTTTCCTATAATTTTTGCGCCGACTTAATCAGTACGCATAAGCAAGAGAAGGAGAAAGATTCTGACTCTCATACATAATTTTTTGAAAGCACATTTTCCTTCTCAGGAGTCGGTTGAGGATTATAACTCGGAATAGCCTAAAGCTTTGTGTTTTGATATTTGTTCTCTTGCAAGCAGTACTGTATGCTTGGTAACACTGAAGTCAGAGCAGTCCGCTTCATAACAAATGCTTTGGCTTTTTTTTTTTTTTTGGAGAGAATGGGGTGGTGGGGTAGTGTTGTTTATTTGGATTTTTACTTAATGTAGACTGGCATGAGCAATGAAGTGATGGGCTTGCTACCTGTGAGACAAAATATATTAGCTTTGAGTTTGTTTTTATAATACAACAACTAATTCTGACTCTACATCAATCAGCTTATATGTAAATTAATGCTGAGACTTTTTAATTGCATTTTTAGTAGATGTCTTAATACTATGTGTAAATTATGCTGAGAGATATGAGTTTTAGTGAATTTTATCATTTTCCTGCAGATTTAATGATCCAGAAGAGGGAGAAAAATGTCAGTATCTCTTTCATGTTAATGTTACAATATTTATGTTTTCTCAGATTATGTTTACATTTTCTAGGATGAGCGATTTCCCAAAGGTACTGGATTCGAATCAGGGACTCGTATCCAATCTGTTCTGTGTTTGCCAATTGTCACTGCAATTGGTGATCTGATTGGTATCCTGGAGCTTTACCGTCACTTGGGCAAAGAAGCTTTCCATCTTAGTCACCAAGAGGTGAGTTCACGCCCAGCCTTTGCCCGCTTCCCCACAAGGATCAGCCCTTCAGCCCAGCCAGACTTTTTTCTCTCACTCTCCTCATGTTTTTTCTACCTTTTTCGTACTTGATTTTTGTTCTTATCGAATGTTACTTATTGAAAAAAATAGTGATTTGTATTTTCAGTCACAGGAGGTAAAATTTACATATACAAGTACAGGGACATCTCAAGAATTTTACCTTGTGTTCTTTTGTGGAAAAACAGATTCGAGATAGAGACTTGTTGAAGAATTTAGTGTAGAGCAGGTGAATGAAATATAAGTGTGAATCAAATGTCAAGAAATAAAATCACTTTATGTAAAAAGGACACTGCTGAGTTATCCTGAGTCTCAATTTTAATTTTCCAGTAAAACTTTATTTTACAATATGGAAAGATTTTTTAATTTTATTTTTTTTATTATTTTTTATTTTTTATTTAGTTGATTATTTGATGTGACCTCTTAGTGAATTAGCCCTATTTTAAAACATAATGTTGCAACGTTATAGCAATGACATAGTAAGTCTCAATGCTGGATCTCATAGGAGGGGAAAGTGATTTTATTTCAAAACAAAAATGGAGCAAAAGAGAGCTCATGTATTTGCATTCACATTCTTACATCCACACACTCTCAGGCACCAAGGTGTATATGTCCAGGTGGTATTTCCAAAAGCTGTACACAGAGATGTGCATATCCAGGTAGTCTTTTCAGGATGCCTTGTAATGACATGGAGGACAAGGGATGCCAGCTGTTGAATACTTATGTCTCCTGGTTCTTTTCCTAGGTTGACAACAGTGTACTGTAGTTTTGGGTCAGCCTTTTTTTTCAGCCTTTAGGGGATGACATCTTTTTTCTCTCTAGCCTGTCTCGTCTCTGTGAGTCATCAAGATTTACTCACTGTTCTTTGTCTCCTGACCTAGATGTTCTTAGAAACTGTGTATATGTGCTGGTACCTGGATGACTTGCTAATCTAGGTGTCATCCATAAAGCTGTCTTGTACTTTTATTTTCCCCCTTCTGATGCTTCCCCGTCTAGATATTCCCATTCATAATCATCTTCCTATTTCCATGACTGTTCTCTACACTGCATGGTTTACTGTATTTATAGAAGGTCTGTGTACTTATGTTGTCCATACATGTCCATTTTTCAATCTAAAGTTATGAGTTGTTAGCCAAGTGCAAACAAATTCGACAATAGAGCAGTTTGTCTCAAAGGCTAGCACTGTATTAAAGATGTTAGAAGTGTATCTTAGCTCTCATTCTGGGTGAGGATCCTTGTTATGTCCCATCTACACATTAAGATGGCTCTCACATTCATTTTTATCTGTAGCCTTCCGCAGGGAAGAGAACATGAACACAGAGGTTAGGACAAAATGGGGTGAGTTCTAGCCAGAACTGTTGTCTCGATAGTGGTACAAGATGCACCGTGGAGCAGTTTAGCTGTACCGAACAGGAATTATTCTTGTGATAAGAACAGAAAATGTACAGAAAAGAGAGATATTAAAACTAGCCTTCCCAAGGGAGGAAAAAACCAGCAATATTTATCAATTGTATATTCTGTCTATCAGTAACCTAAGTAGCCTAGCATATGTGTGATGCTCATAGATGTCTATTAGTCGGGCAGTCCATGCTGCTTCAGCCTCAGTGTTGAACCTGGTATTTTTTTCCACCAATAAGTAGAGGTCATGGTAGAGGACTGGATTAGTGTGGTGGTGCCGGTGTCCCTGCTCACAGAACAAAGAACAGGCATTCATACAAAACCAGGCTTCATTAATTCTGCTGCTTACACACAATGTATTTATTTTTTAAAATTATCCTATTACATTAATCAATCTACAGTTCAGATAGGGCTCAGACATGCATTGTTCTGTGCAATATGAATCTTTTATGTTCTATGAAATACCTTCTATAACTGAAGTTCGCGAATGTTCTACTTGGAAAAGACTGGCTGCTAAATAAGAGTATTTTATTAGTAAATTGAAAATATTTTAAGGTCACTTTCTGAGTGTTCTAAAGCATTCTTTTCATTTTCAGGTTTCAGAAAGCCTTTGGATACCATCAGCAGTTTTTATAAAATGTGTACAATGTGTTCTGTTTTAAAAAAAATAAAGTAAAAAAGAATATCTTAGGAGGGTATGCAGCAGCAGTCCTCTTGTACTTCTGTCCTCTGTGTTCCTGTAAAGCTTCTGTGTTTCAAGGCCAGGAGATTATGTATGGTAGCACATTTTAGTTAACTGCAGTTTACGTGACATTTGTTTGAAATGTTGCCTGGAAACTGTCATATACTAGTCTTGAGCTGAGGGATCAGGTCTGGTTCTTCTGCCACCAAAATGGTAGTGAAACAAACAGTGCCTGTTTACAGCTGGAAATAGCTGTGGCTGAAGAGATACAGCCCCAGAAAGATATTATGGGATATTTTATTTCTATGGCTTATGGGATATTTGTTTTGATGTTGTATTTCTGAGCTGATGGGTTCCCAACGCTGCTTCTGAATAGCATTAGTAAGCATTTTTTGGATACAAAAAATAAGGATTTTTTTCTCTTGTGACTGAATGTACCTTACTAAAATTGAAACACTTGCAAGTATACTGAGACGTTCACAAAATGTCTTCCCACAAATTGATACTGCCTGCCTGTGTAAAACACTTCAGACAACTTAGCAGCTAGATAGAGAAAATGAGTGCATAACCAATGTGCAGGTTTCTTCAGAGTTACTTACTTGTCTTTTGTTTCAGGTTGCAACAGCAAATCTTGCATGGGCTTCAGTAGCAATACATCAAGGACAAGTAAGTGTGGCTATTTTTTTCATTTTTTCATTGTGTGACCCCTCCACCAGGACTTAATTAATAGGAACATAGATTAAGATCAAGTTTAAGTGGAGGTCACTACTAAAACATTGATTCAAGCCCCTTTCCTGAACCTGGGAAAAATATGCTAATATATTTGGTGTTCATTGAGCTAGTTTTTCTCTCTTGTAACTGTGGATCAAAGAACTTAACAATCAGTATATTTACTGAAGGAAAAAGAAACATTAACAAAGTAGATAAATAATTGTTGAAGCAGAATTATAAAACCTTTGCAGTTTTCTTGTAAGAATGCAACCTCTGAGCCAACTGGTTACTTTCCCCCTGCCTTGGTATTCAGTTTGAGATTATTAGGTGTTGCTGGCTAAAGCCTACTTTATGCTGCCGTTGCTAGCTGCTTCATGGTCCTGTAACTACTCCCTCTAAGGATGCTTAATGCTGTCCCTAGTTGGGTGCCTAATGAAGCTGCACGCAGTGCAAACTGCTCTAGCAAGCCCCAGCAGCTTTGCTAATAGGTTTTGTTACTTCAGCCAATAGAAGACAGTAACACTGAAACTAAACATATTCCCTCAGCTCACAGATGATGCTAAAATAAGTTCTTCTGTCAGCTCAGAGGAGGAAGTTTGTTACTTTTTTTTTCCAAGGAGACTTTCATATATTTGGCAGAAGACTGACACAAAGCTTCCTGCTTTTCTTTTCTAGTCTGTAATATTTGCCACCTTGGTGCTGGAGGTCATTGACTTTGTTTAGGGTACTCATTCACCCTGGCACATTTAGGCAGAATTAGCTGATGAGACTATTGTACACTAGTAGAGTTGCAACTGTGTGCCGTTGCAGCTTCACTTTGTAACAATGAGTCCCTCTTTAATTGAAATGTTTTTCACACCTAAGAAAACAAAACACGGAAAGCTTACTATAAGCCTTTTAATTGGTCATTTTCATTTCTGTCCCTTCTGCTAAGCAGAAGGCTCCCCCTTCCCAAGTTTTTGCATGAGAAGAATGTAAAAGTTTTGATCTGGCTTTGGGCCATGCCTACCAGGCTCCCAGCTGCACTTTAGGAAGTAGTGTATATCAAGAAGTTGTACCTAGTTACCTAATTATATTCAAGAATAAGGCTTGTGAATGTGTTTTGTCATATTTTGCATATTTATTTATATTTGGATTGTATGGATGAAAGTTATTACTAGTTCTGAGTGATATTTTATCATGTAAAAGGTACAAACAGGAGAGGATTGGTTTTTTGACCTAAGTACTTGCTCTAGTAACAAACACGTGTACAATTACACTTTAAATACAGAGTATGCAATTGGGGGAAGTAAAAATACAGTTCAAAGCTTTGCCTCATTGAACACTTGCCTTCTAAAATGTAGTATGAATGCTACTTTTTGTGTTTATATTCATGCTGATTTCTCCCAAAGTTGAGCATCTATTGTCTGCTGCTTAGCTTACTTAAGCTTGCCTGATGTCAGTCTTCAGTTGTGTCTACATGCTACTTGGTGACCTGGAAAAAAGTGGTAAAAGTATGGTAAGGAAGAAAACAAGCAAAATATTCTACATTATCAGAAAAGCTGAGGGTCTGGATAAGGAGGTGTCATTAAGTTGACTCCATAAACGAATTCAGTGACAGCCTTTGAGGTAGCATGAATGAGTGAAACAATATCTTTGAGACAGCCTTAAGCCTTTAAGACAGCCTTAAATGTTACTTGCATTTGGCAGTTTTAACTCAGCAGCTAGATAGCTAAGATTGAAGCCCAGCACACAAATCCAGCTGTTAATTTTATACAGTGCTGTAACATATACGTATACTAGGAGTGTGGTAATTTTTTTTGATACAAATTAAATGGGTAGATTGTGTGACTTGAGTTTCCCTCTGACCTTAGTGTTCTTTTGGAGCAAATGATAATGTGATCTCTGCTTCCAGGTGTGCCGGGGCCTTGCTAAGCAGACCGAACTGAATGACTTCTTGCTTGATGTATCAAAGTAAGTGTGATTGCACTCAAATCTCATCAATTTATTTTGATGAACTTTTCTAACATGGCTCTTCCAATCTACCCATGTTTTACATTGTAGCTCGCACGCAGGTGTGAAGGCACACCCTGTAGGGTGGGCAAACTTCAGCACAGGGACAAGAATGAATGAAGTGGGTGGTACTGGTGCAGTACTGGTTAAATTTTTTTATTTTGTGGTGGTGCAGAAGAAAATGTAACATCCAATTATACCTTACAGAGTTTGTTTAATGTTTTGGTCTTTTGCATGGGGTTTTTTGCCTTTCCCCTCTTCTGTCAGAGTTAAACATGGGTCTCTTGAGAATTGACAAATATGCTTGCTATCTCTTTTCATGACCTGTTTTAGAAGGCTTGAAAGGACTTTATGAAAAAATAGTTAGCTTGCTTCAACTTCTCCCCCTGCTTTTTGACATGTATGTATACACATACACACATATAAGTATACACCTCTCAGGGATATATTCTTGAAGAGTCAGGGCTGCCGCATGATTGTTCTTCCCCTGCATTTTCTGGAGGGTTATTTTTTGTTTTCGGAGACTGTAACTGCATGTAGTGTGTTTTCTTTTAATTTCTTGAATGTAAGATTAAATTGAAAACACAGTAAGAGCATGAAAGCTTGGGCTTAGACTTACAAAGTCAATTTAGTGTTTTAGGTGACCTGCTCTTCCTACATCCATTTTTTCCTTGTTGCTGCTATTAGCCTCTTTAAATAGTAGAGATAGTCAATAAATGAAAAGGCAAACCAAAGTTGTATTTTCGGTAAATCACAGTCTGTGGTACTTAATAGTATTTTCTCAGACTAGTTGGTTGAAGAATTTTTAAGGACTGATGATACTGTGGAAAAATGAGATGTCTCAGATTTTTGCTGTTACAAACACTTCTCTGGGTCTTGATGAACAATTTTCAAACTGATGAGATTAGAGGACATCCAAGATTCCTATGCCATTGCTCAGGAATGCAGGCAGCCGAGTTGACCCGCCTGGAATGGGGAATGATACACCGCAGGGAGGAGTCTACCCCTTGCAAAGAGGGCAAGCTGGATATATCCAGATGTTTTTCCTAGCTTTTTTCCTCAGGGATGACATTTTTTTAAATTTTAGCTTACGTTCAGAGCCTGTCTCCTAAAGGGCACTCTGATCGTTCCTTTGCCAGAGTGCTCTTATTTTGCTAACATCTGAACTGTGCCAGTTTACCAGAGAACTCTGGATTAATCTAACCAACTATATAGGCTGGCAATTTACTCTTGCTACATAATACTGAGATTGTTTTAAAGAACTTTGTAATGGTTTTTAAATTTTAAGATAAAAATTTTAATAAATACTGCAAATATTTCATATGTATTTCTCTAAAAAAATACCTTTCCTACCTAATTGTCAATTGCTAGAATTGTTTAGATTTAACAAAAAATAAGCCCTATGTTTTGAGCCACAAAATTGGGATATTGTTTAATAAAAACTTACTGTAACTTCATGTAGGTAAAGACTTGCACTGGCAAGAAAATAATTAGTTTCTTCTTAGAAATGATCTGTACCTTTTTTTTTACATGGAAAGAGGGTTTCCTATTCAGTGAGGAAATTGTTAGCATGCAATGTCACTGGGACATGTTCTATAACATTTTAGAAAGGGCATAGTATGCAGTGCTCCACCTCTTCATGTCCCTGACAATGTAAGACTAGCCTATTATATATTTCCTTTCCAGGAGACCCAAACAGAACTGAGCTGTATATATGTTCAAGGCCATGGGACAATGTCTTTCTGTCTGCTGGGAACATTGTAGTCTGAGAGTTATTAAGACTTGGCATGTGGAAGATTTAGATTTCTTTTACTAATAAGTGTGACCTTTATCTTTCAATGTTCTTGACTGTCCTTGGATATTTACCACTTTACTGTTAAACTGAACTGAAATACCTTCCCCCCCTCCCCCCCCCCCCCAAGCTACAAGATCAATCTTTCTCTGCACTTGAACATGATACACCTGAGTTGATAGAGAAGACTCATTAGGAATTTTATAAATTTTGTTGCCTTTTAAATAGAATTAAGGGTTGGATAATGGGACTTGAATTTAGCTGCAATACATAGTTTTCATTAGTTCTCATACATAGTCCTGTATGCATAAACCTAATGAAATATTTTGAAAGCATATAGATAATAAGTATCAGCAATGGAAGAAATACCTTTTTTTTATCATCTTCTGGATTGCTTTTCTTTTTTTGCTGCTTCTTTTAAAATTTTCAGTGTGTAAAGAGTGCCAAAGCATTTTGATACATTCTTGGTGTTGCTCAGCAGGGGCCTATTTAATCCATGGTAGGCAATGTTTGGTAGTCTTTTGTTTTTCTACAGAGAAAATTCTACCCACAATTCCATCATATTAGAATAATGGCTTAAAGGAACAGATCTAGGACCATTATTCAATTCCTTTGTGCTATAGCAAGCCAGTGAGTGATTTTCAACGTGCAGAGGTTTGTCCTCACGTATCAGGCTCCACTGTTAAGCGGTTGTGAAACAAGAGCCCATGACAGCCATTTGAGAAGTGTTTGACTAAATGCCAATATTTACTGACTTCTCTTTCTCTGCAGAACGTATTTTGATAATATAGTTGCAATAGATTCTCTACTTGAACATATAATGGTAAGTTGCTTTTTCACTTCTAAGTTTATTAGTCTTAGTTATTGAAGCCCTTCATTCTCCTTTCCTTGAAGACATTGCTTCATTGAAATATATGAACTGTATATAATGGACACAATACAAGCAGTATTAACATCCCCATATGGAAGAAGGTGGCAAAGGTCAGCTTGATTTTTTTTCATTGCTGCAACAACTTCACAGCTTTCATAAGTAATAACATGTGACTGTCTCTGAACTAAATAGTTACTATTGTGTTATAGAGGTTTGAAAATTGTAACAGAAAGGCTTCTGGTTTTGTTCTTATTTCAGCTTGTTTTATTGATTCCTTTTTCCAAAATTCAATTTGCCACATGCTGCAAAACACTCCTGAAGAAGTTATTGTCTCTAGGAAGGACTAGAGGTCAAACATTACTCCCAGAGTATTTGTTCCAGTTACTGAATGAGATGTGCCAGCCATGACATCCCTTTTGCCTTGCAAAAGTGTTTAAGCCCATAAATAGAGTGAGAGAGTCAATGTTTTATAAAAACCACTGAAACCAAGTGCATTGAAATAACTAAGACTTTTTAATCAATGAATTAAAGTACAGTTCAGAAATACATTATAATTTTCTGAATCAATTTTGAATTCAAAATTATTTCCTGAATAGTGTTTACAAATACATATGCACTGGTATTCTGTAGCACATTTTCAGTGTTTGATATATGAATTACACTTTTTAGCTTTTGGAACATTCATTGTATCCTGAACGTAAATCATAATCAGGTCTGTGATACTATTGTTTCAGTTTTGCATATTCAAAAAATTGCTCTCAAACAGTAATCCTATACTTGCTCCAGTCTTCAAAGTGATATTCTTAGCTAGACTATTCAAAGACAACAAACTTAGAATCCAAACAATATTAAAGTGGTTTTATTTAGAAACTTGAATTAGTAATGGAAAATATTCTGCAGTGTTTGTCTTATTCTAGTTAGTACACAGTCAAGAATTCAGCACATAGGACACGTTTCTGAACATTGACTTTTCCAATTTAAATGAACTGCTTAAAAATAGCTTAACATTTAAAAGAACTGGTGTAATATAACATATGGCATTGAGAACAAATATTGATATTCTTCCCTGTTCTTCCCTATGAATAGAGGTCTGGTGGAAAACACAATTGGCAGTAAAATACGCTTACTCTTTCGTCTTTTCCAACACTTGGCTGCATCATGATTCTGCATTTTAACCTACGTAGATGTTTCATACTCAGCTTCCTTTGTAAGCTGAAGCAGTTGGCTGTTTCTTGGGCCAATGCATTGAATTACGCATTTACACATTTATTGCCATTTTATGGGAGTGTGATTTTATCATTACGTGGCTTATTCTGTGTCTCACAGTAAGAAAAGAGTGGAACTCAATTTCTCTTCACTACTTCACCCTTTGGTGATTGCACTTAAAGTTTGATTTGTTCCTGTAATTATAAAGAAAAGAGAATGGGGACTTTAGCATTCTTTTCATTTTTATTTCCATTAAAATCCCTCAGCAAAGTTAGGGATATTAGGGTGTTTTTGAATATAGAGGCAAAGAGGAGAAGCAAAAGTTCAAGTTGCCTTGCAAATCTTCTTACCAATATGTTTGAGTACTTACAATCAACCTACCCAATGGGTGGTCGCTGGCCTCCCTGTCGACGATGCAAAGCATGCCTTTTGTATTGATATTCCCCTTCAGCCATTGACCTGGATTTGAGCTAGGGCTTTACAGAAATAAGACTTTTTCATCCCATTAACTATTTCTCTCAATTAGTAGTGTTTAAGCAGTTATTTTTGAAAAGCGTGAGTCATGACCAAGGTAAGTTCTTGAGTC
The DNA here is from genome assembly GCA_026413425.1 of Tringa solitaria. Taxonomy (NCBI): domain Eukaryota; kingdom Metazoa; phylum Chordata; class Aves; order Charadriiformes; family Scolopacidae; genus Tringa; species Tringa solitaria. Next base: position 47,849,862 of record JAOXJM010000023.1, read on the forward strand.
ATATGCATTAGAACAGAAAAGTTTTAATTGTGTAAAATCAACAGTGCTGTTGATTTTATAAAGAAATGTGATACAATTTTTGAAGGGATGTAGAGAAGCATTTACTGTACCCCTTGTCCCTTCTGGCATAGTTTATACTCTGTGTTGAGCAAAGGAATAAGTGGTTGAGATCTTTAAACTTCTTAATTCTCTTTGTGGGAAATATTTCACAAAAGTTACCTCTTAGCTTGCAGTCTCCCTGACTTTCTACTGTTCTGGTGGAGCAAAATGGAGTAGAAAGCAACAGAATCATTCCAGCCACAGATTCTGTCAGTATGGGAGGTCTCTCTCCAGCTTTTGTAGAGTTAGTCCAGGTGATTTCTGTGTGGTTCCCATTACACAGCTCAAATTACATGAAATTAGAGTCTCCCAACTAATGATTTATTGTCTCATAGGGTTTTTTGTCTGCCAAAGTCTAACATTTTTATTTACATTAATATGAAATTAAATATTTTAGTTTTTTTATTTATTTATTTTTGAAAGACAAGTGAGAGGGGAAATCTTAATTCATTCTTATGGAAGTCTTGAGGATTCTTAAGACACACCACCTGCATGCAGTGCACACCAAGATGTACTCAGCCTCTTTCTATGGCTGAATGACTAGATAGCTATTAAATACAATTTTAAAAAGATGAGCAAGATCCACTTCAGGTCATGCTCTACCATGCAGTTACTGTGCTTTCTGAGTTGGTAAGAAACATAGGAGACATACCTGAATTGGATAGAGCAGTTTCTTGAATCTGACTATATGGCATCTTTAGTTAACACAGAGACCCTTATTCGAATCTGGTTCACTCTTTCCTCTTATTCTCAGAAAGTCCATGCAGTTGGCTGGCAGTTCGTTTTGCTAAGATCAAACAACATGGTTCAAAGTAAGATAGAGACCATACAAGTCTATTGTTATACCATGGTGCTCCCTTAACTATGGGTGGTAATGTGTGGGCTTTGGTTAGTTCATATAGAACTAGGTCTCAGCTATTGTGCAAGAACTGTTCCTCGCATCTGGAGGGCGGACCCATTTCCTATGCTGTTGTGTAGGGCAGGCCATAATGACAATGATAATTATGACATTTATAATCTACCCTATTTGTTCATTTTTATGTTTTACAGGTACATTTAGCTCCTTTAGAGACAAACAGCAGCCTCTCTGTTATGTCTGTCTTTCCTGTACATTCAACAACAATATATTTGCATTAAAGATAAAGCCAAAAAGCCAAAAATGTTCTTAAGTCTTGCCTTATCCTGTCTATTTAAAATCAAGTAAAGAATAATAACATGTAAACATAGAGGGAAGAAATGTACCATTTTGAAAAGCATTCCTTGTACTTTCAAAAGCTGTGTAATAGGAAAGCCTTTTTTCTTTTAGAAAACATTCAAGTCTCTAAAAGATATTCCCGCATTTCTCAAAGAGAAAAACACTCTAATTTACAACAAAATATGGAATAAAATACACTTCCATTTTTAATTATATCCTAAAAGATAGCTGTGAAGGTGGATACATCTTCAAACAGATTTTCATTATGGATAAGTTCTCAAAACTTTTATCTTCAAAGAACTTATGTTTTTATCAGATAAATTATTGAAGATAATATAGCTCATGATCATTAACTCTAGTTTTGTTTCTTGTCTATAGATATATGCAAAAAACCTGGTGAATGCAGATAGGTGTGCACTCTTCCAGGTTGACCACAAAAATAAGGAGCTGTATTCAGACCTTTTTGATATTGGAGAAGAAAATGATGGGAAACCTGTCTTCAAGAAGACCAAAGAAATAAGGTAAGAGTAGCTAGCAGAAGAGTCCAGTTTCATTACAACTACAGATGTGCAGGCATTTTATTACCCAGTCTCTGTGCCTATCTGCAGGTACCCTGACAATACTTGTCATACTGTGATATCATTCCCACCAGGACCCGCCTCCAGAAGGTAGTACTTCTGGGAATGACATTGCAGTGCCATCGAAACAACGTCTCTGAAGCTATAACGTCACTCCTGGAAATGCCGTCTTCCGGAGGCGGTCCTTTTGGAAATCATGTTGGGAAAAAAACAGAGGTGTTCTGAGGTAGGTAAAGGTGCAGGTAAAGATGCACCTAATCCATAGTCTGCCAGTATGGGACTTTTTTTCCCAAGAGGGGTTCCCAAGAGGAATTGAAATTTGTGAAATTCAATCACATTCAAAGCAAAGAAATCACAATTTGTACTACTTACGGATGTACTAGGCATATGTAGAATCTAGTGTGGACTTGTTGTTGGTTTTGAAGATTTCAAGTCCAGTAACTTAATTTTACTTTTTCCTCATGTGAATTTAGATTATTTTAAAACTATTAAATAATTGTGATTCTGAAGTGTGCTTGAAGTGGTGAATTTGAAAATGTATGTGGGCTTGTAATGAATACATAAGATTCTCTGCCTAAAGATGTGTATTTCTGCTTCATTTCACAAGTACATAATTTTTATGCATATACATGTTTTTTTAATGAAAAAGGCCAAACAAAAAAATTATGAATCCTCAGTAGATACAGATGAAGATTTTCAAAGACACACAGATTTTAAACCTGCAGCTTCTTAAAAAGAAATGTATGACTAAATATCCTGCACTAAAATTTTGATGAAATGCTCAGCATAGATTTTCTCAGAAATTCTTTTTCATTTTGTCCTTATACTTTTAAAGTTCTAGGCTGATATGAGATGTGATTCATGTCTTCACTTAGACTCCTTTAGACAGACTCACTCCCACTTACTACATTGTGTGAGTGAGAAGGGAAGGAGTCAAAATTGGTGCAATTTACATACTGACAAGCAAGGAGGTGGTGTAAATTAAAGAAGGTGGCCTGTTTGAACATACACTTCCCTACTCCTCCTTGATAATTGTTTTTCATGCTTATATCTTTCTCTGTTTTCTGTATGAAAATTATTGAAATGGTGACTCTGTGTGTAAGGGTGTGAGCCATTTCACGGGTGCTGTATACTGAACGAGAAGTGCAGCTTAAATACCTCTAAGAAAGTGACACTGAGTCAGTCAGTCATCAGGAAGGAGCCTTAAGTTGGTGTGATGTACATATCATAACGAACAGCAAAAGAAAGTAACTTAAAATCAGGTGTGCAGGGTGAAATCCTGTCAGATTTGTCACTAACTTCAGTGGGGGCAGGATACTACTTGAGTACATTTTGATCTGAAAGTGTTCCACATGTGATTCTTTCTAATTATTTTTCTCCACAAATTCTTTTGTGCTTGTGTGTCATAACTGTTTTATGTCAAAGAATTAAAAATTATTTCCTCGCAAGACAGACTTGGAGTTTTTTCTGATTCAAATCCAGGATTGTGTTTAACTTTCTTGTGGTGATTAAGGGATGCGGCTACTACCATGGCATTGTTTGCATGTCATAAAATGAAACAAGCTAGTTATTCTGAAGTGTACATGACAAACGCATATTATGTTTAGCTTTGAAATTTCTACTGGTATTTTCCCTAAGTTTATTTTACCAAATCCAACTGCCCTACCTAACAATCCCCACAAAAAATAAAAATGAAGTTCTGTATCACCTATGATGTGTTTAAAGAACATGCGATATTCTTAATATGGAGAATATTCATTAATATTCATAATATGAATATGTAAAATCAATGATATATTCAATAATTGTAGACATAAATTCAAGTCTCAGGTTATGTACAAATGTGTTGTTTATGAAGCATAACTC
>JAOXJM010000023.1:47856749-47880038 GCA_026413425.1 Tringa solitaria
TGGCTTTCTTATACTTAGTTATACTTAATGACATGTGAACAAATTTTATCTATCAAGGATGTAAAATAATACCTACTCAGAATGGTAGTATTTTCCTCAGGCATGGGTAGCTACAGTAGTTGCTTTAAGCATTAGTTTATACCTAAGGACTGTAGAGCAAGCTTGCTTTCTGATAGTCCCAAGTAACCTACAGCTCAGAGCCGGCTGAGCCGGAACATTAGTAGTTAAAACCAAATACATGATCTCATCCCCTTGCATATGTTTTAGAATGAAAGACTCATCTCATTCCTGGGATTTTTTGGATTGTGTATTTTTTTGGTTTGGGGGTGGGTATGAGGTTTGGGTTTGGTTTGTTTGTGAGGTTTTTTTGGTGCATATGTTTTGTGCATCTGCCTGTGTTTCTTGGAGGAGGGTTAAATAGATACAGATCTCTAAACTTCTTAAGATAATTCAGCGTTATGAATCCCAGGTGCTAGAGTTTAAAGTTGCAGCCTAAATTTGCCTACTAAATTAGCCTAAATGGGACTTCCCATCCAGCCTATCTGAAGGCTTTCTCTGAAAAAAATCAGGTATTTCCAGCTCCCAAGGGTCTGCTGTGTGCTGAAGACGTACCTCTATCTGTATTTTATCAGTCAGTCCCCACTCAACGTTAACACCAGGACTTCTCTCCTTTTTTATCAGTTTCTGGCACAGGGCAATAAATTCTACTGTAGTGACCAGGTGTCTAAAATCAAAACTCTATGATAATGAGTCACAAAAATCTAAGTTGTCTTCGTAAACCTGATCTTCAGAGCTCGCTCCCTCCTGTCAGGCACTGAGCATTGTAACTTGTGAGCGAGCAAAGCATGCAAGCGTATGCTCAATAGGGGCTGCTTACAGTTAATGTTCATTACATGCTGAAGTGACTTGCTTGAAAGCCAGAGTATTAGCAGCTTGCAGGATTACACCCTAATAGAAGCTTATTCTTTGCAATACAATTTCTTGTGCTTTGTTAGATGATATTATATAACCCACCTCCTCAGCAAAAAAATGTCTTTTACTTGCAAAGATGACAGGTTTCATTCTAAATTATATTAACATCCTTTAGTTCAAGCAATCTGAATACATTTAACCATTTTCCAAGCAATTCAGCTACCTTCAGCTCTCTTGCACCTGCTGTGCTGCTCAGTAAGCCACGTATGCGCAAGCGTTTAGCTAGGTTCAATGGAAAGTAAATAAAAGACTTGCAGCACAGCAGGTGCAGGGAAAGGGGTTAATTAATAATCGAAGGACAAGCAGTTCTGCTGAGCGGGTCCCTAATATTAGGCCTAAGTGTTGATATCGGGAGAGGGCAGAAGTACTCAGCTAATGAAACATAAAAAATGCAGTGTTAAATGTTTGATTTTTGAAATTTGGGCATAATTTCTATTAGCCAGTAAAAGTCGATTTATTCCTCTATCAAAATTAGAGAGAGTGTCAAGAAATCTGTGACAGAAATTATTGAAATAAAGCAGCTAAATATATTATTTGAGACATCATCTTTACAATTCCTGGGAGGAAAGTCTGGTATATTTCAGGAGTGCCTGTAGAGCTCTTGTCATCCCTGAAGAACAATGATTTTTGTACATTACTTGAGCAAATGATTCTTAAAGAAGTTTCTATTAACTAAACAAAGACAAAGTCTAACCGAAGGTTAATGGTTGGACTCGATGATCTTAAGGGTCTTTTGATCCGTTTTCATTGATCTTAGCAGAAATATGTTTGCTTACATTGCTGGAAAATACAGCCTGTAAAGTCAGTTTTTTGTGTGTATTCAGAAACACGTGTATGCTGTAGAATATACATTACCTGTCGTTTCCACTTGCTCGTAGTAAGAATGGAAAGATGTTTGTCCTTACTAACCTGAAACTTTCTTCTTAGATACCACTTTGATATCAGTCCGTATGAGGATGTCTGGCCTGCCATTTTTGTCTACATGGTTCACCAGTCCTGTGGCACAGCCTGGTATGAAATATATGATTTATAGCTTTAATTCTGTAATTTATGTGTTTGTTTATTAGGAATTTTTGAGTTCATTATTTTCTAATTCAAGTTTTTATTTTCTTTGGAGTTTATTTACTATGGTCTGTACAGGGCTGTAATAAGCAGACGGGATTTCTTGTCCCAGCTTCTTAGTCTTCAGTTAATAAAATTTGGAAACATCTTGGTAAAAGAACTCAGGATATGATCCAAACAGTTGTCCTTCCAATATATAGAAGTATTGTTTGGTTCAGAGATGGGATTTGCTTTCAGACAGAAGATAATGATGATACTTAAAAGCACTCTTGCCAAAAAAGACAGAAGGTCCATGAATACTGATTTTTCAAATCTATGGTTGCTGAAATTAATATAGTATATGGTTATAGTAATCTAAGTTTAGATCTTGCTAAATAAATCAATTATCGACATCATTGTGCATTAATTACAGAAGTGAAGGTTTTTATGATGAAATGTTTCATGTATTGTCCTTTCTCTCAGTGTCCGTTATCATTACCATGTAGTCTCTTGGCTAAGTGAATCCCATTGCTGAAAGAATAGAGCTGGGAAAAAATTTACAGTTGGGCAGTTGAAAGGAGAAATATCTCCCTGCATAAAGAAGCAGCATTTGGGAAACATTTGCTGGTGACTATTCAATCTTAGTAGCTGGATGAGTCTCCATTCCCTCAAGGCATACAGAAAGACCTGAGCATCTTTCTTGTGTCTTCAATACTGTGCAGTGAGTGACTGTTGTAAATACAGTTCTCTACTGCTCAGTGTAGTTAGCTTGTTTCCATTTCTGAATGAATGGCTGTGGATGCAGGATTGGGGTTCAAATTCCCAGCTAAATTCATAGAATCACAGAATTGTCCAGGCCGGAAGGGACCTCCAAAGGTCATCTAGTCCGGCCTCCCCACAGTCAGCAGGGACACCCCCAACTAAGTTCTGTTCTTTTCCCTGTCTGTCTCCCAGTCTCTTTCTTTCAAGGTGTAACTTTGATGGCAAAGTGTTGATATTTTTCAAATGAGTATCAGCTTTCACATATAAAGTTAAAGAAACTTTTGCTGAGTTTCCTCATTTAGCAAAAAGTGAGGAAAATATTTGAAGAGAAGGCTGTTGTGACTGAATTTGTATTTAATTTCTGAAAGAACAAAACTTCTCAACCCTCTGAAAAAAGTACAGCTATTTTAAGACTAAAATTTGGGGTTTTTTAATATGATGAGGAGTAAGATTATGCCTTTAAGTTTACACCTATGTCATATGTAACTGTCCTGTCCAGGGAGGATTTTGGAGAAAAATCTATTGATACTTGCTACATGTTCTTTGCTCTCATGAAGAAATAACCTTTTACTGATTTAATCAAGTATACGAAATGCAGCAGTGTAGGAAGGAATAGTGTTCTACATTGAGGTATCATTGGTAATGATTTTCCCCTTGGCTACAACTGTACTGACCCGTAGTTACCACTGAGTTTATATTGGACGTAGATGGGAGTGACTGTTGTGATACTCTGAATTATGATGTACTATTTTAAACAGTAATTCTAACAGTTTTCTGGAGCTGTCCGATGTAAATCTACAGAATTAAGAAAGAAACCGTAAAATTTTTGGGAAAGACAATATGCCTCCATTTTTACTAACGGCAGATTAAGGCTAAGAAGAATAATTACCTTGTTCAGCACACAACCATAGAAATATGTTTTTCTATCTAACTGGTTCCATATAGTGGAAACATTTACATTTTTATATAGAGCTCGGAGACATTCAGCCTTGTTTTCTTAGCCCACATGTACTGCAACACTAGAACATTAATGCCACTTCCCTGAGATACCCAAGAAATTATCAAAATGGGGAACTTAAAAAAAAAAGTCAAACCACAGTAATAGGGGAAAAAATAAGAATAAAGGAAAACCGATCTTTTTCTTGAGAGAAAAAGTCTATGACTTGGGACTTTGGCATCTTCAGTTCAGTTCTGGGCTCAAAGTATAGCATTCCTTTTTTACCTGGGGGTTTTCACCTAGGGATCACCTACTTGGATTAGGTATATCAGAAAATTTTACCTGAATTTCCCATCTGTAAACAAAAAGTATTCAGCTTGCCTTCCAAATAAACATCAATAAACAAAGTCTATTAAAGATTGTGCAGAGCTCTGGTACTATAGAACATGAAGTCTCTCAGAAGTATTTTTGGTGAACATATAAACCAACATAACAATTATTTTATTACTGCTTTTTATTATTACCTTAGTGAAAATACTCTTGATCATAAATTAATTTTTCTTGTCTATATTAATAGCAAAAATAGGAAAACAATTCTTTAAGAAATAATTCCATAAATGCTATAGATTTGGGTCATTTTCGTGGTGGACTGGAAATTCCTTAACAAATATTGTTTGGTGAAAAATGAAGAAACAGTGAAATGTGAATTTCTGGACATTTGGTCAAACTGGAAAAAAAAAATTGAAGTCTTGGTAATTCTTTTATTCACGATGTCATTATGGAGCATTTCAACTTCTATTCAAAACAACTTACGCATTTGGCATTTGACTGAAATTTTAATTTGAGTAGGATTATTTATTCTGTGTCATTTACTTAAAACCTCCTATTTTTCTATTTTGATCACAAATTATGTTTTGAAATGGTCCATTAGATGCTGAGTTTCACTATTTGGCAGGTTGAATAGATAACAGTTTAAAGAAACCACACTTCAAGTTTCTAGGAGGTTATGCGATGGTGTTGCCTGAGATGGGTAGCTTGACTTGTGTTCCAGAACTTTACAGACTAAACTAAGAGCATTGTCAGGTGTCCACTCTCCTCTGTCCTTGCCAAAACTTGAATGACTCTTGTAATCAATGAGTCATCTGCAACAAGAGTCAATCCTAGCAAGAAGAGTAAATCCAAGAGCATCCTTTATCCTCTGTTGGTTATTTTTCCCATTCTTATTTCTTGTCTTTGACCAAATTAATTTCTTTCTAGCTTTGAACTTGAAAAGCTATGCCGATTTACAATGTCTGTAAAGAAGAATTATCGCCGTGTGCCCTACCACAACTGGAAGCATGCAGTTACTGTCGCACATTGCATGTATGCCATACTTCAGAACAACCAGGGGCTTTTCACTGATCTAGAGGTAGGTGAGATTATTGTATTAGTTACCAGACCTCATCAGAAGTATCAGCCATCATAGAAGTACATTTTCTATGCTAGAGTTTTGCTGTCACCTTGGGCAGAGTGTATATAAAGATCCCTGCAGAGGAACAGATGTGAGTGGAAAGCCTGAAGAAGAACTATTCAGATTCCTCATTGTAGTGTTTCCTTCCCATTTTTCGGATTTGCCCACTGAAGATGCAGCAGCAGATTTGCTATAAATTCATGTACACATTTTGAGGTTCTCCCCATTCTGAATTTATGGCAGGTGCAACTGTATATCATCAGTACTATGTGAAACTTCTGACTGGAAGAACCTGTTTTCAATTGTGTATAACATTGCCAAATACTAGCCATTTGGGCTGCAATTTTCCAAGCTCCCTGACTTTCTCAAGCTGATTCATTTGGGGAAACTTCAGTTAAAATTGTTTGGCTCTTCTAAAGAAACATGCTAGTAGAAATCAAGTTTTTGTTCAGTGTGTAATAGTAAAATGAAATTTGTTGAAAAGGTCTAGTTTAGGGACTTGAAAATTGACACTGAAATAGGAAAGTGGCATTTGGCAGGCATGTGCTGAAAGTTGGCAAAGCTATACAAGTTTGAAAAAATTAGTATTTCTTTAACAACAAAAATCTGTGGATTGCAGCCTCAGGGAATATTTAAAGCTCTGATAATATTCAGTACTAACCAAGTAGTAAGCCCATCTTTTTGGAGATTCAGAGTAAGACAGGGAGAGCAAAAGAAGCACCTTTTGAGAGATGGAAATAGCCTTTGTTCCCTGCCAAACGCCAGCCACCCTTGACCTGATTGAATGCCTATGTTCTAGCTCTTTCTAACAGTCTCCTTTCTAGAAACTGGAGATGAGTCCAACAAGAATACAGGAAACTGCTGGATTAAATTTTGGGGAACTAGGATGGGCTGGTCTCAGGTGACGAATGATGACATTAGATAGACTTGATAGACTTAGAGATGAGAAGTACGAAACACTGAAAAGGGGACTCTGGTCTAGAGACAAATAGATCTAGCAGCGGATCCAGTGGTCATAGAGTTGGGATCCAAGGAAGGACAATAGGTACAAGGTCAAGAGCACTGGGGTTAGGCATTTTATAATCCTGAAGGACTGAGACAAGAATGACTTCCTGGGACGTGGAGAATGGGAGAAGCTAGGCAAAGAGAACCATTTGGTACAAGGGACAGACTGATGAGAACTGTTAAGACCAGAAAACACACAGGTTGTACAGGATGCAACAAGAGAATTAAAGTTGGGGGTTAAGGACAGAAAAGCTTATGCCCACTAGATCTAACATATAGCACACAGGATTCTTAGACTCAAATTTCTTTTGCCATCAGAGACTGTTTTTCAAGTCTATTGATTACATATTTTGCCCCTCCTGATACTAATGAAAAGCAGATAGCAGCATCCTACAGCTATTACTGCATGACTTCAAGTAACATAGGTGTGTGCTATGTTCCTAAGGGTTCCATTTCCACTGAGGATCTGTGTGGAGATGTGATGCTGCATCATCTGTTTTAGTAGGTGGTTTTTAAGCATGCACTTCACAAGATGCAGTATTAATATCATTAAAAATAAAAATGAAGGTTTGAGAATAGAAGTGAAGGTCTCAAAATCAGAAATACAGTTAAGGTTGCTAGAACCTTAATTCTGCACATTGTGAATTTGTGATAAAATATTTAGTTACATCATTGTTTGCCATTTTTCCACAGAATCATGTGCCTCGGTACAGTATACAGGTTGGATGTTACTCATTTAATAGGTGGTTAATAAGTATTCTTCTTCTGCTTCATTTTTTAGCCTTATCCTTGTTTACTGAACATTCATCAGAATCAACTCTAAGAGAGAGCTGTTAAGTCTATAAAGACATTTTTGTGGTACTCCATGCCAACAGAGACTGCTTCACAAACATTAATGAACGTGTTTTCGAAACACACCTGCTGTGTGAAAAACTTTTGCAAGTGTTCCTGTATTTTGTGTGTTGAAAGAGAGATTTCAGGGACTCCATTTCTTCAGGATGTTAAGATTTAATTAAATAAATAAAAAATAAATCAGTTACTCTCTTATTTTGTTTACAATTGCTGTTGTCCAGCATTTCTCTAGCTCAGATTAGTGACTTCCTAGAAAGAGTTTTACCTACGAGGCTTGTTCAAGTGTCTTCGAGGAGTGTTACAGGGGCAGGTATAGCATTGGACTTTGGCGCAGTTGCCTTGACCAGGAGATCATAAATATTATGTACTTCCTTTCCCTCAATAACTGCCCTTTTCTTTTTTTTTTCTTTTTTTTTTTTCAATAAGCATGGTAAGGATTCAGTGAACGACCAGGCTATCTGTTTAAAACTTGGATTTCTCCCTGAAGAAAAATCCCTCCAATAGGATGTGATTTTGCAACAATGTTTTTTAAAATTCATAATATATAAAAAGTTTGAATTACAATTGGACCAAAAATTTTAATTTAGTGTGTCCTCACTTTTGTGTTTCTTGCAATTTTAAGGATGGTTCTACATGTGATTTTTGAAGGCACTGTAAGCCTAGTGCAACTCTTACAGTATTTTGAGGAAAGAGTGACATCTAGGGGCAGAAAATACATCTTACTTTTCATATTTATCTCAATTTTTTTTTGTAGCGAAAAGGTCTTTTAGTTGCATGCTTGTGTCATGACCTGGATCACAGAGGTTACAGCAACAGCTATCTTCAGAAATTTGATCATCCCTTAGCTGCTCTCTATTCCACATCAACAATGGAACAGCACCACTTCTCGCAGACTGTGTCCATCCTGCAGGTAGGATTATTGAAGTTGTATCTTCTGTGCAGTAGGCTCCAGTGGTGGAAATAGGAGTCACATCATTATCCAGTAGATTTTCTGAAGCATGCTTAATTTAATTTGTGGATTGTAGTGCTCGTTTAGAAGAGTGGTAGATTTATTACAGCAAGATGGGTTCCACAATTAGCAGACCAAGCATTAAATAACAGTACAAAACATAGCTTTCTCAAAATCTTGATGTTATAAGAAATATTGTGTATTTGAAGGTCTTTGCTTATGGACTTCCTGTGGAGCTTTTAGCTTCTGGATTAATGAGGTTTTTTCCTATGACCATATGGAATAGGAACTTCAAAAATGAAAAATCAGTTTCTTACTTGCTAGATACTTCCAGTGTAATGTGCTTCAACAAAATTGTCAATCATCCTGAAATTCTGAATAAAAACTCAAGTGCTAGCAAAACTTTGCATAAGAAGTTTGAAAACCTGCTGTAATAAATTCTGTGAACATTAAATGTGTGGCATGATGGAGGAAATGATAATTTTACAGGCATGAAAAGTTTAAACTTGGTTCATTATGTTATCATGTGCTTTTTTGTTATTCAGCAATTTGAAATAAAAATCAACTGAGTAAGGTATTGTATGAAAGAAAACTCATAAGATAGGATAATGTGTCTGTATATTTGATGAGTAGAAAACTACAAGAAAGCATGCAGACGCGTTTCGGGAAATCCAAGTGTGCTACTGACACAGATATTTTCTCCTCAGTGAAAATTTTTTTTGTGCTCAATTAGAAAAGTGAGAACTATCACCTGTGAAACTACTGCCAGTCCATAACATACTTGTGCACACTGGTTTTAGTTTACCATATATGTGCTCAATGCACAGCCTTACCATGCTACTGTGCCACTAATTCATTGTTAATTTTTCTTTCTTTCTGGTCTTTCAGGGGGAAGATAGATATTTTCTTAAATACCTAATCACCTTTTAGGAAAAATACATATTCTATATTGTATTCAGAAGCACATCTTGTGATTATGGTTTTAGGTATCATATACATTTCATCAGAGAATGGAAACTTTATGTCTGAATGCTCCTCCATGTAGGAGGGTGTAATTGAATCCTTCAGTGGTGGTATGGCATTAGATTTTTAGTATTCGTTCTTCGTGTGAGTTTGTGCACAGTGAGCAAGTTCCTCAGTCATTAACACTTCTCTGTCCCGCTATGGCTACGTGAAGCAGACTTCTGTCATTCTTCAAAAATCATTTTGCATTTTTCCTGCAGAAATGTTGTAACTGGTGAAAGTCCCATTTGCCGAGAGGGCAGGAAACCCTTTTGCTTCTCTACTACCTCCTAGCTCTGGCCGTCACTGTGAGTGAGGAAAGAGAGAGAGGGCTGTAGAGTGCATTCAAACACTGCCTACCGGAGGGCCCATAGGTGGTGATTAGCAGCAAAGGCAGATTAGAGCAGCCTTTTGGACTTGCTGGTTTTTGTTTGAATCAAAAAGCTTTACTAAATTCCTGCGTTGTTGAAAAAAAAAAAAAAAAAAGCTAACCAATCCACCAAAACCTTTAGGGTTTATCTCAATGAGTTTTAATTTTATGTTAGTAAACTGCAGTACTTTTCACTGTTTGAAACTTTATAGCTGCTTTGCTCATCCATCTGTACTTCTAGCCTACACCAAATTTATCAATACAGAGGATTCTATTCACTAGCTTTAGCTCAGCAGGGAAAGAATAAAATCTTAGGAGCTATACTTTGTATGTGCTACTCGAAAGCCTAAGTGACATGCTCAGAAATGGCAGCTTCTGTCAGTACTTAACAGAATCAGTTCTTTTCTAGTAGTATGAACAGAAGCTGTCACAGTGGACTTTCTGATAGCACAGCTTCTAAAGCCTAAAGAATAGAATCTAGATTAATTCAAATATCAGAGCAAATAGCCTTTTCTAGTAGATTAGGCAGCAAGGTTGGGGAGGAAAGTGTCACCAAAACCCTGAATCCTGAAAACTAGTAGTAGTCACTTCCTGCTCCCAAAGTGTTGATGGTGGGTTAAAATGTTCTGAATTTTGTTTTGTAAACATCGTGTTCTATGACTTAGGAGTCTGTCAAAGGAACATTGAGACATAGACGGATGTATTTTCTATTTATTATTCACAATAAATCTACTTGTCCAAGTAAAAATGTTGGAAAATGACGTTTATGTTCCGGATGGTGAGAGAAACCAAGCTTATTTGTACCATGGAGGATTTATTTTGAACAAATTATGTAAATACTTGACAAAAGTCAGGGAAACTTTTTATGAGCTTCAGCCCAAATGTCAATTAAATGTCAAAACACATCTGCATTTGATGTATTTTAATAATATTTTCTATTTGTGAATGTGCACACCTCAACCTGACTGGCTTATTCATTCTTATTTTATTCTGTTTCCTCTCAATAGTAGGAAGAATTTTGACAAGTTGTTTTCCAAATCTTAGAGACAGCGAATAGTGTTGACTTTTCAAAATGGTATATAGCTTCATGAGTGATCACAGTACATGGATATTGTCAGTTAAATGTGCAAAAATACATAGTGGAAGTTGAAAAGAGATGACAGTGGCATGTTGCCAGAGCCTCCATAGTGGAAACCATTGTCATTGGTCTATGAGTCAGTCAACTCATGGTTGAACAAAGCAGCTTTTTCCCCCTGAATGTTCATATACATTAAAATACTGTAATTAACTTTATTTCTATAGAGAAAATTGTATCAATAATTGCAGCAATTTCAGGCATTTCATTTGGAAGACTATGAAAACAGAATTATTTTAGTACTTCAACTTGGATATTTCCTTATCCATATTTTATGTTATGCAGTATCAAAATTGTAGTTCAGAGTGAATCAGACACTCAGTTTACCAATTTGGCAATGCAGTACTCTGGATTAGGATTGAATCATGTGTTCCCAAACTAATACTGTCTGGGAGTGCTGTGTCTGTAGTGCTTATAAATCAGGGAAGAAAAAGATAGCATTTTTCTCTGTTAATACATTTAGGCTTCAGAGGAGTAGCCCCAAAACCAAATCAGTGGTTTAGTCATAGGTTTCATGACTGTATTTAAAAAAGAAAGATAAAAATGGGAATTTCAGGCTGTCAACATTTGAATTTGCAACAAAAATTGTCATTGGGCTGTAAAACCATTGTAATCTGTCTGGTGAAGGAAAGACTGAAATCATCTCAGAATTAGAGCTTGTGCTTTTTATTGGTTTTTTACTTTTTCATAGCTGGAAGGGCACAATGTCTTCTCCAATCTGAGCTCCAGTGAATATGAGCAAGTACTTGAGATCATCCGGAAAGCCATCATCGCCACAGACCTTGCCCTGTATTTTGGAAATAGAAAACAGCTTGAAGAGCTGCATCAGGCGGGAGCATTAAACCTTAAGAACCAAGCACACAGGTAAAGAGGCAAACCGGTATTAATTCACTATGGCATTAGTCCCAGAAAGAAAAACCTTATTTTTGCAAAAGAAAATTCTGTATACACAGTAATTTTCTTAAACGTGAGATTTCTAAGACCAGTTGTGTGTAAAACTCCAAGTATGTAACAGTAATTTCCAGTGTTTTATATTTACATGTCACTGCCTTTGGATGTCATCTACACACTTCAGTGACAGATCATCTGCAGAGGAAAGTTAGTGCACAGGCAGTGAAATGGTGGAGGAAAAGGATATAGTGCAATAATTGCTTAGTTTTATTTTAACGTCAGTATTTTTATTACTCTGTCAACATGGTTTTTTTGGAAAGAATTCTGGTCAGATCTCAACCTTTATGAGTTAAGATAGCAGCAAGTTTTAAAAGTATACAAGTGCACATACTCATATTCATAAATACATGACTGTCCATATAAGCAAAACATATTGCACTCTGGATGAGACATGTGTCTCATGCTTCATTAAAGTGCTCATGCAGCCCTTCATGAATCCTATCATTAATCTAATGTGGTGAAAAATTAGAGACGTAATATGGGAAAAAATTGAGTCGTGATTCTGATCTCTTTTCAGAGGGAACTTTGGTACTTGGGTCTTCTTTCTGAGGAGTTTTACAGGGTTTTACCAGTGGTTTTGAATAAATTATTTCAACGCTCCAGGAAGGGCAGTTTTTAAAAGCTTATTTCCCAGTGTGGAACTGAACCTTGTCAGACTTGAATAAACCTCAACATCTTAAAAAGACAAAGATGTAGTAGTTCCCGATAATTTCAGAATGAAATTTACCAGAAATCTTGATTTACCAGAAATCTTGGTTTATAAAATTTAAATAAGATCACAACTATCTAGTGTGCAATTGAATATTCTGTTTGTATTTTTTTATCTTGCCTGCCCTCAGAGCATTTTCGATGCAAATACCATGTGCCCAAAGCTAGGACATTAGTTTGTAATGTGGCTAAAGAATCCAAGACTTGTAGTTGGTATCTCTGCATGCAATGGAATGCTAAATTTGGTCCTTACGTGGCTGATGAATCCTCTTTCTTAACTCAGGGGAATTGCACTTTGCCATTTATCTATTGATTATGTTATGTATTTATATGTTTTCCTTGGTATATTTGTCTGTTGGTACAGTTTTAATGATTGTCATCATATTTGCATGCAATTTAGCAAAATTGTGTGCTTTTCCCATGAAATAGACATTATTAACAAAGGTGTAGGTGTCCTTAAGTGTCATCTTAAATTCTCCATTGGGTGGAAAACACATGAATTCATTCATTAATTTGCCAGTTTTCTTTATAAGACTTAGATTCATAAACCATAGGTTTGGATAGTAGACAAATCCTAGAAAACTTTTTAAATAAGAGGTTTTTTGTGTGCCTTATTCTAATAATGATTATAATCTTACTGTTGGTGCTCAGGTATTCTGTGACCAGATTTGTCAGTGTATAGGACAGAATTACGTGTCAGATTCTTGTTCTGTCGGGGTTAGAATTCATTCCAACAAAGAGTGACAGGATAGCCTGAGACAGACTCGGAACTAGTCTTTTCCTCTTTTTGGAGCACATGTGCCTCTCTTTTTAAAAAACAGAAAGAAATGCAGCAGCAGGATATGCCATTTTTCTTTTTATGGACTTGTACTGTATTTTCAGAAATTTAAGGAGGGGCATGTGAGCATTTTAACAGGCAGGCATTCTTGTGTACTTTTCTATGAATGTGATTGTGTAGAGGATAGTCAATGAACTCTGGTTGCAGACAACACAGGGAATGCTACAGGGAATATAATTTCCAATTTGTATGATGCCTTGCCAGTGAGTGAGGAAGAAACAAGCAAGGCAGGAGAAATTTTGTAGTATATACACTTTGCTGCTGATTGACCTGAAGAAGGGCAAATAAAAACTTTGTAATGTGACCATTAATTCTTTACCAAACTTACAATTTAATGTAATTTTATTGTAGGGATAGAGTGATTGGTCTGATGATGACGGCTTGTGATTTGTGTTCTGTAACAAAGTTGTGGCCAGTTACCAGACTGACAGCCAATGATATATATGCGGAGTTCTGGGCTGAGGTATGTGTGTTTCTTTCTGTTTACTGTCTTTTCTTTATAAATGGAAGTATCCAGGAAGAAAAACCACCATAAGTATTGGATATCTTAATGTGCTTGTTTTAAAAAGTGTTCATTGGTGCATGCATATGTTTTGTTGTTTACTCTGAAGATATTTAAAGAATTAAGTTGGCTTCCTAATTTTCAGGCAACATTTTTTCTCTCTGTTAAAAATGAATTTAGAAAGTGAGTCCTAACATAAAGTGACCAAGCAACAGAACACAGAAGAAAATCTGTAAAGTTTTTTAAGTTACTAACTGTAGTTTTGGAAGTATCTATTTGTATTCTAGAAATCCAAAATATGAAACACACTTACAAAGCTGTAGTATGAGTCCAGAAATGCTTCAGAAACTATGACAAACCTTAAAATTGTTCTCATCTCACCATTTGAATCTTTTTGTGAGCCAGCTCAACAACTGCGTTGTTGAGAGCGCTGATTTTTTAATATACTGAAAGTTACTCCGCAGATAAGATGTACTGAGAATTGAAACAAGGCATTGAGCTGTGCTAATGTAATCATGTTCATAAAGATTCAATCTCTCGCGTGTCTTACGCTGACTAAATGTTATAATCATTTAATTTTTAAAGTGGAAGTGACTACTTTAAGGATAAGGAATGAATTCTGAGGGTGTTACATAGAGTTGATTATGCAGTTTTAGAAGATACGCTGTATTTTCAGTACTACTATTGAACATGTGTATCATAAAGTGTTCTTTTTTGTTATGTGTCCTATGGAAGTCTGCAGAATTCAGTGGGATTATTTCTGTTTTACATGGGTATAAAATGGAAATCAGGCCCACAGAGTTGTAGCATGCACATAGCGTGGAGATTGTTGTCCTGCCTGTTGCATGTTGATTATGAAATTCAAAATGTGCATGGCTTGAGGGTGTTTTTTTATTTACACGTTCTCATTCTCTTAATTATGAACAGCTCAGACTACAATATAATATGTGAAAAATGCAGGCTGTATAAGCTCAAAGATCTAGATCAGTACTTTCTGAAATGTCACCACTGGAAAGTGAATAGTCTTATGGGTGATATAATGGAGGTATAATGTTGATGTAACTTATGAAATCAATCCTTCTGGAAATCATGTATGTGTTTGCATATACTGAGCACAAGAAAACACTCGTGTTTCTAGTGCATGCGTTCCATCTAAGTGTAATACTTTTTTACTGTGAGGGTGGTTTACCAGTGGCTTTGGAGTCTCCATCATTGGAGATATTCAAAACTTGACTGGACACGGCACACTTCTCTGGTTGATCCTGCTGGGGTAGGTGTGTGGGGTGGATTGGGTGGTTCGAAGAGGTCCCTTCCAACCCAAACCATTCTGTGATGCCTTTTTCTTTCAAGGTGAAATGGTAAATGTAAATCCGAACTTTGTTCATGAGCTTTGGGTTTGGGCATAATCAGTCAGAGGCAGGGCAGCTTCCTCAAAGCTCTGACTTTACATGTCTCTCAGGCACTTGATAGCTTATGTTAATCAAAGAGCTTAAAATTATGTAATGCTAAGTAGTTTAGTATTGAGGTTCTCATCACTGAGACTATGGCAGCTGCAGACAGTCTTGGATCAATCAATTGCTGTACTTCAAGCAAATGGAAAAAAATTTAATATTATTTACTCAGGAATGGAAAAAAATTTAATATTATTTACTCAGGGTGCATAAAAACAAAATTTGCTTACAGTTCCTAAATAATCAACTGAATATCTGTGCTTGGAATTGTTACATGCATCTTATTTATCAGCTGAGGAAGGAGGCCTTTTCTTTTGTTTATTTCCACAGTAAAATGAGGCTAGATTCTAGCCTCTCTAACTACTTGGAGAAAGAAATAATGTGATGCGAGAGGATAGTACAGACATCAATTCAAAAATAACTTACTAATTACAACTCTTGGTTTTAATTGAGAAGGATCATAGTTAATAGGTGGTGTTGAGGCCAAATATGTGAGAGGGAATTGACTTTCAGAAGCCCCAATCTTTTCTACCCTCAAGGTAGTTGCAAAGCAGTCAAACAGAAAGATATTCTGCTCAGACCAGAATCAATTTATTATATTGCAAACTTCTCTTTAAGTAAAGGTGCCAAAATCCTCCCTTGGAAGGCTCATTGGCATTTGAAACGTGGCTTGATAAAATCTTATGAGAAAGGTGTATTCCATTATCTTCTGGAGATGCCTTCACTAACTGTAGCAGAAGCATAGAACACAGTTTTAAGGAATGTCCCAAGGTTTCAGATAAACTTCTGTAAGCTGTATCTCACAATCAAGGACACAGATAAGCATTGTATGAGCAGTTATCCTGCATAAGCTTTCTCGCTAACTAAGGTGTATTGGGTCTGGCTGGGATGGAGTTAATTTTCCCCATAGCAGCCCTCATAGTGCTGGCACTAGCTCTATTGGACATGGGGGAAGCTTCTGGCATCTTCTCACTTAAATCGCCCCTGTAGCCCCCAGGCTACCAAAACCTCACCACGCAAACCCAGTACATAAGGTTAGTGATCTGAAGATCTCATTGACTTTGGAATCTCAGACATGAGCAGTAGCCAAAAGCAACCACTGCTATGGCTGTAGTTAGTTTATAACCTCAAGAATAAAGCTGTTTTGTGGTGTTTTGACAGTGCAGTTGAGACATAAGACTAATGGAAAACACAGATTTTTAAGGAGTAATTGTGTTCAGGCCCAGTATAGTGCTCAGAAATGTGTTTTGGCTGCTCTGCTGGTAATGGGTGAAATCTAAGGAGAGAATTTTCTCTAGTACATTACATATATCTGGTCTTTGGATATACTACATCTTTCCCAGTATTCCTCTTATGACTGTAAGAGAAGGATATTTGACAGACAGCTTCTTCAAAGCAGCATGGGGAAAAAGATTGGATTGTTGACATTTAAATTAATCTGTTTTACTCAGCTTCTCCTTGGATGGGTGAGTTGTGTTCTACTGGTCATTGTATTGTAGTGCTTTAAACAGGTAATGTTTTGAAAGATGAGACTAGCTATGAATAGAAGAGAATAGAATGATTTCTTTGGTTTTATTCTTCCAGTTGCTTTTTATTAGGGAGGCACCCTTGGAAGCAGGGAAAATGTGTGTACATTGACTCAAAAACTTCATTTTCAGTATCTGCTATTTATGTTATCGTTTAGGTGAATGTGTAATGTAGGCTCATTAGCCCCTCCTTAGTGAGTTTTCTGAGTTTGCCTTAGACCAGTACCAGACATTATATTAAATTCTAGATTTTTAGATTGACATACAATAGAAGATGGAAATTCAGACCTCAGTAGTCTTGATTTCTGTTTTCCTAATCTCATTCTCTGCTTTTCTCCAGGGTGATGAAATGAAGAAAACAGGTATTCAGCCTATTCCTATGATGGACAGAGACAAGAAAGATGAAGTCCCTCAGGGTCAGGTATGAACTCTCTTAGTTAAATGATGCGTTTATAGTGTTAATAAAAAACATACAAGAAAACTACTCCTCTCAAGTGGATGGACCACAAGGTAGGGACTGGGGGAGCAAAGTCCCTCCCACTGTCAGCAAAGGTCAGATTCCTGACCACCTGAGGAACCTGAAAATTCAGAAGTCTATGGGACCAGACGAGATGCATCCCAGCACAAGAAGTGAACCTTATGATGTTCAATAAGGCCAAATTTAGGGTCCTGCACCTGGGTCAGGGCAACCCCCGGTATCAATACAGGCTGGGAGATGAAGGGCTTGGGAGTAGCCCTTCCGAGAAGGACTTGGGGGTACTGGTGGATGAAAAGCTGGACATGAGCCAGCAATGTGCACTGGCAGATCAGAAAGCCAACAGTATCCTGGGCTGCATCAAAAGATGTTTCTCTTTAAAACACAATAAGTATTGTTCCAAGGTCTTCATCAGGTTCTTTTTTACTTTGTGCTCTGTTTCATGCTTAATAGTATAACAGTAAAATATTAAGTATGGTAGGACATTAAAAGCCAACTTCAGTAGTATGTCTGTAGCTGCCGTATCTTACAATGTTACAGCAAAATGTGAGATTTAGGACATATATAATTCTGTGAAAGTAAACATTCCTGTATTTATGTAGAGACTGAAGAATTTAATAAAGCATTATCATCCATTTCCTTGGGCTGTAACAAAAAGCACTACTGAGTATTTTTATGTGGATTTTAATTAAAGCATTAATACCTTATTTGAATGACAATGATGTTTAGGAAATGAGGATTTGTATAAACATGTAATCTCTGAAAAAACCTATTTCTGCCTCACGTGCTCATCTTTGAGAATATCTTGTGCTTAGCTCTTCCTCTCGAGCGGCTGGATCAGTTGGTGTCTGTTGAGCTTTACACCCTTTGCAGCACAACTCATGTAAGGTCTCTGAGCTTGGCGTGTTCCTATTGTGGAGCCTGCACTGAGAATTTTTTTCTGATTCAGCAAGGATCCCATCACCCTCTTTTCTGCTCCTCCTTTTGGAACACGTGAAGAAAATAGAAATGACAAAACTATTCAGTGGCCTGAAAGCCCTTTTAATAAGGAAGTCAAGCCATCTTGAGTAATGAAGGGAGAGAGAAGGAACAGTTCACGTGCTTCAGCCATTTAGATTACTCCAGAAATGCAGTCTTCAAGATGAAAATAAAAAGTTTACTCTTATGCAGCAAGGATTAAAATCTTAAAGGTGCTTTATTACTTCAGTCAGAACAAAAGATACCCTCTAGTTCCTCTTGTTTATGCATCTTTAGGATAGACATACATTACCTCTCCTGCAGTGACCTCAATAATTTCCTCATACCTGAGTGACCACTAGGCTTTCTCTCTAGCCACAGCAACATAAAAATAAATCTGGAATAATTTATTCAGGTAATCTAAACCTTTTACAAAAGGGATTTGTTTGAGTTTGCTCTGGTCAGAAATGGAAACTCTCGCAAAGGAATGTTTTTAATAATCTTGGCTTTATTCAAAACCTAAATCCATTGAGTCTTTTAGGGTTTTTTCTCCTTGATTGATGTACATTTTAGCTTAAAAGCCTTCAGGACCTTCAAGGACACATTTTATTATAAATACTGGGGTTCCAAAGAGAAGATTGTTTGGAATATATTGCAGATGAACTTAGTTTGGTTGAATTCTTTTACGTTTTGTGATGGCAACACATTTCTTACTGAGCCAGAAGGTCTACAGTGTGACTGTACCTAAGTTCCCATTTTAATTTCTAGTAGCTATGGGGTAATGTGCTGTATTCCAGTGAAACACAATAGTGCCCCTTAAAAGCAAACAAACAAGAAAAAAAAAAAAAAACCACAAGAAAAAACAGAAGAAAACTGCACTCTGCAGAATAGCAAGCATTTTGTTGATAAGCAGACATCACAGCTGAGTGCAGCCTTGCCTTCTCACCAGCTGCAGTTTCTTTTTGTTGGCTACATTATGGTTACTTCAACTCAGACTGTTGGGTTCTCAGGTCAGAAAATGTATCTTTTTTTTTTTAAAAGTACAGAATGGATTTGGTTATGTAGCACTAGGGGAGGAATCTCGGTGTTCGTGGAGGTGAGGACAAGAGTTGCTCTTTGATTTCTGAATAAGGGCCAATGTTTAGGCTCTTAAAAAGATTTATTATCAAATGCTTTGGTCACAGTACAATACATAGCATTTCACTAAAAGACATTTAAGAACTCTACCCAAAGAAAAGGGATCATAGTGTGCTACTGTAATTATTATGAGAGTCTGGTATAAATGAGTGATGTTATAATGGATCTGAATTTTACCTGTCATGCTTGCTAATATATAAGTAGCATTTTCTAAAAATTCCCTCATGTCATGACAATTTAGTTGTGACATGGTAGCTGTCATAGGCCCCTAAGCCTGTATGAATCAGATATCATTAAAAAGGTGCTCATTTGATGTTCTCTAAATAGATTTATATGATAATGGTAAAAATATATCACCGAACCACATACATGAAAAGAAATTGCAAACCAATTATTGATCACAGTGCACATCTTTTAGAAACTTTCCAAAGACGCAAAGCCCCTACCAGCTCAAGTGAATTGAGCTGTGGAACACATACTATGGAGGACATCAGAGCAATCTGATCATATTTTGGGCAATGCTGCACAAATTCACTTTTTTTAAAAAAATAAATTGATCACAAGAACAATGTTTGCAGAAATGGCTCTGCCATCTGCACCTACTTCCTGCCACTACTGACACCAAAAAGCCAGGTGGATCCTGAGTAAGTCAATTGAATCAATTGGATAAGAAAAAGTCCTGTAGAAAATCCTTCCTGAAGCAGCCATGTTAGTCATACAAGAGAGGCGGGTAAGCATCTTGCGGTTGGCAGAGACTTCACTGTTAGTGTTACATTTTAAAGTGTTCAGATATTAAAAGGAGGTATAGAAGTATGAAGTACTAACATAAGTAGTAATTAAGTAAGTAGTCAGCAGCTTTGAGCTAGTTGGCTGTTAACTTTCAGCATTGTATTTGGCAACATTTAACTATTATTTTGTTTCATTGTTGTTTTTCATAGATTGGGTTCTACAATGCTGTAGCCATCCCATGTTACACCACTCTTGCACAGATCTTTCCTCCAACTGGGCCACTACTCCGAGCATGCAGGTGAGTAAACGTGCAAACTTTTGCACAGCATGTAGCTTGGTTAAAAAGCAAACGTGCTTTGCAAGTTTGTCTGGAAATACAGACCTTTAATTTTAGAATTTACAAGCAGATAAACAGGGATATGCATCTCGCATTAATCTATGCAGAAACGCAGAGGCAATAACTACTGTCTGGGACTATCCAATGCAGATCTACAGACACAGCTGATTAAAATGTGTTTGACGCTTAAAGCTCTTAGAATGAAGCTGGCTTGGTGCTTACATATCCCTATTTAGGCTGGTTCAGTGCAATTTCCCTCTGTGTCCTTTTTACTTCAACATGGTTCTCACAACTAAGATTGGCTAGAATTCTGTTTCATTAAAAAAGTATGGTTTTGGCATGGTTTATTTCATGTCATTATTATAAAGCAGGAAAAGAAAGATCCCTGGAATATTCAGCAATTGGGAGCGTAAGAGTAGTGCCACTGGGATGTGAGAGAGGCAAATATAACTTTGCCCTATCAAGCAGTTGGGATGTAGCTTGGGATTTTCTGAAGGAGAGGAAAGAGTCCTTAACCAGTTGGCTGCTTCTACCCTGGAATGATGGTGGTTCTCTTTGTTGGTAGTTTGTTCGAATAATTATATCCTGGACCTTAGCATTCTTTTCTGACAAAACTTTTATTGAAACCAGTATGTTTCATGCAAATGTTCCAGTTTCAGGTTAATCAGTATTCTCTAAAGAAAAACAGTTAGTTCATATAATGCCAGCAGTCTTTATTCGGGGAAAAGGGGCCTGCTATTTTTCTATGCTCTTATTTAGCACCTCTCTCATTTTTATTTTTATTTTTTTTTTCCTCTTGTGGTTCTTAAATTCTAGCTTGCATTGAACTTTTTCTTTGTCCTGTAAGGCAGATCTACCTACTCTGTCACTTTCCTGATCCTGTGGACTAAATGATCTGTGTGAAGTAACAGAAGGGTGTCCACTAGGTACAAAACGCTATGAAATTTTTGCATAGTCGTTAGCAATAATAATTTCATCTGCACCCAAACACTGTTTCATATAGCTATGAGAAGAATATGTAGGTCTGGACCAGTGGGACTGAGAACTATCTCATGTGAAACAGTGACTATCAAGGAGCCATCATTAAGAGCCAGTTGCCTCTACGGTCCTGCTGCTGGGCATGGCTGTGTAATTCTTAGATGGATATGGAGGGGAATATTAAGTAGGATTAGAGACTAAACCTCTGTAGTTATTACATTAATGGGGCTACAGCTGGAATCCTGTTTAGCATCTGTGCTTTAAGAAGAGTAGATAAAGACACTAGCAAATAAGATTAAGAAAGAGCTTAAAGAATGTTTTGAGAGCTTAGTAGTGAGAGACTAAAAAAATCTGACATGATGTATTTAGTTTATCCAAAAGAATGACTTAATCAAAATCTGTAACTTTCCCATAATATGTTTTCTGATTAGACAAAGCTCATTAATTTAGCAGGTAAAGACTACTTGAAACCCAAAGATTCAAACAAGTAATATGGTGAACGTCTTTTTTAGCACTTGGTATAATGTCAGTTGAAGATCTTAAGCCAAGGTAGGTATACTTTTTAAAAGAGAGGGGTAAAAGGGATAGAGGTCTGAGGCACAGTTACTGTGAGGAAATTGCCAAGGCCTGCCTCCTCCAGGCACTCAGGCTAGGCGATCCTTATAGTTGTATCTTCTGTCCGTAGAAGCTATGAAAGTAACAATGTCTGGTAAATAATAGGCAGTAATTTGTTATCCTAAATCGAGTAATGTGGAAGTATTCATAAGTGCATATTTTAGTGGTTCCATCAGTTACAGTATAGCATTAAACTCTTCTCGAGTTTCAAATTGCCATGGAGTGTGTTACTATCATAGAATCATTTAGGTTGGAAGAGACCCTTGGGATCATCAAGTCCAACCATCTACCCTACTCTACAAAGTTCTTCACTACACCATATCCCCCAACTCTGCATCATCATAACAGTATCAAAGTCCAAATCCTGATCTGGAGTTACAGTGCGGGGTAGGAATATGTACTCCTTGAGCAGTGTTGACCTAATATGTACGTTTTGATAGTTTGATTATAGATAATTGAATAATGTATACTCTGACAAATAAAGAAGAGTTGCTTTCAGTGTGAAATTAGAGAACATGAAGTAAACTACAGAACTGCTTGTAATCCTTTCAGTCTTTACAAGGTCGTGAATCACCCAACTGCTTTATTGAGGGGTAGTCTAAGATCTTGGAAGTTTTCTTCTTCCTCTTTGTAATCCTTGCATGAAGGCATCTGGTTCCAGCTGTATTGATGGCTGAAAGCTAAGTGGTCGCTTATTCGATCCATGTAACTGTGGAGCTTAGGTTGTGCTTTGCGTAGCCATGTTTTCAGTCAGAAAGATTTCTACACTCTTTACCTGGACTAAACAGCATCAACTATAATACCCACCATCAGAAATGCAGTAATGCTTATCATGAGTGTTTCCAGTTACTTGTTTCTACTCAAGCAGATGCAGAACTGGGGCATAGATGTCTGGATGGGGTTTAAGATCTCCATAAAACTAGAGCTTCCTGTTAAACCACACCCTGGCACAAAGTCTTCTGAGGAGCAGTTTGATAGTTTTAGCTTAGCCTTGAAATTACTCTCTGCTGTCTGTCTGAGGGGGTTGAGGAGGAGGTGTTGAAAGTTCAGACTTGGAGATGCAGAGTAGGAAATCAAGAACACAGATCTATCTTCAACTCCCCAGTTACTAAAATGTATGTTATTGCGGGGTTTAGGTTACTCCAGAGTGTTTCAAATAGCTGATTTTGCACTACATTTTCTTGCCTTTATTTTTCACGGGTAGCTTTTATTCAGTGTGATGAGAGGAATACAGCCTCATTCCTGTTTGGTATTGCCTCAGCTACTGACTGAACCCATTTTGATATCACCCCTTCACCAGCTTGTTCTTGGAAAGCAGTGTTTAAGCTGCTAAATTGTTTGGAACACAGACACCGGCTGCAAATAATAACAGCAGAAGCACCCAAGACAGCATGTCAGCATCAAGGTTTTAGTTTTGAGAGCCTCTGGGCATTTATTCCAGACACTTAGGAGCCAGGGAGGAGCCAGGGCTGGATTGGGAGCGCAAAGGCAAATGAAGTGTATTATCTACATCTTATAAAAAAAAAAAAAAGTATCAGTCACTGGTTTCGCTGAGGTAAGGCAGCAGCTAAGAATCTAGAATGTCTAGAATTTATTCAACAGTTTTAAAT
>JAOXJM010000023.1:47884207-47907793 GCA_026413425.1 Tringa solitaria
GTTTATAAATATTGATACAGAACATGTTTTCCTAAAAAATTTGCCAAATTGGCAATAAGCTGCTCTATTAATGTCTCAAGTCAGCTAGGTATTGTTTCTGATATAGAATTATCCAAACCACATAAAATATATGTTTGCTAGAGTACAATGTCCACTAGAAGTAAAAATTTTGGTTCCAGTGATTGTGGTTTGGTTTGTTTTCCTGTTGTGTAAAAGAGAAAGGTCATGACAAAATATTTTTTAACTTTTTGTTAGCACCTAGACCACCAAAGATAGTCACAATAGGCTGTCTATTCTAAGCAAATTAAGCATTTACAGAGTGCAGATTCAGACATGCAAATTTTTTGTAGAAACAAACATATACCTGCACTTTCAAAGTCAAACCCATCAAAAATTATAACTTTGAAGGGGAATTTGAATTTCATGGTGGAAGTACGTGTTGAGATTTAATTGTTTCAAATTCTGGACTTGAACTCACAAATGGAGCAGTAAGGTATCTAGATCTGTAAGACATTGGGCTCATCAAGTTAAACTGCCAAACGCCACTCTTCCTTGCATTTTTATCTGGATAAAACTGATCTTGCCCAAGATCAATAAGAATGTATAAAAAGCCTCACAGATCTCTAATTTCCTGGAAGAGTTAGACTTTGTACTCCCTGAACTGCATTATTTTTGTTAATAATTCCAATTGCTTTTCCCTTCTAAGCCCAGTAAAGGTAAAAGGACAGTTTGAAGCCATATCTGAGCATTTCTAATGTATTATGAGATGGTGCATGAAAAGTATGGACTAAGTGAGATAAATAGGTGACATAGCATGATGCTCATATGAGATATTACATATTTTATCATAGCACTGACAGAAACTCCATTGTTATAATTGATCTCTGAATTTTGTACAGTAGTGCAACGTTCTGCTGCAATGGTTCAACTCATGGCAGTATTTTATTTTTTTTTATAAATGACCATTAGAGAAATGCAAAAGTGATTGTGGGTTTTTTGTTTGGTTTTTTTTTTTCAGTTGGAGTATATGATAAAAGATATTTACATTGGAGAGGACATGCAGTGTAGAATTCATCTTTTTACATGGCACGGACTTCTTCCATGTGTTTAAACTTAGAACAGTGTGATCAGTTTGCTGTGTCTGCATTTAGAACATTTAGTGTTAAAATTGTAGGGATAGCAAACAGCAGTATCCATGTTAAAAAATAGAGAATGTTAGGCACTCAAAACAATTGTGACCCTCTTAAAATAATGCATTTGCCTCAAACACTGTGATATAGGAACAACTCTGTGCAGTGGAACAATTAATTTTGTTCATTCTAAATACAGGAAAGGCTTTCTGCACACTACTACGAGGAAGTTCACGTTCAGACTTTAGGTTCTGTATCCCAATCTAGCAAAGGCACATCACAACTCTTGTTTTGCTTTCTGACCAAAAACTGTGCTCGATTGTAATACGGGTGTATACTCTGTCAAAAAACCCTAAAATAACAGACTGCTTTCTAGGGTAGATCAAACTGATTTGTAGAGTAGATTCATATATATTCAAAATTCAGGTTGGGCTGTTATGTGAAGAAGAACGAACTTCAAGGTAACAACATTCAACTTTACTACATTTAGTGAGCTGAAAAATTTGTTTTATATATATATATATTTACACACACATATATATATATATGATACATATAAACTATCTTTGTAAAAAAAAAAACAAAAAAATATGCAAGTGCAATAATTTAAAGAGGTCTTAACTTTGCATTTATAAATTATAAATACTGTACATGGTGTGTAATTTTTTTCATGTATTCATTTGCAGTCTTTGTATTTAAAAAACAAACCTAAACCTTTACTATTACGTTTGTACAATAGAACAGTAAGCATTTATTATGATATAGTTAAGTTGTAAATAAATTCACAAACCAAACAGCCAGTACATATGCATATATGGGTGTCCTATTGTGAAACCTGTTTTTGCTTTTACTGCTGGCTTTAGCACAGCAACACTATTTCTGTGGATATGTAATTATACATATAAATATATGTATGATACATAAAATATATTTAGAAATGTTCATAATTTTAATGGATATATCTATACATATACTTTGGTGTGAATATTGCTGAATACAGAGTTTTTTTAATATTATTTTTCATGTTTATTTTTGCTATTATTGGGAGTGGAAGTGAGGGATGGAAAGTGTGTGTGAGTGTGTTTGTACCACAAGTAATCCACAGGAGAAACAGAATCAAACCATCGTGCATTCCTTTAAAAAGGTAGCGCCTGTTTTGCTCTGCAATTGCAGTTTACTGCTTATGGTGTGTTTTCCCAACATAAGTTCATTATTTAACAAAAAATAAAATTATCACCTATTGCAAGTTCACATTGTTGTGGACTGCAAAGGGATCTGCTTTCCCATTTTCTCTCCTGCTGCCAGAGAGCTTGCCGTGCTGTTGACGGATAATTCCACACAGATCCTTGCTTTGCCACTGTCAAACAGCATTACAGCTGGTGCGGAATCGCTTGCTACCTTTTGGGAATTATGGAGATACTCGGGTGTTGAATTGTAGAAAAATAATCCTGCACCCAAATTTTTAAGGTTTGCTAGTCCTAAGTGGTAAAGGGCTACCTATAAGGTAGGTTCAGAGAACTGAAAAGCAAAGTTCTGAACGACCCATTAGCAGATAGTTATAAAATTGGTAACCAAAAATGGGAGGGAGGGGGTGAAATAATCTTGTGTACTTATCTACCTAATACACTGATTTGCTTCAAAGATGGCTTACACTGTTCTTGCTCAGTAAACAGGGTATTCATTGTTAACAGACCTGAGAGTGGCCTTGTGTCTATGACTGCATGACCCTTCCGTTCTCAGAGAAAGACGTTGAGCCTGGGATAGGGAGTTCTACCTGAGCTCTGTCTCCAGTTCTCAGCATGGCCTCCAAGTGTTGCTGGTCTCCCTCCTCACTGAAGGGACTCAACATTGCTAGGATAACTTGGCCAGAAACAAGTTTCCAGGGCAACTGTTTCAATTTAACTACTGCATGCAGTTGTCAAAACCAAGTTTTACAAAATGTACCTGGGTTTGTGCTGTTGTGACCAGCCCTTCCAGAAAGCTCTGTTTGCTGCAAGGGGAGAGCTGCTAGGGCTAACTTTTGTCATGAAACAAACTGCACTGACATGTAATGCATTTTGGGGGGTTTATTCATTTAAGTTAAAACTTTCCAAATTATTTTGAGGGACAGGCAATACAAGAGGAATGTTTCTGTGACTAGTATTAATTTGGTCCTTTCCACCTGTTTCTGTATTGTTGGCAAGGAACTGTAGGCTGAATTCAATTAACGAATTTCTGGTCAAGGTTTTCAAATTGATGGCAGTCAATCACATGCCTTTTCATATTTTGCTGTTTGTCATGCAGACCTAACTCTTGTAGCACAGCACAGTGCTCTGCACTGAGGGTCACTGCCCAGTCGATATGCTTTCTTTAGCATTTTTAGCTTCATTTTAGAAAAACCTCATCACAGACTTACAAAAATCAACCCGTCAATGTATTCTCTCGTAGATATTTGAAAATGTAAATGTAAAAGCGCCTTAACTGAAACTCATTGAAGTTTGGGGAGGAAAGGAGTATTTCTGTTGGTTTAGAGGAACTTTGAATTAGGCTTATTTGAAAGTATCCAAATGCTCTGTAAGATCTTGTGCTCATTTGAGTCAATTGTAAAGGACGGAGACTTCAATGGATTTCACCCACTCAACAAGTGTTGGAGGTTACTTTGTTGTACTTATTTTGAAGACAGTTACTAAGGAGAAATTCCCCTTCCTCACTCCTCAGATTAGGGAGGAAAGATTTTTTTCAATATGTTTCAGTAATGCTCTAGGAAGAGCTACCTGTACCGTGGGTGTTGCTTACAAAGACAAAGATCCTTGTCTGGTTCAGGAATGAGTTACAGAGAAATGCTTCAGAAGGTGGTTGGTGTGCACATAAGACCCGTTGTTTAACAGTCTTCTAAAAGAAAGTGGAAACCTGAGACTCAAAATCTTTGAGAAGAATTAATTATACCAGGTAAAGTTTTCCTTTAATGTTTTTTTGTTTGTTTGTTTGTTTTTTTGTTTGTGACATTGCTGTAAACCCTGTGAATATAGGTGAGTATATGATGTTTGTAGAGCTACTTCTCTTCCTTGAGCTGTATTTATGCTGTTTATGGAATGTTAATAAACACTATTTAACAAGCATATGTAAATGAGAAAACAGGGCTTGTAAAATACCAAAACCAAAAAAAACCAACAAAAAAAAGAAACTTTTGGAAGTACCTAAGAGAGTCAGTGTCTGTCAAAAGCCTATGACGATTTTGCCGATGTTAGTAGCATTGGTGAATAGTGGTAGTTTGGAATTAGTGCTGACGGCAAGTTGATAATTGAGAAAAGCTGTATGAAATCCCTCCTCTTATCCCCAGAAGAGCATTGCCATCAAAGCCTAGCTATCTTTTATTGGTGATATACCAGGAGCAGTAGTGAACAAAGTGCTTGGTCCATCAAGCGAACCTAAAGAACTTCTACGTGGTCTGGGACTTGGAGCTAATCCAGGATGTCTGCTACTATAGTTTTGCTTTGCTAATGCACAAGGACAGCAGTCTTCATTGAGTTTGTTCTAAACTTTTGCAACACCAACAGATCAGAGGGAGCCAACCTAGTGCTTAGAGGTGGTTGTCATTCTTAGCTGGTGAGGCATCAGTTGAAGACTTTTTCTGTCCTTCACCACAAAGCATGTAAACCCTAAGACCACCAGTCTCAGGAAAGCAAGATGTGCTGTACTGCAGGCTTAAAGGAAAGCTTCACACAGGAAAGCTGACATCCTATAAGAGACTTGTGTAGTTGCTATCTGAAAGCTTCTACATTGATTCCTTCTAATCATTAAATAGAACCTGCTAATAAGGTTGGCAGGTTCCTCATTTTCTGCCTTTTTCCTTTCTGCTGTTTTGCCCTATGAATTTGCTTTCCTGGGGGAGCAATTTCTTTTTTCTTTCACCTTTGAGAACCGCATGTGTAAAACAGGCTGCCATCTATATGGCCTATTCTACCTCCTCTACTTTTGTGGTCTGAATTAATACCCAGTGATTGGGAATTAAAACTGTGAAGCTGTTCTGCAGGGCTCTCTTTCCAAGGTTTATTTAAAGCACAGAGAACAGGGTGTGTACCAAATACTGAGTTAATGGGCTGGAATTGTGGAATGAGATCTTAGTTTCTTTCTGCCCTGAGAGTAACAGTTTCATACAGTACTACATGCCTGAAAAGCCTGGAATGAAGTAAATGCTGTGGCCTGTCAGGGTAAGGTGAGGGCAGAACTGAAGCTGAAGACCGGCTCTGCATATAGCGAAAGTTTCTCTCACCCACTGGCTGGCCAAAAGTAGAGAGGCTGCTACTAAGTAGGGAGTAGTAGGAAGGCTAAGCAGGGAGGCTACTGCTAAGTAGGGACTAGTAATCTCACCTCCCCGGCATTCTCGCAAGGTAAGTTTGCCCCGAATTGCACAAAGGCCTTTCACGGACTCACCCTCTGCCCCACAGCAGCGTAGTGTAACGCTTATCATGCAGAAGAGCTTTCTGAAGTGCTTTGGACTGCTTTAGGCAGAGTTGGCATCAATGAAATTAATGAGGTTGGGGATCCTGGTTCTTTTCTTCTGAAGATGAAGCTGTATTATAGACCTGTTTAGGAAGTGACAAGAAAGGTCTACAGAGTGAGATCAAGAGGGTTTTTCATTTACAAGACCTTTTACCAATTTCCTGAGTTTAGTTAAACCTGCGTAGCCTGTGTCACAGATGAAGCCATTTCCGTCTCTTACTGGTTTTGCTGCTAGCTTATAATGGCAGTAAAACAGAGCAGAGTTTGCAGAATTTTGCTTGAGTTTCCACTTCTGTTTGGTATTAAACCTTAGTCTGACAAAGCACTTCTGACACTGATTGAGTTCCCCCTCCCCAGTAATACTGGTGCTACAGGAAATGTGGTGGCAGACATCCACATGGTAAACAGGAAAGACCTTTTTTCACATTTTTTCAACTGAGGCGTGTACCAAGAGAGGATCTGTGTCATCTTTTTCAGTTAAGTCAGTTGATAGAGGACATACCATGGAAGACTGGAGCAGAACATTTTTTTTTGTTTTGCAGATGTAGGAAGGCTTTGTCTCAATGACTTGTCATGAATGTTTTTGCTCTGTTTTAGTAACAACTCTACATTTTAAATAAGAGAGTCCGGTGACTGAGAATTCCGTAATTTAATGTTTATGCTGCCACAGTCAAGGTTAATGAGGTTCACACAGCCTGGAAGTATCTATTCTATGATCTTTATAGGGTAGGCTGATGGCTGTAACCCATTTTCTCTCCTTCCATAAGTGACATTACTGCCATCCTTGTCCTGAACTGAAGAAGATACTGATAAACCTCAGCAGTGAGAGAGCATAGGCTGGGACAGAAAGAATTCTTTTCTTTTCTAGAGCTTGTCTTATCATGTTATCCTGCAGGTACGTTGGTTGGGAACATGTTTCCTTAGTGTTACTTCCACCTCAGAAAACGAAAAAATGAAATAAATAGAATATGCCACATTCTGCTATAAGATTAAAACCCAAATCCGAACTGTGTAATTCTTCACGTGATCTTGCAGGATTGGGCCAAATCTTTCACATGCTTTCTCATGTTTATATACATAAAAGCACACATTTTTAAAATGCGTGGTTATCTCACAGCCTGTATGGTTATCCAGCGCTGTATCCACCCTGCATTCAGTGTCTTTGTCAAACACAAGTAGCCTGGAAGGGAAACGTAACATGCTGTAATTTCTACATGCCAAGAAATGGTAAGAGTGAGGAAGTGCTTGTGAGAACTCCATTAGAGAGAGTGATATTTGGAAAAAAAAGTTTTTACTCTGAGGACAGGTGCATTTAATTTGATAATAAACCACCTAGATACTACAGGTTATATAGACTCCAAATAGCTATTATGATTGTTGGAAATAGTATAATCCCAACACTTATGGTAGCAACAGGCTGGGGACACACAGAAACAGACTTCATAACTAAACTATGAAAAATAAACTACAAAAAGCAAAACATTGGTGTTTTGCTGAAATATTGAGAAATAACTTGTCTTGGCAAGTGCCAGATCCCAAGATTGTTGGAAATGGGGCGTTGGCAGGGCAGGGAAGGCTTTAGGAAAACTGCAGTCACTTTTGTCTCTTGTGGTCACATACGCCTGTGCGGTGCTGCACCTCATTTAGCGCTGGCTGTTTAGAGCGATCTGTCCCAGAAGCTGCTCTGCACATCACTGCCACTGCGTTAATAGGATCGGAGGATGCTCAGCATGACTGCAAGTTCTCTCTGACAAGGAAGGAGTAGGTACCGCTGGTAAGATGATCTCTGCCAGCCACCAAAACAACAAGCAGTAGACACAACCGAACCAAATATACCCCTCTGCAGGAAAGACTTTGGTACAGAAGTCTATTGTGTTGCTCATCTCTGCCCCCCGTGTTATTAACTGGTGGAATCCACAGGAGCAGAGCTGATGTAAAATCCTACCCAAAGGGCCCGAGCCTGCACCGTGTTCCCAAACAGGTATTTCTCTGACCCACAGGGGTGATGAAGCTTGGGTTCCTATCGGTTTGCATTATTATTCTTAGGTTAAAAAACTAAGGTAGTTTTTCCTGCTGTTGTTACACATAACTTCGAAATTGTCCTTTGTTTCCTATTACAATCTATCTCTTGCAGTACTTTGGCTGTGATACACAGACTCCCATATGCTGTAGAAATTAGCCAACAGAGTGAAAAGTTACAGGGTGAACCCCAGCCCTCTCTAAACAGCCACCTGTTTAATAAAACATGGAGCACTGTTAATTTTGAGACCGTTCCCTAATGAAGTTTGGATTAAATTAACCAATACATTCAAAAGCCTCATGGGAGGAGAATGAAGGCGCCAGGGAGTGGGAGGTCTAGTCTGATATTGCTGGAAAGCCACCTAAGATATCAGGCTGTGCTTTACAGTTTAAACTTAGACTTTGAACCTCTGGTAAAAAAAAAAAAATATTTATTGAAGCCCCACATACTGTATGTATACTAGCAAACTTTTATTTTTAGCATTTCTAATGCACAAACTAAACAATGCAATTTCCCTGCAGTATCTCAGAACAAGTCTGGTCTTAATTTGTATTTCTTTTTAAGATGCATTATGTAGAGATATTTTACCACTGTCTGCAACTGTAAAGAAATACTTCTTTACAGATAAGTCTGGGTTTCAAGACTGAGTGCAACAATGCTTTGGACTACCTACTGGTTATATTTCTGGGACAGAAGTGTGATTATGAAACTGGGATGGAGACAAACAACTAAATAGCACATTTTTAAGTCATCTTAGATTGGGGCTTGTTAAGGACCTCTGGTTTTCTTTAAGGTTTATGTTTAGAAATTGTCTTCAATCTAATACCAGAGCCTGCTGGTGTTGACACCATCCTTCCCAATGTACTGGTGAAGCTGCATGGTAGGATTATTGAATAGCTGGACTGCGATGCTGTCCCCAGGTACTATAAACAGTTTCTGACAGATGGGCTGTATTTTGCCCTTTGTATAAAGCCTGCACTGCACAGCAGACAGGATTGAATTATCCCAGTTTTATGGTAAGCCTCCCTCAGCCTCCTGTGTTTTTCTCTCTGCACCCTAGAGCTTTCAGCTACGTCATGGTCCATGCCAAAACAACGGACCTGGGTCCTGGCTGTGTTCGTGGAGCATTTCTACAGAAAGCTCCTGCTGACACCTTTCTTAAAGGCCATCTTTAAAGGGAAGTTGGGACAGGTGTAAATGCCTAAATTATTGTCAGTCCCTAAAGTACAATGTCCCTTTAGCTTCTGAAGGTAACAGTGTAATAAATGATGGTTGGTAGTGACCTCAGAAGACCTACTCTAATAATGCAAATGCTGTTTTCCCCCATTCCTCAGCTTTGGAGCTTGCCTTTGACACAGGAACCTGTCTGAACCTGCTTGGGCCCACTACACATGACGTAGATTACACATGGGGCTCAATGCAGCATCCAGCCTGTTTCAGTGCTGGAGATAACTGAGAAAGAGGCTGCCTTCTGCCGTGCTTAACGCAGTGGGTCTATGCAGCCTCTGAGCTGCTCCATGGCTCTGAGCACAAGGTCACTCCAGGAGTCTAGTTCGGGTCCCTCACAGAGTCTTGCAGAACAAATACATCTGACCCATCAAATGGACCCCCTGCCCTCTGGTTGATTGCATCTTTTTATGTAATATGAAAGTAAAGCAAATGCAACTCATGACTGTGACGAAGTGCATAAAAACCGTAAGATATTTGCATTTCAGGGCATTCGAGGGGAAAGATAATATCCATAAAACTTGTAGAAATAGATCTGATTTCTTGGCAGCCTTTTCTGTTGCTCATTGCAAACAAAAGTCCCACGGTAGCACCAACAGTAACAGAAGGAATGCTACTGCTTCTTTTCCCCTTACACAAACATAGTTTGAGGAGCCGGAGCAATAGCTCGGAGGTAAGAGAGGCTTTGCAGCTTGGTGCCTACATATTTCACTAGTAACAAAGCTATATTGACTTAGCTAGATTTGTGGCCACTGTACATCGGAATGTTGGCTGGGAAGAATCACTCCCAGGTGCAGATGGGAGGATTCATGTTTATTCTAAGGTATAACTGGGGCCAACTGCTTTGTGACTCCAAAGCACAAACTAAAGATCCTTTGGAATGAGGGGCTTGGGCTGCAGTGTGCCAACCTGCAGGATGGCTATCAGCCTAAGGGACAGCCTTTTGAGTCAGACAGGTGTGACGACCAGTGTTGCGCTTGATGTTCACTAAGGTGGTTGTCATCAAATTAGTCAGAAATCAGGCATGCAGTCTGATATAACTCAAGCTTCACGAGAAATGGATTTCATTAGGTATGCTTGTAGGATTAATGTACAAGCATCAGTCTGGTTGCTTGGTTTTGGTTTTGGTGGTGTTTCAATGAGACAACTGCGCTAAGAAGATGGGGCCTTGCTCATGGTTCTAAAGCCAGTCAGACATGTGCCTGCTGTTATCTGTCAGGGAAAAGCTATCTTCCATCGTGTTTCTCACACACTCTCACTATGTCATCAGCTTGTCTATGGCTTGATTCAACAACTTGACGTGGGTTCAGAAGTCTGGTATGACACTCACAGAGGCTTGGTTTGGCTGTGTCTTTGCTAGATATCATGCTCTTAAGACTTTCTGTCATCTGGTTTCTTTCACCTCTTCACACTGTATGATTTTGCTCCCCTGTTTGATTTAAGTGTACAGACTCATCCATGAGTCTTAGTACAGACTTGCCTATAGGCTGTTCCAATGTGACAGGTCTTTCTCACCCACCTTAAATTCCTGGAGAACTTTGCCTTCATCCTGTTTCTTGGTTTCTCACTAGATACAGATGCGACTCTGTGAGGATATGGGAATTCAATTTTGTTGGATTAGGCCTGTTGGTGGTCCTCCACACTGCAGCCGCCTAACACCTCAGCTCAGTTCAAGGCTAAAAATCTTCAATCACTGACTGCTGTCAACAAAGCAAAGCAGGAAGTGTTTTTTCCTTAATGGTTAAAATATTTTTTATATATAATGAAAAGACTTGGTGCTCTGTCAATGAAAGAGATCTCTGACAAGATCACTGTGTTTTTGGAGGTTAGCCAGTGTGGAAGGAAGACCAAAGCATTATTGGAGGCCTAGATGTAAGGTCTTAGTTCTTCAGATCTCCTGTGTTTGTAATACCTAAGTCACACTCATATGATCTCTTTAGATGTAGATGAAGCTTCACCCTGCAAGGGGGTGAGGGTGGTGGCCGAGGTCCTCTGTACTCCTACATTGACAGGAAGGTTGGTGCAAGGCTTGGAAGGGAAATTGTATCAGTGAAGCACCTGCAGGCATGTGAGGGAGTGAAAGAAAAGCGAGGTGCTAGGACATAAGTAGTGGGAACAGGATCAATTTCATAGATGTGGAGAAAACATGCAAACTAAACATATGTTCTGTGTAGGTGTTCCTCCTGGTTCCCCACAGCTGCCCTGGGACATCCACAGCCTCTCTTACCACAAGCAGCGGGTGGATGCTCACATATCCCAGGAACCACAAATTTCTTCAGAAACAGGTGCTGGGTGCCTCAGATTTGCTACAACCATGATTCTGAGCAGCCTTGAGCTGGGTCTGCTCTGCCACAGCTTTTTCTTTAAACAAGGTGGAAGGAGGCAAGTGCGGGTGAGTGGAGAAGAGAGGGAGGCA
This sequence comes from Tringa solitaria, assembly GCA_026413425.1. Classification (NCBI taxonomy): domain Eukaryota; kingdom Metazoa; phylum Chordata; class Aves; order Charadriiformes; family Scolopacidae; genus Tringa; species Tringa solitaria. The sequence continues at coordinate 47,895,483 of JAOXJM010000023.1, forward strand.
GGACAGAAGGGGTAGAGACCAAGTCAAGAGGAAAAGAATCCACTTTGTCTGAACAGGAACCACAACTGCTCATCCACATTCAGGTCATCTCTGAGGGGTCTGAATGGTTGTGTTGCACTGATGTTAAAAGGACCGGTGTACGGTACTGTGTCTCTGTGAGAGCTTTTTAAAAAAGAATGTTGGATGAAGGGTATCATCACCAAACTATAAAACAGCAAACGTGCCACCCGTATTCAAGGGCATTCAAGGGGGAGAGGAGAAGGAAGGGAAGAAGTAACAACTAGGCACTGTGTCCAAATTAATTGACCTTTAGTTACATGAGGAACATATAAATTCAGGACAAATTTTAAAAGCAAGACTAATTAAAGACATGGACGGAACAGAAAAAGGCCAAGGGGGAGGAAGTTCACCAAAAATAAGACATGCTAGAAGAAAAGCTTCCCCCCCCCGGCCCCTCCTTTTTTTTTGTTTGGTAACTAATGCTTTCAGATAAAGGGATGTGTGGTTCTGGTTGTCTGCAGGGCTTTGAAGCAGTGTCAGTCAGGCCATTCTTAGACAAAACTGGAGAAAGCAGTAATTAGTGCAAGAAGCAGTAGTAATTAGCACAAGAAGCACCTGGGCAGCCGGAGGGGCTGTCCCAGAAGCCTGGCTGGGTGCATTGCGGGCCCAGCACCCGTCCTCCAGGATGATGTGGTTTGGCACCGGGTGGGCGGCAGGGCCAGGGATGTGTGGGGCTGACCCAGGGCTGGGGAGGGGACAGTTCCTAAGCAGAGGTTAACGCTTTTGAAGGAGCAATGGGCTCCTGCGGTAAACTTGGGCTGAGCTTGGGGCCCCTGCCAGAGCTTCGTGAGGGGCAGCAGGGTAGCAAACAAACACCTCACAGAGCTGACCCCAAGCCCGGGCCGGGCCTTATGTCCCAGGTCAAAATGCGATCAAGAGAAGATGAGGGTCAGACCCAGGGATTTGGCCCCGGTGCCAGGCAGGGGCCTGGGCACAACGGGGTGTCTGGCTGGTGTCTGTGGTGATGGATGGGGCCTGTGGTGTGTGCGGCCCTGAGGCTCTGCCTAGGCCCTGTGATGACACGAGGATCAGGTGGGCACCTCAGAGCTGAGGCCCCAGTACCCATCAGACACTTGTGGCTTAAAGACCAGGTGGGGCTTTTGGCGTACGGTGAGGAAACCATGAAGGGTGCAGGAGGTGAGGCCTTCACCCAGCCTGCCAACTGCTGTGTGGGCTTCCCATCCAGCAGGAAAAGCCAAGCATGTCCGTGTGGTCTGTGCCAGCGAGCAGGGATCAGCGTGGCACAGGCTTCGGGGCCACCCCTGCTCAGTCACCTTGTCCTGAACCTCACGCTGGGCTCTGGCACATGTATGTGTTTCACAATGTGCAGCCCAAGTTTCCCTGACTCCTGGGAAGCTTCCCGTGCTCAGCCGTGCCGAGCTGCTTTGTCACGCTTGAAACCTCTCTTCCACCCTCATGTTCTGTAGGCAAAAATATCCCTCTGCCTCCCTCAGGAGGTATAATAAGAGGAGAGATGAAAATGTAGTTAACATCTCTTCCACTCTGCAAGTGCCGATTATGTGTTGTGGGTTTTTTGTTTTTTTTTCTCAGATGCTTTCGTTGATAAATATAGCTAGCTAAATTCAGAGTAACTGTTTTCAACCTGAGTTTAGCACTGAAGTGGGCTGGTTCTATTTTGGGGCTGAAGAAGTGTTTGCGTGCTTGAAATCCTACCTAAGTTCTTCTAACTATATCAGTTGTTCTAATAAAAGAGATTACCTCTTCCTACAGGCCTTGCCTCACATCCTTCAGACACTGTGACTACAATATCGCTGCTGCTGCTTCTTTCCTGTTGCTTCTCTGCCACCTGCAGTGCACAGCCTGAATGCGCAAGATAGAGGACATCAGGGTATTTCCTGACTTTACATTGTTTCATTTACAAGCTTAAAGATGTTCCTGGAAACAGAGAAGTTAAGTTGGAAGGGGCCTCTGGAGGTCACCTGGTCCAAGCCTCCTCCATGCTGGGCTAAGAAATTTTGATTGGATGCTCAGGACCTTATACAGTGAAGTTTCAGGTACTTCCAGGGGTGGAGATTTCACACCCTCTCTGAGTACATGCTTCAGTGCTGAATCATTCTTGCCATGAAGATTTTTTTCCTTATTTTATCCAACCTATTTTTTCCCTTGTTGCATACATGGCTGTGGCCCTTTGCCACTGTGCACCTTTCTCCTCTACCAGTCATTGCAGTGGGAGATTGTAATTTCTTTCCTGCCTCTCCTTAGTGATCTCATCTCTGGGCTATACAAAAAAGTTCCTCCTGGGATGGCCTGTGCTCCAGCCTCTCAGCAATCTCAGTATTCCTCTGCTAGACTCTCTCTAGTCTGCCAATGTCTTGCTTGCTCTGTGGGGCCCAAGACTGGACACGATGTTCCGGGCGAGGTGTTGTCAGTGCAGAGTGCACACTTTGTGTGCTGGCTACGCACTTTCTTATGTAGCCTCGTATATGGTTAGCTGTGCCTTCATCACAAGGCACACTACTGCCTCTTTTGCAACTTCACAAAAGGAACCCTCTAGTACTTATCTGCAAAGCCATTACCTATCCAGTTTGTTCCTAGCATTTATAGCTATGTGGGGTTAGGCAATCCCTGTCGTAGACATTGTGCTTCCTCTTTTTGACCTTCAAGAAGTCTCTATTGGCCGGCTTCTCCAGTCTGTCAAGGTCTTTCAGACTGTTTTTTCTATCTATCTGCTACTTTCTGTTAAGCATGTAGTTTCCCATCCTCTTGTGCTTGTGTTTCATGCCATATGGACATGTTCAAAGACAAGTTCTTCCTCAGAGCACTGTTTTCTTTTGTTGTAGACTATAGAGGCAAGGGGCAGGGGGTGGTGGGTTTTTAGAAGCAGACTACTCTTACTTGCACTGGATATAGCCTTGGAAGGGGAAAGGCCCGTTCTGCCCAGTATGATGTCCAGTGCCTTTGGAAACTTTCACTTTATCGGCCTCCCACTTACCACCAGAAATGATGGTGACAGGATGCAGACCTCTCCTCTAGCAGGAAACACAGGCCCTGAGGTGTTCACCTTTGCTATCTGCTCATTGACAGAGTCACTAAGGAGACAAATTAGAGAATTCCTGCTCTTGAACTGTTCAAAAAAGACATTTTATAACAGACAATTTAATTTCTTTTGCTTCATGCTTTACCTTATACTTTGCCCCGTCTCCTATCCATTTAGACCTAAAAGCTTCAGCTTAAATGAGAACTGGATTCAAGGCTGCTTTTGCGTTGAGGTTTTCAGACTACCATGATCTGCCCGAAGAGGAAATGAAAGGGCAACATCTGATTATGAACTTATCCCAACCCAGCTCCAGACTTCCCTTCAGGGCCATCCCAGGCTATATTCTGAATGGTAGAACACAATTAGTCGCCTTTTCTCCCCTTTACCTATCGAGCCTACTGTCACATTTCTAGACTAAATAACGATGAACTGCACAAGAGGGTTTTGTGTCTGTTGAAAGACAGAAAAGAGGAGCGAATATAAGCGGCTAGGCAGATCCTTCTCAGTAGCAGCTGCTGCTTCTCCTTTACTCAACAATATGCTCTTTCTCTTGCATGTTTCTACAAAAAAAAAGAAATCACGACCTTATTATCATGCTTTTTTCATTCCTCCCAGCGCAAGTCAATCACAGGAACAATTAAACAGTTCTAGGATTAGAAATTACAATTAAAAAAGCAACAGAGATAAGAATAGAGTGGCAGGAAGGGAAAATTAAATGACTTTTGTCCCCTCTCCCCTTTGCTCCCTGTATCACATTGTTGTTGTAGGAAAAATATAGTTCTGCCTTATTAGATGTCAGTTTACCAAATTTACTCTGTGCTACCTAAAACCTAGCCATATCTGTGCGCTTTCTGGTACTCCTCTCCTGTAGTCCTTCTTTCAGTGAGCCAATCCCACTCAAATTTATTGCTCCTTGATATGTAAATCAAGGCTTCAACTGCATCACATTTGGATATGCATTTCAACTACCATTTAATAGTGAGGGAATTCTGTGGGTTATCATGCTATATAGCCTGACGGGTCAGGATTTGACTTTCTTTTAAGTCCCTGGTCTGGAGACTTACCGAGTTTTCCTGGGTAGCAAGAGCAGTTAATGTCTGCCCTTTGCCACCCCAGGCTGCTCATTTCAAAACTGGGAAAAGCAAGGCATGCTCTGTAACACTGGAGATGTTTTTTTATACCTGAACTCCTGAAGTGTTGCAGTCATGCTACAAGCATGTTTTCTGCTATATGTCCCTCATTTCTCCCTCATTTTGTCTCTTCTTCAGGCTGAATTAAATTCTTCCACCCACATACATTTTCTCCCCGTTTATGGTTTCAACTCTCTCTCTTCTGGAACCACCAGTTGTTCTAAATCTTTCCTGAAGAGCAGTGCCTGAAACCGGGCATAACTGAAGTCTCTTCTGTGCTGGGCGCACGGACAGGAGTATTCCCACTTGCCATGTGTTGAACACTATCCAGTACATACCAGAATGGTGTTTGTCTTGCTCACCATACTGACGCTGTTGATTTGTGCTGACCATGTCATCCACTGTATTCCCCAGATATTTTCTAAATAATTTTCTACAGAACCAGCTGTTTCTGGATGCTGGGTAGCTGATTGTTTCTGCACATATTAAAGTTCATCCAGCTGTTCTCAGAATTTTCTAATTTATCAAGAGCATTTTCAGTTCCAGTCCTGTCTCTAAGAATATTTGCACCCCTTCTCCATTTCATGTCATCTGTAAATTTAACAAGCATACTGTATATTCCATCATCCATAGTATAAACAAAAATGCTTGGAAAATTAGATACAGATTCAGAATGAATCTCCATATAATACTGCTTGATACCTCTTCCATTTGGACAGGTAAGCTTTATAACTATTCTTTGAATATAATTTTACTGAGTTTTGTTTTGAACCCATGCTAACCTATCTCCATCTAGATATTTTTTTTAAATTTTTCTTGCTCATAAGAATGCTACACTAGACAATGCCAAAAGCCTAAGTAAAATCAAAATATGCAACAGCTACTGCTTCTTCACTGTGCTAACACTCTTAAACCATCATACTGCCTGTTATTCAGCTCCTTGGTTTTCAGCTCAGTGCTTAGAACAAGTTTACTTTTTTTTTCCAGGATGTTTTTCTTTTTGGAAATTGAAGGTAAAGTTGCTGAGCTTTGACTCATCTGCTTTCTCCCTTCCCCGCTTCTTTTAAACACAGACCCTGTACTTATGCTATTTCTATCATTGGTGGCTCACCAGACCCCAGCTGTCCTTCTCAAAAGTTACTGCTAAGACATCTGAGACTGTTTTGGGCAGTTTCTCACATATGCTAGGCAGATGTTCATCAGGTTCAGCCAAATAAGCAATGCTGTCTAACCAGCTAAATCAGGCTATTAATTCTTTTAATATTTATTTACCCTTCTCTCACTGATGCTACCTGTACCAGCCAACTGCTCACCTTTTCAGCAGTGAGTGAAGGAAAAATCTCATTTTGGCATTTTTGTCCTCCTTTGCCCCCTTCCCTATTGAGTAGGGTGGCCACCTTTCTTTGCTTTTCTAGTTCTTCAATGTGTGATCAACGTGTATTAATACCTGATGGGAGGAGCAAAGAGTATGGACCCAGGGTCTTCTCAGTGGTGCCCGATGAGAGGACAGGAGGCAATAGGCGCAAATGAAACCACTGGAAATTCAATTTAAAACACAAGAAACACTTTTAAACACAAGAAACAACTTTTTTTTCATGGTGAGAGTGATTAAATATCAGAACAGGTTGCCCACAGAGGTCGGGGAGGCTCCGTCTTTGGAGATAATAAAAACCCAAATAGGCATGGCCCTGAGCAACCTGCTGTAGCTGACCCTGCTCTGAGAAGAGGGGTTGCACTAGATGATCTCCAGAGGCATCTTTCCATGTTGACCATTCTGTGACTCTGTGTCAGAGGAGCAAAGCATCTTTATTGAGATGACTGGAAGAATTGTAAGCCTACCTTACAAAACTATGTTTATACATAAAAAACAAACACAGTGCTGGGGGGAAAGGATGAAGGCTGAGAGGAATCATGATTTCTTTCTATGAAAAAAGTAGAAGAGTGGATGACAAGGGAAGAACTACTGAAAGCAAATAACTGGCACAAGATCAGCAGATAACAAAGTATTATCTGACAATGGACAAAGTTAGACTTAAAATATGGAAGACTAAATTTTTAAAGCAACCCACCAATAAGAATACCAAGAGTTTCTGTACATACCGTAGAAAGGGACCAGCCTTAGGTCTAGTTATTAATGAACTTAATAATGTTGCTGCTGTCTCCAGCAACAGAATTCATGGGGAGACCTGGTGGAAAAAAGTCAGAGACTGTGTTAACAAGAAGTGTGAGCACAGGTTGAGCTTCGCAGGAACCCACAGGTGTCTCTAGGTCTGTCTGATTGTGGATAAAAACGGAGGTAGAATATTTTTGTAGGCCATGTCTGTGTAAATTACACTGTTCCAGAAGTGGAAGAGTTTCGTTCTGTGTTGGAAGTTTTTGTCATCTAAACCTTTCCCCCTTTTAAGTGTATTTTGTCTGTCCTCTTTCTTTTAAGTGTGTGCTACAAAAATCTGTTTCATCATGGAGAGATACCATCAAGTGAGAAGCCTGGCTTATCTCTTAGATAGTGTGGAAATGGCCTACAGAACAGATGTTAAACTTTGCACCTCCGAATACTTAAATCATAACAAGCTTTATAAGCCTTTAGAGAAAATAAATCAGGGACAATGGTACTCTGCCAGGAAACAAACTGGTTTCACAACAGAGAAAAATCAATTCCCAGCTGAAATTGAGAAAGCAAGGAAGATGAAAAGATCTTCAGATAACTTTTGTTCCAGCAACCCCCTGCTTCCAGTACAGGCTGAATCTTACTGCCCTAACAGCAGACATCCACAGTCACCTGTGACTAGTGTTGGTGCCGCAGCAGATTCTTTTCTACTCCACTGAAAATGTTAAAGTTGAAAGCACTTAGAAAGTAAAGGAGGGAGCCGATAGACTCCATATGTGTCTCAAAAGAGATGAGTTAGATGTGTCAGAAATTATGGTGTTGAAAAACAAACCAGTTATGAACAGCTGACAATGTGTTACGGAGCTTGCCAAGGAGGAATACCAGTTCATATCTTCATACTTGGCTGGTGTAACTAAAACTGAACATTTTAACAAGCTCCTTCATTTCCAGAAGGAATTCATAACAAAGCATGAACCATTACAGAATGATTTCACATGGAACAAAGTATCAGAGCAGCATAAAAGAAAGCTGGCTAAGGAAAGAGAAAGAGTCCACAGGTTGATGGAAAGGTAAATTTTGCATTATCTTTCTGGGTGGACTCATTATATGTGTTCCAGGAAAATGGAATGGGTTTAGGCAAAATCCCCTCTCTCTTCTTGTCAGACAGATGATCCCACGTGTTTGCTTAGTTCTGCACTTGTAAGACACATCTACTATGTGCTCCAGAACCCTGAGCCCAAAGCTACACACTGCTGTTTACCCTTCCCTCCATTGTCACGTGGAAATGTGTGAAGTATATAGGATCTTACAAGCTGGTGATCTGTATGGGAAAAAACCTCACTTGGTCGGCAGCTGTGTAGGAACCATATATTCAGCATCTTTTTCAGCACTACGTTTGAAATGATAATTTCTAAAAGAGGTTACTTTCTCTGTGTGTGCTGTAGACTACCTCTTTCTGCACAGACAACTGCTGCACTCTGGCTGGCCTCTCATGGTGGGTGGGATGGTGAGTAAATTTGGTCAGTCAAGCACATACACCTTGCAGATGTTACTTGTGTTGATTGAGTTGCTACCCTGGGGAAAGCATTAACGGTCTCAATCAGCACTCAGAGCCAAACGCAGGAGTGAGAGTAAAATACTGGTTTCATAGAAATTAGGGATGGAACTGAATGAAAGCAGTTTGGGGTTGGTAAATTAAGAAATGGCTAAGCTAGTGTGAGCTGGAGAGGAACTGGCATTTTATGTAGATGAGAGTAATTTTTGAAAGAATTTGGCACCTTGTCCCTCCCTATGGCCAGGTTTGCATCCTTTGTAAGATATCAGCTGATTTATCAAGGGCATATTACCAAGAATTAAGCAGTGGCACTTGCAGGACATGGGGAGAGATGGCAGCTGACAGAGAAAATAGAGGTCAGGCTCGACTGAAACAGCTATCCCAATAGCAGTGCTACATATACCAGAAACTGGCAAAGAAATGATCAAGTGAACAAGCAGAGGTCTTTCTTGTATACCTCTAACACGCTACCAAAGCTCTTCAAGAAAAATGAGGTGACAAAGTCATTCAACCTACTCCTGGATATGACTCTTGGATAAGCAGCATATTTCCAAGCTTTGCCGGATTCTAGGAGGTATCATCTGCCTTGCAGTAAAACAACTTGCCAAAAAAGTTGGCTACTTTTCCAAGTAACTATTCCCAAGCAAACTACCTTCTATGCCTCTGGGCTGAGAGGTCAGAGTAAAAGGAAGAAAGGATGGGGAAAACCAGAAGAGGCAAAGTGCTGTATTATAGCAGGATAACAGATTGAACTTGTAATTTTAAAAGCAGTTTTTCCCAGAAACCATTTTCCCCAGCAACAATTTGAATTGGTACAATTTTTGTGAGATAGTGTAACTCTGGCAAAGTTTAGCAGAAAGCCGTACTAACTAGCAGTGATGGCAATCTTTACCCTTTGTGAATATCCTTGTTTCAAACCAAGGCTGATAGAAATTTTGACCATGTAATCGAAGTGAAAGACTGCCACAGTCTATTGTCTCCCTAAGAGGCTTGCTGTGAAAAAGTTAAACTTAGGACCAGAACACTTGGAAGTGAGGCCAGTAGCACTCCAGAGAAAAAGTTCACATGACAGAAGAAGGAGCACAGGTTGCCTAAGAGACTCTTTCTTTCTCTCTCCCAGGTTTATTGCTCAGAGCTGGTATGTATAACCATGAGATTATAAGTGTATGATTATAACTGTTGTATTCTTAGCTAGAGTTTCTTGGGTTATTTACGTATTGATTGTGTCTCTGAGCCAAGCAGTTGCTTTAAGGGATGCAACTTGTTCCAAGAGCTGCTGCTTCCAAACCTGGAGATGATCTGTTGAAGTCAGTAGAGAGAGACTAATTTCTACTTATATGGAAGGACTGGCTGTAAAGATGTAAGCAAGATATTCAACAATAAGTTGAGGCATAATGTGGTAATTGTCTTTGCAACAGAAATCTGTCATCATTCTTTTCTAGTACTCTTTTTTGATGATTGGTATGTCCTGTCTTGTTGCATGTGAGCTTTCTCTTACTGATGATCAAAATACAGAATTCATGCTATGAACCATGACTTGATCTGGATTCTCATGATATTTCTTACTGCATACTGTCAGAAGGAATGGCATGAACTTGAACAAAGTAATACATTCTGACAGTAACTATTTTAGAGCACCTTCTGCATGTGCGGGTGTGCAGTTGTTCATTTTGATGATTGTACAGGAGCTCCAGAAAATCTGTGACTGTGATCTTCTCCATTTCAAGCGACAACAGTTTGTTGAGGAAGTATTTGAAGATATGTGCAACACCTTTCTGATATTTGGCGATATTCTGAAGGAAATTAAGGTAAAAAATATTCCTAAACATTAGCACAACATAAGCTAAGTGTACCTTAACTATTGTTTTAAATGCGTTGTCTCCCAGTGTCCTTTGCTGATTTTTTTCTCAGTGTATCTAGGACATTTAACCCTTTTAACTACAGTGAGGAAGGTGATTCTCCTGGGGGTTTATATTCTTCAGGTGACTTTTCTCTGCTCCCTTGTTCACACGTTAAAATCAAACATATCTAACAAGCTTAATGGGCTCACAGCATCATTTGTATTTTTTTATTTAATCAATTGTGGTCTCAAGGGGGATAGCTGATTTTTTCCTTGCTTTTGCTCCTTCTCCCACTGTACACAGGTAAGCAAACAAGACCAGAGAATAAAAGTGTGAAGAGATATGCCTCTATAGAAAGTTGGTTTCCAGTCTGCTCAGTGATTTGAGGTGACACCATTCCCAAGTATAAACATCATCATGTTAATGGAGGAAGGAGAAATCACAAGGAATTTCCCACCTCGGAAAATCATCTGCAAGCCTGCATATACAAAAGCCACAAGACTGGAGGAAATAACACTGAGGAGAAAGGTGAATTGGAAATCACTCATATTCAGTGGTTCAGGAGAAGGCTATGTTTTCAGTCACTGCTTTCATTCATTCAAATCAGGGCCACGACTGTGTGTGTGTCTTTTTTAAATGTGTAAAATGTTATTTTTCCACATCTCACTTTGACAGTTACATGTGGGGAATTAAAGTTCTTATCAGGTAGGTTCCAATTCTTTTTTCCTTTTGATTTTTTCACTATTCTGAAAGGAGACATTTGAAATCCTTTATTTGGGGACCAAATCTGTTTCTCCTCTTGGGCACTCAGGACTGTGATTTGCATGTGGAACACAACTGAAATATTATAGGTGAAAAATGAAGTTGCACTCTGATTATGTACACTGTGCTAAAATCCAGCATTTATAGGCAAGAGAAGGGAAGAGAGGGCAGGGATTACAAGCAAGAAATCCTTGAGGAAGAGGAGCTAGTTGGGTAAGTGAACTGTGCTGAGAATGACAATGGCATAGTCAAAATCCAAATGATCACCTTTGAGTTTTGAAGAAATCCATGTGTAGTAGCATAAATAAACCTTCTGTCACAGCACAAAAAGTATGACTTTTTCTGCAGCCAAACTGAAACAAGACCCTGTATTCTCTGGATTGTTAAATATTTTTGATGGTCATCTTTCCTCTCAATTTATTTACAGTGAGTATGGGTTGTACATGTTGATGCTTCTGGACTCCATGCTTATAACACAATACAAAGTAGTATTTGCTTGTCAATATTAGCTCCTTTCCATAGTGATGCTACAGAGAAATTTAAGTATTTGAAGTAATATATGGGCACTTCCTGAACTTATCTTTGACAGAGGAAATCTAGTGCTCTCCCTTTGCTTCATTGCTCACAACAATTTCCGTAGGAGCAACACACAGTAGAGAAAACTGAGACAGCAGCTGCTACAGAATAAGCAGAGCATTGGCGGAATGGCCCGTGCTGGATTTCAGAAGTATCAAACCTCTTGTCCTTCACTCTCCTCTTTGGTAGGGCCACATCAGGCTTCGTGCCAGCTTTACTGCAGAAGTGCTGCTTTATAGAGGGTGACATTGGCCTTGGGCTGCCAGGAGTAGTTCCACACCCCAGCTTACCCCACCTTCTCCACCAGTGATTTCTAATTTCTGGCAAAAGGAAGAAGTGCCAGGAAAAGTGTGCTTCACTATGGAAGTAAAAAGGGAGCACAGAGGAGGTGTAAAGTCCTGAGTGCAGAGCCATCCCTGACTGCCCCTGCCCACCTCCCCTGGTTCCTCTTCCCATGGCATAGGACCCCAGTTCAGCCCAGCCTGGACCTGTCAGTCCCTGCCCCTTTCTCTATCTGACCCTTTTGTATTCTTCCTCTTTTGACATTCCCTACTTCAAAACTAGCCCCTTCTCTCCTGATATCTTTTTAGGCTGATGTTTTCCATGGACCCAGAGCCAATCCTTTAGATTTGCTCTGAGGATTTCACCCTAGTTATCCTATCTCTTTGGCACTGAGCCTGGGACCTCCTGTGTGATATTGACAATGTGTTGAAATGAAAATGAAAGGTAATGACGAATGTGGCACAGTTGACAGCATAAGTGCTTTGTCTAGGATGACTAACACATCGCTCAGTGGCAAAACTCCTGAAAGGATTGTCCAAAAGAAAGGGGTTTGCAGGAGTCTTCATATTTACTGGCTGTGACACACAGATAAAATAGTCCGTATTCTTTTTTTATCTGTAACAAACCTTTAATCTATTTACAAATGGAAAGAACTTTGAGTGACTAGAAAACCTGCCATAGGGGTTTTTTTCTGGTTCATGTCTGGCCAGATCTTAGTCTCACAAGCAGCTCATTCAGCAGTTTTAACCAGAACTGAACATGTAGTTTTATAAATGGTGCCAGGACCTGTAGCAAGGGAAATAAATATTAATTTACATGACTTCACATTTTACTCTTTTTCATGTGTTCTCATAGGCTGTGAAGACTCAGGTCAAAGGGGTGGAAACAAAGTCTTCAAAGGCTCCAGAAATCCAGGTACCCAGGAAAGATAGAATCATAGAATGTTTAGAGTTGGAAGGGACCTTAAAGGTCATCTAGTTCCAACCCCCCTGCCATGGGC
>JAOXJM010000023.1:47910227-47925176 GCA_026413425.1 Tringa solitaria
TCTGAGGTCCCTTCCAACCACCACAATTCTGTGATTCTGTGATTCTGTGAAATGGGACTACAGACGAGCTGGACTCCGGAAGATAAAACAGGTGAGTGATAGGACAGTTCTGAGTCAAGCAGAAAAGAAATATGACAAAAAATGATGGCAATAACATGTTCTAAAGTGTTGAAAAGAAAACCAACGAAAAATTACCTCAGCTGTTGAGATTTTTCCTGTTAGTATGATCAAAATGTGCTGACATCTAATGAAATCAGGTGCATAATGTTTTTCTTCGTTCATCCTGGCCTTATCTGAAACCAGTAGATGTCAGTGGGAGACTTCCTAATGCTGAGGAAACCTAGGGAAGTGCCAGATCATCTCTATGAGTCTGTGACTGATTCTGTCACTGTCAGAGTCAAAGCACTCTGGTGTGTTAAAGATGTCTCAGGGGATGGTACACGAAACCCTTCAGCTGGCAGAAATGTGATAACTGGATTTCATGCTTATCATGAGTAGGTTAAGCCCTGAATCACGTGCTTTTACGTGTCCTTCCTAAGCTTCTTTTCAGCCTTCACTGCATTGGTCCTGGGTGCTCTAGTTATCCGTACAATAGTTCAGTTCCCTCTTGGATGCTTGCTGGGTACTTTGGTTCAGTAACAGGAATGAGGTTTACAGTCTATGTATTGCTTGAGAAAGGAGGGTTCTTTTGATAAGGCCTTTGATCAGTGGAATATGGGTTGAGATCGTTGAGTAAGGTAAAAGACATAAATCTGGAAAGTTGTGGAAGAGCCAATGAAAAGCTGACTGATGACGGACTGGGAAATCCTGTGAAGTGCCATCAAGGTAGAGCACAGTATAATTAGTCTGAACATAATACACCAGCATTTTATGCCTTTATTGAAAACCTGTACTCAAAGCATAGTTTTCTTCCAAAACAAGAGAACATACCAGTTAGCAAATTATAATGTGGAAAATAAGGAAATAGCTGTTTAAGTGGTGATACAAAATGCCTTCTGCATTTGCTCTTCGAGTAAAGAGGGAAATCTAACTCTGCCTTCTGTGCAGCACCCAAGTGTTCTTGTGTCCCACTCCAGGCTGTGGGCAGTTGTTAGCTTCAATATGGGCAGCTCATATCACTGGCCTCTGACTCACTTTTACAAACACACCTTTGGTAGGAACAAGCAAACCAACTTCTGTTGGTTTTGGTTGTTTTTCGATATTTTTTTTTCCCTTGACAATTAAACTGGCCCAAATTCCTCCCTAGTGTAACTGTCTTCCTGTCAATGAATGTATGCCTGAATGCAGCTGCCCTGATTATGTTTGTTTGTACAGCATGGTACACGTTTTAAATTCCAGAGCTTTGCAGCCAACTACTGAAAAACCCATAAAATCAGTCATTGGCTCTGGGTCTCCCGCAGGACTAATGAATAAAACAATCAGAACTCTCTAGGCCAAAGCATATCTGAGGAATGGTTTTGCATAAGATGAGCTAAAAGACATTTAAACAATGGGTAAAGGTTTTCCCCCTTATCCTCCCTACCAGGTACTAATTTAAAAAATACTTACTCAGTTAACCCCAAACTTCCCCTCCCTACCTTCCTCAATTACACTTTGAGGAATCAAAACCAGCCAACTCAGAAAGATGTAAATGTTTCTGTTCTTCTTTTTGTGTTACAGCTGTATTTAGAAGCTCAAGCCAAGAAATGTGGACCAAATGTGCTGTCACTATAGGGAACAAGGCTCTGAAAATATTATTTGTAGGTTTTGGGTTTTTTTTTGTGGGGGGGGTTTTGTATTTTTTTTTTTTTTGGTCAGGTGCTAAGCGATTAAAAAAGCATTTAATTCAAGTTGAAATGAAAACTTTACAGTTTTCCTAGAGGAAAAACTGAATATCTGATTATTTTTAAAAATTGAATATAATGTTTTCTTAATTTTTTCTAAAACAGAAGGCATGGTTTCTCCATTTCTGTAGGGCATTTCTGTAAGGCCCTTCCAGGACCAGTAGCTATCCTGACCCATAGAGTGGGGGATTTGCTCTCTATCATTTTCAATGGCTCACGTGAAAGGACAGGTTTTTAGAGAAGCTGATGGCCATTAGCCCCTGGGGCAGGGAGCGGCAGGAAGCGTGGCCAGGCACTTTCCCCACATGAGGCAGTGTGTTGGGCTCATTCTTTCTTCCTCCAGCCTCCCTCACTTTTCATCAAAGCTGCTGGCTCTCACTGGACCTATTGACTGTGCTCTGATACTGAACCACAGACTGGAGGGAACTGGCTGCCCGTGACAAGCTGCTTGGGGAGTAGGAAGTTTAGCTGTCCTGGGATAACAACAGGCAGTCTTTAATCACTGAAACGTTGTTAGCTGACACAGTGGCCTAGTCCTGCATCTGACAGCATGGCACAAAGCCTTTGCATTGGACATGTGGCTAATGAACTACTGTAGGCTCCAAAAGCCCCTCCCAGCTCCAGGGAAGCCCCTGAGTCATCAGATTTCCTTCACCTGCTCAGACAAGCCAGGCTGCGCTATTAGGAGCCCTTGCACAGCAGAGACAGACCAGTTCTTCCTCTCCTTGTTCTCACTCCCTTCGCTGGTGCCTTCCCTCCCTCCTTCCTTCCTTCCTCCTCCATTCCCCTCTCTACTTCAGAGGTATAACCCTGGCATCTCTCCAGTCTGCTCTAATTTCCATAGCTCCCTTTGCAGACAAACACCAAGAGGTGAACCAAGGTGTGGGAGACAGATCATGACCTTGAGCTGCACTGTAACCGGAGAAGAAAGTAGTTTATTTGTCCCTACCTTGGAGTGAGGGGCACTGTCAGTCTGTGCATTCCCTAGATGAGGACCTGGCAAAGCCTCATAGTACAGCTCCAGCTGCAGCAGCAAGGACACTGCCAGGCTGCAGATGAGCTTGCTGACAAGCTGTGAAAAGCTGAAAAGGCCTTTGACTCGAATAAGAACCTAGCTGGGCAGGAGCGTGAGCTGGCCATGTAGAATCATGTTATTGACTTGTTTTAGTGAGATGAGTATGTGAGGTGGCAGTGAAGCTGGCCCGTAAAATTCCAAGGTGCATTTTCTGGACTCTCCTAAGGGTGTACAGTGTGTTTATTGTGCTTCTTGCATGCTGTTATCTGTTCTCTGTACTGGGATGCAGTGATTTCCTCCTTGGCTGTGTTCCTGCTGTATTTAGGGCCTGACCATACATTTGCCTTGGTTGGAGTGACTGTGAAAGATGAGTGGCATAGCTTCTGTACCGGTGTTCAGAGTGGTGGAAATGAAGTGTGGGTGCAGTGGGTGTATGTAGCAGCTGAACTGGGGGCAACGTTGTGGGCGTTCCTGCTCCGTACTCTTGGTCTTGGTTAACTCAAGCTTGTACTGGGGTATGCCTACTGAAAGCACTATGGACACGGCCTTGGATGCCAGCTCTGTCCTTTAAATTGTGTATGTATTTTTATAGTTCCAGAAACCTGCAGCAGACATGAGAGGTAGAGGACAGCAAGAAAACTGCTTTCTGTTTCTGAACAACTTAGATCTATGAGGTGTAAAGTTCTCGATAAATGGGGGGAAATGAGATTGAGAGGAAAGAAAAAACGGTTTATGCTTGGACAGTGGATATCATGAAAAACACTCTTAAAGAACTCCTTAACTCTAAACATGTCCTAGCAAGATTTCTTGAGAAGTATTGGTGTCCAGGTACTACCACAATGGGCCCTTTACCACTGAGATTGGCAATCAGTGGTCTTTACTTTCTCCTCTGAGAACACAGGATGTGCCTAGTCTGGGTTCTTCTATGATCACCATAGTGTCCAGCCTCTGACCCTGCAATAAGAGGCTTGTAGGCTGATCCTCACTGTGTCAGATGATGGTCTACAGACGAAGGGGTTATTTCTGCACTCATGGTACAAGTTTGAAGATTTATGACCAAATATACGTTAAACTACAGCATCATTATTTTTAACCTGATGCGTTTCTTGGCCTGGAGAATGGGATGGTTCTGGATGGGATTTTCAAGTATCCCAAGTTGGCATAGGACAGTCTGAATTCCCCTTGAAATCCTGTTTCTAGGTGCTTAAATAACTGAACGTTACTGCAGTTTATTCACTGGGGTATATAAATAACTAGAGCTGTGAACACATTTGAGACACAGACAGGAAGGTCAGGTTCAAGTCTAGATTGAAAAAGAAGTCTATGGTGGATTGTTGATATCAAGTAATTGATTTTTAGTAAAATTACAAATATTAACATAAATACTTGTTTATGGAATAATTTACTACTTTTTCTTTTTTTTTTTTTTTTTTTTTGTAATTCACTAGGCTCCATTATTATTGGTTGAGTTCTCCTCGTCATTGGTGTTGTACAAAGCAAACAGTGAGAGACAGGCAATCCAAAGTACAGAACTTGTAGACATTTGTTTGTCTGCTAAAATTTGCATACTGAGAGTGGCCTGTGTGAGGACCACTTAAACTATAAAAGTTAGATGCTTGCAAATTTCTGTGGGATTAGTGCATTCAGCAACTAAAAACAGTATTCCTTTTCTACCGGCAGTTGTGCAATTAGAAGTAGCACGTGATCTCAGTAAAGGCACTTTTAACCTGTCCTTGTCGCTGGTTATGCTGATAAGTGTTCCAGCTGTGTGAAGTGAGGAGGTAATTTCATGCAGCTAAACAGACGCTAAAAGTACAGTCAGCATGAGTAGGGAATAATGTGTCACTCCTAATGGTGGGCAAACAGCAGTTGTTTACATAGAGCTTATGTTTGGCTGAGCATCTAAAAGGTCAAACATTTCTCCAAACTTTCTGTCCCCTGAAGCAGAGTTATACCTGTTGACAGAACATCTAATTAATTAATTAATTGTACTGAGAATAAAACAGAGCTGCCAGAAAATCGGAGGAAAGCTGAAAACCTGTGAAAAACACACAACATGAAAATTGCCCGAAGTCTGTATTTGTCTCTTCAGCAGTTCAGGTATAGATACAGCCATTGTGTTCTTGTATTATAGTTGGCTGCCTCTAAATCAAATGATATATTTTAAATCATAGGTTTTCCTGCCAAATTTTTCAACCAACCCTTTGCAGTGGTACCTAAGAGTACAAGACAGAAGTCTGTCACTTGTTTCTAAAGCAATTAACATGCCTCCAGCATCAGAGAGCTTTGGGGGAGGAGGGGAACTTTTGGTTAATTTAGACAAATTTACTTGGTATCAAGATATTAAAACAACGAATAGCAGCAATTAATCATGACGACTTCCTTCTTTATTTTTTTTTTCTTGCAATCGGGAGATCTTAGGCTCCATGTGCTTTCTGAAATGTTCCTGATATGCACCTACAGAATGATAACAAATGAGTACCTGAAAGCTGATTCTCTGAAAAAATAGCCACTCTGAGAAGTTCCTCGCTTTGCTTTTTTAAAACAAATATGAATATTCAGAAAGTCTTTAAAAAATTAAATTGCTGGTTTCTAGAGCAGTTTTTTGGGGGGCTGGGCTTTGTCCGTACTGTAATGAAAAAGGGCAGTCAGCAGATGGCAATGTTGTATAGTAGTTCCATCAGGAGATATCCACATCAACAAGGGAGGGAAACCTCTGATACTCCCTAAGTAGCCATGAGGGAAAATAGAGTGGCCCCTCCAGGCCATTGGAGAGTTGGCCCCTCAAGCATACTTTGGCTGAGTGCTTGTGTAGGCTTACTGAGGCTTTTATTGCTATTTGTGACAGCAATTCAACGTTTAAAAGCCCTCATTTGAAAGGGCAAGCCCATTATCATTTAAGAAGAGCAATCTAATTAAACTAGTGCATTTCCATATTCTTTTAAAAACATGATTTCATAATGCTACATAAGTACAGCGTGTTCTTTCCCACACAGTTTGCATTTTTAAAAAGATAAGTGGGTCTGATGCAAACGCATTTGCTTTTGCTGGAATGTTGTGTGATAATTTAACTGATCTGTTACTGCCTTTTCAGGATGAAACTATGAAAATGAACTCATCAGACACGTTTCTGCAAGGCAAAATAAAAGTAAGTTATTTCCTTAGAAACCACTGTGGTTCAGGCATAATGCAAACTAGTTTATATATGAGTTACCTTCACTAAGTCTAATCTCAAATCACTGGAAAGCTTCTCTTTAGCTTCAGAAAATTCCAGATTAGGCCTGCTGTGCTTTGCCAACTAGAAAGTCCAAAGGATATATTTCGACCTCCTTGTTGTGTTGGTGCTTGTTTTTTGGGGGGGTGGTGTGGTGGTTTTTTTTGTTTGGTTGGATTTTTTTTGTTGTTTTTCTTTTTTTTTCAGTATTGTGGAGAGCTATTAGGGTACTTTGATCTAAATATGTAAATCAAAGCTGCAAAAGCTCCCTGCTTCCAACTGTACTAAAGGCTCTGGAATGAGGTAAAAGAGCCTGTGGCAGATAACTCCAACATATAAAATCCATGGAATAGCTCAGCAAGAAGAACTTGGAAAGACTTCTGTAAAATATAGGGACTAACAGATGTCTTGAGAGAAGGAAATGAGTAATAGTTTGAATAAAACAATCTTTGCTTCAGATGATATACTGCTGCACACTCTGAAGACTGAAGCTCTGTGTTAATAGCCAAAAGAGCAGGCATCATTTCAGATGAGAGTGAAATGTGAAGTACAAAGCTCTTTGCATCAAGAGCTTTGTCTAGCAGCTCAGTCTAAAAGCCAGAAATGGACACGTACACTGAAAGACAAAATCAAGTCATTTGTATCAAAGCAATTGGTTTAGCAAAAGCAATGCTATGAAAACCCTTCCCTGTTTACACAGGAAGACCTGGTTTTACTGTCTGTTGGGTTTCCCTAAGGGTACAAGAACTGGCAAGAAGTGAGGCTCTATGTCAGACTCAAAGACGTGTGTAACTTGAGATGTAGTGCTAAATTAAAACTCCTGTCACACAGGAGCTACTTACTATAATTTATGTCAAGGTTAATGGAGTAAAAAGTATTGGAGTATTTTAAATGCTGATCAGACATGTTGCCAATTAGTATCACTGCAGATTTTTTCTTATGTACTGAAGGATACTTCAATGTGTATCAAAATTTATGTCTTTTTTACAGGAAGTTGAAGAAGTTGAAGAAATTTTAGATAAACTGAGAATCAGTCAGGAAAATCAAAGGTAAGTCTTCAATGTTCAAATATCTATGTCAGTGATTACACAGGAAGTGTTAGAGTGATGGAAATGCCTTTTGTAACAACTTGCTGGACCAAAGTAAGACAAATTAGCCATTAATAGCAGCCGTGTTCAAGTGTGAGTTTTAGAGCACACACAGTAGCATCTGGAAGTCATAATCAGATATTATAGATTTGACTTCAGTATGGTGCAAAGTGTTAAATAAGAAAAATTAACAATGGAAATTATGTATAATGTTTGAGTAATAACTCTGATTGCTTCAGTTATTTATTTAGGAAGAGAACAGAGACATTATGGCACTTGTTAAGCCTTCTAAGTTTTCTGACAGTGTCCTGCTGATATTTTTTCACACGATGTGGAGGAGTTCCATCCCTTGTTTGTTCTGACATTGCTCACTAGCGCCAATTTTGGTGACTTCTCTGTGAAGTGGAATTTTTTTATGTTGGGAAATGGCTTGAGACTTGTTTCATGTAAACAACTTTTTTTGATAAAGGTGGATTATGGTGTCATCTCAACTATCTGAGCATGCAGCTTTGGTTATTGATGCTACCTGTCAGAAGTGAATACTGAATATATTTGTTGCTGTGGTGCTTTCAGTATTTAGACTGAAATTCTTGTTTTGAGTAAACAAGACTGTTTATTCTTGGTTATGTTTTTAATGTTCCAAAGCCTTGGATGAAGAGCCATCCAAGCTGAAACAGCATGGAAGAAAGGCTGTCTCTACTTACTCGTCCACTGTGAATGTCATGAAATGCACATAATCAGATAGGTATAGGTTTCAATACAATGTGGCATAACTCCAGATTGGTTGTAAGTTTGTACTGCTGCTCACGGGTTTGCTTTTCATATCTGCAATACAGTTTTACAAAAGCTGAGCAAATGTCAACCATAACTAAGGCTCTGTATGGATTGAAAAAAGTACATCTATAAAATAGCTAGAAAGTCTAGTTTATTGTCAGAAAAGTTAGCTTTTCACTTACGTGCCCTGCTGTTGTCCACAGACATTTTTGCACCTACAATTTATAGGTGTAGAAAATCACTGCATCCAGGCAAATCAGGTAGTGGCAGGCTACCACTTTTAATTCCTGAGTTTGCTGCATGCCTAATTTGTTAGTTTATATCTGCACGTGTAATGCAAATGATTTAATCTATCAGCTGGAGGTAGATATCGCAAATTAGTAAAAGGCCCGAGTATCACACAGCAAGGCTCACTGACCCTAGTGCATTTTGGGTTAGCCTTTTAGGTTTTCAGACATTAGGCAGGCGTTATGGAGTTGTCTTCTGGTGTTATAACACAACACTAAGAGAAGGGTTTCTCAAATTTAGATGACAGGTGGTGTTTTCTGCCATAGGGCCCAGAACAGTTGCTACAGGTTCCTGTTGTGTTTGTCTGTGAGCTATACACTTTCATGCAGTTATGAGATTGTTGGTAAAAATCCAAAATGATACTTATATACTCCAAAGAACAAGATCCACTAATATAGAAAAGGATGATTCTATTTTCATCTTATTGCCAACATTTGGTGTTAAAGGGGATATGTATTATTTGCTGACACAGACAGAAATTTTTACCTTTAAATTGTATTAGGAATGTAATAATTTATTTTTTTTTTCAAACGAGACTGAGTCTTAGCAAAAAAGAATCCTGAACTCAGATATTTTGTGATTTTTAATTTTCAATTAATTTCTAGCTTAAATTAGAAAATGATGAATTCTAGGAGTTTATGGACTCTTAAAATTAAGGTTAAGCTTCAGTTCACATACTGCCTCTGACTCTTTGATTAAGTTGAGAATAGCCAACATCTGATTTCATGAGGTGGTACATACAGTTACAGTAGACTTTTGTTGTTGGACATCAATGCAATGCAATGCAATGCTGTTGGACAGCAATGCAAAGAGCTCCCAATTCAGGAGCTGCTACCTAATGACCTAAGACCACTAATATACGATAATTTCATGAACATGGAAAGTAAGCCGCTTTATGGTATGAAGTCACTGTACATTATGCTGTTAAAATTTCCTGGATGGATGCATTCGTTTAGCTTAATGAGGGGAAAGGGAGAAATTGGAAGAGAACAACAGTAAAGCAAAGCATGAATCTAAATAGTCTCCCCCTAAACAGCATGGAGAGCACTTAGTAGACAATGGCATATATGTAGCCTCCTGTTTAAGTTTGCAAGACTTCCTTTGCCAGAGCTGAATGCTAGTAGATCTAGAAGTTTACGGGCAGTTACAAAATTATATGCAAAATTACATGAATGTGTGTTGGTAACGGATAATTATGTTCCCTTCAGGAACTGAACATAAGGCAGGATAGCTGAGGTGGTAAGGATGATATACAGGACCTGTATAAATAGGAGAGTCTTTTGATCCTTCCCTTCAAAAAGGTATCAATGGGTCATGGTCTAAGAACATGTACAACAGGAAAGGTGCAATCAGGATGATAAAACATGATCCTGCTTGCATCTGCTTAGAAATTAGAGAGCTGTGCATGAACCTACTTTCTGGTATTTCTTTGACTTTGAAATGAGAGTTGCATGACCTGCAGGTCAGGTATGGAATTTAATAGATAAAAGTCAATGTCATTTGAGAGACAAAACTTGGAAGAAATGAAGCACAGTTCTGTCTGAGAGGATAATAGGATATATTTTTTTAAAAGTTAAAATTTGGGAATGTTATTAAGGTAGAATAATTGGTCAGCCAAAAGGCTATTAGAAATAAAACATAAAGGTAATTAGTAGTAGATATAGTTGAATACAAGGTTAATTAGTCTCATTTGTATGATGTTAATTATTAAAAGTAATCAGCCCTGGGATACTTACAGAAGCGCTCTCACTAAATGTTTTAAAAAATGTAACAGAAAGACTCTTACAATTTGCTTCCAGCAGAGCTTATGTATAAACCTTTTAAAGATACACGCTGTCTTGGGATCTTTGCATAATAAGATGCTTTATGAAATGAATGTCCAAAATTCTGTACCTTCCCCCAAAGTTATGAATCACATTTCTGGAGCTGGAATTGTTCTCTTTCTCCAGAACAGATCAGGGAGACTGAAACACTAGCAGTAGCCTGAGATTTCTGAATCAAAACCTTTCATGAGGCATAATTAAAGGAGAGCGTCGGATTATCTGAAGTCAAAACTGTATCATGCTTTGCCCTTAATGCACATAAGATAACTTAGATGATATTTAATTAGAGGCAAAGCATGGATTAATACTTATTTAATATCTACAATAGAAGCTTCCCTCAGGTGCTTCCCTCAGATTGTCCAGTGAATTGGGGCAAATATTTAGCCTGTGTCTGCAGCTAAATAAATAATTTGCAGCAAACAATTTACTTGGCCAAGTTTCTACTGTTTCTGCAGCAAGAATCTGATTTCTTAAGGCTTAGCAGTTATCTGACAACCTTTTTGTTTTTAATGCTCATTTGAGAAATTAAAAATATTCATATTACAAAAGGTTGAACACTATTGTTTAGCTGTAAATGGACGGATCAAGTCATACGTTTTTGTTTGTTTTCCTGGTTAGATGGTTTTATCCTCAGTTCTAGTGGCATAATGAAATTCCTTTTGGACTTTGCTTTCTGTTCTCATTTGTATTGGTTAACTGTCTCTCAGGACTTTGTAGAAGATGGCTAGAAAACAACTACAAAATGTGACGAAATACATTCTTTTAAATGTAAGTAAATATTTATCAGGACACCCCCCTACTCCCACCCCTGCTGCTGCCCATATGTGTTGTCAGGTCTTAACAGCTCTATTTGAGCTGTCATTGTAGGAAAGGAAGGCATCAGGAAAGTAAGCTATTATGTGGAAACAATGACATCCACGCTCAGCATAATAAAACCTCATGAACAAATGCCATGGATAGAAACCATCTTTGCTTTCAGAGTATAATACCAGATCTAGAAAAGGTCTCTCTCTTGGTCTCTGTTCTTTAGAAAGATGTAGAGGAGAACAGCATATCTTGACATTCAAGAGCTGCTGCATCCAGGTGAGGAGAACTGGCAAGTGGATGGTAGATTTCTGCCTAGATCTATTCTCATGAATTTCAGTCATCTAATAAGATGTTAGAGAGGATAAATAATCCTCTGGAGATGAATCTGTATCACTCTATAAGCAATCTCACGTGCATGAAGTTAGTAAGTTAGTCTTAGTTCCTTTTATATGGCTCACAATGGGAAGACTCCCCAGTGCTGCCTGTGTTTGCATCGGGGTGTTGGCTGTTACTGACTTAGATCTCAGTTTCTGCTCAGTGATTTTATTGGTTGTATGCTACACTTTATTTTTTTTAAGAAGGCATGTAAGCCAATGGAGGGTGTTTTGTTAACTGAAAATTAAGAATGGGTTTCAGACAATCCAGAAAAAAATGAAGGGTAATGAAGCATAGGAAGATAAATTCTCAGCACTTCAAATGTATTCTTAATATCTTGACGTTGTGCAAGTGGAATCCAAGACTGAAAAACTACTGTTGGACTTCAGAATCAAATATTATAATGCACTTTCAAAATCAGAAATGTGATTTCATTTTTGCATACATTATTGTGGATAGCTATACTATCTGCATAAAGAGGTATTCTCATATAACATTTTTTGAAAATGTCTAGTGCTCATAATTGTTATATTAAATTTATATAGTTTTCTGTAGACACTGACCTCGTTCCGTTGTGGCTCCTTTCCTTATAGGAGCAGCAGCAGGTATTAATGAAACTCTTAGGAGAGAACTCACATGTGGAAGTTATTTAAGTAAATTGAAGATGCATCTTCTAAATAAGATACATACAGTAGCCTTGAATCAGACCTTGAAGTATGGTGGTGCATACCGGCATATGAACATTGCTTATGTGAGCCTTTTCATGATCTCTAAATTTTGGCTTTCATTTTATAAAACCTGACTATGGCTACAGATTTTTTTTGAAGGCATGAGTTGGTTTCAGATCAAGTGGAAGCATCTGCCTGATTTTGCAGGAAGTCTGAAAAAACAGGTTAAAGAGAAGAACTAGTCCTTTCAACTGGAAGGGGTGTTGTTGGGAATACATGTAATTAAACTTTTGCTATGAGGATTGTTTCTGTTTATGAAAGAACTTGAAGAAAAAGTAAGAAGGAGACAGATTACACAAACTGCATAGCTGTAGCCATGCCAAAGAAACATCTTATTTTGGCCCATGCAGGATCAATCTGAGGGCAATGGAATCTTCTTTTTGTCAGCTTAATAAGTAATCAAATGGAAAGGGGACATAGGAACATACACACTTCGCAGCAGGCAGGACAAAAACAGAGATGTCAGTGTCAAATGGATGTGTTTGCATTCACTGGAGGGACACTCAATCCAAGAGACTCATAGACTGTACATCCTGGTTTAACCAAGGTACATAGTCTACTGCTGGCTGCCTTGGAGAAGTCTTTTTAAACAAAACAAACGAGAAACAACCAAACCCACCATTTCAAAAAAAGGAAAAAACCTAACAGCACAGGGATCTTAGGATTCCTTGAAGTTGTTTCTTATTTGGGAAAACTAAAAGGCTATTTCATGTTGGGGTTTTTTGCTATTTTTTTCAATATCAAATAATCAAATTTCACAAACAGGTTGTCACTGTAGTAAGTGACACTGCAAGACACCAAGTTGAAGAAGTTACTTTGTGGGGCTGACTTATTGGGTTTTTGCCTTGTGTTAGGTGCAGATTCATAAAAACCTGTAACTGTAAGTAAAATATCCTTAATTGCCGTCTTCTACTTTCCTTCTGGCTCAGGCTGCTGTCTACGATGAGAGACACATAAAGTCCAAATTCTGTAGTAGTGCCTGTGGTCTCACACCGTTTCAGTACCTTGCTTGCATTGGATTCCCATGGGATCCACCAATGAGGCATTACTGTCCCTGTCTTAGACATAGACATCTCAGAGCATTATTCCAGCTTGTCCTAAAAGATGTATTTTAAACTTTTCTTTTCTTTTTACACCTGTAGCCCCTTTATCTTGTCTTCTGAGGAAGAGTACAAGAAACAGGGACGATTAGAGGAATTAGCAGTGTCTCCCAGTTTCTGGTGAACCCCTTTTTGTTTGAATCTGCCATCTTTTGCCATCTGTGTTACTAGACAGTTAAACATGCCATGATAAAAAAAGAAGAGAGAAAGACAGTAGCATTATCTCTATGATTTGCTGCCCAAAGTTTCATTTGGCTGTGGAAACCTGCCATAGAATGACATTGTCATCAAGAAGTGAGAATGATAGGATTTTCTATGGGTAACAAGAGTAGTCAGAATTATAATGGTTACTGTTTAAAACTGAAGAAGAGCTAAAAGTAAGCCAGAACCCCTCAGTAATATCTAATCTGTGGAGTAGGAAGAGACCATCGTACAGCAACATATGGTGCTGCTTGCTGCTGGAGACAGCATTTTGTGGAAAATGTTTTATGAATTTGGGCCCATGGTTCCAGTTCTCATGTCCTGTTTGGATAGCTAATGCAATTTGCATTTGCCCAGGAATGTACTCTATGAGGGTAATTTAAAATACTATAGCCACAAAGTCCCAAATTCCATATTTGATATCTCTCTCTTTCTTTTTTTTTTTTAATGTTTTGTTTTGTTTTGCTTTTGCTTATTTAGAGCCTGTCTGATCATTTCAGTGAAATCAGGGCAGGGGAAAGTGATTTGAACTTTCTTTCAGGGACAATGCATGCATTTGTCTCACAATATAAAACAGCCATTATCCAAGTATGATCTATACTCATGTATGAGTACCTATTAGTATTCTGTGAACAAGAATGTGCATTTTGAACTCACTAATCATTACAGCAGATTTTTATTAATTCTTTTCTTGTAACCCTCAATTTATTTTTATTACATTTATGAAATAAATGTAGGAGCTCCCAGAAGGTGAATGTAATATTATTTTATGCTCACCTCTCATCAGGGACCCTGCCAGAAGTTTACAAACATCAATTAAGTTTCACCATGCTGTCATCTGGGAAATAACTTTTCTTACACCCATGTTACAGATGGATAAACAAACAGGAGCTAAATAACTTGGCCTGGATCATGTAGCAAATGGGGAATAGAGTTCTTACACCGACTTCCAGTCTCTCACCCAGGTCTAACCAGTAAGCATGCTGCCACTTGGTTTATTTACATTTTGGGACTGTTTTTAAAGAACTAAGTTGCCATTTCCTTTTCTTCTGAATCACTCCAAACTTCCCAACATTTGATTTCAATAAAGTTTTCACATACTCAGGCTGGTATTTATAGGTAAAGGTAATGTATATCCTCACCTTTGGTTGCTTCTAACATTTGTGTACTCTGCTAGAGAGGGTGATAGCAAGGAAAGCACAAATCATTTTTTGTAGTTCCTCTTATGATGTGTTCTCACTAAACAGTGGATTTTGGATCAGTTCTTCATGCCCATATTATAAATTGATCTCTCCAGTTCCTCAATTAGTTTCATTTTTCCTTGCACAGAATCTTTTCCATTTTCTAATATTTTTATGGTGGTGGTTGATAAGGCATGCCCAAGAGGAAGAAGAGCTGGGATTTTTTCCTGTTTTGGATTCTTATACACTTATTCACTCTGGTTGGACTGATTGCAACTTCTTTTATTATTTTTTTTTAAATTTTTAAATTTTTCAGTGTAGAGTTTTTCTTCCTGTGTTGTTGGTAGCTCCTTTCAACCTAACAGTGATATATCTTATTGTGGGTGTAACTGGAAAGCTTCTAGTTTCTACAATTGCTGTCCTTCCATTTCATCTGTAGGTAATTAAAATTTTCCACAGGGCTTTTTTAAAGGCCATCTCAGTTCCTCTTTATGTGTGATATTAATTATAAAGGCATAAGGATGACTACTAC
>JAOXJM010000023.1:47949719-47964284 GCA_026413425.1 Tringa solitaria
ACCCTTTCAGTGTAAAAATTTTTCCTAATATCCAACCTGAACCTCCCCTGGTGCAGCTTGAGGCTGTTTCCTCTAGTCTTGTCTCCTGTGACTTGGGAGAAGAGACCAACCCTCACCTCTGCAAATATTTATTAATTTCTTGAGAAATGGTGTACCTGCTTCTGGTTTGTGTGGCGCTTTGTCATTTTTTTGTTTGTTTTTTCAGTTTTTTTCTCTCCTTTGTTTCTTCCTCCTGCCCTTATGTTTCTTTTTTATATAAGGAAATCAGGAAAACATGAGAAAATAAGTTCATTCATATTCTTGTCATCATGCACTGATTCTGTTTCCAATTCTGGATGAACTAAGCAAGTGACAAGTCATGGCAAAGTTTATAGGTACAGAAATCGCTGTCAAAATCTAGCTGCTGACATCACAAAGTGAACTTCTGCTGAATGCTGTCTCATTACAATTAAAATCAACAATATTGCCTCTGCAAATGCAAGGTGCTGATTTTATAAACCTGTAATCAAAAACAGTAGCAGAGTTGTCAATGTTCAGATTCAAGAAGGACTTGTGTATAATATGCCTTTATTTTCTGAATACTCTCTCTACATAGAATATGTCAAGTGTCGTAGTTGCTTATAGCTGTGATTCCCTCAGATTTTTCATCAGGGTAACTAACTTCTGTTTAATCACCATCTATCTTGATTTCTCCCTTCATAGTGCCCAGTCCTGAAAAACGAACAGTCTGTCTGAGGTAAGCGTGCAGGGTGGTGTAAGTTGAGCTGAAATCTTCATCACATGTTGTATTTCAAGACAATTCTATTTTGAATCTGGGGAGCAATAAGAATACGTCTTGAGAAAATGTCTTTCTTTTACAATTACAGTAATTTAAACTATATTAAGGGAAACTTTCAGGATGTTTTGGAGTCACTTGAGAAATAGATAATGAGCTTTCCTGTCCAGGAGAGCTATTCTGAATTATTTCAAGCATGGAATTAAAAATAAAGAAATAAATATTTCTCCACCTGAAGCTCAATGTGCATTTAAAAAAATATTATATATTTGTCATCTGTTTCAGCTCACTCACATAATTCTACAAAAAACATCAGACACATTAGAAAAAGGCCACTAAATGTGTACAATCCAGACAGGAGAAATGACATTTGTGCTGTAAATCCACTATAAAAATTGTATTCTGAAGAATTAGTTTCTGAATTCATAGCCCATTGCTCTGCTCAAGTGCACATGGCATGTAGTGACTTTTTTTAGTACTTTCTGCTGGGTTAGTTTGGCCGGAGAGTCTTGCTGAACTGTTCCTGACCCCTCATGTAGGGAGGAGCCAAGGCGGAAGTGCTCCTTTACTGTGCTTTTTCCCTTGCTGTATTAAGTCTCCTCCATCCCTTTTTAGCCAGAAAGAGTAGCTTTTACTGACATTCAACATAGATTTTACCTCTGAGTAAGATGTATAAACTTCTGGTGCCGTCATTCATGTTATGAAAAGGTGGAATCGATAGCGGCAAATACTGAATACCTTTCAGTGCAAAAAAGCGAATACCCAGAGCAAAAGGCACTTTCATTTCCTGCATGACAACTTCAGAGATTGTACAGTTCAAACCTGTTTTCAAAAAAAAAAAAAAAAATTAAGTGTGAGACAACCACTGAAAAGTGACTGCTTTTAGGTTGCTAAGCAGAAAGAGGTCAGCGTTCCTTTAATAACTTGGCAATCAGAACCTTGATTTTCAAATATTAGATGAATGACCAATGTTATTTGTCTATCTCCCCCTTTTTTATAATGCCTAAGCTGTTTCACTAGCTTTGTGCTTAACTTTTGCTGCCATATCATAACCTGAAGTTGAGATATAGTGTTTTTTTCCTGAACATTTTTTGATCACAAGTTAGTGTCTCCTAGGAACTTTAATGTTTTCAATGCCTCTTGAAATTATCTTCATTTTTTGAAAGTAGTCTGGTTTTAATAGATCAACTTGTGAAACCTGTTCAGCATAATCGGTACAGCTGGCAAATAAACAGCTCCATGCAAATGCATTGATCTGTTCCTTCCCTGCTGCCTTCCACACTGCAGTGGCCAGCATGCCATCATTCGTCAAAGGAGACATGGCAATGATACAATCACTGTTGAAGTGGGTGGAAGCAGTATAGAGACCTACAGCTATTTAGCAGTTAAGATCAGCTTTCCTTGTTGATATCAGAAATATCATACCCAGGTAAATAAAAAATTGTGTACTCTTACATGTGCAGATGTTTCACTTTTGCCCCCAAGCAAGTGCAAGATGAAAAAGTGTTTCCTTCTCTCTTCTAGACACTCCTGTCTTTGGCAATTATGCCCAGATAAAATAGACATAAACACTGTTTGCAGAGCTAAATATAGGGGGAAAAGTTGTTATATCTTGGAGTATTTCCACTGCCTGACTTGGAATTACAATGCTAAAATCTTGCTGGTATTTTGTCTGCTTTATTTCTCACACATTTCTGTTTCTTGTCTGTTTCTTCTCCTTCTTCTCACCTACAGTCTCATTCATCAATTCTAAGCAATGCAATCACTAATTTTTATTGTTCTACATGACAATTATTCTTTTCTTTAAGGACAACAGGGAGGATGGTGTTTTTCATTACTCATTACTCCTTTCCCATGTTAGCTTGGACTATCAATGCTTTCTCCTTAAATTGTTGCTTTTTTCTCTTTGTAATTCCTGTTGCAGTGTGGCAATAGCTTTGCGTGTATACTTTTGGTGTCAGGGTTATCACAAGCAGAGCTTCTACTGATAGCTTGCCATAGCAGAGTGGAAAGAGATTTTGGGTAAAAATGTGGACATGGCAAGTTCCAGCTTGTCCAAACAAATCTAAACAATAGAACTACAAATGGATTGGTATGCCATGTTGTGGAGCTGTTGCCAGAAAATTGTGATCCAAGAGTTTACACATTGAGAACTGCAAGTGCATCCAGACTTTCCTTCAGCACACAGTTTGTTGCATGGAAAGGAAGGGAATTGAAATGGGAATAAATCTGTTCTTAGTATATAAAACTTTAGGACTGAGTAGAGAGGAAGAGTGCTGCTTGGTATTCTGAAACAAATCCAAGTATCAGATATGATATTTATTTGCAGCTATGCCAGTTTTTATACTGTATTTGCCAGGACTGTCATCTGACATAACACTTGTTTCCAAGCTAGAGTCTAAATATATACTGAAATAGTTTACAACTATTAAAACTTATGATGATGTTGCTGCAGGGTTGGGATTGTTGAAAGATTATGTGTTGACACTTGTGTTTTTATTGAACTGGATGTATCTCTGTCAAATTTGACCCAACAGTGCTGGACAGAGCAGGACAGGTTAATGCCCTTGGTAAATGGCACATAAACCAACGTTTTACTACTGGTTCACAGATCTCTGTCAATGTGGCTTCCCTCTTCCTCCTTCCATGTTGTTAATTACTTATTGAGAGACAAAGCCTCAGGAACAGAACAGGCTGAGAGAGTTGGGATTGTTCAGCCTAGAGAAGAGAAGGCTCCGGGGAGACCTTATAGCAGCCTTCTAGTACCTAAAAGGGGCCTATAGGAGAGATGGGGAGGGGCTCTTTATAGGGGAGTGTAGTGATAGGATGAGGGGTAATGATTTTAAACTGAAAGAGAGTAGATATAGATTAGATATTAGGAAGAAAATATTTACTGTGAGGGTGGTAAGACACTTCTGCCCAGAGAGATGCGGATGCCCCAGGCCTGGAAGTGTTCAAGGCCAGGCTGGATGGGGCTTTGAGCAACATGTCTAGTGGGAGGTGTCCCTGCCCATGGCAGGGGAATTGGAACAAGATGATCTTTAAGGTCCCTTCCAACCTAAACCATTTTATGATTCTATGAAGCTGTAAAACAACTTATAAAGATTCCTGAGAACTCATGGTGAATTTTGCCCTGATACACCATGTCAATCAGCTATGTGGAAATGCTAATAAGTGGTTCTAAAAGGCAAAGTATCTTGTTGCATCATAAGTTGCAGATTAACATGAACAGAGGTTTTAACGTGATCGTTTGGAGTGGCTCCACTGAAGAGATTTTACTGCCTTGTGTTAATCTATGTGAGAACCATTTATGGTACTAATAATGTTGCAGGTTGGCCCAGCATCATGTTTAGTGTTGCAGTGGACTCGCATGATAAATACATGGTTGGGCTCTATGAAAAGTGTCAGTACTTCTACTTCCAAAATACACAGTAGTGGCCACTGCTTCCTAAGAGTCCATTATGTGCTCTGAGGCAGTTTTTATCAAAGTAGGCATAGTACAGCTTCATCTAACAGACTCTTTTTTTGCCCTTTATTGCCTTTTTCTGGTACTTCATAGCTATCAAGCTACTTGTGATTAACACAATATACCTGTTTGTGCATGCCTACTGTCAATCTACATTTTTCGCTGTTAGGTTAATCATCTAGAAGGTGATCATGTTTTTCATAATTTGTTAGAAGGTGCTTAGAAATTTACACCTTCATGTTGAGAAAGAAGTGCCTGGAACAGAAGTTGTACAGATGGAGGAAGTCTAACTGAGGAATAATTGTGAAGTGACTCACCTTACATCTGTGGAGGAACTGAGGGATAATTGTGTGTGTTGGTTTGATTTCCTCTGCACATCCTCATTCTGGCCACAACTAGAAGTAGAAATGACACAATTTGATGAGCTAGCGGATTCAAGTGGCTGGCCTGGCTAAGTTTTGGTTAACTTGGGGCATATGCCGAAGCAACACAAATAGAGCTATTTGAATACCTCCTGTTTCCAGATTTCTTTCTTCAAGGGAAGAGACCCTGCTGATACCTTCATGAGGTTAGTCTAATTGCCTTCTCACGTTTTTGCTTGCTTTGTCTTTTTTCAAAATCAAGTATAACATTTTAAATTGGATGAGGTAGGTAGTTGATTATTCTAATTATTTAATTAGTAGCCATCTCAAAAAGCTGTTCTCAAGGAATGAAGACTTTAAAATGCAAATAAATTTTAAAAAGCAACTCAACACAGAAAGGTGACTTTACAGTATTTGCCAGTTAAGGTATAGTATTATCCATGATTACTTTACTCTTAAACTTTATCTCTGTGCCCTACCTGTAAAAGCTTAGTAGTAGGTCTCCAGTGAAGAGCTTTCCATTTACTAGTCAGGAGCAGACTCATACAATTGTATAATAATCAACATTGTCTTGAACCTTCTTCAAAGGCAGATTGTTTGTAACAATTTCACTTTACATTCTGCTTTGGGTTTCAGTTGAACTGAATTTAAAAGGGTTGTGATTAAAGGCCATACTCAGCATTGCATTCAAGAGACATCAAAAGGCTTTACAAAGGAAGAGACAAAAGACTGAGGATTACCTTCTTGACTAGAGGGCTCAGCTACATTGAAAGAAATTAAATTGGCCTCTAACTTGGCACCTTGGCTGTGTGGCCCTGGGAAGAAAACCACTGTTTCTCCTGCCTCGGTCTTGATGCCTGCCTAGTTCTGACCGTTTAACTTCCATGCACAACCCTGTTGTAGCCTTAGAGGGAAAGCCTGTGGTGGCTGCAGCTGAGGCAGAAAGGGCAGCCCTGTGCTGCTCAGTCCTGGCCAGGGATTGCTCCACCCTCCTGGTGTGCTGGACCAGGCCATACTCTGTAGTTGTCAATCTGATCTGGAGATGGTACGTTTGGTGAGATAAGATATGACCAGAGTTTGGTGTCTCACCTATTAGTTCTGTAATGAATTTTAAAGCTGATTCTCAACTCATTATCTTTTAACAATCACAAGACAATTGCTCAATACTAATACTAGAATCCTCTTCACAGCCCACATTAAAAATGCAGCCCTTCCCTGTCGGGAACCTTTCCCACTCCTGCAAGAATCTGGGCCGAATTGTTCAGGAGAAGCGGGCTGTAGAGCAGGGCTGTAGCTCTGCTGTAGTGTGTCTAGATATGCATGAGGTGTGAGAGATACAAGCTGTGTTCTGTAGAGGGTCTTTTATGCAATACCGCAGAAAGAAGAAAATGCTTAAAGTAAGGCTGGTAGAATGGAATTGGGAAGGCATTGTTTCAGTTTTGTAGCTCAGGCTTGGTTTTATAATTTCCATGGGGGAAAAAAGGAAAAAAAACCATGATAATGAAGAAAAAGAACCCTTTAAGTGTAAACTAGGTGAGTTTTAACAACATGTCACTTTACTTATTGGCCAGATAACTTTCCTTTATCTGAGAGAAATTTTGAAGGTTTAC
Source organism: Tringa solitaria (assembly GCA_026413425.1). Taxonomy (NCBI): domain Eukaryota; kingdom Metazoa; phylum Chordata; class Aves; order Charadriiformes; family Scolopacidae; genus Tringa; species Tringa solitaria. The sequence continues at coordinate 47,955,933 of JAOXJM010000023.1, forward strand.
TGTGGTCTTTTGAACCAAAACATATGGGAAAAGCTGTTATATGAATGATGGGCAATAGCAGTGTCCTCTCTTTTTTTTTTTTTTTTCCAGTACCTGTGGTATAAAAAGTTAGTTTTGTTTTGGTTTGTTTTGTTCTGGAGACTTGGAAGCACTTGGTTGAAGAAAAGGATTCATCTAGTTCTGACTTCAGTACCTAAACTCTAGAAAGTGATCAAGAATTTGGATATACTAATTTTCTACTGGTTTGCTACAAAGGAAACAGCCTTATTCATTCATTTATTTGGCTTGGCCTTCTAAACTGACTTATTAGCATAGATGCTGATTCCAACTTCTTGCAATTGCTCTGGAAACCCCATGTTCTCCCAAACGCAGGATTTTGAATACCTTCGCTCTTCATCTAGGTGCTTACTTCATCTCCTAGTCTCCAATAATGATCCCTAGTACTGGGAGAACGGTGTCTGTGTATGCATAGAGGTCTGGGAGATGTTCTACTCTGTATTGAGAACCTGCAGCTTCTTGGTGTTAAGATTTAGAGGGCTCTTAGCATGGTGTGAACACAGATGTTGGTTGTAGCATAACTGGATCCACTTTCACAGAGTAGCTGTGAAGGTGCACATTGCAGAAACGTGAAATAAAACCAAGTAATTAGTGAGCTTTTCAGTAGCGTGGTGAGTTTACTCTTGAACTTTGAGTATCTCATCTGTATGCTTTGCTGCTAATGAAATTGAGTTAGTCCTAAATTCATTTGTAGCTCACCTCTCTAGAAAGGGCTTTGCCTCTCATTTATAAGGCTTCTTTGATTGCTCTACAGCTGAGTCAATTCACGTTGATGTTTCATTACCAACCGAATAGCATAAACTGTGAATGTGAGAGAGAAACTTTGTTGGTTTAAATTCCATTAAGCTCCTTGGCTTAAAAATCTTAGCCCTTAAAATCAAATGTTCTGCATGGAAATACACTGTACTACATCTGCTTAAATCTGTGTAGGTAACCACAGAGGTGACAAGAGGAAAAGATAGACACAATCGTTGAAGTGTGGAGGAGGGAGGGTATTCAGTTGAAATCATGTTTCTTTCTCTCAGGTTTGTTACATTAGGACTCGAGTGAATAGCGCTGCACAATCAAATGCTTTGCAGACATCATTTGCTCAAAACACCACTTCCCTATTTAATGACGGGTTGTTTAAAGCTTTGTATGCCTAGAATTTTCTTTTTCCTATTTTGAGAATAGTGTTATAGTGTTCAAAGTATTTGCTTTTATCAGTGTTATAATATCTTGAGTCCAAACGACTGTAGTTGAAGAATCTTTTCTGATATCACCAAATATTATGGAAAGAAACCAAAATATTTTGATTGCATGCTTAAACCAAGCAAGTGGAAAAGGTAATGCTCCAATATTAGCTTTTGATGGGACAAGAGTACTCCCTTTTTTCTTCTCCTATAAAATAGCACTTTGAATTGCTTTGTACAATTATCAGTTTGTTTGTTTTTAAAGCTGTTCTTCCAGGCTTTGCAGCCTTCTGCCTTTTTATAAAAGCTACAGCAAGTCATGCAAGTCTGAAGAGGGATAAGTATAAAGAATAAATGATATAAGAGCTACAACAGTTCTTTTTGTAGGTTAGTAAAGGCAGTCAGGATAAGCTTGAGGAGCACGATGAACGTATGAAAGAAAATTGTTTTAATATCTTCAAGTAGAAAGTTGTTGATCTCAGATTAACTTTCAAGGTTAACTCTGCATGATACTTTGAGAAATATAGCATTGTTGTTGGTTCTTCTTTCCGTGAATTTTCAGTGTGAAGAAAAAGTGTTTCTTCCATGAAGGACGTTAACCTTGTATCTCTGCATTTGTCTCAATTTCCTTCCATATTGCTGCCGTCGTTTATGATATGACTTATATTCAACAGCACTACAGCTAGTGTTTAAATGTGCAGACACCAATGTGGAAAAACATCCATACTATGAAGGAGCAACTGATTCTAGTGATTTATGCTTAAAGTTTTGCTGAGCTGAATGTTCGGGGGTGAGGTTTCATGTTTGTGAGCTAAAAGCATAACTGTCTTGCATCTATACCAAATGTCAAGGTAGAAATACAATCCCCGGAGGAAGTCATGGGGCTGCCCATGCAACTGAGGGCTGGGGCAGAGCATCCCTTATAGAATGGGTGAGGGTTTGGTAGAGCAGAGCCCAAAGCGCATTTCACATCCGCCTGTAAACAGCTGAGTAAATCCAGTATGCAATAAACAGGGCACACTACACACAGATTTCCATAATGTTACTTTAACTTTTCAGGATACAGCTGTATTTAAATTTTGTACAACTTACTGTTTCTTCCTGACAAAAAAATTTGTTCCTGAGTCTTGCTCTGTACAGAGCAGAACTACTCTTGCTGCTGTTAGAAAAGAGAGGTGCAAAGTCAAGAATTGAGAAGTATTTTCCTAAATAAAAATATAAGTGTTATGGAATCTTCTGAATAGTCAACCTATGTCCATTTTGTGTCCAGATTGCATGAAACTATGACCTTTTGTTATATGTGCGTCTTTGGAATTGGGCATCCACATTGGATGCCAAAAAAGACTGTGGTGGGTTAACCTTGGCTTGCTGCCAGGTGACTACAAAGCCGCTGTCTCAATCCCCCTCCTCAGCAGGACAAGAAGAAAAAATAAGATGAATAAACCTGTGGCTTGAGATAAAGGCAGTTTAATGGAGGAAAAAAAAAAAAGGCAAAAAAAGGGCAAAGGCTGTGTGTGGAAGCAAAGTAAAAAAGAAAAAATAAATTTATTCTCTACTTCCCATCAGCAGGTGATGTTCAGCCACTTCCTGGCAAGCAAGGCCTCAGTATGTGTAGCAGCTGCTTAGGAAGATGAAAACTTTAAGTACAAATACTCCGCCCTCCACCGCCCACCACCTACCTTTCTCTTAGCTTTGACTGCTTAGCATCACATCATATGGTGTGGAATATCCCTTTGGGCAGTTCGGGCCAACTGTTCCAGCTATGTCCACTCCCAACCTCTTGCCCCACCTCTAGCTTACTGGCCTTTGCAGGGGTATTTGGGTTGGAGAGACGGCCTGGAATGCTGTGTGAGCACTGCGTAGCAGTGGGCAAAGCACGGGTGTGTTATCAACACTGTTCTACCCACAAGTGCAAAGCACAGCACTAAATGGGCTACTCTGAGGAAAGTTAACTCCATCCTAGCTGGACAGAGTACAGGAATAAAAAAAGACAAACATAAAAAGAGACAACCCTATGTGGGTGTTTATTTTTTTTTAATTTATTTATTTATTATTAAAACATACACCTAAAGCTCTGGATCCGTGATGTTGCCAAAATGATTCTGCGTGTTTGATTGAATGAGCTTCGATTTAACAAGGGTAGATACACTTGTTACTAAAATTATTGCACGTGACATTCTAACCACACTGGACTTCATGTGTGAGATGTTCTAAGTAATCTTCATGGGTTTATAGCTTCATCCTTGTCTGCAGACAAAATGGACTGCTTTGGACAGAGAGAAAAAAGGAGTAAACAGTTGTCATTTGGTTCCTGGGAGAGGTCTCTGATTTTGAGCTTACTCTTTGTAGACACTGGCCTCTATGCACAGATAATCGCTGTGTGGAAATGGAAAGCTGTCATTGCTGTGGGACATTCAGACCTGTCACCCTGGATCAATAAATTTCTTCTCATACAGCTGTTATAACAAGCAATCTGTTTCTCAGTCAGAGGGTCAGGTGTGGTTGTTGTCTTACCAGGCGCAGATAAATCATTTAGTGCTATGTTGCTGTAGTACTGATAATGGGAAGGGAAAGTTCAGGAGATCTTCTGTTGACAGATAAGTTTTGTTAGTTTTGCTGTTGTTGCACAGCTTTAGGGTGAACACAGAAGTAAGTAGAGGTCTGCATAGCTATTTGAAATGTTTAGGAAGCTCCTAATCCAGCATTCAGCAGTTGCTATAGCCATATGCTTGTCAAGTCCTTGTAGGTATTTGGGCAGATCATTTTCCCTGGTATCCAAGACACAGCAACAGAGTTGTATGGCATTATTACTAGTAGCAGAATTTCTCAAGGATTTAGCCAAAGGGATGTTTTTGACAAATATAATGCTGAACATTGTCTTTCCTATCACCAGCTGACGGCTTTCAGTCAATATTGCTGATCAGGGCCTGCAAATTTGCCCAGTTAGAAAATGTTCATCTTTAAATTCTAGGCCATATCTTCAGCCAAGGTTAGCTGATGCCTCCTCCAAACTGTATGGTACCCTCTGAGAAACAGCCCTTGATCTGCTCTGTATGTCCACTTATTTGTTGTTGGCATATTTTGTGATCCTGCCTTGGAAATGGAAAGCTTGACTGTTTTATTGAACTCTTGCGAACAATTGACTCTGTATTAAAAATCACCCCTGCCAGGGCTCAGAAATACTTTACTGCTGCAAGAAAGCATATGAGCATTGAGCTGAATGTGAACATTTTGTCAACAATGGTAGGGTATTTAGGCTTTTTTTTTTTTTACTTTTTTTTTTGTCTAGAGGATGCTGCTATCTGTGGCTTTCAAGGGACATATATAATAATAGCCATGCAAGAAAAGGAGCACAGTATGAAGATAATTGCATCAGCACAGACATGGAGTAAGCCCTGGAGATGAGAGAGGTCTGTGAATTAAGTTCACTTGACAATTATAGCCATGCATAAAACATACTAGACATGAGGCAATTTAATTATTGAAATTAAATAGTTAAACCACCAATGCAATATACACCCTTATACTTAACTTCTTTTTCTTTACAGAAATATACGCTAATGAAACCCATAGCATTAACTTGGACTCAGTGCTAGAATTCTATCTTTCTAAATAACTTTTTATTCAGTTTTTCCTTTCCCAAAAGATCCCCCAAACCTTTCATCTTTAACAGTAACTTTTGCTACAGAAAAGTACCTGCAGACTGCTTCAGACTGCCAGATAGGCAATCTTTGGAATGAGTGGTGGCTGCGGGTCAAAAACCTGGATGAGAAGGGTGGGACTACAAGGTCAACTGTGTGAGAACTATTTCTGGACAGAAAGAGCATTTTATTTCTCAGGGCCTCATTACAGAGAAGGGCAAGGAGCTGTAGCTCAGGTTCAGGTACAAGATTGTTAAAATTAATGTCATTTTGTATGTAATGATGAACTTGATCCTTAGTTGCTCCTATAAACAACTTCAGGGAAGCCAGAATTTCACCTACTATGTCCTTATGGAAATTCGCTATCCTGTATTCCAGGTTGTGTTTTTTTTAAAAAAGAGAAAAAAGTCCTGTTGCTCTTCCTTTTTCCCTCTTCCTTTTTGTACGCTTCTTTCACCCCTCCCTCAAACTCCTGCAGATAACTCCCCCCCCCAGGGGCTTTTGTAGCCGCTTATCATTTAACCAGCCTTATCACTCAACTACTTGGGTTACCACTCTATTGCATGATTTTATTTTCCTCCCTTTTTTTTTCTCTTTGTATCATTAGTAAATTCTTCAGTAAGTCTGGGAAGATGTTTCCCCTTGTGATTATAAGGGAATCTAGGATTAAGTGTTTATGGCCAGTCTGTGAATGCATTAAGACAGTTAGACTTGCACGAAAGGTCAGGAAAAGTAACCAGTCTCATTAGCTACCTCAAAAAGTTGTGCTTTCTCTTCCGGTGGAGGTAGCTGTATTACAATATCTGTCTATAATTGGGTCTTAAATCAGCTGCAGGTGGATAAAGCATTGTCCCTGAGGACAGAAAGGCTTCATGCAATTTCTGGAACATGATTTTGACCAGTTTCTCGGAATTGGAAGTACCGGAGAGAGGGAATCTAATGAGGCTCAGCTTACCGGCCAGTGCTCCAAATATCTGGTGTCTGACATCTTTGGATATTATTCCCTTGGGTGCCATCTTTATACGGTATCATCTTTATTGAAAAATGAACAGAATTACACAATATAATGCATCTTCCCTGAAAACTTGGAATATTCTCTAAATATAGGGCTACTTGGATGAAGCTACTTAAGTTAAAGTGTTACTATTTACTTGTTCTTAGTCTAGGCTTTCAGTCTGCTCTTGAAACATCTAGTTTCTTAACACCTTTCATGTTTACACTTTGGCTTTTTTCCTTTCTTGGGTTTAGGGACTTTCTGCAGAATTACAGAGAAGATGAGAGTAGAAGTTGAGTGCATTTTCATGTGATAAGATTAAGTTTACCTTCAGGTGGTCAGATTTAAGTTAAGGCTCCACCTACAAAAAGACTCTTCAGTGACTGTACTGTGTTTAGCTGTAGTGTTTTGGTCAGGTTTTGGGGTTTTTTGGTGGTGGCTGTTGTTGTATGTTTGGTGTTCTTTGTTGCTCTCTTTGTTTTTCCAAATACCACTTATCATGGTAGCAGAATTTTCAATGTAAGAGACTCCAATATAACAAAATGCCTGACTGTTCTTTCAGAGAAAATCAGGATGATATATTTAATGTTGAGTCTAACACTCCTCTTTCAGAATAAAATATTCTCTATCATGTGTGAGTCTCAAACAATGCTGCAATTAATATAAATTAATGGTGACATGTCATGCTGGTGGCAAATATTCACATGCTAGTAGTTCAAAATTCAATCTTCTAATATTCCTTTTTTTTTTTTTTTTTTTTGGCCAGATCATCAGGTAGTGATTTGGGTCTGATTTAGGCAGGCTCTTGGAGACTGTGTTATTCAGAATATCTGAATTCATTAAGCAACATGATTTGTGTCACATGACTAGCATTTTTTTATTTGCTTATTTAATCTCATACTGTCCCCAGGGAGACAATTGTTTGTGGAGAGGATTGCCTTTGAATGTTCTGTTTTGATTATTTTATTTATAGCAGTGCTATACCTGTGTATTGAAGTCTTCCCTATATCTGGACAATCTGCATCTGTTTTAGTTGCTGAATGTTATTTAGGCTTGAATGTCATTCTTTATTCAAAACCTTATTGCCTTGAACCTCCCTTGCAGAGCTGTTTTATGAGCATTTTACATTTCTTTTGTGCAACAGTAAATTACTACAACTTTTACATGAGGTGCAATGTAGCAGAAGTGCAGGTTTAGGAGTGTAATCCCATTCAATGTCATATTGGAAAAAATGGTTTCAGAGCTCTGTCTTTGAACTAGCTTGCAGCTCTGCCCTAGTACTTGGAGGGGCCGTTCTCATCTAAAATGATATTTCCACTGAATTCAGTGAATTTACATGTATTTCCTATCAACCAGGTTCTGGGGAGGATTAATCTGGAGAGGACTCTATTGACATTTAAATTCTGGGATTAATTTGGAGCTGGGACTGGTCATGTTTATGTTTGCCCTGAACTTTCTGGTAAATCACAGCCTGAAATAGAAGGAGTGGAAAGAGAAAGATGCTTGTGTGACTACGAGTGAAAATTCCTCTGAATAAACTTAGCACCAGTATTTGTGAAAGCGTATTTCTATATCAGTTGGATGAGTAATAAGGTATAATGAGAAACAGGAGTTTCTGTCTTCGTCATTGCAATGCATTTAAAAGTATTTTATAATAAAAGCCCTGCTGTTTGCCTAAGAATAACAACTGTGTTGTGCAGTGCGACTTATGGAATTCTTGTACAGAAACTGTCACTCAGCATCCTTCTGTTACTTCAAGTGTAGGGGCTGTGTATAACAAGATTTTGGATTCACAGCTTAGTCATGTGAAGGACTTTAAAAATATGGTTTTAATATTGAAAGAATAGATTGGTCATGAGTTTCAGATGTGTTTATACCCTTGGCTTCACTGCCTGAAACTTCAATTACTTTTTAAAAAAATCAAATATATAGGATATCTTAAGCTCTCAATTTAGATTTCTTAGGGAGAAAAAAAGCATATCTGTGAAAGAAGCGAGGATAAAGAAAGAAGTATTGGATAGGAAAAAGCTGATGGAGGATAGCAAGAACTCATTTTGATTTGTTCTGACTTTATGAAATGTAGATTTTACAAATGCATGGGATTTATTTTGCTGTATTAAAAGAAATAAGAGCCCATCAGTTACAAATGACCTGTATATTTCAAGCAATCTGGTGCCATTAGCAAAATGCAGAGGATTTTCTCTTACTATTAATTTTATACAGCTCTCTCATCAAATGTGCATGTTGAAATCTCTCTAATTAGAGATCCCAAATACTCAAAATTAATAGCTATTTTATGTCAAGTTCTCAGCTACCCTTTTTCATTATCTTTACCCTTTGTATGTCAGTGATGAAAATGAACAACTTCTATGGAACAATGTAAACATTATTTTCTGCCTGCTCTGTCATACTCTGCCTCACATATACACATGGCATGATTCTTAATCAGTATTGTGCTTACTAAAATCTGTGAGAAAATATTTTCCTT
>JAOXJM010000023.1:47964384-47989866 GCA_026413425.1 Tringa solitaria
TTAAATTTTTTTCCTTTTTTTTTTTTTTTTTTTTTTTTTTTAAGGCTGCAGCCTTTCTTTAGAAAGGAGGTGGGAAACTGTTTTTGAAAGAAAATGTATTTTTCACCTTCTATATTCTTTCATACAAGGCTTTAAGGGAATTCTCACATATGCCCAAGGCTTCTGACATTAAACATTGTCTGAGCTATGAGAACCCTACCAAGTGGTGTCTGCAAAGAGCCAAATGTATGGCAATATTATGGAGAGCTTGTAACTGAAGCCACAGCAAGCGTATGTGATCCTATAGACTTGGTTCTTTATTACTCTCTGCTCAGGGCACAGTAGATGTAAACTGCCATTGTCCTTTTTATGCCCTCAGCCTTCGCAATCAACTAGGAATCTGGCTGTTGCAGGATGGATTTGTGTTAACTTATAGTCTGGATGATAGACACCCTCCCCCCCCATCAGATCATCATCCTGCAAGGGAAGAATTGCTGGCTGTAAAGTCACTGCAGCCCTGCTTGTGTGCTGCTCACTGCATGTTGTAGGACTCCTGCTGATGTAGAGGCACTGTCTTTGCAGGGGGTGGGAAGGGGGCAAGGAGGTGCTCTTTATCTGGCTCCCTACTTTGCAATGTCAGATCAGTGCAAATGAAGAGACAGAGCCTCAGCTCTGGTTGAGGAGCACAGGTCCACAGTTGCAGGCCATCGTTTTTAAAGAAGAAGCAGTCTCTTTTTGCCGTAAGTAAAGCTTGATATGTTTGGTATAATTAGCCAGCCCATGATCACAGCTGAAATTACATCCATTCAAGGACAAGGGATGTAAACAGAATCTAGTTATATCCAGTACATTACAGTACTAATCAAAGCCGACTCCTGAGTCTGCACCTCCTAGCTTCTGAGAGAGGTGGGGGGGAAAAAGGAGAGTGTCGTCTTGTTCCACCAAAGCCACCAGGTCATGATGAACAGTCTTTCTGCTGCCAGAGAGCAGCATAGGAGGCTGTGTTGCAATGGCCATGCACAAATCACCTAGTAAGGTCAGTGATGACAGTGCTTGCCTTCTTAGGGAGTGCATCAGCTTTCACTCGCTCTTTTCATAAACACAGAAGAATCAGATTAGAGCTCAGCTTTTAATAGCTGAGAATTTTTCCCCTGCTTTTTCCCTCATCTCTCAGTCTACCCCTGTGCTGTCACAAGCCCCATTCTGGGGCTGTCTCTTGTTAGCAGAAACTAGCTTATCCCAGAGGAGATATTCAGATCGGCAAAATATCCCATTCCAGGAAAATCGTGTCTTCAGCTCTGGGTTGTGATGCAGAAGTGTCTTTACTGCTTAGCTACAGGAAAAGTAGATTTTGCTGTGACATTTCAGCATCATGGCCAGCTGGAAAATGTAATGGTAATAGCAGCCGCCTTTTTTTTTTTTTTTTTAAATCAGCTTCCCTTGGTCATATGTAAGCTCTTCCATTTTTTTTAATTTTTTTTTTTTGCAAATTGAATGTGGTTGTTGTAGGGTAAAGGAGAAGCAATGACAATGCTGGCTTACCTTCACAGCAGCCTGCCCCAGTTGTGCTGTCAACGGGTGATGGGGGTGATGGGTTACTGCTTTTGATGCTATATCCTGTCTTGGGTTGTATCATGGGCCAGAGGCACCTAAAATCTAACTTTCTTGGGAACTACAAAAATCAAAGAGAATGTGCAATTGAGGGCTTATGCTCTTGTTCTACAGAAGCTAAGGAGGATGTCACTGCTGCAGACGCTGACAGTGACAATGTTGAAGCAGAGATGTTGGGACCTTCTAATGTTTCCAGTAAGAGCAAGTTTTTTTTTGTTATACCAAGTAGATAGAAGAAAATGGAATAGCTGACCTGCTTTTCAATTTTTCTGTTGAGTGAGGAGCAATGAGCTTTTTAAAGATAAACTTTTATGCTGAGGACTACTTTCAATTGCATGAGCCTAGACAATGTAAACTGACACACTGCTTTTATCCATGCTGAATTACTATGTTTCTCCAGGCTCTTTGGTACTCTTTGCTCTGATAGGTAGTCAAGGACTTATGGCAGAGCACTAGCCTTTGTTTTAGCCTTTGCTTGCCATGTAAGAGAGGTAAGGGCAAGAGAAATATTTTCCCCTAATTTAGTCTTCTTTCCAAGGATCTCCTTGCATAGGGAGCTAATGCAGTGTGGAAAGCTGGAGAAGAATGGGAGAGTAAGAGATGCATTGAGGGACAGACCTGAAACACTGAAATTATTCCAGGTAATGTTCTGGCCCATAAGAGGAAGCAGGTTAGGAGGCTGATTTTGGGGAAGGGTAGTTATTGACACAGAAACCTAGAGGTCTCTGAGAAAGTGCTCTATTTTTTGGGAACAGCTTAGAACAGGTATTGCAGTAAAAGGACTAAAAATGACCCTAATTTCCTTGCACCCAGGAATAAGATAGTGCATGGTGAAAGGCTACATGTTGTAGAGTAGATAATTCAGACCCCTGATTAAATATATGAGAGAAGACAGGCAGGCATAGTAACCACACAGGTTACATTTGGGTATGATGCTCATACATTAACCGAGAGCTAAAAAAGTTCACCCCAGAGAGAGTGTTCTCTCTTGCTTTTTTTCTATTTGCACTTTTCAAATTGCTGAAGTCTGGGGAGACGCACTATGAAACATCTAGCTGGGCTTTCTGATTTTACCCTCTTCTCTAGCCACAGCAGAGGCAAAACTGTGGACCAGATGGATGTCTACCTTGAGTTGGTAGGACCACTTCTGCATTATTGCAATGGAATATAAATATCAAGCTGCGACAGTTTGGGCCTTTTTCTTCATAAGGACAGATCAACAAAAGCAAAAAGTCATGAAAATGTGACTGAATTAAAGCATCATGGGCAATCACAAGTTTTTGAAACTTTTGAAAGTTCAGGAAAACAAAATATAACTGTTTTGTTGGCTTTTCTAGTGTACTTCGGTATGGATAAGCTTAAAATACCTCTTTAAACTAGATAAAGAAGAAACAAACGTACTGTAAATGAGGGAGATGAAAGCCTGTCAGAAATGCTTAGTCCTATTGCCGTGAGAATGCACAAATGGGTAAGTGGAACAAGATGGTGGATGTTGTCTAGCATGTTGATTTAACATGCAGCATAAACAATGCATGATTTCTATAGCTTGGAAGAATATCTCAATGCAGTTCTGCCTAAATTCCTCTCCCTGGAGTGAGGAGCTGCTCTCACAGAGAAAGCAATCTGTGTCTATCACAGAGGATGAATTGTGCGGGCTGTCAGTTCCAGAAGCACAGTCAGCTTTGACCAGAATTGCTGTACTGCATCTGACGAGTGGATTTAACAGTTCCTGGGAGCACATTTTTAGTACTCCGGTTGTAAACCTGACAGACTGCAAAGGAAGAGCCATCACAGCTTCCAGAAAAGAGAATGGACTTTCTAAGGGGCATCATGCATAAAAATATTTATATAATTTCTTAGGAGGCGCTTGCCTCCAATTTTTTGGTAAGTTGGAGTTGAAGCATACATAGGAAGAAAGCATTTGCAAAAGAGCTGAGCCCAGGTATTTGTTCAGGATTGTGCTGGACCCATTAAGGTGCGCTGTGCTATATGTAAACTGGGAATGGATCAGGACACTCTAAAACAGGAGACGTGAGTGGAAGTTGTGTTTCTCAGCCTTGAACTAGTCCATCATTTACTGTGACAAGTTGATACACAATAGTTTCCAGATGGTCTGCTCACTTGGGCTGCCTAAATACAGTGTTGAGGCTGTTGTTCCCAGTGCCAAATTTAGGCATGGAGGTTTGAGCTCCTGCTGGGTCAGGGTAATCCCTTTCCCCAAGTGGCTTCTTCCATTCATCCTCCGGGGGACTGCTGCATTTCTTTGTCAGGCACAGAAAGAGCCCCATGCCTCGGCATCCTTATGCAGCTGTCTGCAGCTTTTACTTTCTTATCAACAGCCTTCTGCTTAAGCAGCACTCATTTTGTGTTTTGTGCACCAAGGTCCCTTCTACAAGGATGGCTGGTGTTGGCTGCTCTTCAGTAGCAATGGCAGATGAGTTTCTCCTTTCCTGTTGCCATGTGTGGAACTTTGACATGCACAAAATCCTTGCAGTGGCATCCAGTGGCGTCTCACAGCAGCTGGGCAATGCCCCCCAACAGGGTGTTTGGCTCTGCCTTGCTGGGGCCCTGCTGTACCCTCAGGAGTGTGATGACAACCTGCCAGCTGGAACACCAGGCAGGGATACTAAGCGAGTACTACAAGGTCCTGCTTGCATTGGAGTAGACATCCTTGTTGCTGGGAGCAGCATGTACTCCTTTGCTGGCATCCCTGTGCTGCCAGAGTCGTAAGTGGATCTTTAGACTGTCAGCCACCTATCTGCTGTCAGGTTCAGGGGGAAACAAATATCATGCAGGTTGTGCTGGAGAAGGCAGCTATATCCACAGGTGCAGGATTTCTGAGCAGTGGTATTGCAGCAGCTATCCCCACCCCCTGTCTCCCTCTGCCTCCCACATCTGGGAGAATTGCCAGGTGAAGTTCTCACAGAAGAAGGTCTGAGTGCCCCATCCTTGAAGGGGCTGAGCAGGGAACTGCTGCATGGTTGTGGCACAGAGGCTGCACCAATGTCACCTTTGAGGTTTTAGCTCGCAGACCAAGGCTGACAAGACCAAGGGTACCAGGGTACCTACCTCTGCCTGGTGAAGGGCTGTGTCACAGGACTGGGACCTGCCCCAGTGGACCCCATGGGGAGCCTCAGCCACAGGGGAACCACTGGTGCCTGTGGCACCTTGACAAAGGAGTAGACTTTCATTTCTGCTATGGGAGATGGAGTGCACTGCAGTCACCATGAGTTTGTTGGTGCTGTGACATGGTTGTAACCAAGTTTAAAAATGTGCCTTTTGAGTGGTTATGTAGATTTATAAGTCCTCATGTTACCTGTATCCTTGTGGGTGTACGTGGTTTTCTCCTGAATGAGCTTGGCAGAAATTTCTGGAGTGAAGGGAAGGGAGAGGGGAGGAAGTGTTTGCTGTTCTTTGTACCATGGGACATATTTTCTTCTTAAGGTAGTTTGATAACTTTATCTAGCAAGTTGGTTGTAATTGTGGGGACCTGTGACACTTGGCAACAGAAACAGAGTTGTGTCTTCCTGTAGCCTGTTGCAGTAGATGTTCAAAAGCCACAATTATGAGCCAGGAGGTAGTTGGTGGTGTAGTGTGGGCTGTGGTAACATGTAGGGAATTTGTTTTCATGGTAGTTTTGGTAAAAACTTTCATTGTACATTGCTTTCCTTTGTCAGTCACTGGACTTAGTGATTCAGGTGGTATTTTCAAGCCACATGTACCCTGTTCTAAGCACTAACCTGCTGTTAGCTGCAGGCTTGTCTGCCTTAGACAGTGCTTAAACCAGGGGAGTCATAATGCAGCTCCAATAACATAGTGGAGTTCCAAAATGACAAGTTCACAGTATAAGGTTAACTACTTTGGTTTCACTGTACTATTTTTCACTGTCTTGTATATTCTCTTTAGCACACTTCTAGATTTCTCCTTTTCATTTATTTTTATTTTATTTTATTTTATTTTTAAAGCCCCTCCAGTGCCTTTGACAGAAGAAGATGGTAGGTCAGATCCTGCTGACTTCAGAATTCATTTGATCTTCAAGAGCTCTTTCCAACCAGTTTGTGATTTTCACGTTGCCCTTGATAACCCTGACAATGTTTTAGGTTAGATAACATGCAACCAGGGAATTTTGCAAGTTTCTGCTTTGAAATAAATCACCACTAATAAATAAGAGTAGTCACAATGTACAATTTGGCTTTGCAAATGTACCTAATAGCTTAGGGAATACGTCTGAAGAGATTGCAGTGTCATTTTTCTTCCTTTCTGTAAGCTAGAGCCAATGATGGGTTCATCAGTTGTTTTGATAGAGAAAAAAGCAAACAAGCCTTTCTAAATCTCTGCTCCCAGTAATACTCATGCTCCTCCTTCACTTGGAAACATTCTTGCTGTACTGCCTGTTGTTTTACTCTGTGCTGTTATGACCTGTTCATTTCCTTCTTTTTTTGTCACCTTATCTGTCCCAGGAAATTGTAGCTTTCTGTTTTATTACATCAAACAGGAATATTTCCAGGATATGCACAGCTATGCTCTTGAACTTGTGACATTTAAAGGGCAATAGAATGCTAATGTGACTAATAAAATAGAAAAATGGCTTTATATAAGTCAATGTGAAAATGGCTCAACCTAGCTTTTAAATGGACTAATTTCAACAACATTCATTGATAGGGGCCTGGAGTGAGACTGAAAATCTTGGGGGATTGAGGTAGGACTGTAAAAACAAAGAAAGTTATTGTCATTCTCTTTTGACACCTTTAAAAGAGATCCAGCCAATTTTTCCTATTATAGGGACTCTTTACCATCTATTTTCTGCACATGATAATTCACAAGGGTAATTGGCCGTATGTTTTTGTTTTGTGTTCATTCTGCTGTGAAAGATGTTACAATCTAAAGCAATTTTATTGGATTTAACATTGATTTTTTGATTTATATTTGAAAGCATACAATAACAGTTCCACATTTTATAGTTCAGTATTTCTAGCTAATGCTATGAGGCCTAGAACAACTGTATCTATAATATTTTCAGGTCATGTCCTTTCTGAACAGTACTAAGACTGAACTGATTCTGAGTATATGCTATGTGGCCACTAAGTTATAAATTCATGTGTATGGACAGAAAACAAAGGAAAGCATCCATCAATTATACCTTTTGACTTTATCCTTTCCTCCTTAATCAAGGTTTCTTAGTTAACACGAAAAAGATCAATTTTTCTGGATTATTACAATAGTCAAAAGGCATCAAATAACAAGATCACTTTGTGAATATAATCCCCAGTAATTCTGAAATATGTTGTAATTCTGAATAGGATTGCTTTATCTGATTAAGGGTATACTTATAAAGGAAATCAGGGAGTTAGGAACATTCCATGTATGTTTGCTAAAGTTTGCTACTTGCACTAAGAGAATTATAGGTATTTTTTCTGTTTCTTTAATAACAATAACAATAACAAAAACCCCAATTACTCAGAGAATAATTAGATATAGATCTTACATGACAGTTGTTTAAAAGTACTTTTGACTAATTATCATTAAAAGCTTATTAAAATATTGTTTTCTTTAATACAAGTTATATTCTTTCATCTTTTCCAGTAATGCATCATCTATTAAAACGTTTTGAGGTGGAAAATTAGTGCTTCAGGTCTGAAAAGAGTGACAAGAATAATGTTAAGAGTGACAAGAATAATGTTAAGAGAGTGACAAGAATAATGTCTGAGCTATAATTTCAGGATTAGTAATGCAGATTCACCCTTCCTAGTGGAATAGCAATGTGGTCACCTAATGAACACTCCACGCTGCAAGTAAAGTTTTGTCTTAATGCCTAACAATCAGTGACATTCACAGTTTTTTACACTTTGATTTTTGCAATATATAGAAAGCTATATTCTAGTCCCTCTTTGTCAGTACCTGAAACTTCTTCCTCCCCTCCCCACTGCATGCCCTGTTCTTGTTATTCCAGCTTAAGTGGTTCCTGCCACTGATGGAGTTTGTTTTGCTGGTCTTTTCGACTTTGCTATCCTTTGTGGTCCCATGAGGTGTGTGGGTGCAATGCCTTGCTGGCAGGACGAATGAGCCTGACATGTCGACATCAGCTCACTTGTTTGAGCTAACTTGGATACTGTGGTTCTGTTGCTCAGGATCTTGGATCCCTGTATGGACCACTTTGAGAAATGTGTGTATGTAAATAAATCCATTCTATTAGGAGTGGTCTTCTTTCTTAAAGGACTAGTATTTCTAAAGCGCATTTGATCACGTAGGTGATTTAGGGCACCTCTTCACTGAACAGTCATGTACAATCTAGGCATTTCCTTGAAGAATTTCCTTCATATTGAAAACTGAATCTTTTAATAAAGATAGTGACTGAATATCTTTTTGTTTTTCGGTCCAGCTATAGCTGTTTTTCACTTTTCCCTTTATTTGTTACATTGGGATCTTTTCTTTTACTGGGCAAATACCTCTTATTGATGTCTTCTTTCTGCTTTTGATAGCTACATACAGATTGTTTCCCCTCCTTACTGCAGTTCTTTTTCCTGTTTTCCCCTTGTCTCCAGGCTTTTTCCTGAGAACAGGAAGGACAGGTGAGTGATTATTTTGTGCTTGCTTTTGAGGTTATGAGCACTGTAGGAGATTTTACCGCAATCTGCTCTCCAGTTGAAAACAGCTGGCATAAACGCTCTGTAGAAGTAGCGGTAATTTCAAGATTGCTCATACTTAGTCTTGAAGATTTGAAAATGCTCCAGACTTTTGCAGAAAACCTTTACTGAACAAAATAAAGCTAACAAAAATTCAACGTACTTCAATAAGGTTTATCTAGCAAGACTAAATGTCATTCCCAAGATGGGTCCGACTTACTGGAAGACTGTGGAAGCAAGGAGGCTTTCTCCCTTTTGCGTTATAGAGAGGAGAAGCTTATTCTGAATTCACATGGGGCCTTACAACTTAAATCCTACTTTCTAGTGTCAAAATCAGTTATCTTAATCTCCCCCAGCAAATATTTTCCATTAACTCTGTTTTCTATCCATATGCTTTCCATGTTAGTGTGCCACACACTTTCTACTTCCCACATGCATAGCTTCATGATGACAGTCTATCATGCTGCAGTCCCTTGAAAGACTTTTTTATATGGCTGTAATACTACAATATTTATGGTCGTGTCAGATACTTCACTACAATAAAATCAGGCCTAGACCACCCTCATGATTTTGCTTTGCTAGAGATTTGCACAAGAACTTTTATTCTTATTTTCCCATAGGAAAAAATACAAATACCATCTGTTTAAAGGGAAGTACAAAGAGTGGTCAACATTAAGAAGTTAGTGGTCTGATGGTTACCTGCTTTTCATTTGCTATGTGACCATCTATGATCTTATGTGTGGGTGGAAGTGTTCACTCTCCTGTACCCGGTGCTCATACATCTGCTGAAAGTAAATTGCCAGCTCTCAAAACTTTGTGGGAAAGAAGATTGGACCTTTCAGCCTTTGTTTATGTGGCTCTAGACACAACAGGCAAAGGGCAAACTTGGCCATATTGTAATTAATCTATAGGACTTTGTGCCTTTTCTGTGGTTTTTAGTCCTAAATTAATATGGTCTTTGTTTTTACAATGTAATAAGAAACCACAGCTGGTTATTAATTACTCAGTATCCATTTTTTCAGCAGTGTGACCAATATTAATGGGCTCAAAAATTGTAACACACATGGGTGATTATTGATTGTGGCAACACCTTTTCTTGAAGCCTACTGAATTTTTCCAAAGATACCTCAGAAATATAGGAACTGAGGATGGCATTGATCTTCCAAAAGAGTAATCTGGTTTTCTTAAAATGTTGTGTGTCACTACATCTTTGAAAGGAGGTGGGTTTTAACAGACGTATAATAGTGCCATTTTAAAATTTGGGCACTAAAGCAACAGGAGCTATACTGGAACAAACTAGTGATATACTTAAACCATAATTTTTATCTGACAGTGGTAAGATTCTGAAAGTCCAAGAAGCCCTATAATCAGCGTGTGAACCAACAAGGCAATGGTTTGAAATTAAAAAAGGGCAGCAAGGACTACTAGGCTGCAGGAGCAACGAGTGCATTCCTGTGAGAGGGTGGCTCCTGGCTCCCACCTAGTTCAACAGGTTCCAGTTGATATTCAATGGTGATAAGTGTGCTGTGCATTTGTTTTCTTCCCTTACTGGTCAACACGCATATCTTACTCACTGCAGTCAGTCACTTGAGAAAGAAGATAACAATAAAGTGTGAGAATTTAGGAACGTTCTCCTTATCCTATTGTTTCTATGAAATCAGGTTATGTGATTTTGCTGCTTTTCTAACCCTAGAAATAGATGGCCCCTTTGTTGTGGAGACTTACAAGATAATCAAAATAGGTAGGTCATAAACTCAAAATAAATTTTATTCTAACCAAACAACTTTAAGCTAACCAAACTGTTTAAGACTGACAACATCAGTTAACCATAGGTTCAAGATATCAAGCTGAATTAATACTACACAGCTGACTTAAGAAATGAGGCTTTAGAAATGACGATCCAAACCGCTCAATCACTCACAGAATAAGGGAAGGGCTCTCAACCTGCAGGAGTAACTATAGGTGGGTGTCTCAACCCATGTGGAGAGACACTGACTGCAGACCCAAGGAGGTCTGACCCAATCTGTCCTCTGGCACGGCTCCATTTATATCCTAGTCAAATCTGATCTGTGGTCATGTTAGTCCTCATTGGCTGAGGGTCTTCACTTTCTCATCTTTAAACCAAAGCATGTACATGACAGTAGTGTCCATGTGGCTTTGAGAAGTTTCGGTCCTTAACAGTGGTGATGGTGGTGGGTGCACCTGCCACATCCTTTTAGCCTGTTTAGACAAAGCTTTCTTGAAAGAGTGATGGGAGTTTCTAGCTTCCTGCCTACAGTTTTGTAGGTAGACTGAGGGTTTGGTATTGAGGTAGGAAGTGACAGCCTGGGAAAGAAAGATACAATTTGTAGGAAGGCAGACTTTACTAGATATACAGTTCATGAAATAACATACTGATTTCTATTAAATATGATAGTTCGTGATTTTTCATAGCTGCTTAAATTTCAGCAAAGAAGAAAAATAAAAAATATTTTTAAGTATAGTTATTATTTTTCTATTGCGATACTGCCCTGTTGAGATCAGTGTCATTATTTTTGCGCAACATTGCCTGTGAGTTGTGCTCTAAACTTTAACTAAAAGGTAGTTATTCAACTTGGCTCTTATTCAGCCATACTCCAAGTAACTTATGCTACAGATTACGGTTCATTTATTTTGTTTCATTTTATTCTTATTGTTCCACTAGAAAATATACCTCTCATGATACTTCACTATTTTTTAGCCATAAGGCTCAGGAAAGACCATCTCTCTCTTACTGTCTCACTTGTCACTCTATGTTTCTATCAATCGATCAATGTGCTTGTGTCTCTCTGTCATCTTGTAGTTGGGGGCTAAACCTCTGCAGGGCAAGGGATATGTTTTCATTACACATCACCTAGTATAGTGGGGTTTCACTCAGGAAGTCTCGCTATTTTGCTAAGTGCTCATGATTGCTCTGAACCACTGAAATGAGTTGCTGTCAGGCTGAAGGGGTGATAAACCAGTGCTTCTGTCTTTTTTTCTCTTTCCTTCCTCACTGTGTGAGCTTCCCAGCCAAGCTTTTTTACAGTGCAAAAGTGGTGGTTTTTTTATTTGTTTGTTTTTGTTTTTCCTAATAGTTCAGTTCTTTCAGAAAACTTCTATGCCTTCTTATTTGCTTAAGCCAGATAATGTTTATTCTTTTAGTTATGTTTATGGTGCTCTTAAGCAACTTAGCAGTACCTGCTAGGAAGAGAAATTTTGGGTTGGACCATCCTGATATTGCTCACAGGGTCTTGCAGAGATCAGTGTCCCTTGACTCTCCCAGATCAGGTTTCCAGATGTTAGCTTCTCCATTTGCAATGTGTCTAACTCTCCTTAAAAATGAAAGGAAGAGATGCTTGGCATTCCAAACACTGTAACTTCATAAGCACTGTTTTGGTGGGCTTTTAATGAAGGATGGTTTGTTTCGCAGAACATGAGGAAGGTCCAGAGTGTGTCAGCATTGAGTGAGAGGAGGTCGTCCTCTGCTTTACACATACCTTCATGGATTCTCCAGGTTGAGAGCTATACTGATATTTTTTCTGTGTTTAAAGCCTGCTTACCCCTGAATGGCATCTCCTGACTGGATCACAATGTTGTGGAGTTAGAGCTCAGAAAACAATGTGTGGAAAGTGAGGGAATGGATGCAGGAGAGCTGTTAGCTACAGCAGAGTGATGTAGACACACTAAGGTCAGGTGAGTCGTAATGCCATCCTCAAGTGATACTGTCCTGAAGTCATGTCTTCCTAAGGGTTAAGAGACATGCCAAGCCTAGGAAAGACTCTGTCCACGTAAATAGCTTTATCTGAGTGCCATGGACTTTTTCATGGATACTTTGTTTTGAGGAAGTTGTTGCATATTGTTATTATGCAAAGCTCCCTAAAGGGACCTGTTAAGCTTGCTTGGTATCAAGGCTGCTAATCAAAATGGGATAACCTTATCATGCTGATAAATGTGGTTACATTATAGGGGCCTTTTCTCCAAAGAAAAGTGGAAGCACATCACTGTCACTTGAAAGGAGCATGTGTGGAGGACAGGACCCTAGAAAAGGCATCCAAAGACGGTTAGAACTATTACTGTACTGAGATAATACCTCAGAGTTCAGATAAATCCTTTCAGAAACAACTTGATGAGAGGGAAAAGTACACTTAGGAAAAGGAATAAAACCCCTAAATGCATAGAATTTTTACTGAGTTACTTTACAGTCAAATATTGAACACTGTTTCCGAAGTGAATTAACTTTCTGCAGATACAGTTTATCAGAAACTGGGATATTACAAAAATAAATAAAATATGTGAACATTACCTTTCTTGCTATCATACCCCCAAAAGAATAAATTAGATAAATGTGAAAGTGTGTTACTTGTGTAGCAATTAGTCTTTAGCTCACAGTAGGGAAAGAGCTCATTTTAACAGGGTTTGATAGAAGCAGTTTCAACTTGCTTTAATGGGTGGAGAGTTTTATGCACCTAGAGTACCTTGATGTGTTGGTAGCAGATGAGGTCTCATGTGGGATCTTAATTGTACTCCAGAACACTTTCTGCTTGCCAGAAGTGCAGAGGAAAATAAATGTAAAAGATAAGTTTTCAGATGCTGTGATGGACCAACTGAAATGACATCATTAATTTTATCACATGAAAATCCATCTATAAAAGTTGAACCTATTTGTGATTGTTAAGAAATGAAGTATAAGAAATTCCCTATTGATATTTTCCTTATAAGCCAAGGTAAGCTATAGGAAGAGGTTTTCAAGTAGCAAATGTGGCTCTGGTTGGCAGAATGCACTTTGGAAATTGGACCTTGACTGGCCAATTGTTTGAGTGACTCCAAGTAGACCTGCTGGTGAGCCATTCTTGTCCCACGTGTTCCTCCCTTCCTTGCTCCTACTTGATGATTTGTTCAGTCCCCTATTTGTCTTTGGTCAGGACCTTTACCACGTGTATGGTGTTTTGGAACTAGAAAATGTCTTGGTGCACTTGTTGCAGGGTTTGGGATCCTGGTCCACAGGGGCAGAAGGTATACAATTTAGGTGGAAATACTTTGAGAACAAGCATCATCTGTGGCAAGGTATAGATGTCTGTAGAAGTGCACTTACAATGTAAGTCTGCTTCCAACATAAACCATTCTATAAAATTTGTATGTAAACTCATATGAAGCAACTGTGATAAGAGAAAAGACCTTCCAAAGCTTGGAGGCTTAGAAAGAAAAGAAAAAATTTTTTACAGAAGTGTACAATGCAAAAAATATGATTTTTTTTAATTAATGTTATGTAAGTGCACTTAGAAAAAAAAAAACCACAACAAAATATTAAACCAACCCTCTGAACAAACAAGAAAACATAACACTTTGTGGAGCTTTGAGTAACACCAGCTGTAAAAAAAAAAAAAAAAAAAAAGAGGACGAAAATGATGAATAAAGTGTAGAATATCAATACGTGAGCCAGGTTAGACAAGATAAGGCAAAAAGAAAAATCAAACAAAGCCAAATTAAAGTTCTGTTACAAAGAAAGCAATGCCATTAGGACACTGTGGACTACAAGGAAATTGTAAGGGAAAATATTAATGATGAATATTCACACTGTATAAGCATCATATGAGATGCTACTTTCAGCCAGCATTTCTTTGGTTGCCTTTAATGACATCAAAACCTCACAAATGTTTCATAAGGCAGTGTTCTTGTTTACGTTTATAATACAGGTCTATCTGAAGCATCAAAGTTGTTAAAAAAATTTCAGTCTTTGAATAGGAAGGACTACAAGGTGTCATCTGCTGCTCCCCTCTGCCCTGACACAGGGCTTACAATATCTAACCTGATGTATTTGTCTTCCCTTGGTTGAAAGGCTGAAGTGACATAGGTTCCATGGCCTTGCTTTGCAGCCTGATTTACCACTGGATTATTCTTCTAGTTCCAGGTTTTTTCATACTATCTGATCTAATGCTGCAAGCATATTTCTATTTGTCATGATCATATAGGGAGCATAGGGGTTCATTGCTCTTTTTTCCTCTCTTTAATGCTAGAAGACTCCTACCTATAGAGCTACTGGAATAGCCCCTGTTTCCACGCCCCTCTTCAGTGTTTTCTCTCTCTTCCCCTCCTTCCTCCTCCCCCCCCATATTTTTTCTTATTAGGATTGGGGAAAAGCAGCGAGGGGAAGAACAACAACATTTAAATGGTAGAAGAAAAGGACTGTGTGGACCTTTCAGCTCTGCCCCAACACCAACAAAGGGGTCATCAAGAAGATGGGAGCCAGGCTCTTCTCAGAGGTGAAAGGATGACAGACAACAGGTATAAGTGGAAATAAGAAAGGTTGAGACTGAATAGAAAGGAAAACTTTTTCACAGTAAGGACAGTGGAACAGATTGCCTATGGCAGGTTGTGATTGCAGTTTCTGCTCTCTCCATATTTGGCTCTAGCCAGTCAGGTCTTGAAAACATTTCAGAGCAACTTGGTCTGATTCTTTGAGCAAGAACCTGGACTAAAGGTTTCTTGATGGTTCCTTCGAATCTGAATTTTCCCATCATTGTATCTCTGATTCTCAAAGTCATTCTGGGTTCTGACTTGTTTTCTGAGGTGCTTAAAATCCTTTTCAGCAGGGGACTGCACTAAATACTTCAAATATATATATTTTTTTCATTTTAAGTTGTTATTGTACATACTGACTAACACTGCAGATCCCCCCAATGCTCAGCCTGAGACTGAAAATTCCTAATTAGTATTTGAGTGTGTTTAAAAATCAGGTATTCATACACTGACATTTCCTTTGAATCATATTTTTCTGATGTCAGAATATCATGCAGGTATGTGAAAAAGCTTAAGTAAAGAACATAAATGTCATATCCGTTCCTTTCTTCTCCTTATCATCTAGGCCAATAATCCTAAAAAATACACCAAATTAAACTAGAATAATATAATTTATACTTTTTTTATTATTACTTTTTATTAGCTTATTATTTACTCAGTCCTAGTAACCAATAATTTAAGTATTCCTTACTCTTATTTTTCTAAGCACTGGAGCTAACTTGAATAACATATCTTGGAATGTTATTTTAGACAGGTGATGTTCATGCTGCTCTGCTTTTCTCCATTTCTCTGACACAGAAATGTTGTAAGGTGAACTTCATCAGGTCCAGCTGTATTGAAAATATCTAGTTTGCCTTCATCCTTTTCAGATGTCCTTTCCTTATTCTGGTCGATACTTTTCTACCCCTTAATATCAATAGTAACTTTCTAAAAAAGAAAATGGAAGTCAGTATTTCAGTCTTATCTGTGTCATACATTATGCTTCTTTCACAGTAAGCCACGCACCTAAATTTTTCTATTCTTTCCCTTATGTTCAATAAACAAGATAGAAGTGTTTCTCATTCAATCGGTGAACTTTTTCTTAGAGCATTTTATGTTCCTTTCTAGTTGTAACACATTTTGTGTCTTCTCTCTGATGTTATTCTTATGGGCTGTGTTTCTCCCTCATTCATTCTTAGTCATGTGTCCTTGTTTTCACTTTTTGTGTGGTTTGCCTCCGATTTTCAGGTTATTAAAGTCACGTTTGAGTCACAAGGCAGAAACTGAAAAGAATTGGCAAACAATCTGCAAAATAAAGATTTACAAGTATTTATTTTACAGCTTCCCTGAGTAGTCTGACAGCTAGGATAAACCCCACCTGTCTTTCAAGGTTACTTGAAATATCAAGATGATTTGAGTATATATGGTGACATATATAAAGATAGTTGGGTCGTAATGCCTAGATCACCGAGAACCCTTTTTTCCCCAAGGATATGTATGACCATTCTGGAATCAAAGCCTGACTCTGGAAACCCAGAGGGGCCATATACCAGTCAAACTTGACCAAGACTTTCAGAGATCTTAGAATTAATTGCAATTGCAGTTAAATTAAATTGCAATTAAATTACAGTTGCCATTTGATTTAATTGCAGTTAAATTATGTGTAGGCCAAGTAGCAAAAAACCCCAATGAAAATACAAGCCATTCCCAACAGACCTTGGAAAAAAAGTTGGAAATGACCTTTCCACTGCAAATCATACAAACAGCCTCATTATTATGGGCTGCTCTGTAGACTTCTGGGAACTGACTGACTTTTTGGACTTAGGAACTGTTGTGGATAAAGAAACAAAATATTTGGGCAGAAAAGGAGTATCGTACAGTACAGCTTGAGATAATGGACCTTAATGTATTCACAGTGGGTTTGTACAATTTACCATAAAATAGCAATTAAGCCATGTCTTACTGCCATACAACAACAGCCACTTGCTGCTGTTAAACTGTGAGATAAAACTGTTAAGACTCTATAAATGAAAACTGCAAAAAGCAAAGAAAATATTTGGCAAACCGTTCTGGAATTGAGAAGAGAGGCTACTGAAGACCTGTTCCATCTACGGTTTAGTGGTGTGCTGGATATAATGTTTTTCTGGTGTTCTAAGGCTGGAAAAGGTGGTAGAAAGAGTTACAGCCAAAAAAGTATGAAAGAACAAAGTTTGCTCCTGCTGCTACTAGATATCCATGAACTATGACTGCTTGGATTCAAAATGACTCCCGGGGACAAGTCAAGTATCTGTTGGGATATGTTGCATATAAGCAGCCATTCATTTTAACTTCTCAGTGGGTGAAAATGCATGTTATTTAAAGGGCAATTATATTTTGACAATCAGGAATGCAGAGTAGAAATGTAATTCTGAAGACAGTGAAATATGTACTTTACTGGGACTTAATGAGAAAGAAGGAAAAGGAATAGGTCAACAAGTTATCATTAGATGTTCATACAGATTTGCAAAATGCCATACAAGTAGAGTAACATGGAGGGTGAGTGTATCCTTCCATCATGTGAAAGTCTCTTACTTGCTCCAACACAAAACTGTTTAAACTATCCATCAACAAGCAAGGCAGCTGGTTTTATCTTGTATTTAGTAGAAACCTGAGGAGTGATAAGACCATAGATTATCAAAGAAGGCAAATTATTACAGTACATTTAATTTTGCTTCTCCAGGTTAATTTTTGCCATTATGCCATTTTATTGACCTATACACCAAAAAACGTTTGAAAAGTGTCATTTTAAAGACTGTGTAATGCTATCAAACATGTGAGGGGCCAATCATTTCAAATATGGAGGGGGGGAAAAAAAAGTCTCTTTCTGTACCCCAGCAGCCTGATATTGTAAAAAGGTATTTTTTTCTCTCTTCACATGATTGGTATAAAATTTAAAACCATGTAACAGAATGATAAATATGTAAGTAGGCCATGGTATTCCTGTTTAATTATACTGTCTTGAATATATGTGCCAAAAGTAATGTTCTGGTGAATAGCCCTTCAATAGGGGCGCTGTAGTGTGATCACATATTTATATATAAGACAATGTCTGGAAAGTGCTTAATAAGAGGGGACAGTCAGTGGAGGAAGGAGTAAATCCTGAGCGTTGCAGTCGGTTGCCTGTCACTCTTGTTTATGCTCGAACGCTGAGCACTGTCTGTGCTGTGCTTTGGATGGCTCGGCTGCTTTGCCAGTGTTGAAGTACGAGCAGCATGTGAAGTGAATCCGCGTGCAATGGGAAGCTTTCCTCTCCCTCCCAGGCTTAATGTCACTGCTGCCTTATTCCAGCAAGGCTCATGCTTGAGAGCCACACACGGGTCTGGTTATTCTTAACGCTCCCTGAACTTCGCCATTGTGAGCTGCTGCTGGTGCGTCCAAGCTCAGTTTACAATCTGGCTGTGTGCAGCTGGATATTGGTATTGTATTTGGCAGCACTGTGTAAACCCCATCCATTTGGTGAAGTCATCTAAAATAATTATACTTTAAAATCTACAGGACTGTTGCCAAACCATGTACTTATGAAAGACAGATGTTGTGAATTTTCCATTCAGTTCTGCAGCAAATCTGCCATGCGCAGAGGCAGGGTGAGGTGCATTATAAACCTTCCCCCTTGTCTTTTATAATGCAGGAAAGCTTTAATTAGACATAAATGAGTTTGATCAATGAATCATTAACTTCCATTAAACTTTAAGTAGATTGCCTGACCCGGCTACTTCATTCTGAATTTAATCTGGTATACACTTGATAATTAGAGTTAAAGGGACAAGGGCTGGAGGCAATCCTTCTCAATCCTTCACACAAAATGGAGTTGAGTCAGCTAATAAGTTAATTTTATAGTCAGTGTGTAAGGACAGAATTGACCGTAAAACGTAATTTTCCTAGAAAAACGGATCAGGAAGCAGACTGTCACTTTGTTTTGCTTTCAGAATTACCTCAGGAATTACCTGCCCAGGGTCTTCAAAGCATTCACAGATTTTGTCCTCCTCAGCACGGGAGCTGGAGGATTAGGTTGCGTGAATATACAGTCAGAAACCAGTTGGCAGAGCAGGAAATCTCAGGGCTCTGTGAAAACGCTGGTGTAGCTCTCCCTGTGGTTGAACAAATTGTTCTGGCTGGTCTAGATCCATGGGCACTGGAAGGAGTGAAAGGAGGCTGCTTTCTGGTAGCTTTGAAGCTTAGGAAAGGTAGAATCTTTGATCTGCTGGCTTTACGAACACCTGTATCCAGAAGAGCAATTGTCATTTCTCGTGTGTGTTTGCAGTTTGTTTTGCCATTTGGAAATTGCAGGCTTGCTAGCTTGGGTGTCTCTGCATGGCACTGTGCTGTGCAGTAGGGATGTATTCTTTGGAGCGTTGTATCAAGTTAAGTTTATTTGTGAAATATTTGAGTCATTAAAGCTGATTTAAAAGACTAGAAGTTCACTATTTGTCTTACTTCAGTAGAAGTGAGTTCTCTTATATCCTTCTTATGAGCTATGATGTTCTCTGCTTTCTGGGTTCAGATCAGGTTATACTGAGGGATGCCAGATGATCCAAATGTGGACTCCCTTCGCCTGGTTTAGTATTTGCCTTGTTCCATCTGAAATGTGTGTCTGAAAGTACTTGAGGAAAGACCATATCAGTCTGTGTTGAGTTGGATGCTCTAGAAATAAAAAGTAATTGTGCTGATGCATAAAGCACCATGATATCAAAGTGTCCAGCTGTTGTGGTGGGCAGTCCCATTATTGGTGTGTGCAGCTGCTCATAAAATGCAGATTTGACGGAATAGAAAGGTTCCCCAAAGATGTACACAAACCCATTTAAGGAAAGGGCTCTTCAGCTTGATGTGAATGCTCTGGCCAGTGTTCTAAAGATCGTGATAAAGTAGAGGGCAGGTACACCACCTGGCCTTTGTACTTATTTATGAGTATATTACTGCAGTGGACCACAGGGGTCAGAAAAGAGTAAGCATGGTATTTCCTTTGGTGTGTAGCTATGAGATTGCTGCTGAGAAGAGTAGTGTTGCCTGGGCACAAGCTCTTTTGTGTACATCTATTTTGTGTACATCTTGTGTACATCAGGTGGGTTTTTTACAGGTAGAGGATTGCAGGCACAGCATCTTAAAAGTGGTGGTGCAGAGGTTCTAAGTTTTGGACTTAGACTCTTAAAATGGCAGTCAAGTTTCAAAAGGGCTCTGAATATCTGGCCTGTGCCTCTCCTGTTCTTTCGGTCTCAGCCTTGAGTTACTGTTTCTGAATTCCCTGTGAGTGCTTCAGCCTGGGGTCACCGAGAGCGTTGCTCTGGGTCTGTAATGACCTGTAAAATGACAGGCAGTTCTGGGTTTGTGTGGTATGTGTTAGCTGCTGCTCTGAGATACAAGTCAAGCAAGGGCAAAAGTAAAAGCTGATTAGCTACCTATTTAAGGAGCCTTGTCCATTCTCTGCAGTCACATAATGTGACGCTGAGGGAGGCTGAATTAAGGGTTGCTGAATTAAGGTCATGCAGGCAACCTTAATACTACCATTTTGAGACTTTTGAATGCAGGATTATGAGACCTTAATGGCATTATTTTTAAAGTATTTTATTTGGATGTGATTTTGTATATTTAGGTCAGACAAAATTGCTAGCAATGTTCTCCTCTGACTCTAAAATCCACAAATCTATTCTTTTTAATAGCGCTGCCAGAATGCAGGGGAGAATTCTGCTAGAGCCAATGAAGATCTCTTAAAAAACAGTCCCTTTCCAGTGTTTTAATGATGATGCTGTTCATAAATGCTTGCTAGTATGCTATGCTATTATTTATCTTTCAAATTCTCCAGTGCCAGGCTCCCATTATAAATGACAATAGCTGCCAGGGTCTGGTGGCAGAGGTGGTGCCCTTTTCCTGTACTGCCTGGCTCACCTTCAGCCCAAGTCAAGATGGACCAACATTTCTTGCTCTTTTCTGTGTTAAGATGCCTGTATGGTGTGAGGTGTTTGGTTCCAAGTTTCTGTAAAACAAAATTCCTGGTGCAGCCTGGTACTGAAAGAATGCTTTCCCATCAAAAAAGCACCTAACTTTTGCTCCAGTAAATGGTGGCTTCTGGTGATTTTTTTTTTTTTTTTCCTTGTAAGACATCCTTCCAGATGGATGTTTGCTGCACATTTTGAAGAATGTCACGGGGAAAACATCCACTGATGATGACCATTTTGTGCCATACAGAGCTAGAAATATGAAGGCTTAATTCCTGTCAGTGAAGAATTGCTCACACCATGCTCACAGGGTTATGCATGTGAGTAGCTGTTCGCCATTGGCATTAAGGGATTTACAGTCTGGCTCTCTGGGAATTGAGAAACTTATTCTCTCTAGGGTGTTCCATCCTGAACCTTTTTACAAGCATTTAAAAGTCAATTCAAATGATAAAACCTGTTATTTATTTTGAAGAAAACATGTTTTAAGGCATCAAAACTGCTTCATTATTTGAAAATACATTTAGAACACATACTTGCTTTCCACAGAGCTCAAAAGACAAATTTCAAGTAACAAAAGCCTTCCTAGCAGGTGGCAGATAAACATTTTATGTTTCCAATAGAAGCTGGGCTTGTCTCTTGCTGCTATAAGCAGTCTGAACAGATAGTTGTTTACCAAAAAGATATAGCAGAATTTGCTATCAGCCAAGTCTGACAATCAGCTACATCTGTCAGAATGCGACTAAGGAATTTCATAGGTCTGTCTAATAAAAATAAACTTTTTTTAACTATATTTAACTTTCCTTAACTATCTTTCATCCTGTCATCTCTAACTTGCATACTTTGTCTTACACAACTCCTCCTGTTGAGTTCATGGCTTTTTTTTTTTTCCTCAAGCCTGCAAAGAGAGATATTTGAAAGTTTGCTTAAAATCCAATCTCTGCCAGAGCAATGCCTCAAACCCACCCTCACCTGAAGCTGCTACTATGTGAGTCTCCATAGCAGCTGTATCCAGCTGTTTTGGGGAGTGATAATCTTTGCAAGAATATGAAGTGCATCCAGTTCAGACAGAACCCTCAGAGAATTTTCTCACTGGGTTTTATCTGAGTGTATATGAACTGTGACATTTTGAAGGCTTGTAACTCACCCAGAGTTTGGCAGTCTTTCACACGGACAGGAAAAAGGTATTTTTTTGACCCAAAGCAGACCCTGTCAAAATTTTTCAGATTGGTTGGAATAATATATTTCTGCTTGTGTGCTCAGAAATGGCTGAATCATTTTGACTGAATTTTTCCACAAAGATTCAACCTGAGATGGATATTGACAGGAGAAACTAGCCCAAGTGCTGCCAAACAGTAACCAACTGGAAAAATAAGAAAAAGGAAAAAACATATAATGAAAAAAGTAGGAGGCATCCTTAATAGATGGTAGCATTACTCCCAGCTACCACTTGTGCAGGATCTGGTGGATCTTGAAAGTTTTGAAACACCATTCTGCACTTTTTGTGGGTTGAAAGTAAAGGCAGATAACATCTTTTTAGAACATAGCTAACAAGTCAAATGCAGTGATTATTGTCTTCTATTTAGCACTTGTGAGACTGCATCTGGAATAACATGTCCAGTAATGGGTGATCTGGTACTTTACCAAATTGGAAGGAGTCTGGTAGATGGCCACAAAGATGGTTAATGGATGTTTAATGGCAGGCTGAGGGAGCTAGCTAGGTTTGTTCAAGTCAGGCTGTGCCTGTTGAACAGATCTGTGCCTTGCAGAAACACCACGCTTTGGCTTGTTGGCAAGTGTCTTTTCTTGACGAAGATGAAACAAGATGATGTTTTGGCTTCGGTACTTTTTTTGTGGTGATACTTACATAGTGTTTGCTTTGTAGTACAACCTGGGGAAAAATTCCACGTGCTAAAGGCTTCAAAATAAGAAGTCAGCTTTTGAGCTATGTCCACATACTGATTTGTTTATTTGGTCAGAACGCATACATCCTTTGCTGATGACTTTGCAGTGTGACAGTGTATTGCCTTCATTTCTGGCTGTTGGTTAGTTGGAAATAGCAAACCACTTGCATGTGCAGAGACTGCCAGTTTTGACACCTCGAAAGGTGGTGAAAGGCTGTGGCGCATGAAGCTCTTGTGTCTAAGCTGTGAGCACAGACAACTTGAGCTCAGATTGCAGAAAACAGCTATCAAGGGACAAGGCCTTTCTGGGATCTATCTCATCTTCTGGGTTGTTTTAGCTGCCACAGTGGATATGAGACCTCAGCAGCAGTCCAATGGAATGGCTGGAGGCTGCTGATTAGACAAAAGAAGCAAGAAAACAGGCCCTGAAGTTAACTCCAGAGCTTGTGGAGGTTTTCCTGAGAGATTTTCTATGCCTGAGGTTTTCCACTTGAGAGGCACAGCTGTCCTGGAGGACATGCCTGCACGTGAGTGCTGGCAGCAAGCAGTGCTCATAGGCTGCAACCTCCTGTCGCTGCTTCTCTCCGGCAGCACCGGCACAGCTGCTGCCACTGGGGAGAGTCAGCCCTCACGGGTCCAGAGCCAGCTCTTCTGCAAAATGGTCCCCATTAAAAGAGTCATACCAAGGAGGGAAGAATGTTCTGCAGCTGCAGAACTGAAGGCAGGGAGATGGGCAGCTCCAGTCAGATCAGAAGGGAAACCTGGCAGAGTTGGAAGCTGAACCCATATATCTTGGTTCTTGCTCCAGTGCCTTAGGTCTCAGAGCATCCTTCCTGGTATGAACATGCCACTGTTTTAGCTAGATAATGTTTTTTTCAGTGTCTGTCTGTCTTTCTATTGTGTTTAGTACCCTTTCTCTCTTTAACCTGATGATTTTGGTTAGAACAATTTGTTCCTTTTTTCCTACCACTTACTAACAGCATCTTCTTCTGCCTTTTGTTGTATCTGTTCCCCTTAGGCTAACTGCTCCTCCACTTTCTGGTTCTGTAATGTATATGCAGCTATGATGCAGCAAGCAAACTGTCAGAGTAGCTCTGGCAGAGCTTTCTTTGAAAGCAATCCAAAGTAGATACAGCTATGGTCACAAGTGGTAAGTAGAAAAGACATGCAAGACACCAGGGATGAGATCCCAATTTCTTTTTCCTGTTCCTGTCCATCTGGCTCTGTCTCATACTCTTCAGTGGACACCACCATTGGTAAAATCTCTCCTCAGGTACTATATGCTGGTTGGGGTAATATACAGATGTTCTGTAGCTGCTGGTCTGAACCTATGCAATGTACTCGCCCAAGGAGGAGATCACCACAAAGTACCCACATATCTTCTGCTCCACAGGTAAAAAAAATCTCACTTTGAATTCACTTGAAAGTATACTAACATGTGGTAATGCAAATTTTTCCTAAAGGAAACTATCAGTCTCCCTTGCCCATGGCAGAGATCATCTTTATTTGCGTGCGAGGACAGTGTACACTATGTCACAGCACAGATATAAAGCTGCAAGAGAAAAAGGTGAGGTAGCTTGTGGGAGTGAAGGTCAGGAGACAAACGGTCACAAGGGAACAAGAGGCACCATGCAGGGAAGAAGCCTAGAGCATGGTCTGACTCGATGTTGGACGTGGTTGGGATGACAGGCTAGGACAGCTTTTTTCCCTTCCTGTCTGATATTAGCAGTGCCAGAGGCAGGAGAGTAGAAAATTGAATTGTGTGTGTGGTGCTGTCAGGTTGCTCTTTTCTCCCCCACCAGACCTCTTCCCATCACACATCATCTGACTAGCTTCTCTCTTCTCCCTCCTTTATGCCTGCAACTTAGAGGGGAAATGCTAGAGGAGGTATACCTGCCTATTTGCTTGTACTGAAGGTGTCCCAGGGGATTCACAGGTTTGGTGTGGAAACACTTTGCTGTGTAACTGATATCCAGAAAAACAGCAGGTCAAAAACGCCAAGAGACCCCACAGGCTGTGGGGATCCCGCTCCTTTTCAGATGCTCTGTGTTATAAAGGAGGGATTTGACAACGTAGAAGATGCTGCTGCTGCTCTTAGGGTTCTGCACAGTTTGAAGCCCGCTGGAGGCTTGCCTGATTAGCAGGTTTGATGGCTGCATTGTTCACTGGCACAGGGAAGGGCTGCAGGCCACACTGTTGTTGCGAATTATGTGATGAGCCAATTGTCTGTGTCACCTAAACCAAAGCTCCCATTGAATTCCTTTGCAAGGAGACAAGGCATTTGGCCTGCAGCACTTGAGTGAATAAATGCATGAAGCCATGGGAAGCTGGGAAGCAGACTTCCACAGCTTTAAGCTGTTTGTTTTAAAAGGTATTTTCTTCAGTAAAAATTCTGCCCAGCATAACATGTAGAACAAAAAGAAATGTTTTACTATACAGCAAATTAATTTCAGATCCTTAATGAAACAGATTCTAATTTTTATTTTGTCTGTCATCTTAAATGCATCTGACCTCCTGAATGACTTCTTGAATATATATATTCTACACATGCATATGTGTCTGCAAACGCAGGCTCAATTCCTTGTGTGTCCTATATTGCTCATTGACGGTATTCACTTACACAGCTGATGATAAGCATAAGAAAATCTTGCTGAGAGCAGGAGCATGCTGCTGTATTGCTCTGCAGAGCATTTCTGTTAGCGTGACACAATTTAGTAATACTAAATAGTATAATGTACAGAGGGCAGTAGTGTTGAATGTATGCTGCCAGAGAACACTGTAAGTTCAATAACACAGCAAAAGATAAACTAAGAGGCAGATGTGGAGGAGAAGAGAGATAAAAACTTTTAATTATTTTTTTTAAGGGAGTCAGTGAAGTCTAGAGAAAACTTAAAGCTTGACAAAATGTACTGGCATTGGGAAGCACCTTTTTAGATGATGCTATTATAAGAGTAAAACGTCATCTCCGAAAACAGTTTCAGAATATTTTCTTTTGTAACCCAAATTATTGTATGGCTTCTGTTGCTCGTTAGACCTAACAGAAGATGTGGCCTTCTGGAAATCAGCATAAGGTCTTCCCAGTGTATGAAAATCATACATAGGAATGTCTGAAAGGAATTTTGT
>JAOXJM010000023.1:47997207-48007655 GCA_026413425.1 Tringa solitaria
CTTTCTCCAAAGCATTGAGTAAAATACTGGAGGATAACAAGTCAGCACCATAGCAGAAAACATCTCAAGCAGATTGATGGATAATTTCTCACTGTGGAGAACAAACGCTTTTGCAGATGTTAGTTCTTGCTTCTAATTTTTTTTTTTGAAACAGTGTTGACAATGAACATGACTAACTCCAGCTACCGTTTTTCTTCAGCAGGATCTGACATAGTGCAGCTGTTATTGTGCATTTTATATTAATTTATTTTAATTTTTAAAAGACCAATGAAAGTAAAGCTTTCCATTCCTCTCTTCCCTAGCCTTGTTCTTTGAATTTCTTAATTGCTTGATTATATTCTGAAATGAAATGGAAAGCCACATGTTCTGTGCTTTTTTGGGGAATGAAGCTGTCTAAGACTATATTTCTTATTGGTTGAGTAACATTGCCTATTCATTTAGGCAAAAATGAATGATAAAAAATAATAGAAAATTGCTAGAAGACAAGCCATATATGCTGTATTTGGGCATGCAGTATATTGCTTATACTAAATCATATTAATTTTTTTTCATTTTAGTTTGCAATATTGTTATACTGCAGGTGTAGGGAGGTATGTGCAGAGCCCACGTATTTCTGCATCTACAGCAAACACATCTTTAGAAGTCCAGGCAAGGGCTATGTGTGGGACAGTCAGCTAGGCACTTTGCTCTTCTGTTGCTGTATTATGTGGCCTGGTAAAAATGATCTAGGAGCGCTGCCAAATCTTGAAAAAAAACAATGCATCAGGTTTACAAAACAGGATGATTATTAAAAAAATAAAAAAAATAAAGTCACCTAAGGAGGATGTGCTCAATAAATGTTCCTCCAGGACATGAAAACTGAGACTTTTGTGTAATCTCTTGGTTCCAACAAGCAACTGCTTAAGAAGAGCATAAAATATCTGAGTAAAGGTAAGCGAAAAACTGCATGTGATGGAACGACACTTACAAAAAGTGAGTAAGTAAATCTAGTTTGGGTGAGCTGCAGATTTTTTTTTCATAGAAGCGCTGGCTGAATACTGTTTATTAGCTAGAGTATCTGAGTACTAGCACCAGAGGTACAGTGCTGTTGTAGCAAGTTCTGGTGCTCGATGCAAAGTAAGATTGTGAGCCCTATAGTGGATAGGGATAGTGGATAGTGGATAAGATAACCTCATAGGTTATCTTATCTGAGCTCTGAGCAGCCTTTGAGTGCGAAAATGAATTTAGGCAGCTAAATACCTTTAGGTGTGTGAGAACTGTTGGCTTTTAGCCTGAGGGAAAATAATACAGCTGAACAGAAGGGTGTTTTGAGTGTACTTGTTGCTTAATGTTGCTACAGGGCTGAACACTCTCAGTCTTTAAACATATTTCTTTTCTGATTTATTCTTGCTTATCTCGCTTTCCTCCTTTAACCTATTTTTCACAACTGCCCTTCCCACTAAGAGAATGCTTCTACCTGCTTCAGCGCGGTAATGAAAACCATGTTAAGGTATTCCTGATGTCTGTCCCTAGTGGCTAACCACCAAACTCAATTGTGCACACACTTAATCTTGTGCGGAAAAACGCTACGCCTCTTCCTCAACTCCAGCCTCAATTTTGATTAAGGTCAAAGTTAAATTTAGCAGAACACTTCAATGAGAGAAACATATTTACAACGATTCTGTTTTGCAGTAAAATATGTTAAACATGATGAAATATATATGTGGCAAATCTTGGTCATTTTTCCAGGGAAATATAAAGCAAATTGAACCCCGTTACTCTTGAGGCTCTGTGTAAATTCCTGTTGACGAGTCTTGGCTGCAGGGAGTTCTGGCTTCATCATCTTGTATGATATACAGGACAAATTCTGTGGTAGTGATGAAAACATACAATAACATTAGCTGGCAGAAACATTTTCCCTCTCCCTTTCTCAGACTTCTGTTTTTAACCATTACTCCAACCACACAATATCCTGATATCCTGTGTGCCTGTGTGGATGATGATTTGCACTAATAATGTTGCAGTACCTGAATTAAATATACACAAAAAGAGCAGTCTCAGTACTGAGGATAATTCAGAGAAACAAGCTCAGATGCTTGCTGGTTTTTTTTTCAAGTTTTGACATATGCAATTTCTAGCAAAGAAATCAGTACTTTATTTTGGACTCTGAATGTTTTCACAGGTTACTTAGGTCTGCATCTTACAGTTTCAACTCCATTTCTGCTTTTATTTCAGATGTATCTCTTCAGTTATACAATCTTTACTGAGTTTGTTTTGAGTCAGTCCTTTTAGAAAACTAAAAATAAATAGAGGGGAAATGTTCTCAGCTCTGAGAGTGAATATGTGCCTTCATGAAATTATAGAGAGACTCAACATATTTATAAAGCCTTTTATAAGTAAGCACTAATGAAGAGCACAGGGAAAGATATATATTCTAAAAGTGTCTGAACTGAACATGTTTACCTTGATGAAGGGCCTGATATCTCTGCAGGGACAGTGAACTAGAAATTGAATGTGACCACAAACTATTAAGAAAACTCTATTCAACCAAGAAAATACTTTACACATACAGTATAGTAATAGCTTCCGTGACTACTTAACATTTAGGAGAGAAGTTGCTTGACATATTTAAAAAGGCTTGGATTTCTCATCTGGATTTTCCATTACACTATATGAAGAGTCAACAGATCAATTTTTTTAATGGAATAAGCTGCACACAGCTTCATTGGAAATTACTATGAGAAAAAATTTTCTCAGGCAAGAGTTCTGGATACTGTGAAAAATTCTGAATGTACTGCACATGATAAAGAAAGACTTGACTGCTCTCTGCCATTCTGTAGCAATTGCATGAATATATTGTGTTATGGTTTATGAGAAAGTCACATTTAAAGCAGCAAAATGGCTGCCTGGAACCAATGAGAAGAATCTTAATTTGTGTGTCGGTGGTGTTTTGTTCTTTTAACTTTGATTAAAGATAATTTAACATGAAGTATGTGGGAATCTGGATGAGAAATTCTGTTTCTAAACCACATTAATGTACACATTTATCTTCAGTAACTTAAAATGTTCAGCCCAGCCTTCTGGTGGTTCAATTGTCTCTTGACCTTGTCAGTTCTGGACCACCTAAATGACACTGAGCTGTTCCTTTCCCCTAGTGATTACTCAGATTGGTGCAAGTTTAGGGTACTGCAATATCTCCTTTGCAGATTAGTTTGCCAGTTTTGTTGTTACTCACAGTTGTCCCTATGTATCTATGCAAAACAAAACATGTGAGGTACATAAGAAATTGGGTAATGCAAATGCTAAAAGAGATGTAATGTTGTCTAAGTAGTGGAGGAAACCAGAGCAGAAATGCTCTTGTTATACCCTAAAGAAGCAATAAGAAGACAGGCAGTGTGATTTCTGAACAAAGGAAAATGCTCTATGAAATTCAGTTTTGATGCTAGACGAAATCACCTGCCAAAGATTAAATACAAACGAACTGACTAGCATTAGGCCCTACAAGAACTCCTGAGCTGTATGGCTTTGTGGTATAGGTAAACAACTGTGAAAAATTCATTTCATGCTTATCTACTGTAGCAAAATCACTGATTGAATTGCTACAAAAAGGTAAAAAAATGGGTCACGGGAATGCCAAACAGTGTGTGGTGGAGCTACGCAAAGGTTTGTGTATTCTGATATTGTTTTATCCGTGACCTTGTCTTGCGGTGCCTTCCTCATGGGATCGGGAGCTGTGATCTCACACTGATTGCCAGATGGCAGCAGGAAGCCCAGAGCGCGTGTACTGACAAACGATGGGGAAAAAAACAGCCACACAGAGCGATTGCACATTGCCAGCGCAGAGGCAGGGAGCTAGAGCCTAGAGAGAGCGTTAAGATACCTGCCAAGACTGAACCCCCTGTGTCTGAGCAAGGGGCTGCAGATCTTTTCTGAATGACACAAAGAAAAATGGACAAGCTTTAAAATAGATGTGCACGTAACCAGGACAGGTGGCTATGGACTTGCTGTTCTCCTTATTATTCTGTGTAATAGAAAGCTTCCAAATAGGCTATAAATGAATGTGTGGATTTTGTGTGTATGTGTGTAGGGTTACATTTTCTAATAGTTAACCTAGCCTCAGAGAGTGGCAGGGTTGGTTTGTGGAGCACTGACCAAAACCCTAACAATCTCGTGTCTGTGAAAGGAAAGACACTTTCTTTCATGAGGCAACATCTTTTTCCTGATCAACTGACCCTTCTAAGAAGTGACTGTTGGTTTATTATATCAGGGATTTCTGGAAAATAGCATTTGTGAAGGTCAAAACAAGTGTAACAGATAGAGAATAGTGTCCTTATTTCTCCTAACAGGGTAGCTCACAGTCATCAATTCATATTGATGTAGCCTTTTACTTCTTGGAGACCATTTCTTGCTTCTCCAGAAAGGTATAGAGTGAATGAAGAGAGCCAGAGAGGTTGAAAAGGGGAAGCTCACAGCTGTTGTGCCCCCTATTGTGTTTTCACATTTTGGTTATCTGCATTTTTTTCTGCTATCTTAAATCTTCATTGTAGTAGTAGAAGTCAATCCCCTGTTGCTCCTGCCTCCAGGAGCATCCAGATGATGTGTCTTCATGTACAAGACTACTTTTCTTAGAACATATTTTGGTGCTTCATTATTTTTTGCAGACAACAGTTCCCATAGTATCTAATTGGACTCTACTAACATAAAGGAAGCGTCTTTTCCTGAGATATTCAGGTACTTCTTTTCAGTCCTGTAAATGTCACTAGGTTTAATCAAGCAGAAAGAGGCATGTGACTCTGGAGTGGTAATGCTGTCATCTGGAAGGAAGACTTCCTTCCTTGGAAGTTGTGGTACATTAAGATATTACAAGTTCTTCTTCTAAATCTGCTTTTTCTTGGCACCTAAAGCCAGCCTAGAGACAGGAATCTTTACCAGCATTAGAAAAATGAAACTTCTTTTTACTTTGTTACTTTTTGAAATGTAAGCTTTATACTGGCAGAAGAATGTCAGACTGATTCCCTTATATCCTCCCCACAGCTAGAGAACAAGCCTAGGACGGGGAAAAGGAAGGAAAATGTGTCTGTCCCATTGCTGCTAAAGGGATTGTTCTAGAAATGCTTTTGGAAGATCAGTTCCCTGCTGGAAATACTCTCCAGCTTCTCTCAGCTGCTTTACCTGGTCTATAGTTGTCAGTTTTCCCCTTGTCTTTCAGATCTCATCTTTGGGTTTGACCTATGGATTGCAGAGGATCAACCCCAAAAGTTTATGTACCTGGGTTAGATACACACTCATGCTGCATGTGGTGCTATATGTGTGTGGTCGGCATTGTACAGCTGGGAGAGCACGGTTATAATTGCCTGTCTACGGCCAATAAGGGAGCATTCAGAGGGGAAAAAAAAGTTAACTACTGGAATCTTTCTCTTTGTCCATGAGTCATATTGTGGCTTTGACTTCTCTGATGCCAGGAGAAGCAGAGAACCAGCTCCCACTCTACTATTGAGTCCATCCCACGTGAGATCTACTTAGAGTTTTATGTTATTTTTAAGTATTCACGCTGGACTTCAACCCATAGCCTGAAGTAGAGGAGCTGTTTCTTTCCAGTACTAATCCTTTGAGCTTTTTCATTTCTGTTTCTTTCAACTTTCTGATTGTCTTTAGAACAATCACCAGTACAACCTGAGATAAAAAAATTAAGAATTGGTTTAGCCAAGAATTCATATACTTCTTTAAAGAGTAATCCACCTAGATTATGTGAAGAGAGACAGGTTCTCTGGTGTTATGTTCTGTCATTAACTGCTCTTACACTTATAAAAGTTGTGGCCACAGTTTAAATCCAATAAAAACTAGGTGGCTTGAAATTTTTTTATCCACCAACCTTCTAAATTTAGTGCTTGCTTTGAATATTGAGCTATGATATTTAATCAAGAGTGATACTACTCTAACTGTATTTCACTCTTCAGGGCACCTATGTAACCCCCACAGACTTAGCGGCAATTCTTCAAGTGTAACCAATGGAAATTTGCATGGTAATGCTTTTGTTCCAAAGGACAGACTACTCCTAATCTATTAGCTGGTCTGATACTGCAGGATTAGCCAGAAAGGGTTTTGCCCCCACAACAGGCTGAAACGACTAGATGTACAGCTGGTAGAGTTTTGATGAGAAAAGCAGTTTTTTCCTGTGCTGATCATTTATTTGCATCCCTAATTTTGGTTTGAATTGTTCAAATTGTCCAAAGTTTCAAGCCCAGGTGTTTTAAAGTTGTTGTTCAGTGCTGAAAAACTGTTTCAATGGAGCATGATCTTGTCAAAGAAGAGATAACAAACCTCTTTGCTAGCTGATTGAAACATAGGGAGCATGCAGGAGCTGCTTCAAGACTCCTAGCTGTTCTTTTCAGTGTTGCCTCGCCCAGATCATCAGCAAAAAGTAGCTGTTGCCTAGATGGAATAATTACAGATTGCAGACTTGTCATGTCCTTTCCACTGTAAGCTGGAAAGAGGAAGCTGTTGACACTGAGGAAAGGATGGTCAAAGTGGCAGTGGTTCTGGCCTTCTGTTGCCCATTACTCTGCCAGGATGTTGAGGAAGGAGAGAAGACAGGAGGCTTGCTGTTCTGAAAATGAATGACTTGTGAAACAGTCACAATTCCCTTGGGACTCAGGAGTGGAAGTCTAGTGTTGGAGTAAGAAGATCTTTTACAAGGCCTTCAGTATTTGCAAAGGGTACAGTAGTGAGCAACTAGAGTGCTGGTTAAAAAATACTGCTGGTTAAAAATAGCTTTTTAATTTTTAAATAAGAAGTGGAAAAGCTAATGTAACATAAAAAAATGACTTCTCTACAAAACCTACTTCGACTGTGCTTTAGGCATGATTGTTCATTTGTGAGTAAATTAACCTTAAAACTAATATAACTGAACTCAGTGGCAGAGCCTGTGTTCCTGTCTTGGGTTGTTTTTCTGTTGGATTTTTTTTTTCCATTGTTGTGTTTGTTTAATTACATCCTTTTTTTTTCTTTTTTTTTTTTTTTTGAGGAGAAAATCCTTCTCTCAGACTGTATATTTTATTCTTTTAATCTCCCTCCAAATCCTCCCCTTTCATTTATAAGTCTCATGCTACAAGAAGTACAAGAAGCCAAACAATTTATCTCTAGCTTTCTAATATAGACATTCTCTTTGGCTAAATTAGAGCAAGTGTTTCTTAAGAAACAAAGTGGGTAGCGAAATGGCCTCTCTGTTATTAAACTTCATACCCCAAATGGCCAAGAACACCTGGTGCAAGTTAACACCCTCCTTCTAAGGAGAAGAAAGTGCTACTTCTGCTCATTGCTGCTTCTTTATTGCTCCCAGCTACAAGGACACATAGGGTATGTGACAACTTCTCATATTCCCTCCTGAAGATGAGAAGCTTTATACACAAAAATCACCATAAACCAAACAAAAATATACTATGTTATACCCAAGGTTATCTGGGTTGCATAAAGGACTATGAGTCCCAAACTGGTCTTTCTTGTTTTTCAGTGTTACCCGTACAAAATGCCCTGCTTTTTCTTAACAACTCAAATGCTCTCTTGAGTGTACCAACTCTAAAAAAATGTCCTTTTCATACTGAAGGCAGAAATTCAAACACCAGTTTGTCCTGGAGTTACATTTCCTTTTTTAGGGCAGACTCCTGGAGCACATGTGAGACTAGGTTAGCAACAGCAGTAGGAACAGAAGCTGTTACCACCCATTTGCCAAGATATGCTCCCACTATTCTTCTCTTCATCCTGGAAGCACTGAATGCAAATGAATTTCTGCTCCCCATTCCGACAGCTTTGTGCCATCCTTGCTGCAAACATCTACAGAGAGACTGTTCCAGGTTTTAGTTGCTCTAACTTTGTGTCGTGCCCTGATGGAATATGGTTTTGGCAGGGGAAAACAGTTGATCATCTCTGCTATGGGAAAAGTGGAGGGGACAAGACCAACTGAATCTCAGAACAACTCCTTTGTCTTTCTCACTGCTATGTCTAGTCAAGCATTGCCGTGACACAAAGGCAAGGATGGCTGTTGCTTTTTTCTGACTGGAAATATAGGGGTGAATAGGAAAAGATTTGTTAGGTTTCACTCTGATCCCTGATACTCTTATCACTGGCCTCTTAGAGGTGAGTCCCAGGGAGGAAGAGGAGCAATATCCTTGTTTTATATCTATGCGTTATTCAGTTAATTTAGCTATGGTT
Organism: Tringa solitaria; assembly: GCA_026413425.1. NCBI lineage: Eukaryota > Metazoa > Chordata > Aves > Charadriiformes > Scolopacidae > Tringa > Tringa solitaria. Next base: position 48,005,395 of record JAOXJM010000023.1, read on the forward strand.
GTTTTCCTCAGATTTTAGAGATATACAAGAGCTACCTCTGGTAAGTAAAGGGCAGAATATCTGCATCAGAGCAAGAAGAGTATTTTTCTCCAGACCTGTTCTGAAAAGCTAAAGGAAGGGGAGAGCTCTGACTCCTTATGGTATAACACAGCCTAGAAGTTGTCAGAGAATTAACTTTTCCTTGAGTCTTCTGAAACTACTGTGTGTCCCTGCTGAAAAATTAGTCAGTAGCTCTGTGTGAGTACAAATGAAAGCCTGTTGAAAAATCTTCCCAGATATTTATAGACTTGATATTCCATCTTCCTCCCAGTTTAAAACAATTAGAGGAATTTAGTTCTGTTCAAGGTTAATGAATACTGGGAAGCTTGTCTTTTCTCATCATCTTAATAGTATTAATTATTGATTTTAAAAATTCTTATGGGATATAGAAGGTAATGATATTTCATCTGAGAAAAGTTTGGATATTATGACACTGGAGAAAGTAAATGAGCAAGAGTTCAAGCTTAACAGCTTCTAGTAAAGTCTGGGAAAATGAAATTGAATGGCAAGTTACCAAGAGAAATCTTTATCAGTAAGTTAAATGCAAAGACTGAATAGAGTCAAAAAGAGTTTGACATTTTGTGCTAGCTTACCTGTGAATATTCTTAGGTGGAAACGTTATCACAATCTTTTATGATAAGTGTATTTTGAGAGAAGTATTGTTTTAATAAACAGCCATCATAAATGATAAAAGACTTGAGATAGATAGGGATGGCTAGTTCTTGCTAGTTAATGGGCCCAGGAGACATATGTACTCCAAGACTTAACTGGGCTTTGAGTATGCGGGTATAACAGTGTAAGCTGAAAATGATATATCATACTTAATGTCTTCACAGGCAAGAGTAAATATAATGCTGAAGAAGGGAACCCTGGTGTTCTTCTGTTCATTGATGAGAATTCCTTGGGTCGGATTTATGTCTGTTTCATGCCATACGCCAGGTGTACAAGTGTCCTGGCTGGGTGATGCTTGCTTACCGCCTGGTGGAGCTGGCTGCAGCAGCGATGTTCCTGTGTTTTGTTGTAGAGCTGAGTAAATATGCCATTGCCTCACTCAGTCTGAGTGAGTCTGAGCAGTCACTCCTGCTACATTTCCTCCAGAAATCCAAAGTTAATCAAATGTACTGAGAAGAGATAAAATCTGAAATGATAAACAGGAAGATCAGAGGTACTATCACAGAGGCAATGGATGATTTTTTTATGCCCAGAGGACCCCTCTGATTTGTAAGTAGACTGCACAGCACAGGCGATGCAACTCTCTGAATAGCTGAACTAGGCTTGCTTTGAAAGCTCCAATTTATATACCCATTAGTTACGCTTTCTTCTTCAGACCCAGAACTTTTTTCTCAGCACCGCTTGAGTTTTCTTCCTCTTTAATGTTTTTCCATCATTTGGCTTTGACAGCATCTGAAAGACAAAGGCCTCCAAATACAACACTATTGTAAATGTGATCTTCTGCAAACCATGTCACAGCCATGTGGGATTATGGATGAGACTACTGGTTTGTTAACTCCATTATTGCGAAGTGTGTCTGCAGATGTGAAGGGGGAAGTGAGAGAAGCAGAGAGACAGATGCCAAGGTCTATAAAAGCTGATTCCATTAGGAAAGGGGCAGGAAAAGTTGTTCTTTCTCTTTTTTTTTGTTCCACAGAACACTCTTTGAGGTGGAGTGTCTTAAGATAAAGTTGTCTATTATTATCTAAGTGATCTAAGAATTCTCTGAAGAATAAGAACACCAAGATCAGCAAGTCTTTTGTCCCTTTCTTAATCATCTGAGCCTTTGGAACATTCAGTCATTGGTTGCCTAGGCCTTTCAAAGGTAAAAAGTCAAGTCTCGGGCATATGGCCAACCTTGTGTCTAACCAGAAGGCTTCAATTCATATTCAAGGGACAGTTGAAACTTATTTCTGCTGAACACATGCAGAAAAGGCCTGTTTGATCAATGTGAGCTTCTATTTTCATACCTAAATATTACTTCTTGAGCTCTTTCTCCTTAACTATATCCATTTTTGATGGTCAGTGGTTGGTTTGAGGTAAAACAGAGCAAACAGAACTGAAACAGAACCAGTCAGACATGTGAAGTCACCACAAATCCTTTAAGTATCTTTTTCCTTAACTCCCACACTGCCTAGACTATGCAAAGGTTGTTCTTCGCTAGAAAATTTTGACCAGTTCACGGATTCACGGATTTGACAGAGTTGGAAGGGACCTCTAGAGATCATCTA
>JAOXJM010000023.1:48007755-48022647 GCA_026413425.1 Tringa solitaria
GGCCACACTTCTCCCTATGCAGCCCAGGATTCCATTGGCCCTCTTGGCGACAAGGCTCATGGAGAGCCTGCCATCCGCCAGGATTCCCAGATCCTTTTCCTCAGAAGTACTTCCCAGAAGATCCACCCCTAACCTATGTTTGTGCCTAGGGTTCTTCCTCCCCAGGTGCAGGACCTTACATTTGCCCTTGTTGAACCTGACTAGGTTCTTCTCTGCTCAGCTCTCCAGCCTGTCCAGGTCACGCTGAACGGCAGCACAGCCCTATGGAGTGTCGGCCAGCCCTCCTTGAGTTACTGGTCTTTAGGGAAGAGCTGAGCATCTTTTCCTTTTCTGTAGTTAATGTTCTGTTCTGCACTCTACTAATAGTGAAAGCTGTTTTCTTTTTTGTCCAATTTCCTCTTTTTTGTCGTTTCAATCACATGTTTTGCTGTGCCAGTTTTGTAAGTCACAGTGGAAAGTTTAAGTTTGCTTTGTTTATTGGTTTGGGTTCACTGTTTCTTTCTTTTTTTCTTTTTTTTTTTTATTTCATTTTAAGTGCATAGCATTTAATGCATTTCTGTTGAGCTTAATTCTGGTAAAAGCTTGCTTTTGCCAAATGAGTCTAAAATGGAATAGTTATCCCTTCAGATAACACAGTTGCTTGTAGAGGTATCGTAGGTGAAACTCCTGTCTTCCTGTCCAGCTGCTATAAGTGTTTCGTTGACACTTTTCTATAGAAAAATAGCTTTGTTTCTCATTTTCTGGGGGATAGCTGGGGCTAGGGGGAAATATGGTGAAGAAGACAGCTTCAGGCAAGACTCAAGTCAATGACAAGAAATTAAATTCTCAGTAAGTAGTAGTGCATTAGAGTGTCTTTTCTTCCCTCAAGTTGAGTTTTACCTTTCAATATAATGGAGAGTTCATTTTTTCCCTTCTCCAGTCGTATCCTCAGAATTCTTAAACATCTCGTTTGCACAGTCTGAAAGCAAGTGACTGTTTTTGCAATCAATTTTCCTACCATGAAAATTGCATAAATAGTCCAATCCAATAACTTGTATTGATATAAATTTTATTGATTTCAGTATGGCTATCCATGTTGGCCAGGGTTGTAGATCAAAACCTGAAAATACTGTGTGACAGGTGCATGGAGTCTGTCTGTGCCTCCTGTTTGTTCCCATATACTGCTCAGCAGTGTATAAACTTAATTTTTGATCCGGTCACAGTTATTATGTACCTGCAGTTTTTTATTGTGTTAAATATTATGCTCTAAGGTTTGATGGTAATCAGTATTTAGCAGATTGGAATGCTGTTTAGGAATGGGTTTATTTGTACTCCTTCCTCTCCAATCTGTGTTTCCACTGAGTGAATGTCTCTTCAGAAGTCAAGGCATACGGTGTACAATTTTAAGCATATGTAAGAGGCTGATGTTTCATACGGATTGGAGTTTTGATTTTTTCCTTCAGCAAGGTCTCTATACGTTCATTATTGCCTGATGTGTGTTTTATTGATGTAAGTGGTAATTTTGCAGTGCAGAGGCACAGCAAGATACAGAGAAAAAGAATTCTATCATCTTTATGTCCCGTGTCTTCTCCCTTCATTTCTTATCCTAGGATTTTCACGCAGATTGAGAATAATGATGGCATCTAAGACCCTAACATAAACAAGAGTGCAATAGCGCTTTGTTCCATCTTTGTGTTACAAACAGAGAGTGTATAATGGCTGAGCTGAAAGTTTCTGAAAAAGGGGGAGAAATGAATTGTTCTTGGCTCCTTGGATTACTTCAGCAGCTGAATTTCTTATCAGTGCAATAAAAACTGTAATTAAACATAAAACAGGGGGAACAATTCAAGCTGCTGCAATCTTGAAAAAAACCCACACCCTAATTATCTTACTATTCCTGGCCTCTGTTTAGTTGCAAAACTTTTTTTCCTTTTTTTCTATTGCCCCCACCCCGATTTCTTTCTCTTTTCTTCTCATCAGTTCTATATATTACGGTCTAGTATGGCTTCACAGTTTCTGCAATGACAGAAGCACACAGAACATCAGAACTCAGAGCTACCTTGAAAAATATTGGTATTAATTGCACAGAACATCATTACTCAGAGCACAGAGCAGCGTGACTGACAAATCTGGCGCAAAAACGATTTGAGCAATTTTCTTGTTGCAGTGGTGATTATGGCATGGAACATTATGTAGCTCATTTAGGAAGCTTATATTTAGAGATTTTTATTATTGTTTAGAGCAGTTTTTGAAGTCCTACAGAAAGAAAAAATAGTTCTCATGTTTAGATTTCAATTAGATCAGCAAATGTTAATGGTCCATTTTCGTCCTCGTCCAGCCGCCCTCACCTGCCCACTTAAGTTGTGCACCATTTCTCACAGAAGCCCTGGATGGTGTCCTGTCAACTGCCTTCCTTTTTGTGACATTAGGTGTCAGAATAAGGAGCTTCCTTAATTTAATGACCAACCTAGGGGTAAATTTGATTACTAAGCCCAGTCCAAAGAGTGGCTCAGTGCCCAGTTCTTATCTCTGAATGTTTAAACCTTGCTTTGAATCTTTAGTTCTGTTTTGGCTTGAACTTGGGGAACACAAAGTTGAAAAAAATTGAAATAAATGACTTTGGAATACCTTGGGAATGCTAAGACTTGGCTTGCGGAGAAACAATGTAGCTTTGGAGATCAAAAAGGCCCATTTCCCTCATTTGGATGAAGTCTGATAATCCCAGCACAGATAATTGGGAAGCACACAAATACCACTTTCTGAATACTTCAAGCCTTGCCACTCTTTCCAAAATCAGTCCAAATTGGCCCAACCTTTAGACTGTCCTGACCTAATTGTATTTTTTTCATGGCTATTAGAGGGCTGTTTTTGTGACAACTAAAGACCACGCTTTGGCGATGCATTATTTTTTTTTCCATTTGCAATTCTTATCCCAGTGGCTGCAACTGATAAACCAGTGCTGGGTCATTGAAAACTATCTTGTACACTGAGTATAATGATTTGCTGAAACATGCATTAAAAAATACTGAGACTTATACTCTAATAAAAACTTGGATTGCTGGTACAGTGAATTTTCAGACTCTCCAAATATCTCCTTCCAGGTAATAGGTTCAATATTCAGCAGCTTGATTGTCTAAGGGGCCATTTACATGTGGTATGTCTGATAGTGGAGGTGTGAATATATTTTGAATGGAGTGGCTTATTAAAACCAATGAAAATGAAGTCATGCTGGAGACCACAAAGAACTCATTTTGTTAAAAACACAGCAGCTAGAGAGGAAAAAGAGATTATGTGACAAGGGTCTCTAGAAAAAAAGGTGGAGTATAAGTGAGGTCAATTGAAATTTTAACACGTATTGCTCATATAGGCCTGGACCTAATGCACAGGTAGACTTTTTGAAAGGACTACAATTAATATTCTAATGGGCTTGTGCTCTTTAACATCTGGGACAGTTCATTGAATTTGCAGTGGATTTTTATTCTGAAGGGTATCTTCCAGGCTCCTGGCTAGAGTGGTAACACTGCTTCTGCAGTGTGGATGGTCACCCTTGATTATTCTTATATAATCCTCTCTTGGTGGTAATTTCATGATTCTCCTTGGGAAATATTTTTAGTCAAAGCAATGGACTAATCACTCTTTTACTGAATATAACAATGCATTTATCTACTTACGTCATCCCTACTGCCTAACTTAAAGGGTGTTAGAATTTGAAACCAGTGGTAAATGCCTTGCTTGGGATCTATGTCAGAGGTTGTGCCTCCTGAAGAGAGACCAGACTGACTCATTACAGCTGTCTTTTTTGTTTAGTGTTGGATACAGCTCTCTCATGTTCAGCCGCAGCAAGCAGATCTGCAGTAGAATCTAAGAGACTACCTTACTTGGGATTCACTAATGTGGGTGAAGTTCTCTGGCAACTCCTGTGATCCGAAGGTTTAGTAGATTTAGGTGGTCAGTCTGTAGTGGATGTTATACAAAGCACTTTTCACTAAAAAGCATTCTTCCTGTCTCTGTGAGCGTGATACAGCAGTCTATGAAGAAATTAACCCAATGAACTGCTGGTGAAACACATGCACTCTGTACACCAATGCATTTGGTACAATGAAGCTAATTTACATGTTCCATTCAGTTGCTTTATGTGCTGTTCTGCTTCCTTTTTCACCTTTCCTAAGTGTTGGAAACATCTGGTACTACGTAGCTCAAATATTGATAATGGATTTTGGGTTAGTGTTTAAAACTTTTCATTAAAATATAGAATTTTTTCTTCAAACATCATGTGCTGCATAAAGGACTAAAACCAGCCAAACTCTTGATTGTTTTTAGCAATTTTATGCCTTAACTGAGAAAAAGTGTGGCATTTAGGGTTGTGGGTTTTGTTTTCTGCTTTTTTTTTAATAGTTTGATTAAAGAATAAAACAATAGTAAAAGACACTAGCTAGTTAACTGGAGGAAGTTGCAGAAAAAGGGAAAATCAAACTTATTAGGAAACTCTAGGCAGGCTGCTGCTTCACCTCTCTTTTTAGCTCTTTGTGCGTGTGTTTTTTTCCTTCCTCCTTACGGTCTTTTATTTCCTCCAGTACTCGATAAAGTCAGAGTATTTTCTGTTTTTCTAAATATTCATGTAGTGTGTTAAAGTACATTAGATTTTTTTAACTGAGTTAGGGTACTGGTCTGATGAGTAAATTTTGCATATGGCGGGTCCCAATAAGTATGACTCTCTTCATGGGAATGGCTCTTCTCCCTAGAAATAAATGTGGTGAGACATTCAGGGTCCATTTCTACCTTGCCTAGTCCTGGATTAGAAAGAGCTACAAAGCAATGGCAACAACATAATAGCTGAGTTTCTCTGTTTTAGGGACTTCGGAGTAAGTCTGCTTATGGTAACTTGCTGATGATCTTATCTTCACATTTAAAATTATTCTTCCCTTTCAGAATACAATGGAGTGTATCTTTAACTGTCTTTAAAGTTTTATTTTTGATTCTCAATGAAAACCTGTCTTCAGCTGACAGAAATTACCCTCCACATTTTTATTTTTTTTTTCCCAGAAGTCTTATATTCACAATGTCTCCCTTTTCTTTTACTTCAGAACTAAAATTCTACTACCCAAAAGCTCTCAAACTCCTGACAAAAAGGTTGGACTTAGATTTTTGGAACGAGGTCTATATGTGAAGGTCTTACTGTGTTGCCATAAATGCAAAGAAAAGGAATACAAAATATGACCTTTATACCAAGCTGGATCTAGGTCAGCTTTAAAGTTTATTTTTGGCCCTCTGAAAGGAATGACAGCAAGCAGTGCTGTCCTAGGAAGAAGAGGTCCAGATAGGGACTTGGAAGGACCTTTCTCCTCCCTGTCCTGTAGGAAGAGTGAAGCTCATAATAGGAAAATGTATTAGTTAATCTCTTTTAGACTCTCACTATTCGATTAGGTTCCCTGTCATAGAGCATATTCCTTGCTACAGTTATGTTCTTGCAAAAATTTTGTCTAGGCTTGAATTTTTTATTTTTTTTTTTTTTAACAAGAGGGATCTCCTTCACTGTTGTCTTCAGGAAGCTGAGTAAAAACATGTGTGAAGTAAAACTTGCAATAAAACTTAATTTTATGCAGGTGATGCAGGTATTTGAAGAAACATGTGACACGAGCACTGTATTTCTGGTTCTGGTTTTGGGTCTGTTTCAAACTGGTCATGTGTCATGCCATTTTTCTATCCTGAGATGCTACTTAATACAACTCATAAGAGGCCCATGTCTAGAGCCTTTCTTTTATTTTTGACATCCCCTTTCAGTTCTTATAAAACTTCCTCTCTGTGCTACATGAAGGTCGTGACACCTTTCAAAGCATTTTGCTCTTTGTTACATTCTGTTCCACGCTCTCTCCCCACCCTTGGCTCTGCAGGTAATTATGCTAAGGGGTCTGATAATGGTGAGACAATGATTTGAAGGCATCACCGTGATAAAATTGCTCTGCTGAAGATGTGTGTGTTGTTTCTGCCTCCCACTCTTGAGTATTTTGGGAACCTTAGGAGTCTTTAAATTACTAGGCATGGGTAGCAGCACAATTTGGAAGGCAAATGGCCATCATTTTACTGTGAAATCTTGGAAGGCTCATTTGTTGGGCTAGCATTTAAGGGATAGGGGAATGAGGTGCATTGGTTATACTCAGGAGTGTGAGAGATGACAACTGGTGAAGCCAACCTGAAGTAACTTATTTAAATTGCATAATTATTGTTATACACCTCATTGTAATGAGATTGGTTTAGTTTCAGTGCTGGACATATATTATTGCATTCTAGGTGATTTTCAGTGTAACCACATTGTTTTTCCCTTGAGATTACCAGAGGCAGAGTATGAAGGAAAAATCTTCTAGGACCTTAGAAATAGAGAGGTGCATCTCTGCAGTAAGAAAACATTGTGAAATGGCTCTTTAAATTATAAAGTTTTCTTCACTTTATGAGTCTTAGACTTACATTTCTAATTGAGACTATTCAGGCTTTGTGCTTGCCTACCTGCTACGGACTATAGCAGTCTGGTGCCCACACCTCAATTGAAATGAACAACTTCAAAACTGTAGTAATCAATCCTTCAAATGTTTTGATAGATCAATAAAACTACTGTCAGTCTCTACTATGTTCCATAATCAAAATGCCACTTTATTTACTCAAACAGTCAGATGTGATGTGAAATATTAAGTGCGTGAATGCACAAATAGTGCCTTTGGGGACAAATTCAGCTCCTTTTCAGCTATGTGTCAGTTGCTCATGATTTCTGGTTGCCTCTGAGGATTTCTGGTTATGTATGTTTTGTAGTCATTTATATAATGAGCCTACTCCATGACCACAGCAGTCACTGTGGTGGGGTAAATAAGCCCCATCTAACACTGGAAAGAAAGGATTGAATTTTCTCCTGTTTGAGTGAAGGGATTTACTGCATTGCGTTGCCTCGCCTTGTGCATTGTGTGATATATATCTTAACACACACAAGGGTTTAAAGATGACAAGTCAGATAAAACAAACTGGAAAAAAAGAGAGTGAAACTGAGAGTGTGTTAGGACCTGGATAAAGAGAATGGGTTTTAGGCACTGTCATTAGCTTTTTAGCTATTGTAATTGAGTACGTTACTCAGATGTAGCAGGGTATTTTCATATTTATTTAGGCAAGCTGCAAATCTTAAACCATAAAAGATGCCAAAGACTTATTTAGTGAGGTATGTATAATCCAGCCAGTTTCTTGCACATCCTGTCCATCAAAAAGACTCTTTACAATGATTTCCAAGTCATCCATTACTAATTTTCTTGTATCTCTTTCTGAAGTGTCGAGGATAAGTTAAAGGGAAGTTATCCTACCTCAGCCTACTATGAAGTTTTACACAGCTTTCGCTGCAGCAGCTCAAACTGAGTGTTAGAAAAAACAGTGTATTGATGAGAAGAGCTACAATTCTGATCTACTGATGGCAGTCAGTATGTTCAGTCATGCTTCAGTCATCATACACCTACATCACTAGCAGAGCTTGAAGTACTCACTAGAGCAGTACTGGGCTTCTAAGGCCTATATGTAGGCAGCAACCTGGAACTGTTGTAGAAAGAATGCTACAAACGTGTCCATTTGAAAAAAAACTTCAGAGATTCTTGATTCTAAATATGTAGGAATATCCTCTTTTCTATATATAAACAGTAGTAAATGGAAAATTAATTTGTGGGATTACTGGTCTATTGAGAAATAAGATAGGAATGATCCTGTGTGCTTCCTGTGTTGGGACGATTAGGTGGGGTTTTTTTGGTTTTGCTTTTTCCAAGAAGAATTGGTAGGTACACAGTGTACAGCCTGCAGTAACTGAAAAAATTCCATTGAAAAATTGAAATTTGGTCTCATTCTTATCCATTTATCATACTGTGACTAAAGAGTATTCTGATTAGAAGGAGCTGCAGCAGTGGAGAAAGTGTATTATTTTTCTTTGGGAAAGAATTACAGGTCCTATCTCTAGCTTTAGCTATGTTATGTAAAGTACGTATCAAACAGCAGTCTTGATAAATGCAAATGTGTACAGTGGCCTCAGAATGTATCTCAGCATGCTAGTTGGCATGTGAAAATGGCAATTTTGTTTAATTTATAGTTTAGCTCAATTTAATATTAGAAGTAGCATTGCTGTAGTAATTAGACACAAGCTGTGGACCAAAGTCTCATTGTGCTTAGTGTTCTATAAAAAATAGAGCATAAAAGTGTGCTACAAAAAAGGGTTACAATATAAGTAAAAGGCAAGTGATGAATGGTGAAGGACAAGGGGCAAAAATAAAGCAAAGTGAGAAAATATTGGTCAAAATGGTAAGTGGAACTTCTGGTATTTTTAACAGACTAATTATTGTCAAGCTTTCTATAGGCTTTGCCACAGACAGAAATTTTGTGGTGGGGTATGAAGAAAGAGAGTGATTGTGACTCACGGATGTTTCATGAATATCACCCAGTTGATGAAGTGGGAAAAGCTGGAAAGGGATGCAAGTGTAGGTGAGCAAGTCACTCAACCACATGGTGCTAATTAGAGATGATAGCTGAGGTGAGTTCTTTGTAGAATTGTGCAATAGAGGTAAGTAGTTTTGTCTTTTATCGTATAGGGGAGTCAGACCCCATAATAGGATTCAAAGAAAGTAATGACATGGGTAAAACAATGATTTAGGAAAATTATCACTCTGCATGAAAATAGGCAGGGCAAGCCTGTATTAACCAAGGCCAGAGACAGGTAGGACGAATGTATTAACTCTGTGGATGATTAGGAAAGCAATATGCTAGAGGTGACAGCTATTCCCCAGAAGAGAATACCATAGATGTTTTAATTGCAAAAGAGGGTAAAATATTAGTTTGGACAGAGAAGGCAGCTGAGAAGGTGTTTTGACAACTTTTTGCTTTGAATCGGAGAGAGCCTGTCTTTGGGCTCCCATTGCATTTCAGCTCTAGATAAAGCTGAATTTGTTGATATGAACAAAAGTGTTTTTTTTTTATTTTTAGTTGTGGCCTTTTTGGTTGGTTTGTTGTTGTTTTTTTATAAACACAGAGTTTTTTCTGGAGTAACTGCTATTTTTGCAGAAGTTTTCTAAGATAGAGCAACCTGGGGAAGGAACAACTAAGGAAATTACCACTGAATTCAGAAGATATTTGAATTGTGTACGCTACTTCTTTTGAACATGCGGGGGAAAGTTTCCAGCTGTGCCGAGTACTTCCATCTTGCTGGATGAATGGAAGGGAATACCAGAGCTATCGTGACCAGGACATTATGTGGTAGAGCTGATTTAAGTGTATTTAGAATCGAGCACCTAATGTAGATCATTGTAATCTCAGGCAATTTGACTATAAAGACCTGTTAGGAGACACAGGAATGGCTTTTCACTGTTCAGGAGAGCATGAAATATGAGGCAGAAATATTTTAGTCCACAAAGTAGGAGGTGAAAACAAGGTTCCGCTATTTACTTTTGCTGAAAAGGTGTAGTCACATCTGTAGACAAGTAGAAAAGTAGTCAGTTGTAGGGCTGTCGCACCTTAGCTCCAAAATAGCTGCAGAGACAAGATTGTACCTGGAAAATTTTAAATAGGAGACTGACTTGTGTTTTCTCTTGGATTTCATTGCACTTCAGAGTAGTGTATTTTTTGAAACATAACTCCTGGAGCTAAGTGTCTTCTGTGGCGTAGTAGCAGTTGAAGGTAGGGAATGTGAAGTGACGCAGTCTAAAGCAGGGTGTGGGTCCAAAGCCAGGGAAACTAAGTCCTTTCAACAGTCTTAGAGGAAAGCATGAAGGAAGATAAAAGCTGAACTTTGGTTTATGACACTAACCATCAGGCTGTGTGAGTGACGACATACTAATCTGGGACCTCCTTTCTGCATGTGGTCCATCCCTCTGTCCCATCCCTCTGGCCCTCAGCCAGGATATGGACAAAAAAACAGTTATTCCTAAATAATTAAAGGTGTGTGTTTACAGCCTACCAGTAATTTTCCAGGAACTGCTTGCGTGCACATGTCTTGCAGTGGAAAAGAAATGACTCAGTATTACCATCAGTGGAAGAGGCTGGCTGAGCTACCTTGTATGTATCAATGGCTGGGTGTTTACTGAAGCACTGTGGACAGACTGTAAATTCCTGTCTTGGCTGGCTTACCCCCAGCTACTCTGCCCACACCTTGAGGTGTGTTTTATGTGAGGGTCCCTTCTCATCTTTCCTGCTGTCTGGCTGTAATTCTGCAATTCTGCTCGCTTTTGGCAGACGGTGACACATTAATCTCTGTCCAGTCCTGTCCCTTACAAGGGAAGAAGCAGGAAGATCAGGACACTTAAGACTGGCTTATTGAAACTGCATCTGATCTAATCGTGAGACAACAATAGATGTTGGGTAGTTTACTTCCTATTCCTGTGCTTAATTGTCTCATACGTACAGCACAGCTGATGCAGCTTAACTCTTCTACGTGGAATTCTTTGACATCTCAAGATTTAAGGACAACAGACGGTTGCATTTTGCTCCTCCATAGATATACCTTACAACATCACACTTACTATATAACAGTGTAGCATACTTAGGATATAGAATCAGGTGCATGTACTCTGTGGTTGAATGTGGAAATATGACATCTTTCAGTTTACTCATATTTATCCTGTTGGAGAGAAGCTGATATTTTTCAAGTCAGAAGATAAGAGTCATACTTTTAAAACCAGTCATTAAGTTAGGAGAAAACGCATCCTGGACTTGGATCATAGCTGAATTCATATAATCAAATTAGAAAATATACAAAATATGTTATGAGTTCAACAGAACATATCCTTCTTTAAAATTAGTGCTTTTGGCATTATGTTAATCAACTTATTGTTCAGAGCTCTTGTTGGAATCAAGAAAGGGAAGGAATGAGAGCACTGGCAGTTACTCAAGTCATGAGAAAACTAGTGTAATACAAATATTTTAGTATAAAGGAGCTAAAATTGTAGACAAATTATAGTGATGAAAATTTAGTAAATACAGAAGAATAAATAAATAAAAATTTGCCAAGACTTTTAATGTGTATAAGACCCCAAAACTGCAGCACTTAGACATAAACGCTGTCCTGAGTAAGTCTTTTTGGATGATAGCTCTGATGTTGTTGGAAGTTGGTGGCAATGTCAGTGACTCTCTTGTTTTGGTTTGGCCTTTTGCACCGGGGAGGTGTTCCATTTACACATTCAAAAATTTTAATTTTTAAAGAAAATTCCCTGAAAGTGAATACCATCTCCTCAAGGATGATTGTGAAATGAGTTGTCTACCTGAGTCAAAGAATCAATGTAATCTAATGTCTTTTTGAGCAAGCTGATCCATTGATAAATTAATATATGTCTTCTTGTTGTTGCTTTTTTCTTTTTGGAATTGCTCCTTTTTTTCATATCAGATACGATTATTCAGACTGAATATAACAGGTATCATTCCATCATAGAATGTTCTTTTTTTTCTCTTGGGTATGATTCTATGAAATTTCAAGTTTCAAACCTCAAGTTCTTTAATGTTCTAGACAGTGTGATCACTCTAGCTTCTTGCTACTGCTTGCTCCTTAGATATTTAATAAAGGGATATTATTTATTTTTTAATGCAGGCTTGTTACGTCAAATGTTTTTCATGTGGAATTTTTTTTTTTGAGAGTTTTTTCCAAAATTATTTTTGTTCTTTAATCATTTTATCCTCAAAGGAAGAAATATGCCTTTCCACTTCCTTTAGTCTTTCTGTAACATTTTAGCTCCATGTTCAGGATATTTATTTGACCTTTTATATCTCCTACATCTAATGACATTTGTTTTGTTAGCTTTTGTAAAGATGAATGACCTTTTAACTCTTAGAAAAAAAATTATCCATTTTCTTCTTTCCTTGCTCTCTTTTGTTGCTATAGAGGTAAGCTTTGCTCTTTCGTTTTATTTGCTTTTAAGTCTTAGGGTGAAATCCTAGTCCTCATTAAGTCAGGGGAAAGACTGCTGCTGACTTAGTTGGGTCCAGATTTGTCTACTGGTTTTACCAAGAAGGCAGAGCTGTTGCCCATATTTACAAATAAAGAGTTAGTTGTTTTAGCCTTCTTTCCCAAAACATAGAGATTTTACTATTTATTCTTGATAAATGGTGGTTCTATGCCTAGAAGAAAGTACTAATTGAGAATACCATCACAAGTGGAAAAAAAATATTTCCCAGTTAAAAAAAAAAAAAAATGTCTAAATGTAGCTTTTTATTCCGAATTGGGAAGTGCTGTAATTCTTTATGAAATGAAACATGAGTAACTCAGTTAAAGGGGAATGTGTCTGAGATTTATCAGATTTATGTTCAAAATCATCATCTGCCTCATATAGAGAACTGGCAGAGCCTCTGTTTCTGGAAAGTAGCTTAACCAAGTGGCTATTTTAGTAGGTGCAGTGCCACTCAGAGCACTCCTACTGGGGAAAAAAGATCAGCTTTGAAGGCAAAACCTCTTTCTGTTAACAGATATTCAGAGATTTATGGCAAATGAAAATTGTCTCACGGTAATTTTGTGGAAACATTTTTGTTGATTCTTGGATTTCTCAGGTGATTTAAGGAACATTTGCTTAATTTTACAGCAGGAACAAAATGAGAGGGCAAAGAAGAGAGTGAGATCTTACTATTACTACCTTTCATGTTAAATGTCATTCTTAAGATATGCATTCCAAGTGTGTCATCCTGTTTTCTTGTGAAAAATAGTAATTACGTCAGAAAAACCCATATGAAAGCAAGACTTTGTAGGTCAGTGAAATTTTAAGGAGCATAAAATGACTTCTTTGTTTTCTTTGAGGTTCCTATTCAGTTATTTGTTATAGGAGTTCTATGTGCATCTGTGTATTCCCATGACGAACTTATGATGTATTTTAGCTGATTCCTTTTGGGAAAGATGGATACATGAAGAATTGAACTATATATAAACTGTGATTCAGAACTCTCATTTCTGCTGTGGTGGTTTGCATAAGTAAAAATGGCAGACTGGCTAAATAACAGATTATTGAAAAAATTAAATGTTTTCTGTTCTCTAACTCTGTATTTTTTAATCAGAGAATTTCAGTGGGCAAAAGTTGAATGATCTGGCTCCTAAATTTTCTTTAGTTTGAAAATAAAGGAATTTATTGCTATTCTTGCTACAAACCTGTATAAGTTTTAGCTCATTTTAATAGTTCTCTGATGAAATGCACAGTTATCTTGCAGGGACTCTGACATCAACAAATGGGAGAATTAATCTCTGTGTAACACTTAGCTGGGTGTGAATCACGAAGCAATATTTTTGTTCTGATCTCACTGGTAAAACATCTTAGCTGGATGTTATTTCCCTCCGCTGTCTTATTTCCAAATTAGATTGATCAATGCTAAAAAAAATTCCCTCCTCTATATGGAGTGTTTTAGGGGTTGTTAATGTAAACAAACTAGTCAAGTAAGTGCAGCGTATCCTGTTACATGGTATATATGTCTAAAAACTCATATTGTAGGTAGCAGCTCCCAATTCTTGCACAAAACAACCTGTTCTTCACATGTATTGTTGTAAATAGATGTAAGTCTTCTAGACCTAGAGCACATACAAATCAGACCCCCCTGAGCAACGCTGGCTCCATAGAAAGCTTAGAGCAAGAAGGAGAGACCGTCATTGTGCTCCTTGGGCTGCAAAGCTGATTGTGTGCAGAAGTCCTGTTATGTCTGTCCCAAGTCTATGTTAATGGTTACATTTGTGGCTGTTTCTTATCCTCCCTTGCAGCAGTTTGTAGTTCTCTGAAAACTGAAAAAAAATCTGTTTTCCAGTGTTGTAAATTATCCCCTTCTGGGGTCTCAAATATAAAAGCCAAATTCTCTGCTCAACTGTATAGTAAAAATGGGAGCTGTTATTGCAAAGCTTCTTTGTGCTTTTGCCGCCTTCTAATAAATATAACCAAACGTTGTAAATATTTTCCCAGTTTCTTTTATATAAATAGCAAATCATGTAAATGACGGAATTAGTCTAATAGGGAGGGTAATCATGTGACTGGAGCCTAATTGTTTCATTTGTCCCTTGGCTTCTCGAGTGTATGAAGCATCTCAGCTAGCCTATTGTATCTATAATTCATTGTATGATGCTGTGTTTGGTGAATATTTTGGTCAATTGAGGTGTTTTCCCATTTTCTTATGCCCTTGTTAATGACAAGCAGTCCATGATCTGTAATTCATGTTGGCTTATCCTCATGGGATACTTGCTGTCTTTCCCTCACAAAAGCAAATATTAGGATGATGTGTTATTAAGAAGCATTTAATTTTTTTGGTGCTCGTCACAGAGTTTTTTATAGAATTACAGAGTTATTAAAAATGCTGTAGTTATAGGAAAGGTCTGGAGGAAACATAACAAGTTCATCTCCAGACAGACTACTCCAAGTCCGTTGGGGCTACACCAGGGCTTTACTGTGATTCATCTGCGAGGTATTGGTTGCCTCATCTCACCTCTGAACCAAGCAGCATGGCAGCCACCTAATAATGTTTCTCCAGAGAACATGTACTACTGGAGTTAAGTCCAGTTTTATTTTAAAAGGAGTTCTGGTGTAACCTGTGTAGGAGTAAAAGATACAGCCACTGTTTTCCCATTGACTCCAGTAACCTCAGTTTCCTTTTTGCTAGATGGCAAGCAGTGAACAAGGGCTGTCTGGGATGCTTAACCTTCCAAAAATAGCATGTGCGCATCCCTTTTCCTTGTGCATATTAGTATGAAGGTCCTAAAGGAAGCTGCTTGTTGTTATTTTATGATATTGGAGGTGAGTCCAATTTTGTGAGAGAAAACGGAGAGGGCTCGCTACAGGCTATTAATCGTGGGCTTTTTACAAAACTGTTTCCAACAGGTCTTTGCACCAATGCCTCCAAATATAGTGTGCGAGTGGACGCAGGCAGACCCCAGGAACAAATGAGAGACCGCAAATAAAG
>JAOXJM010000023.1:48022747-48083089 GCA_026413425.1 Tringa solitaria
AGAAGTGTTTTCCAGTGCCCCAGGTGCAGGTCACTTGAGCGTATTTACAATCCTCCTCGCCAATCTTCCGTTACTTTCCCACATATAGGAATCCCTGTTTATATATTGCCACAAAATGGGGATGGCCATTGACATCAGTGAGGCACAGCATCCTCCAGGTGGGCTAGGGGAGATTGGCTAGCCCCAGGAACGGAACCTGTTCTGTCTGATGGGCTGAGATAGCATGGACTTTTTCATGAAGCCAGGTAGCTGTTGGAGGCCACTGGCCTCTTTGGCTTGCCACTGCTCCTTGGGCTTCCCAAGGAGTGCTACAACTTTGTTATAATACCAAGGTAGGCCTTACTATGTACCTAAGGCTGAGTGAGCATAAAAGACCTGAGCATGTAGCTAATCCTCTGCATTGAGGAACATATAAGTGCTTTTCTCCACCCTGAAGCCCCAACTCAGCTAGAAGGGATGACTTGAAAGACAAGCCACTAGGTAAAAGTCTGTGGACTACACTAAGTGTGAAAGTGAACATCATGATCTCTTTTGGCCTTAAACTCTACAGAATTAGGTAGATTGTATGCATCCGATTCTGTAAAAGTTGCTACCCCTGCCAGCTCTTTCCTGATAGTCCTGACAGGTTAAATCGGTGAAAAAGAATTGGCGATTTAAAAACTGGTTTATTTTCTGAGGTATTTAAGTCCCTAAAAGTGTCTAAGTGAAGAATGTGTAGAATCAAGATACTGTACTTGGAAATACATTCAAGTTTTCTCTCTTTTTCTATTTAACGTAACTTGGCCATAACTTTGTATTAAGTTACATTTAGGTCTGGCATGTATCCTCCTTTGATCACATTCTCAAAAGACAGCTGACCGCATTGCTCCATTGATTTCTGTGGAGTACGACAATTTATATATCAGTTATATAAGGAAGCATAATGAAGGGTATGTTCATTCAAAACCAGAATTGAATACCTTTAGATCTATCCTCACCCTCTAGAATAAACTGAAACTAATTCCATTGATTCTTTTTTTTTGCAAAATAATGAAAATGAGCCTTGCTCTGGGTTGCATTATTTTAGTATAAATTTTCCACTGTCTGTTTGCCATTCATCCTCACACCTCCTGTCGGAAATGCATCAGGAAACAAAAGTGAGCCTAATTGACAGCTCTGTGGAGGCTGAAGGTAGGCTGTGACCTGAAATAAGAACTGTTCTCATAATGAGAGACAGCTGAAAGATTATGTATATAGAGCCACTAAAATAGATTCCCTGGCTCTTTTTCATAAACCAGCAGATGGTAGCAGAGTCTACAGATCTCGGAGAAGGCAAATGTACATTAAATACTGTAACTGCCCTCATTCATTTGCCATTCATCTTTACTTGTCAGCCTCTTCATAAGTGCCTTCTGTAGTGCTGACCCTGAAATTGCATCATTTAATCTGTAATCATATATTGCCAACACTTCCCCTTTCTATCGCATATCAGCTGTGTTAATTCTGCTGTACTGTGGACCACTGATAGCTGTAGGCAACTCTCTGTAGAAAAGAGATATTCATAAAATGGAATAGAAACAAGAGGAAAGGCTGACTTGCTGGATAGAAAGGGGTAGGGAGAAGTGAGAGGAAAGAGAAGTATGGGCATGGATTCTTCTGTTTGTCTGCTCCTCTTTCATGTGTCCTTGGAATTCTAAGTGGCCTATTAATATTACTAATATTCAAGAGTTGCCAGAGTGCTCAACCCCCGGCATATAAAAGCACAGAGAAAATACAGGGGTCTGCTTATGGAGTCTCATATTTATCAGAGGTGCTGTGTATAGAAATGAACCAGAAGAATATGCTTTCTGAGTCGAAACCAGCTGGGATAATGAATGTGTGAGAGCATTTCTAATTAAATGGGATTCATGGTGTGTTTTTGAGAGGGGATTTGAAAGGGGAGGTTGAATGCTTTAGTTTCTGAAGAGGGGGAGGGACCTACTGTCCTTGAAGACTGACGTATTTTTGCCTGCTCTTCTTGTGACTGTGCCCAAGGATGGCAGGACTCAAAAGTTCAAATATTGTCAACAGTTAGTCATGTTGAAAGCGCTGTTGAAATGTGAGCTACATGCTGTGAGCCTGTCTGCAGTGATTGGTGAAAAATACGCTTTCAGGAGACACCGATAGACCGAAGAACCCAACATGCCAAAATAATTAAGTCAAATATACCATTTTATCCCTTGATCCATTTTTCCTCTGAAGGATCAGCCATATGATAATGAAGCATCCTGAAAATGGCATCTATGAAAACAGAGCATTAAAGCCAGCATGCCTCCATAAAGGGTGCAAAGTGCTCAGTTCTAGGTCTGTTTCCATCATACTGGAATATCCTCTCTGTGGCCCTGGAAAAAATATAGGATTTCTTTTTACCTCTTGCAAACAGATCCTAGCAAGAGCCTAGAAAAAGCTTTCTTTTCAGAGGTGTTATAACACTCACAGGCTCTAGATGGTACTATGTAATCGCTCTATTGTGTCCTGCCTTTTGTAATGGATTCTTACTTTTTTTTTTGGCTTCTACAAAATGTAGGGAAAGCAGAGCAGCAAAATGAAGTCAGCAAGAAACCTACCAAATAAAAAATAAAAAGGTCATAGATTTTTGTTTCAGACTGCATATTTAGATTAGCTTTCATTCTTGTATAATGGGCTAGATGTTCTAACAGTGCTTAACACATTAGGTTCTAGTATTAATGAGTTATGCTGTATTGAGCCAGTGTTTTCATTACACTCGCTGGCAAGAAAAGAAAAGAGAGAAGATTAATGCAGGATTCCCCAAGAGAAAAGCAGTTTCTTTCTTGTGGTTCTGCGTTTTTTGCTTGTTGTGGTGTGTGTGTGTGTGCACAGTGTGCATGAGCGTCTGTTCACACATGTGTAATTTCACTGGGGGCCATTGAAGATATCAGTTCTCTGTGAAGACCAGGTGATAGGGCCCTATGAGCAGACATGGGACCATCAATTATAAAAAATAGAAAGGAAAAAAAAATAATAAAAGACCATTTCTAGCAGCAGAAAGGGTTATCTGTACATAATTCCTCATGACCTTTTGCTCCAGAAGTTAGTAGTAAACGTGAGCCCTTCACCACTCCTGTTTGCCACAAGGGACATACAGTTTCTGCAAGAGAGGAGTGGGAGCCCCTAGCCTTTTACATATTCCATTTTTAAGGACTGCCTTCCTGAGTTCAGAGAAAAGTAGGATAAACAGTTATTTTCTACAGAGCTGCAGTAAAATATCTCTGAGTTTGTAATAAATGTTGTAATATGGATTTTTCAGACTGCTAAAGAAAAATAAAATACAAGCCCTAATGCATTTGCTTCCCTAGACATTTTAATTAAAAATTAAGATTTTCTGTGAAGCTCTTCTCAACATAATTCCACTAGACCACCATAAAATTCCAGTTGAGACAATAAGCGAATCACAATTGACGTTTTATTTTCTAAATATTGCCTTACCAAATTTTTGGCACTTGATATTCTTAGACAAGCTCCATTTATTCTAAATCTATAATTTTTAATGTACCTGCAATTCCTGACAATCAGCCAAAGGTATAAACTCTACCCTGACCCCAGAAAAATGAATACACCTGAATCAGAGGAAAATTCAAGGAGTAAAGTTTTGTCCATGGAAATTCCTACTAGGAATTAAGTGTTTATGTTATAAGGTGAGCGCATGAGTAATCAGGGCATGAGAAAGAGTCTGTGATGATGTAGACATTAACATTGTTTCTAGTTGTGACTACCTCAATTGTTTTTTCTATTGCATGGATGAGCAGGAGGCAATATTTGCTCTCTGTCAATGGTTTCTGAAAGTGTGGGATACACGTCTCCAGAAATGGGGAAAATGGTTTATATATAACTAAAATTGAGCCTCTTCTACCTTTGTCATATGAGCTTTGGCTCCATACCTGCTTGCGCTGTCGCTGTTCTATATTGATTTTTATACTTAGCAGTCTCATCGGTGTAATATTTGTGAGCCTTCCAGTACCCTTTTAGACCATGTAAGTAACAGCTGCCATTGTTTCTCCAGGGAATAGATATGTGTTCACTGTAATACTTGGGTTTCTGATGTATGCAGAGCTGTATGTGTAGCCGATAAGCCTGAAGAAGATCTCTTCTTTATCCCTTGTATTCGGTCTTGCCTCCCTCCTCCCCCTACTACTTCTGCTAAGCAGTGGAGAAAAATATATCCCTGTATCTTAGAGCAGGTGTTTGGTTTTTTTTTCTTACTCAAGCAGTCCCAAAGCAACTTCTAATATTTTTGTTTGGTTTTAGTTTGTGTCATTCTGAAAAATCTATATTAAGAAGCTGTATATAAAATATTTACCTTTTTTTTAGTTTATTAAAAAATAGATAGGTTGAATTTTATTCTATGATTAAAAAAAATTGAAAAATACCACTTTCTCAGGATAGAATGTATCAAAAAAGAGAACATGCAAAAGCTACCCAGAAACTTAGAGGAAAATGAAAACGTGTTGTTTTCTTGGGTAAATAGGTGGGCACCAACTCAACAGTTGTTTAGTACTGAAGAATGAAGTGGCTAAGGGTGCCATCTTTTTTTGTGTACTGAGATGTGTTTGAGCCCTCCAAAATTCTCTCTTGTTTTTTCTACAAACAGCTATAATGTCTCCATCAGTCTCCAACTGATACAGACCAGTAAAAACCTGACTAGCTCTTTCCTCTTCCAATTTTAGGTGTGGACTTCACTAGGTGTATTTTTTGTTCCAACTGCAGCAAACGCAAAAGCTGTTGATCAGAACTGCAAATGATGATCAGTGTTCAGTGGTTGACAAACATCAGTAAATGAAGATATTTAATTCCAGATGCCTAACTTTGAAGGGAATGGTAAAGAAACAAGGGATTAAGTGGGCTGAAGGAATTAAAACTGACAATTATTCCAGGGTAAAATGTAAAAATTTGCAAGAGCTGTTAAATGTAAGTGAAAAAAAGATTCTCGGTCATCTTAAAGTGCAGAATATCAGTTTCTTCACATTATTTGAGATCGAAAATGTCATTGAATGAAACTTTGCCTACTGAAGCAGAAGGGTAGAGTATTGTTTGATCTTTCAAGGGAGATATGTTGATGCTGTTGTCATCAAACCCCAGCTATAATGATTAAATCTGTGTTCAAGGCCTTTGAAGTTCAATTCAGTTGATACAGAAACAATGTTAATTTGTATTTGACAACAAAATAATCATGCTTTTGTGCTAAGCAAACAGATTTTATCTGTAAGTTATAGGTGTCTGTATGTGTATTATATGTATATATATGCATGCATGTTTGGAAAGATTAATTTTACTGCTATTCTGTAGATGTTATATGTAAAATGCAACTCAGGATAGTGAAACCTTCCATAATGGGGGAAATGTTAAGTGCTCTTTTGTGTGTGAGAAGGTATTCATGCCCATGCTTTTCTGTACAGTTATGCAACACAGGAATTGTCATACTGGGTCAGGAGTTCAGTCTGTCTGATCCTCCTTCCCAGGCCTGGCCAATATGGGATGCTTCAGAGAGAGGAGGATGAAACTCTATCCACATCATTTGAAAAAAATATTAAAGTAAACCTGAAACACAGTCCTGCGTCTTATTCAAAACTGTATTTAAGAATTAACTCTTAGAAGCAGGAATTATTTGACATGCAAATGTATCATTTCCACAGGTTCTCAGAAAATAAGGCTGGAGGAGTTGAGAGGTGCTACAAGTCATTCTTCCCATCTATCAGGTGGATCAGCTAAGTCCTGTGCTGTTCCTCACAGATGTCTGGAGGATTCTGGAAACAAGGTAAGCAAAGATATATACTCCACAGCCTCTAAGGTCAAACTTTGTTTCAGTGCTTTTCTAGCTCAACAGTCCGTAGGTGATGATGATGTAATAATAAAATGGGAATATTTTACACTTGGAGAAGACAAGAAATAAGCAGCAGGGCTGGTGGCATGGTGTTGTAGGTATGATTTTATTTATTCATTTATTTTCCACATGCATACCAAAGTGCTCCTCCTTTCACCAGCAGTCTTGTGTCTTCTGGTGTGGCACAAAGGAGCAGTAGACCAAAGAGGGGAGAAAAACTGTTAATGATTGTTCCTTAGTAAACGTGACTGGAGCCATTGAAAATGATGTTGTTGAAGTGTTGTTATCTGCTCCTTGATTAGTGCTCCTGCCCTAGTACAGGGATGGTGGAAGGGAATGTGACTTGCACCTTGGAGGTATGTTGGAGTCTGGAGTATTTTCTTCAGTGACTAAAAAGGTACAAGTGTGTTTGGCGTATGATGGTCTCTTAAGTTCATCCTTCCTCAAGACCATCACCTAAAGGGTTTGGCATACTTTTGTTGGAGCTTCCTGTGCTTGAATGGATTGGGAGAAGCTGGGAAGGTTGCCAGCACCAGGTGAGAAGTGCTAACAAATGTTTACAGCCTCAAGAGAGAAGGGGAAAAAGGAGAGGGCCCTGTAGCAGGGAGAGAAGCATTGGGCAGGGCCTGAACACACAAGAAACCATGGCTTAGGTGTAATATGTCACTGGAGTATTCAAAATGACATGTTCAAAAGCGTTAGCAGGCAAAACACCTGTTTGTCACTTCATACACTTTGCCCAACCAAGCCAGTTCCTGAAGTTCTCCAAGAAGTCTCTAGCTTTTTTTTCCCCAATATCCTTCTTCCTTTTTTTTATTATCTTTGAAGAAATAACTGATGTTCTGCATAGACCTTGATTGCCAAACTCATTATTGCTAATTATTAGTTTCCTTCTGTATTTATGTGAAACAGTACAAGTGTATTCAATCGAATTTTGCAGCTTCCCAGGTTACTTTGGGAGTCCTGCCCCAGCCAAGTAAGGCATTGCTTCCTTCCACAGCAACAGCTGGAGTTCGCTTCTGTGGAGCGAACTTGGGATAAGTATCTGGGTGAACTTGGGATAAGAAAATAATGCCCTCGCTGTTGCAGTTTGCAAATGCCCAAATAAATCATATGTTTCTCTGATACCATGTGTTTAACTGCAAAGGTAGTAGATATTACGATCTAGATTTATCTTGCCATATTTCCTTCTTAGTGGCAGAAGAATTAAAAATGATGCTCTGAGAGTTTCTTGCTGGCTTTTGTCTTGTGTGCTTTATAGTTCTCCCTAAAGCGTTACAAACTTCTCTGGGTACTTAGAAGATGATGTGCTTGGTGAAACAACACAGAATTAGGCTTCAGAAAAACACACATCTATTGCAATATTGTGAAGCTGTACAAATGGAGCTAGGCAGCTTCATTTATATGACTTATATGTTTTAAGACTAAAATGTCATGTAGTTAATTCGGAAATGGAAATAAAATGGATGGTTTAGTAAAGCACTGAATGTGGGGTACTATTAGAAAGTGAGGAATCCTAAGGTCAAATTGTTTTTATTCAGAAATCTACATTTGGATATGATTCCTTGAAATGAGGTACTCAATGCTTTGAAAATGTTGGTGCTTTGAAAATGTTGTTAGCTGACTTGATAGAACAGTAAGAAGTTATTATTTCTCTCATGTCCTTTGAGCACCCTGCTCTATATTGGCATCCTAGGGATAGAAGCATGGGCGGCTCATAAAGATATAACTGTTTGCATAATACTTACCTAGAAAATAAAGACTATTCATTTTGGGTGCTACTATGGCAAGATTAAATTCTTTTTTCTCAAGAAAGAAAAGAAAGTGAAATCATCTTGTTCTTCTAACAATGGGAAAGTAGATTCAAGCCTGGTGACTGTTTTGCAGATCGGGGTGAAAATAACCTCAGCAGCCCAATAAATTGTGTGTTTTATTATTTGGTATTCCTCACATAAAAAGAACACAAATGAAAAGGCCTGACCTTTTCACGGGCAACAGCAGAACTCTGACAATAGTCAATACTTACAGCTAATAGTTGTGCAATTTAAGATCTGCTGTATAATGATACATTTGTAAACAATTTTTTTTCTCTTTTCCTAGAGCAACGTGAGTAGCAAACTACTGGCAGTAGGTATAAAAATAAAGTATTGGTTTCCTGATAGGTGTTATCCTCAGTCCTATAGTTAGAGTTGTGCAGAACTATCCAGGGAAGATGCTGATAAGGGAGCCAAGAAAATAACAGGCAGAAGAGGGGAGCGGACAGTCATTGACTTCCTGGTGGCCTGAGCACTGCACAAATAACCCATGTGCTGCTCTTCACTGATGCTTTTCTTACACAAAACATAATATGGAATTTTCAGAAAATGTTCTGATGGGAGAAGACTTTAAAAACAAAAAAATATGGGAACTGAAATGAAACATGATATGTTGATGTAACTAGGTGTTTAGCAATGTCCAGATGGACTTTCAAGCCTGGAGAAATTCAAAACTGCATTTCAAAATAGAAATCTCACCCTTCCCACTTTTCAGTGTTTCATTTTTTAAAATGATCAGAATGCAAACATGGTTTATTTTTGGTTTTGTTTTTTTTTTGGTTTTTTTTTTTTTAATTTTTAAATTGTGTAACTTCTAGCTTCCCTATAGGTAGAAGTCATCAGCAGCTATTTCAGTACCTGCACATCTGGTGCCTCATAAAGGGATGTGCCAGAACCATCAGAAATGTTTAACAGTGCTTAGACCAAACATCCGCTATCAATTCAGGTGTAGAGAGAGAAAGAACCCAATTAGAAATAACTATGGGACCAAACTCTAGCAGATGTTCAATTACCCTTGCTGCCTACCTTGCGACAGACTGAAGGTGCAGTTGGTATTGTATACATGCATCGTTTCAGGACTGGTTTTGAATTTCCATGTGTAGTGCCATCTGCGCTAACACTCATTGCTCCTACCACTCTCCTACAGCTATCCTGTTTGGGATGCCTTGTTGCATGGGACATATTTCTATGCAGTTTGCCTATGCCTACAACAACATGCTTTACAAATAAAATATGGATTATGTTGGTAAGGCTGGGCAAAAGGTAAATGTGGTCCTACCACCATTCTTCAGCTCAGCAGAAATCCCTTTTCCCCCCTATGTGCAGAAAAGCTTTCAATTAACCAATTTAAGTTATCCTTAAGCAATGTGGATATGTGGCTTTGGCTGCCGACACCTGCAAAGTGCAGGGCTAGGTAATACACTTTCTGGAATACCTGAAAAGCATGACTGTTGCTCTACTAAAAATGAGAAGAGGAGCTCCAGCACAAGGAGACCATGCACCTCCTGCCTTCAGTTGGACTCTAGGTCATTCCAAGGAATGATTTCAGTACTTGGTCATTAACTTAATCTAGTGACAAATTAAAAAGAGTGTTCTATCCTGCCAGGATAGAAAAATGACTTTTTTATTCCCGCACAGCTGCAACTGAGAGAAACAGAAATTAATATTACTCCTAAATGTGGATCTTGGTTGGAAAGATGCCAGACTCGTAGGGTAAGGGTAAAAACTTGCTGGCTTTGGACAGGAGATAGTCTTTAAATTTACTTCCTAAGATTATGGGTTGGTTATGAAATGGAGTTCTGCAAAGGAACTAATTTTTTTTGCTAAAATTGTGTATGTGACATTGGAAAAACAACCAGCTTACAAAAGAGTGCCCTGTCAGTGGAGTGTAGCATTTGGCAATGAACTAGTTACAGCTTTTTCCTCCTCAAAGGGCTAAAGAAGACTCCTTCCTCCTGGGGGAATGTTGTAGACTGATGAATAAGTGAAACAAATGAGGATCCACAATCTGTCTTTTAGGAGATGTAATATTTTTAAGTAATTTTGAAAGAAAATGCTTAATTTTTGTCATATTTTAATATTCCTGAGCCCAGGGTGATAAAACACATCAATCTCAACTCTAACTAACATAACCTTGGAAAAGTTTCCTTTTAGTTTGGGAGAGCTGAGGAGAACTGTGAAAGGACCTTGGGGGGGCGCAAAAGTCTCTTAGAGGCTGGAAAGGATGTCAGGTTTCTCCTTTTCATGAAAGGGGGAACATTCACTGACAATGTCTGTCAGTAAGATTTCATCTCTGTGGGCTGTCCTTTTCATTGCCCAACCTCAGCTGAGTCCCTAGAAGAACTGGTGTGTGAAAAGAAGTGATTCAACTTCACAAAAGGATGAGGAAACAGGTTCAGTTTAAATATGAACAGTACCCAATCTTCCCTTGAGCTTGGCACTGTCCTAGCCATGTGGCTTTCTTCATATTCAGTTGTATAACTCCGCACCCGTTTCTCTGCTCTGTACGTTTAGATCCTCCAGAATTCATGTGTGGGTTTGAAGAGGCAACCACACGTGGCACAGCTCCTAAGGTATGGCTGTTATTTGACCTTACATCTCATTGATCTTCACTGTTTTCAGTTTTGTTCAGAATAGTGGTGTTGCGTGCTTTTATGTCAAATTTTATTTTCTCCCTTGCATTACCACAACTTTATATGGGCAGCAACTAGAAAAACATACTAGTGTGAGAAACTATGCATGTATAGTTATTAAAAGATAGGCTGCAAGCATTGTGTTAAAAGATGGCTGCAACTCCTGCCACATCTGAACAGGATTAAAAAGGAAAATCTGTGTGTACTCTTGTCGGTAATTAATGTGTGCAGTTTCAGCGCTCTCATTAGTATCTTAGCACTATGAGAGACTGTTTATTGGTAACAGTGGTAACAAAGCTGAAGCTAATGCAGCAGCAGGAGGGAAAGAGTGAAGGAAGAAATGGGAGATTCTGTCTGATGATGGCACTTTGGGGCCTGACCAAAGACCATTCCAGACAAAAAACAAATGCTATGGAATTAATAACAGGGGAGAGGAAAATCTCCAGTGCCCTTTAAAAGAGAAAAGAAAAATATTTAGAAACTGCCCTATTGGGAAATGCAATTTCAAAAATGTTATTAAAAAACCAAGCTACAAGCAGTCCTCTAACCTGGATGTTCTTTTTCACTCTAACTGAAGCTTCATGGTTTGTACTTGTCTTTGTGTATGGGCCAGTGGGTGGAAGAGGAACAAAATATTTCTGAGTTAAGAAAAAATGCAGCTTTTCCAAAGGAAAAGGTTCTTCACATGCAGAAACAAATATCAGTGAGAAGAGGTGCAAACCTGGTGTTTCCAGCATAAGCAGTGGCAAAGGCACTCTGAGAATGGAAGACTGGGATGGTAAGGGTTTCTAGTGAAATTTCTGATACAGTTTTGCCACCATTCATCAGTGCTTTTTTTAATTTGATGAGCTTTTCCAAGAAAAAGTACCGAAATTTAGCACTTTGCATATGTTGTTTTGCAGATGAACTTGAAATGTGCCGAGTAACCACAGCTGAAGGTGGTGGGAGTTGTACAAACTCAGCATCTTTTGGGATCTGGCTCTGTGTACACATTCACTGTGCAAACAGCTAATCAAGTTTCAAGAGTGAAAGAAGGAAAAGTTTATTCTTCTCCCTCCAAAAGCAGTTAATTTCCTAGGATCTATTGAGTCAAATGCTGTATTTATGATGTTCAGTTCCTCACTTAATCAAAACTAAACACTTAATTTTACACTTCATACTTCCAAAAAGGAGGGTGAATAATTTATAATGAATAATTTTATGAATTTGGCCTTTTTCTGTTCATGAATTATCCACAGGAGATCATGACTTCTCAGAGGTCCTTCCACTCAGAATGATTCACTGAATAATTCTTGGTCTGCAGCCGTTTGTTTTTAGGTTTGATATTTAATGTTCCAGTTGTTCTGATTGGACTCATCGACATATAATTGCCAACTCAATATGTATATGTCCTAAAATGATGAATCACTGCAAACTACTTCAGCCCTTTTATAACTTGATTTTTTTGTTTGTTTGCATTTTTTTTAGAAAGCTACTGTCAGCAAGCTTATTTTGGGAGTCATTGACTGCAAAAGAACCATAACTTAGATGAAATAATCTGCTAGTGATCTTGATGGCAAGTGTAATAAGCCTGGGAAGTAGTTAATGCTTTGAAAGCTCATGTGCCTCTCAAGTAGGACAGTGCATTGTAACAAAATCCTTTGGCAATGTTTGAAGCTGAGGCCAAGCAGACATTTCAGCCTCTTTAATACAACACTTGTGACCATCTAGATCAATATCTAGAAAGTCAATGAGTGTCCCTAGCTGTTCTTTGAATGAGTTTGCAGCATGATGGGTTGTGTTTACCAGAGAAGTGCAGCTAGTGGATGCTCTTCTTCCCCTAGGTGCAACCTACGATTGCCTGTGTTTTCTATGTTAGCTCCTTTATGCCACTAGTTACAGCATCCTAATCCGAACACCAAAATATAGTGTTTGGCTGTATCTGAAGGACTAATAAGGGCTTTGGCAGATGTCAAACTTTCAAGAAAAATAGCTAGCTGTTAACCCACCTGTTTTGGCTTTTTATAACAGGAAGAATGAATACCCACTATATTATAGGGAGAGTCAACATGTTTATATTTCTACTGGCATTCTTAAAGTCTTATCCTGTAACAAACCATCGATATAAAACAGGTTGCTTAGTTATACAGATAGATTTATTCTTTCCTGCTCAATCCCTTCTGTGATATGAGAATGTTTCTTAACAGGACTGCAAGAGCAGCACAGTTGGTGATATGGAGAGTAGTTAATATAAGAGAAGAGTCTTAATTTGTTGATAAGCTCCAGAGGAACAGATAATCACCCATGTAGTTGTTGAATACATAATTACATATAATTTATATCCCTTGTGGAAAAGGGAAGGTTTGCTGATTATACATAGACAAAGTTTATGTCAGACATTTTCTTAGAGGCTCAGCATGTTCCTGAACTATGTGTATGTCAGGAAGTAGCATAAAAACTAGAAAAGTGTGCAGATAACTCAGTGCCTCAGGACTTGAGGCCAAAGATTTTGACAGATTTTATGGGACCAATTTAGATTTAAATATATTGTGTATGTGCCTTCATTTATTGGTTATCCCTTTGATAGGTTATATGTTTGAGCACTATACAAAAATTCTGTTATGTACTGCATATTAATCATAAACTGTGTTCTAGATCATGGTCTTAGCAGGTTTTCTGCCCTCCTTCTCTTTTTATACATCCATAAAGTACTATCAGAAAAACCTGTAGATATAGATTTATATAAAACAGTTGAGCAGGGTTGGGTGTATGTGTGGACTAGACAACTTCCTGCAGCCTATTACTTTGTGATTCAGTGAAATTCATAAAATTTAAGTAGAACGTTGAAAACAAGGAATCAGGCCCTCAGTTGGTACAAACTAACATTTTTCCTGGTCCCAAATTCCTTCCTATTCTGGAAAAGTAGGAAGGGTTTATTTTGCTCATATGCTGATATGCAAGAGAAAATGTCGCAGCTCCAATAGTTTTGCCATTGCAAAGATCAACTTGTACTCTAACCTCTAAATGTACTGTGACTGTTGTAGCGTGATTGACCATGTTTAGAGCACAGGATTTCCTGGGATGGGAGCTATTTGAAAGCATAGGGGTGTGTGCATGTTTGTGCATGTGAGTGCATGCATGTGAATGAGGAGGTCAGAGAGAATTAATTTGTTGTGTCCACAGGGCAAAAGAGACAGCTTTGAATTTGAAGAGCAAGGAGCCTTTACCATTATTAGGGAAAAACTGATGTGTGATGAACTTAATATATATTATTTAAGATGGGAAGATTATTATTATTAAAACATTATCTTCAGTAGACAGCTAATAGAAAGTAACATGGACAGACTTTCAGTCAACTCCCTGTCACTCCCAATGCACACATTCATATGCACAGATGTGTGCACACACATCAAAGGAAAACCTGAAGACTGAGACCATGACTGTAACTAGTGGGCTTTAGGCTGCACACAGGGAAATAATGAAACATGGCTATTTTAAGTCAAAAATCAAAGTTTTTCCAAAGCATATGAATGGAACAGACCAGTCTGCCAAAGCATCTAAGAGAACCATCTCTGCAGAGCTATTATTTCTCCTTTTTATTATCTGCAGACAATTTCCACTGTGCATAAAATAGCCTGACTCAGGGGCATCAGATCAGAGATCACCTTTTTTGCACCCAGCTGCTGAAGCTGTTGTAGTACTCTGGAGGCATACGTTTAACCAAAGTATCAGGGTAGTGATCACTGCAGAGATCTGGGACTTCCTTCGTTCTTCATTCAAAGAACTAAAGTAACTATTGTTATACTGACATTGAACTAATTCTTTGCTACAGAAAGAACACTAACTAAGATAAAAAATGTCATTTCTCCTTTTATGGAAGGGTCTGATCCAAAGTGGTTCAGTAAATTTATTAAGCGGCTATGACTTCACCAAACCTGAAGGGGTTGAGAGTGACTGAGTAATCTCATGGAATTGTGTGATAGGGCCTGACAGAAGTAGTTTTTTATTGTTTATGAGCTCTAATAAAATCTGGAAAGCAAATGTCAGAAGCACAAATAAAATCATATGCAAATGTACTGGTGATAATATTAGGACTTTAAGAATAGCACTTTAAATATTCAAGTAGTTAGATACTAATTAATCCTCATAACACATCTGTGCAGCGGGTGAGTAAACATCATGTCTGTTGGAGATGGGAAACTAGTGAGGAAACCAGAGGCGATTGTAGCAGAGGGTGGGATATGAAGTTTTTCTGTTACTAATCCTTCATCTGTTCTGGGTCATGCTGTCTAGAGCTGTGGAGTATAAATTCTGGCATTCAGACTGTATGTAGGAAAGTTACTTTGACAAAGCAGTTTCTTCAAGCTGCTATAAAAGCGTAGGTTGTGGTGGGCGAGTCGTATGGTGATACTCAAGGGTGTAATTGTTCAAACTGTATGTTTGCTGGTCTCACAAGTAACCACAAGTTGTTCTAAGTGTGGACTCCTGGTTGTCACTAAAACTTTTAATATTCTGGCAGGCATGGAAAGGATTATGAAGTCAAAGTACTAACTAAATGCTTTCTGCGCTTCTTACTTTGAAAAGTTACTTTGGTTTAAATTAATTAATGCAATTAAGTGTACTTTGGGTCTATACTGAATTAGGTATCAGGAAAATTGGTGGGAAAAACAGAGTGAGGAGGAAAAACCCACTTAAAAATCAACTTGTCATGTCTCCCCCGGCAGGGCCGGCAGCTGTCAGAGGCTGCAAAATCTGCATGCAGTGGACGTGCTCTGTGTACACAAGTGACCACCATCTCAGGCCCCTGAAACCCTCTGGTTATGGTTTCGTCCCACTGTCCTGTTGAATATAACCATGTCCTTTGCTTGGGTAGAGTCTGACTGAACATCTGTGAACATCATCAGGCACGAGATTTTAGTCTGTGCTTGAAGCTTAGACAACTCTCTTATAAAAATGAAGGAGGAAAGTAGGGATACTTTCCAACCTTAAAGTCTTGCTGCAGCATTGGAAATTAGATGATGTGTTGCGGTTGATTCCCAGCTGCAAATACTTGAAAGGCCTTTGGAGGAACATAGGTATTCAGTTAGCTTGGGCAAGAACCACAGAGGCTCATGGACTTGAAGGTTCATACTTACTTTCTGAAAACTGTCACTTAGCAAGAAAGGATCACTCTCTTATCATAGCTGCCATTTTTGAATTCTCAGCAAAAACGTTATTATTACCACTTTTGTCCATGGAATAGCTTGGAAGAGCAGTGACAGACTTGTACTGTAGACAGATACATTTTTCTAAGTATTTCTAAGCCTTTCAAGTTATGAAGCCTCCGCTTGGAGCCTTATATCTGAAGAGCCAGTCCTTCAGCAAACCTCACACAGGGAGAAATTTTTACATGTTAAGAAATTGGGAGTGAAATGGTGGCTCGCTTATGTATTCTTATTGGTTTTGGTATGGCTAAAAGAAAGCAAACTGCTAAGCAGCTTGCTGTTTAGAGATGCAAAAGACATTTAGTATCTATAATATAAACATGAAGTCCTGAGTTGGAATAGCTTTCATATATATATTAATTTATTTATTTTTTAATATTACAATGGTTTCTGGTGAACCTCTCACAGACAAGTACATTAAAGAAGGATTTAGATGAAGACGCTGTGGGTTTTGATCTGCACAGGCGGTGATTAGGGAATGACCTTTACACAGAACAACATGAGTATATGTCAGAAGATGTAAGAGCAGAGGAAATAAGAGGAAGGAAGAAGCAGTAAGAAGTGTTGTGCCGTGCCTCCAGAGTTGAGACAGGGCTTCCGGACTCTCTGTATAGTGGAATTAACCAGCACAGGGATTCAAAGTGAGGAAGAAGTGGTAGCACTTTCAAAGAGTACAAAAAAAAAAATATGTGGTGAGGCCTGAAAGAAGGAATCTGTGATGATCATGATGAAGGAATTACAAATGAATATTTCAGTGGAAAGAAGAGAACAGGAAAAAATATTTTCAGGTTTGCAAGGGAGAACAGCATAATTTGACTGAATAAAGGTTTTCTGAATAATGATGTGCCCTGAGATTGAAGGTTTATTTTTCATGGAGTCCATGCCCAAGAAAGCCTAGCTGCTTTTCTGCCTCTTTAGTATCGACCGTAAATGCCAACCACGTCCACTTAAATCATCTCCCAGAATGTTCCAGCAAAACGTACTTATTTTTATTCCTGCTTTTCCCTATTTTTCTTCCACAAATTTTGTGTTGTCCAGTATATGCTAGTAGAGGTGAAGTTTCCTCATCTCTTCAGGTATCTCTGGCTTGTATTGGGTTTTAAAAATATATTACAGAACCATTTGCAAGTAATAGGGGTAGATGCATGGTACTAGCCGATATGTTTTTCCTAGTTGAATTATTCTGGGGCCTGTACCTACAGTACAGGCAGAAATAACAGTTTAGTGAACTCTACCCATCTTGTCAGCGGACACTGAGTTTTTATTTCCCCTTTGTCTGTTGTAGTGTTTCATCAGGCAGTTGGCAAAATATGCTGCACTATTTGCAAGAAATAAAAAAAGATGTCAAAGCTTGCTAAGGTCATTGAGCAAAACTGTGTGGATTTTAGGATTATATAGCTGTAAGTATTATGGAATTATTAATTTAAAAATCTATATATGAATAAAGCATCTGGTGAATGAATAAGAGTAATTTCTCTCACATGGATAATTTAAATACCAGCTGTCTCCATCCTAAACCATATTTTCTCATAAAAGCTTTTAGAGAGTCTGTCTGATGGTTGTGAAATTCCAGGATTTATAGACAGTGTAAGGTCTGTCTATACAAGGATCTGAATCTTGGCTCATAATTGAAAGCCACCTCCAATGAATGGTTCAAAACAAGTGCAAAAGACCCCCAGGAGAAAACAAACAATTAAGCTTTAGAGACTGACTCCTCTTAAATGTCTTGTCAAAACTGTAAAAGCTGCACTGTAATGTGTGGGGAAAACTTCAAAGGGATAAAAGAAAATGTAAAAATATTCCTTTAATTATCTGCTGGACAGGTGGAAGAATCTGCCAGACTCTGAGATCATATCCTTAAAATAAATCAATATACTTGATAAATTGCCTTGTTCTTTTATGATGGCTTTATCCTTACATGTTTTATTTCTGATATTAGTGAGAGCCCACACAACTGACCATGAGCTACCTTTGAATAGTACTCCAACCTTCCTTAGCTACTTTTTAACATACTTCAGTGGTGCTTTCTTCTTTATTCTAAAACACAAATTTTCACTTTCCATATTGGCTGTTTTCAGAAAATGTACTGAAAAGAAATGGAAAATCCTCAGATAAAACCACAACTGTTTGTGGATGTGGCCTTTCTGATATCATTGTTGGACAATGTAAACTAACAGTCTCTAACAGATTCTTCATTCAGCTCCTTGGACTCGACTTTCTTGCAGTAGTTTCTGAATGCAAGAAAATACAGCTTGTCAGAAAACAGAATTCTCTTTGGGATGCCTCATGAACATTTAGAAATTTTTTTTGGAAATGTGGTCCTTTACTTTTGCTAGGTGAGCATACTTCTGACACAATATAAAATTGAACCATGCTATTCAACATTTGCCATGGCAGTAACAGTGCTATGACTATGATACGACTATGTTGCATCAGTAAAAGCCACTGTGTCAATTTATATCTGTAATCATCACCAGGTAGGTTCTTGCCTCTTCTCTTTGTGTTTCCTGAAGTCCTTGTTCTTTTCAGCTGAGAAGATCTCATGGGCCAGTTGATCATGCTTTGAACAATGTCAGGTTCACTGTTACCAGTTGAACCTGGAATTGTTAAGTCCGTGCAAGTGGTTTATCAAAACTGACACACTGAAAAATCAGGTGTGTTTCTAGTAAACAGAAAAAAATCTTAGATATTTCCTTCCGAAATACCCTGTTCCAGGATTATTATTTTTTACTTTGTCCTGCATATTTTTGTTTTGTATTTTAAAGAAATAGCTAATATTAAAATGTTCAATGAAATTACTAACTGATGTGTGTTTTTTTCGCCAGATTTTTTCTTTGCAGTATGCATGGAAACTTCATGTTCTCATTCAGAACAAAGTCAAATCTTACAATCACAGGAATCTAGTTTCAAACTGTAACTATTGTATAACATTAGAAAAATGTGGTGAAATGTGACTAGAGACACAACCCATGTGTTTTGTGGCTTCCAGTCATGATTTGAAGGTAACAGGCATCAGAGGTAGAGCTAGTCACAAAATCTGTGTTTTCAATTCAGCCTGCTTCCAGCAACATGCAAATTGATGTTTTATTTCTCTTCTAATTCTGACTGGGGAACAGGAAAAAAATAAGCCCAGAGGGACTTCAAAAAGCTTGCTAAGATTTTAGGAAAAGTAAAGCCCTGATTGATTCCCTTAACCACATTGAACACGAAGCTTCCAACATATATATATGCCTTTGTGTTTGTACATTGTGTGTGTTACAGCAGCATTGAGGTTTTTCCCTGAGACAGTAATTTGATAGTTTAGCATGTAACTCAGCAGTACTTGTTGTTCCAAGTATTCCAAGTATTCTATGATAGGAAAGAAAATAAATTGATATTCTTAAAATTTAGTGTTTTAATTGAAAGCACCAAAATGTTATGAACCATAATTCCACTGAATTTTTCTAAGTGCTTTCTGCAAAACATAGTGTAACGACATTTGCATTTTACAAGGAAAGTGCATTAGCTACTTTTATACGGGAAAGAGAAGTTAATTCTATTCTGGACTGTAATGGAGGTTAAATGTAAAGCTTTCATGTTCTGGAGTTCATCCCAAAATAATAATTCTGCTAATGAAATAGCTCATTTGTAATTCAACCAGACAAAATGGAAGCATTTTTTGAAGCTGTATTTACAGGAATTGATTGCTTAACACTTATGAGCCAGCTTAAATCTCAGCACTCTTTGGACAATGAAGCATGTTTTAGAATTGTGATGGTGTTTAGATACCTTCCTAAACACCATGTATTTAAAAGCATGTCCTCAAATTACTTTATACTGCTGAATTATCATTTTTTTGATGGACCACTTACAGATCTAATATGTTCTCTAAAAGTACATGGTATGATGACTAGCTAATGCTGAACAATCTTTCCTGAAGTAATTCTGATTGAATGGGTTATTACAAAAAATATGCATTGCAGATTTAGCTCTTTTTTCTGTTCACAAATCATTTGTGAACAATTTCTGAGCACAGGAGCATGTACATTATTCATAAATGCTTGTTGGATAGTTTGGATTAAAAAATAGTCAGTCTATAGATTGTCTGTGATCCATTGAGCTCTTCAATAACTAGATTGTTTTGCATCGTGGTTTTTGAGGGCATGTCTAAACCACAGAAGGCAAGTAGTAGGACGCAAAGCCTGTTGTTCATGCACAGAAGCCCTGGGTTTCATGATGTTATGGGGTTTTGTTGAAAATCTGTCCTTCCTCAAAAATGTTTGTGAACCAAAGTTTTTCACCAAGTTACAAACAAATGTTATTTTATACAGAAAGTATAAACATACCTGAATTTGTCAGTATTTTGATATAAAAAACCCATAGTTATATGTTTTTTGGTGTTTTTTTAATCTTCAATGTCTCTCCCCAAAATGAAACCTAAATCCCCAAATTTGGCATAATAACTCTTTTTTTCCTCCCTCTACTAACCTCCACATGCCCAAAACTCCCCAAACCAAAACCAAACAAAACCAAAACAAAGAGAGACCAATGCAGGTTATAAATCAAAGGTACAGACTAATCTCTCTAGAAAAAAAAATTATTTTTGGACAAATCTCAAGACAATGGTGTTTTCACCAATGAAAAATGCTTAATATCTTAACAAGTGTTAGACACATCTCAAGGGAAACAGTTCATTGCATAGATAAATCTGGGATTGTAACATATGCACCATTCAGACCACAGGACTACCTGCCCACATTGTTGATGGTGTTCCAGGGAAGGAGGAGTCATGCTGGGATTTTGGACAGAAGCATATGCCCATACTCTGCCCTTGTGGCTGCAGCTTATCCTGGGTGAGTGACTGGGGGTCAGGTATTGATAGCTGACTTCCCAGGTTCTGTTCTCTGGTTTTTGAAAGATCAAAGAAATATGAGGATTTAAACCAAATTGCCTGAAAAAGCTTGACTGCTCTTCTAAATTTGCTGA
Organism: Tringa solitaria; assembly: GCA_026413425.1. Taxonomy (NCBI): domain Eukaryota; kingdom Metazoa; phylum Chordata; class Aves; order Charadriiformes; family Scolopacidae; genus Tringa; species Tringa solitaria. The sequence continues at coordinate 48,043,200 of JAOXJM010000023.1, forward strand.
AGTCCCATAGCCTGTCAGGTATCTCTGTGATCAAACACTGTATTTCTCTGTTCCCGAGTCCCAGCTTTCCCTCTGCTCTTAATCCTTTCAGTAGTAGTATTAATGATGATATATAGCTGTGATACATCTCTTGGTCTTGTAAAATGGGATACTTCTCCCTATAAGTGTTACATCACTTGAATGGTATTCAGAGTCTTAGGTTTTAAGGGCAGAATAACTTGTTAGATGATCCAACCTGCAAAGGAGACTTCATGTACCTAATCTGGATCTAACTTGTGCCTACACATTTTAGAGTGTCTGATTAATGACCTTTCAAATCTTCAAGTCTAAACTCTCTGTCCAGTCAATAGACAGAAATGGGGGCTTCTCTCCAGAAGTGGTTCCCCTCTGCCTAGCTGTAAGCATCTAAGTTAGGTGGACAACCTCTTTCCAAGAGCCTTTCAAAGATGGTTAGGTTTTTTTTTTTTCTTTGATAAAGGAGGTGTCCACCTCTTCTATATTGGGAAGACTGCTTTATCAGGCTTGATTTTATACATAAATTTAGGTATGAAATAAAATCATTATGATAGATGAACCCCTTTGTGCCTTGATGAAATTATCAGATTTCTGTACTTCTCATCATTCAAAGTTCAATAACTTACTAGAGGTAAAGCAAGGAAGGAGGTCTGATCTTAGTAACAACAGGGCTAGAGCAGGTTTCAATTCTCTTCCTCCTCCTGACAGCAGAGCAGGATCTCTGCTTTCCCCATGCAGTGGCTGATCAGCCGGCACCCTCCACGGGCAACAGCAGATGGCAGAAGTCTCCCTCCTGCAGAAACAAAGCAGAGCTGCCATTGGAGAAGCAGGGCAGTAAGAGTGAGGATGGGAAGGCTGCTCTCCAAGCCACAGAGCTGCAGGCCAAATAGAAATTTCCTATGGATTTAATTCCCAGGCTGGCTATTATCTGAACACATAGATTTAAACAATAACTTCTCCGTCAGAGCAATGTGTTCTACAAAGGCATCTACTCATCATCTGAAGACATTAAGAGATAAAGATGGACTTTCCTTTATATTTTTCCCAGCATCTAATAGCTCTTTCAATTAGAAATTGGTGCATGATTTCATATTTGGCTTCATTTCTAGCTTTGGTTCTTGTTATATCTATCTTTGTTAGATTAATGAACCCTTTAGTGCTTCCTATTTTCTCTCTTTGGAAGTATTTAGACACTGCAATCAAGTCACTTTCAAACTGCCCTCTTGAAAGCTAAGCAGCTCGAGCTGTTAAAGTTTTTCACTTTAACACATTTTCTTCAGCTCTCAAAGTCAATTTTTTATAACCTTTTCTTTACCTTCTTCTGTTTTCTAATGTCCTTGTCAAAGTTTGGCCACTAAAACTGTTGGCAGCATACCAATACCAGTCCTACTTCTACTGCTTACATGTCCAGAGATTATAATAGCCCATTTTCCTACAATATTGCCCAAGGAGCACGTATTGAATTGCTTATTGGCTATCCCTGCAAAAGCCATTTTGGAGTGACATCTTTCGCTGATGCTGATCCCCAGCACTGCTGGGGTGGTGTATGCACTCTTACTTTTAGCTATATTATTTTGTGCATGGATATATTTAAGAACATTTTGTTTGAATAATCCCAAGTCCTCTTGTGATTGCTATTAACCATTCCACCAATATTCTCCTCAATGAAGATGTAATGGAGTGTCACTGATTTTATTTTTATTCCAGTTCATTAATGAAAATGTGGAATAGGAACATTCCTATTGCTAGTCATAAAAAGATTCCTTTGAAAAAACTCCCATTAGCACATATTCACCATCTGACAATTACTTCTTGGTCTGACCTACCTCTTATCTAATCTAACAGTTCTGTTTTATTTCCTTATCAACGATCTCGAGGGGATCAAGTTGGAACCTCAGTACATTTGCAGATGACACCAAGCTGGGTGGGAGTGTTGATCTGCTTGGGGGTAGGAAGACTTTTCAGAGGGATCTCGACAGGCTGGACCGATGGGCTGAGGCCAATGGTATGAGGTTGAAAAAGCCCAAGCGCCAGGTCCTGCACTTGGGTCACAACAACCCCATGCAGCACTACAGGCTTGGGGAAGGGTTGCTGGGGAGCTGCCTGGCAGAAAAGGACCTTGGTCCTTTGTTGGTGGACAGCTGGCTGAATATGACCCAGCAGTGTACCCAGGTGGCCAAGAAAGCCAATAGCATCATGGCCTGTATCAGAAGTAGTGTGGCCAGCAGGACTAGGGAAGTGATTGTCCCCCTCAGCACTGGTGAGGCTGTACCTCGAGTACTGTGCCAGTTTTGGGCCCCTCATTACAAGAAAGAGATTGAGGTGCTGGAGCATGTTCAGAGAAGGGCAACAAAGCTGGTGAAGGGTCTAGAGCACACATTTTATGAGGAGCCGCTGAGGGAACTGGGGTTGTTCAGCCTGGAGAAAAGGAGGCTGAGGGGAGACCTTATGGCTCTCTACAACTACCTGATAAGAGGTTGTAGTGAGGTGGGTGTTGATCTCTTCTCCCAAGTAAGAGGCAATAAGACAAGACGAAATCAGCCCAAGGTTGCACCAAGGGAGGTTTAGATTGGATATTAGGAAAAACTTCTTCAAGGAAAGGGTTGACAAACATTGGAATGGGCTGCCCAGGGAAGTGGTGGAGTTAGCATCCCTACAGGTATTAAAAAAAAAGCGTAATGTGGTGCTTGGAGACATGGATTAGTGGTGGACCTGGCAGTGCTAGGTTAAGAGTTGAACTCTTAATCTTAAGCTCTTTTCCAACCAAAACAATTCTATGATTCTATAATGCATGCTCTGTTCTACAGTGTCAATTTGAGTCAGAATATTCTATAGTTCTACAGGAAATGCTACAGAAAAAAACCAGAAATCTTGGTCTCTCAACCCTCTGTTATTGACCAAAACATATCCCCTCAAGGGAGGAAATTGGGTTTTCTTAATGTGATTTTCTATGAAGGGATTTTATTGTCATTAATGGTCTATTTCTCTATCCTAATTCTGTATAAGTTGAATCCTTTTTATTTTTTTTTCCCCTGTAATTTTACTTGGGATTGATGTCTGGCTAGCCAGTCTACCCAACTCACCTTTGCTGAATGGTCTTCTTTTTGAACATTCATAAACAATGTTCTTCCAACTTTGTTGTGTTGGAAGCATTCAGAAGTTGTAATGTTTTAGAAGAAAACAAAACCACCACAAAACCCCTCTGCAAACAAAAAAATGCCAAACATGGGTTATAGATGGCTCTGTGATAAATCTTGTATATATTTTAGCAGGCAGAAAGTAATACAAAGAAAATGTCGTTATTTTCTTTTTTATTCATTTTTTTTAGTTTGAACTTTTTAATATTCCTCTTGGTGACCAGTATCTTGCAGAGTACTGCTTCAGTCTCCTTCTTTCCAAATACAGAACAGGAATTTTTTGATACTTCAGATTTCTCATGGCCAACGACCCATTTATGGTGGCTCTTTTTGTTTTCAACAATCACAGACTGTGAGGAGCTGCCGAATCTATTAGAACAACAGAGATGATGCTGCCACAGATCCAGGTCCCTGGGACCAGCTTGGGGAATATTATGCATGTGTTCCAGATGGGCGCACACACATATCCTGTTCCATTCTAGCTGGTTGGAGTGAAAGTGCCTTACTGGAAAAAAGCCTACAAGTGTATGAAGACATGAGTACAAGGTGGAGTTCTCCAGCAGCTGGGATCAGACAGTCTGTACAGTACCAATTCACACCATCCCCTGGTCTCCCTTTGCCACACACAGATGGGTCTCTCCAGCAGCTGATTTGGACCTCCTGGACCCCCAAGTACCCAATGTGCAAGACCCAGTGGTCTCTCCCATGTCCAGCCCAGGCTCACGGCCACCTCCCCTCCTGCTGACTGACTGGGCCAGCTTAAGGTACTGTCACTGCGATGGTACATTGGCATAAGCACGTGTACCTTTCGGTCTCTCCAGCAGCTGGCTCCATGCATGCAGGTCCCTCTGGTCCCTGGTCCCACTCTGGTTGCTGCATTTGGACCCGATTCAAATGTGCAGAAAAGCTCTCTCTACCAGGAGACTGACTGGAAATGGAGCTTGGGGGGAGACAGGATAGACATGACTGATCAGGGGTAGAGCATGGCTGGACAAGCTGTTGATCAGCAGCCTCTTTGCACACAACCAGACCCTTTTATCCTCTTTTCCCTCTGTTTGCCCACACTTGTTTCCCCAAAACACTGTGATCCCTCCCTTGTCCCCTCTTAAGCCATTGCCCCAAACATCTCAAAACAGAAATTATGCACTACACAAATGGTCCTCCTCAGCATTGCACTGTCAGCCCATGCCTCTGTAGGTCCCTCAGCCTGTGAGGTGGCCTGGGAAGAGCCCTTCCTGTCAGTTAACACTGGGGGCTGTGGGGTGGCACCTCTCCAGGGACAGCCCTGGGATGAGACAGGGCAGCAGCCCTTGGTATTGGCGTCCCCCAGCCTTTGCTCCTCTGTGCTTTTGCAGGTGAGCCTTCATCCCATAACAGCACAAAATACTTCTGATTACATTATTGTTTATTGATACGGGTTCAATATTGCCTCTTTATTTTTCCTTATCTACTTTTTGTTATTGCTAGCATGATTTATACCAATTTAGTTACATGCGTGTTGTCATTTGCTATCTATTTGCTAGGTATCTTTTCATACATGTGGCATCCCAAGTTTTTGGTCAAGTTTTCTTTACTGTGAAAGTGAATCTTTTGACTAATTATTTTTCAGGAGCCTAGATTTTCACTTGTGGTGTTGGAGCTTTCTATTAGTTTTGTTTATGCTTTTGCTCAGCTTTTGGAAATTAACACTTTGGAAATACTGCCTGTCTATCTGTCTGCCTATCTACAAAGCCCTTTGAGGCTGTCCTCTCTTTGCCCACGTTGAACATAATTGGATTGCTACCATTGATCTTTAGATAACTGTCAACTTCCAGTCTAATGATTCAGTCATCTGCTTCATTATAAAATAGTTGCCTCATGTCGGGTAGATCATGCTTTGGTTTTAGAATAGAGCTAAGCGTTATATCAGAAGCTCTAATGATGATTAACTGTTACAGGATGATTGAAACCTGCAGCATACATCTGCCAAGCTGAAACCTCCAAAAAGATATCTCTTTCCCCACATTGCTAACAAATGTTTAAGGAATTGTTCATCCTATTCTCTAGTTTGATTGGTGTTCTGCAACAACCCGTCGGTCAAAACCTCCCTCTTGGGTTTTGTTAGTGAACTCATTGATCCATGTATGTTCAAGGTCTTGCTGTTCTGAGTTATCAATAACTCTAAAGCAAGTAATTGTCTTCTAAAACAAGCAGCCTTCTAACCTCTTTTTCTTACATAGCTTTTCCCAAACAGGTTATAGGCTGTGATTTTAGCATCTGAGACATTAAAATTGTCCACCAGGATTCAATAATGTCAATTGTATTGAATTTCTTCTCATCAACAACAATTTTCAATTATTTTTTCTTACTATCTGGATTTGTAGTGATGGCAAGGGAAATTTTTATTATTTTCATTTTCTTTGCCACATTACATCAAAATGTTGGGAATATGTTGGATTTAAGTTGTGTGTTGTGTGAATATCTTTCCTTGTAAGTCTGGTTTTCAGAACTTTTGAATCTTCCAGATAGTTTCTAACAAGCAAATTATTTGCCTTACCCACGTGATACAGGCCATTTCCTTAGTGCGGCTTTTTCTTTCAGGGGAATGCAGCCTGCTGCTCCATGAAATCCAGACAGTTTGCTTCATACTTCCTGTGAACCTAACAGCCTACTCAAGCATTTTTTACCTTTTTTCATCCCTAGGAATAGAAATATCTCAGAGAATATTACTTGAGCCTATCTCTTTATTACCTCTTTTCCAAGACTTGGATGACTTTCCTAATAATATGTGTAATTGGACTGATGCCAACAAATTTCTGGCTTCTAGTCTTCCTTACCTTTGAATGAACTGGTCACTTTTCTCAATATGATGACACTGATGAGGTCTGTTTGCATTTCAGAGTTGATAGTCTAGTACAAGTACGGTCAAGTACAAACATTCCCATCTTCTGTCTCTTCATTAAGATGCCAAGATAGTTTGATTCAGAGCATTTGATAATCTTACAGTATCTGAATTAGGTTGAATGCTTCCTGGGAATCTTTCTTGATAACAGAACTAGTAGATGTCCTCTTGCTTTCTACAGTTTGCCCTAAAAATATTAAATGTCTTTTATGAGATAATAACTGATTTGAAAAGAACAAGACATGTGCAGGTAAGAGGACCACAAGAAAATTCACAATACAGAAGATAAAAGAAGAGAGAGGGACTAAATGGGAGTGGTTGCTCACTCTCTATCCATGAAACTGGAACAAAAAAGAAGGCAAAGATCTGAAAGAGTTGTTTCTCTACAATTATATTAATTGCTGGTCAGTGGAAATATGATTAATGTGACCCCATGCAGATTTCTATATGGGAAATATTTGGATCCAAATCAGACATCTTAGGGCTCCCTCTGTGGTCTGCAGACATGAATAAGTGGTTCTATTGCCTAAATCCTCTCATCCTAAAACAAAATCTATATTTCATCAGGTAAGCTGAGTCTTAAAAGCACCCATTTCTCTTTATGACTACCTTACTTGTGAATACTGGGGTTCTAAAAGTAAGTGAGATTAATCCTACCTTAGCTGATTAATATGAAAACACTAATTTTTGGTAAACAGTGGTACTAGTTAAATACGTCTTACTTAAACATTTAAGTTCCCTGGGACTTACTGACAAGAGTAAAGTTTGTTCAGCTGCTGAGAATAAGATTTATTAACACTATAGTATGTCTTTGCCTGTTTTCCAGACAATCATAAAGTTACTGTTTTAAGATCATAAATCACATAATTTTCTAATGCATAGCTTATATTTTATTGATTTTTTTTATAATGCAAATTTTAGATTTGTATTATTAATAAATTCCGCGTTTATATTTTTCTAAGTGAACAGAAATGTCCATAGGAGAGCTTTCAGACAAATTCCTCTAAAGAATTTATAGTGCCTAATTTTACTGCAATTTAAATTTTAGTTTCTGAATTTTACCTGTTTGTAGCCCATAGGTGAACTGTGTTCTGTGCCAACTTACTTATTAATTTATAAGCATGAAGCAGGCAATGTAGCAGAGACTAAGCATGCACATTAAAGTAACGTCTCACAGCAGTATCACTGCCAGCTGGGGAATTCAGTGTTAGAGTTGTTACAACTATCTGCAAAATTCTGAGAGCTCTTTATCTGGAAGCAGCTTTTTCCATCTGGTACTGTATGAAATGTTGTCTCTGTTTTAAGTAACTAAGTTCATCTTCTTTTCTGAGAGTTAAAAAAAAGGACCCTTAGCCTGGGCTAGGCAACTTGGTATAAATACAGGACAAATTAGATTGCCTGTGGAGATCGGTCACTCAGTTTTCTAAGGCTTCTCATGGGAAAGAGAGCACACCTTGTGTCAGCAGCCTCACATGCCATAAGCATGGGTTGAGAAAAAGATCTTGGAAAGACTGTGAGAATGAAAAGAGCATTATAACATGCCAGCAAAGCTGGTGAATAGTATTAGGTTTGCCTTAAACTAGCCATACCCTGTTGACTTTCAAAGTGTTTATATTTCTCTGTTGGGTCACCCCTGGGGGCTACTGTGGTGACGATGCTTCAAGCATTTGCTTCAGGGAAGCCTTCTAGGCACTTCCTGAACACCTGAGCTAAGGCTGTCATAATTATCACAGGGAACACTTGTGCTCATACCTGTAGGCTCAATAGCTCTTGCTCATCTCTAGATTCACCTGTATCTAGCAGCCCTCACAGGACTGGGGAGCTCATATGCACAGCATTTTAGCCTCCTGAATGACCTTACGGGGTCATTCTGTGTGCCTCCTTTTGTTGTTCTGGATTTCTGGATCCAAGCACGACAGCAGGACCCAAAGATGGCTTGGTTACTCTTGAAAAAAGCAAGATGAAGGAAAGGAAGTATAGAATTGGGGGCGGGACAAACAAAGGTGAAGGGAGAAAGAGGTCTTGGAACAGGTTCCGGCAACACTAATAATGCTCTTCTTTTTTCCTTTTCAGTTCTTCCCCTCTTCCTTCTCTAAGAATTAATTTTCATCCAGAAATTATTGAAGCACTGAAGAGGAACGAGTGTCTGGCATCCAATACAAGGGATGAAATAAGGTCAAGTTTATTGTGAACTTTCTACCTAGAGTATCCTGTTCCTGTACTGGCTCAAATGGTTCTCTGCTTCTCTAACATTTGCCTTACTGCATTATACTGTGATCAAACAGAAGAGACCATGAGAGGCCTCTTTTGTAAATAAACATGCATGTAAGTAAGTTCATACGACCATCTTAGGAGCACCATGATGCCAGAGAGACCTGAGTTAGGGACCTGCTAGTCTGACCCCAGCCTGTGATGACAGTGGAGTGGGCAGAGACTTTCTCACCATGAGCCCTATATTGAGACTACTCTGCTTTGGCCGTCGTTTTCCTGCATGACACTAACAAGATACAGCAGGTGTCAATCAGAAGCTCACTCTATGGCCAGACAGTCATCTTACCTGCCCTGTTCTTCCTGGAAAGAAGTTATTTCATGGAGGAGGGAAGACACATAAGCCAGGCTGAGATGCAGGTGAGTTGGCTGGTGGTGGAAATGGATCTGGTATGAATGGAATAAAAGAGAGTGGTGAAAGAGTCTGTGTTGGGAGCAAAGCACGGGTCATCCATGTATCAAGGAGGATATTTTACTGTCTAATAAGAATTATGCCAATTGGACACTTCTCTGCTTGTTTAGAAATGCTTTAGGATAAAGAAACTTGGTGCACGTGCTAGGAGAGATGCTGATTGACAGGGTTAGACACATTTGTAGTGTGTGTCATCTTGTCTAACTAAATGGTTGAGCCAGATCTGAGGGCGTACATCCAGTGTATCAGTGGAGCATCCACTGAGCATCCTGTGACTGCTTCTGAGCAAGCAGGCCTGGGAGGTGCTTTCTGACAGGACAAGGTAAAAGACATCAGAGTAGATTGAGAAAGATCATGTATATGTAAACTGTGCAGAGGTATGTGTACATGTGTGTGTACACGTACCCACTAGTGTCTGCAGCCTGTGCATGATTTTTTTCTTTTTTCAGCTGTGTGGCTCTCCTCCTGGCTGGGAGAGAGCCTTTGGACACTGATCTTTCTTTTATGTGTTTTAGTAGGGAAACTTAAATGCTAGCTCTGATAAGAGCAAGAGCAGAAACACTCCCCATGAGAGAAGTGAAATATAAATTAGATATCCATCAGAGAAGAGTTCAAGGTGAGCTGAGCATGTGGGGATCATAGTACTGAGGACTGGAAGGGACTCACTGATTGAAGTCCACTGTAATCAGTGTAACAGATGTGAAACAGTCATTCTACCTTATACCAGAGATTACCATTTTCTGTAACACAAAAACTTCAGAAGATCACCAACTGCCACAGGAATCATATTCCTCGCACAACGTGTGAGAGTAAAACAGTTATTTGCTCTGTCCTTGGCCCTTCTAATAGTGGGAAAGTTGTCTTCTTTGAAACCTTGCCCTCACATTCCTGCCTCCCTCCCTCTGCCCCATGTACAACAGTGTTTTCTCACTGTGGTTCTTTGGCTGTTATCTTTATGCAATATGTAAAGAGAAGTGCTGCCAGTACAGTGAAATGGAAATTGCACCTTGAATAACAATGCCCGTAGAACTGATATGTTTGGGTCACTTTTGAACAAGAAAAATGCAGACTCAGTTGCTTGTGGAGAACATTTTTGGCATTCTTACCTCCAAACATGACTTTCTCTGCTCTGCACTGCACTGAAGTGTTTGGGAAGAAGATGAAACTCCGTTACTTTTTTCTTCTCTATCTGTAACTCTATCAGCTTTGTAACAAGGTAGAAAGGAAACAGGTGGACAACATGGTGATTTGGGGATATGATTACAGGCAATTAGTTATCACTGTGGATGCACTAGTTGTGGATGTGCACACAAGGATCTGCACTGTCAAGAACCTTCCAACTCGTCTTCCTCAGATGTCTGAGATCCAAGCCTGAGGTATGTGAGGCTAACCTAACACAAAACAAAGTACATTAATGTTGATATACGGGAATGAACATAAATAACCCCACTTTTTAGAGAACTGGCACTCCAGTGAAAGATGCCTGTTTGTGCGCACTTAAGTGCAATGGATTTTTAGCCGTACTCCATTTGTTCCATGTCATCCCATTGTTCAGACTGCAGCCAACAAGCTGATTTTGGGCTGGGAAAGCAAATCCTACCCATTTTTCAGCTTGCTCCCATTTGCTTCCTCAATGTATGCTATGTGTGCAGAAAAGTGAAGATTTTATGTGATTAGCCAAATTCTGCTATAGACCACTCTGCATAGCTGAGAATAGAATTTGATCTATTGGATATGTTTTTCAATAGGACCAATTAGTCAACTAAAAGTTGAACGTTTCTGAAGCAGAATGTATTTACAATACAGGCTTAACTCAGTAGTGAAGAACTGTTCTTTTGTTAAGAGGTTCTGTTCATATCGCATTTTTGAGTTAGATGGCTCACAAGATTAGTAACACAAGAATGACACCTTTGGCTTCCATACATAACTAGTTCAAATTTGGTCATTGTTAACTACCAAGTGTTACACTGTAGGCTTTTACTAGATAAAAACTGTTCAGAGGGCTATGTGGGAAAAAAACATAAGAAGAAGGTTGATCTCTATTTGTCTCTTTCCTTCAAGGACAGATGCCTGTGTTGTAAGACCCAGCATTGCAAATGTATTTGTTAGAAGACAAAGCCAGACTTAATAAGCATACAAACTCCTGTGGCTGGAGATAACCTTCTAGATCAGGACTTGGGAGCATATGAGAAACAATGAAAGGGGCAATGTGTTTTATTGTTAGAAAAAAATGTAAAACACCAACAGTGCTCTGAATTCTGCTGTTGTGTGATTTTCCTGCTGCTAAGAAGTGAAACAGAAGCAATATCCCGCTTCTGGAACAGCCCGTACAAAGATTCTCTAGCCCCACCAACTCGAAGGTCAAATGCAAACATCCCTGGCTGATGGACGTGGAATTACTCCAGAGAAAGGAATTGGTGCTGTCACTACCCGTTTTTGCGCTTGGTCAGTGACCTGACTATCACAGATGCTACATTCATTTAAGTGAGGCTGTGTGCAGGAAGTTGTCTTTCCTTTAGGGTCAGCTGCTTTTGCACTTAACAGATGTGGTTTGTCTGGGGTGAGTTTCACTGAGGATAGGATATCCCTGGCTTCTCCCAGGCAAGAGTCCAGGGCTCAGGTTAAGATAAGTGTGAAGCTCAGGGAAGCAACTACTGAGGTAGTGTCCAAGGCATGGGAAAGAGCTCTTATCGCAGGCATGGTGTTCAGCTGAGCTTTCCTTAGGTGCTGGGTGATGTCTGGAAGAGGCTTTGTGTCTGCCTGCTCCCGCTGAAGCAGGGTGTGGATGGGAGTTTGAAAGAAGCCCCAAACGGCTCTTAGAAGGAAAAGTGCTACACATGTGTCTGAGGGCATAATTAACGTTATTGTCTGAGAAATAATTAACGTTAAGTGTTATCTGAAAAGGTGCTAACTTCAGGACTTGAAGCTTAGCACAAAATGTCCTGGCTAACCCTGTATAGCTTTTCTGTGCTGTACATAAATACTTTGCTAAGGAAGTTTTAGTTTCTGACTAATATTCCCCTTTGAGCTCTGACTAATATTCCACATACAGACTATTCTTTCTTTATCAAATTTTACCATTACCAGAGGCAGGTACTGATTATGCTGTGTCTGTTTTTATCTCCACACTTAATTCATCATATACTGTATTAGTTTCTTATATGTGCCATTTATATTCCATTGTGCGTGGTAATTCAAGCTTTCTTTTATATAACATGAATAGCTGTGAATGTAGGCTCTATGGACTTTTGCAGTGCAAGAGTAAAACCTAATTTCATTTCTATATATCATGCCCTTTCTGAATTTCACATGAGAAATACTTGCTCCTGAGCTGTCCAAATGAGAATACTTTGGCTTGGGCCACTGTGGCAGGTCACTTACTCACGCTACTTGTCAGCAACACATTGATGCAAGCCGAAATGCATTGCCTTCTCATCTGTTTTTAACCTTAATGAAAACTTGTGTAGAAAAGGTATGCTGGCATAGCAATGAGGAATGAGTCACTACCATCTTCATCTATCCAGAAACGAAATGTCAGTGCAGCTGCTCAATCTTCATTTCTTTACATAACCAAAAGCCAGTCAAGTCTTAAAATTTTCTTTTCTATATAACCTCTACCTCTCCAGAGCTTCCTTTTTATATGCATGGGTGTGTGGGGCTTGAATTTCAGCAGAACCACACAAAACTTTAATTCTCACTCCCCTCTTTTCCCCTCTTACTTCCTGTCTGAGTCACACAGGCTAATTTATTATTGTGAAAGTAAGTGGGTTGTTTTCAGCTGACTATTCATAAGAGCATATTATGCCAAAAGGAGCACAGTCAGTCATATAAGAAATAACCAGCCTTTCCATTTCTGCATAAATACAGGTATTCGTGTTGAAGCAAAGAGGGCATAAGTCATTGTGGCAGCTGAGACATGCAATATACTGTGTGTGCTTATTGACAAAAGTATTTTAAAAAAAATAAAATAAAACTAGTTTCCATAGCAACTGCCACACTACATAATTCTAAGACTAAAGGGACATGGATTTGCCAAGACAGGACAGCTGAGGTACCTCGGGTACTTTTAATGCAGGTGCTGTGGATACACAGCTCCCTTTTCCAAGTGTGGATTTTGAAGTACTGCACAAACTTAGTGTCAAAGTTGGGTTGTGGTAGACACCATGGCAGCCTCAGACTCCTCTGCCCAGGGCTGTAGAGTGGGTATGACAGCGTCCCTGAAAGCATTTTCTTATTTAGATCATCTGTCCTGATGTTCAGAGTACTCTGGCTTCCTTACATCTTTCTTAAGCATTTTGAAGTTTAAGTGTGAGGGTTTTTGCAGGGCTGGTGGCAGCTTTTAATATTTTTTCTTTTATTCTAGATATATATTAATTTGTGGGAGGAGGAAAAAGGACTCTATGTTTAGAGACCAGGTATACTTTTATAAATTGTAAAAACAATTAAGCTGCAGCTCCCACATTCTCAAATTCCCAGCACAGGTAACATATTACAGTTTATTTTACCAATGAAGTAGGCTGCAGCAGAGTTGTTAATTGCTCCCTGTCATACTGTGAGTCACTGATGGCAATAAAGTCTTCAAGAGTCCTGAAACAAAGCTCTGTGCTCTAACTTTTGAATATCTGATGCTTTTCATAAATTCTAAAACTCTTTCAATGTTGTTGGACCTCCAGACATCGGGGCTTTACAACAGCATTAGTCATGGAAAGCATAAGTCAACCAACCTAGGTTTTAGAATTCAAAAATCTTCAGCAATTTCTTTTCAGTTCTATTTCATCTTTGGTATTTCATGCAAAATATAAATATCTTATACAATAGTTGAAAAAAAAGTTGATTTTGATAACAAAAAGAGGCTTCTTACTTGTTCAGAATAATTCCAATATTGTGAACTGGCATTAAAGAGGTTTATTAAAAAAAAAAAAAAAAAAATAAAAAAAAAAAGGAGAAAAGTACTCTAAACAAACAAAAACCTGATTTAAGGTCTTTTACGGCTCAAAAAATTTACTTCAAAGGGTTTGGATTAGGCCCATGCAATTCTTTTTTTCCTCAAAAGTTGCATGTGAAATGGCTAACTGAATATGTGACCCAGGGCTTTGAGTAGGTTTTATTTCATTCTTAAGCAAAAGAGGCTGTAGGTATTGAAAGTCAGATGCTGTATGCCTCTTGAAGATTGTGCTACTTTTCTGCATATTGGAAAAAATATGCATATATCTGTGCAGAAATGTTTTTCATATTAAAACAGGTCCTGCAGGCCAAATAATTTTAAGCTTTTTGGAATAAATCTTTAAACATTTCTTCTCTCTCCCTTAATGTTGTAGGATTTATTTATTTATTTACTTTTTAGAGTTAGCATTTCTTGTGAAAAACAAACCTGCAGACAGTATCCTTAATATAGAAAATATTTAAATGTTAGCAATCACTGCTTATATGATAGGGTTAAATAATAAAATACAAATCACAAATATAATGATGCACTTAGGTTTTTGAATGACTTCCAATAAAGTTATCTGGTAGGTGTCAAAGCAAGAAGACCAGTAAACGACTTGCCAGCAATGGAATGAGGTTAATAACATAATTGGGTGAGGAAACTGTTTTGGAAAAATCCTTCTAGTTAGAAAATAAAGGTGTATTAAACCAATTTATTTTCAGGAAGATACTAGTTTTGGTGACAACTGTGTTGGGAAAGAATTATCCTGGATGTGCTAAACTTTCTGGTTGGAGAGAACCAGCCAGTTAGCCCTTAAACCAGACTGGGGAAACCCAAGTTTCAAGGTCCCTCATGTCACTAAGACATTTTGGATGGTTTCTTTCTAGTTCTTCACAGATTAAACCCACCTCCTCAAAATAATTTCAGAGGCTTCAGTGTTTTGCCGACATTAAAATGAAAATGCTTGTCACCCTAATATTTTTTGAAGACGTGAAACTTTTTCCCTGTGAATAGTAGTATAACTGGGAGTGTTCCTGAGGTCAGTGGCAGTACTGGTTTAGTTAAGTACACAGAGGATGGGGGGTGGCTGCTGACTGATGAGAGCATCGTCACTAGAAATTTCAATACCCAGAGGAAATCATAGAATAGTTTGAGTTGGAAGGGACCTTAAAAGGTCACCTAGTCCAACCTCCTCTGCAATAAGCAGGGACATCTTCAACTAGATCAGGTTGCCCAGAGCCCTGTCCAACCTGACCTTGAATGTCTCCAGGTGTGGTGCATCTACCACCTCTCTGGACCAGTGTTTCAGCACCCTCATCGTAAAAAATGTCATCCTTATATCTAGTCTGAAGCTTTCCTCTTTTAGTTTAAAGCCATTACCCGTTGTCCTATTGCAACAGGCCCTGCTAAAAGTTTGTCCTCATCTTTCATGTAGGCCCCCTTTAAGTACTAAAAGGTGTCAATAAGGTCTTCCTGGAGCATTCTCTTCTCCAGGCTGAACAACCCCAACTCTCTCAGCCTGTCCTCATAGGCAGAGGTACTCCAGCCCTTTGGTCACTTTTGTGACCCTCCTCTGGACCTGCTCCAAGAAGCCCATATCTTTCCTGTACTGAGGACTCCAGAGCTGAACACAATACTCCAAGCAGGGTCTAAGCAGAAGGGAGAAGAGGAGCAGAATCACCTCCCTTGACCTGCTGGCCACACTTCTTTTGATGCAGCCCAGAAAACAATTGGCTTTCTGGGCTGTGAGCACACATTACCAGTTCGTGTCCACCTGGTACCCCCATGTCCTTCTTGGCAGGGCTGCTATCAATTTCTTCATCCCCCAGCCTGTACTGGTACTGAGTGAAATATAAAATAAATATATAAAATATGTTTATATATAAAAATATATTCTATTATATTTATAAATATATAAATACATAAAATATATACTCACCTCTGTATAAATACCTTCTTTCCAAATGGCTGATAACTTGCATTCATTGTGATAAGACAGTGACATTTGGAGAGCAGCTTCCGTCCTGGTATTTCAAACAGGGGCCGAACATTCCCCACTATCCCTAGAGAGAGGAAGGATTACTTCTACCGTCCTTTTTATGTAGAAAGATATAGGCAGCTGACGTTGTCTGAAACATAACATTGGCCTATGGCCTCACACTTGCTAGAAACAAAGTTTTGAAATGTCTGACTTCAGTCTTGCTAGAAAAAAGTCATAACCATGTAGCAGTCTATGAAGACAAACCAACTTCAATACGATATTGAAACAACATTGTACTCAAAAGTCAGGGCTGGTGAGAGGGGAAAATTAAATTGCATGTGAATATACAAATTTGTGTCTGAATAGATAAAAGTGGGGAGAAGTGTGATGGATGCTAGGCATGGAAGGACATCTGTTCAGGCAGGTGGGTGGTTGTGGTGGGGCAGAAAGGAAGAAACGTAAACCTGTTGGATTAGCTAAACACATGAAGCAGAATTGGTGGAAACCCAGCTGGAAAATACTCTGTGGCTGCATTATACTGCTCCAGAGGGGCCAAGAAGAGTCAAAACATTTTTTCTGATTTGTCTAGAAAAAATGCATTTAAATGAAAAATGGCTTATTCCTGCTACTTTGATATGAAAATACTAGATATAGTAGGTTTTGGTGTTGTCTTGCTGTAGGAAATATTTGGTCTTACAAGCACACATCTTGTTAGAGAAAAGTTAAATTAAAATAGTGTTTAAGGAGAATGTATGAATTATTTCAAATAAACATATATTACAGAGACACTCTAATTATTTTCAAATCAAGCATTCCAAATTCAAGACATTTTTAAGAATGAGACTAACATTAAAAAGAAATCCAAATATGTGAAGGTAGAGTACAAAATAGCTTTAATGATGCTACAAAGGAAGATTGTTTGTATGTTGGCAGGTGAAGGAAAAGGATCATAAACTGAGCTGGAGAAACAGTGAAATAATGTCTTTAAAACATAGTTTTTCTCTTATCTGAGTCTTAAAGGCTTAACTGTCACAGTTGTATTCATGCTTGTTTCGTGATGTCACAATCTTGCCATATGCACACATTAGCACGTCTGAAGAATATGGAATAGCAAATAAACACCAATTAACAAGTGAGTTAATTAGAAGTGAATATGTAATTGTCCAATTTAACTCCTGCTGCTTATAAATCATCAGAATGCATTTTGAACAAGTTTTTGCTTGGAAGCACTCAGAAACTTAATAAAGCACATTTCAGCCTATGGGGTGTTTCTAGGCTGTTTCTGTGGACAGTCATCAACTATTTGCTCATGAGTAATTGACCTTTTAAAATTGTATCCTATTCTTTTTCCTTCATGATTAAATGACAAGAGAGCTCAAAAAGGGAAGGCAAATAAGATTTCACTGTGACCCTTCTGTGGGTTTGGCATATACCTTTCTTTATGCAACTATTTATTGCAGGTGTGTAAGATTTCTGTTTCAGTGGACACATCAGTTGTACAATGTATTTGTTGAAATCAGTGAATATGTAGTTTTAAGTTTAAGGACTATTAGGAGAAATCTCTTGGAACATCTTTACACTTAGGAATAGCAGTTCAAGAAAGCTTTGATATGCTACTTTCAACTTCTGCAGGAAAATAGTATGTCATTCAGAGAATTTGTTTTAGTGGGAGGTGGCACATATGTATTTCTAAGATAGTAATGCTTACTGCTAGACATAAAATGCAAGTTAACATCTTGGGACTTGCAATGGTTCTATTTATCAGAGACATTTTCCTCAAATATTTAAGCCTATGCTTCTGCTTGAGGAAGGACTGGAGGGAAAACAAGAAAATTGCCAACTAGAGATGATTTGGGGGGAAGTAAAAGACTCATGAGGTTGCAGACCTGGAGTCTGGGAAAACAAGACTGAAGACTTGGAAGAAAAGTCTGAACTGTAATTAGAAAGGAATCTATAGAGGAAAAGTATTTCCTTCACCTGAGAATGTAAAGAGGGTACTCTTAAGTGAAAGAAAACAGGCTTTTAATTTGAGTAATAAACTGGGAAGACATTGACCAAGCATGCATGGGCGCTGGTTTATACAGAAGCCTTGCAAATGTATCCATCCTAGTTACTTGTGGGGTTATTGGGAGAAAGAGTGCAGAAGCAGGGGAAGGGGAGGCCTGATATGAGTGCTGCCAGTGGGCTGGAGAAGAGCAACAGACACCCAAGAGAGCAACGCTCCTGTAGACATTGATAGAAACTAGTACCATGATAAGGCATGCTTTCAGGTGTTGTACTTAAACTGGGCTATCGGCAACATTTTACTTGGCATAAGGCATTTGTCTCTGTGCCTGACATGACAAGAGAGAAAGGCAGCCGGCTGGTTAAATTTCTCTATCTTTAATTGGGAAAATGCCCCAAGCAGTGGCTTCAAACAAGGACTACAGTTAAGTTTATATGTGAGTACATGTATGCATTTAAGGGTATTACTTTTAGATGAGGTCTTTCCTTACCACGGGCCTGTGATTCTCAGTGGGCCAAAGCTTCTGCATGGACTGATCATGAACGGATCCCAATCAGGTTTTGTCTCATCCTTTTGTGTCCAAAAGCATGCAAGTACTCCACAGACACCTGTGTTTTCTGTCAGAATCAGACCTATTGTCATCTACTGTATTTTAACTTTCCTGTCAATGCAATAGTTGGCACGGAGGGGGCTTTTGTCTTTTTAAAGCAGGCATGTTTTGGAAATAGGAGAACAGGTCTTTGGCAAAATTGAAAGCAGGAGACTGAGTACTCTGGCTGATTTGAATGTAAACAGGTATAACGGCTAATATCAAATCAGTATTAAGTCTATGAAGCAGTGAAGCCAGCAGTACCATTATGAAATTACACAGCACGTTTCTCAATATTGGAATTGATCTTTAATGTAATTAAAACTGCTCTTACAGGAACTCAGTGAATGAGCTGGGTTTCTGTTATTTTGTTGGTAACCCCGTACATCATTTGTCACTTATGACTGACAACAAGGGGGATAAGTGCTTTTTGTAACTACCTATTTTTATTGTATTGAGAAAACAAAGATACGACCTTTTTAACTGATCTAAATTAAGCCCAGCTCATCATTCTTCTGGATAGAGAGGAATGAAATATCATCCTTGTTCAATTTCATAAAAGTTACAGAATATCACCAACGTTTCCTCAATTGAAATATGACTTTTGTTTGGAAGGAATAAAGATTAGTTCACATTTTTCCTTAGCAAAATCAAGGAATTTTAATGTAACCTTTTAGAGGTCACTTTTCCTCCAGAAAACATCACAGCTACTGTGGAGTTACGAGGTTGCAATGTGACACGGTACATGGGCAGTATAGCTATAACTCAGTAGTACAACTGTGCATAAACAAATGTTTTACGATAAGCAGATGCTAATGGATGCTGGTTTTAAATACTACTGAAATTCCTATGGAAAGGCTCATTATGTCTATGTGAATGGCAAAAGAATTCCTAGTGATGGATGGAAGAACTATGAATGTTAAGAAAACAATAGTGTTTTGCTCCTATTGTGTAAAGTACTGGGCAACAGTCACAAGTGTTCTCTGCGTCAGCTTTTTCTAGATACCTGTTCCTGAACAGCAGCAATTTGTTATGACAGCCTTTGCTATTCAGCAGGACTACAACGAATCAGTCATTTGTCAATATACATTCATACAATTACATACTGATGCATTCACTTAAAGTAAATTGCGTGGTGCAGCTGACAATTAATCTGCTATTTGATACACTAAGTACTCCAAAGAGAGCCTATTGCTGCAGCTCTCTGAATGTTAAAAGAAGTCTGATCTTTTGGAGTAACACATACACACTTTGTTTCCCCCCCACTATAGCATGTATTTCAGAAAATGGTATTGAAAATAATTGATGTTCCCATATAGATGCATGTAACTCTGTCACAAAGCTGCTGCTTTAGTGGGACTGCTTGTAAGAAGATGACCAGTCTGGGAAAGAAGATACAGAAATAGTCTCTACTCTTTACTGTTACTCATTGAGATAACTTGACCTCAGGGCTGACAAGGGTTTGTTCTATTTGGTGTGTTTCCTCTTCAAAAATAATTCCTTTTTTCAGAGAACAAAAGGTTTGTGCACAGTGTTCTTGCTTCAACAAGTTCAGGAAAGGGTTTAAAAATGAACAGCTTGGCAGAACACATATATGCCTGGTTAGTTGTAAATACAAGACTGAAAATTTTGAGACTAGTGGAGCACAGGAGCAGGGTGTTAAAAGCAATGTGCTGACCTATGAGTTTCTCAGTCCATTTGGATCTTTTTCTGCCTTCTTGTACCAGGGACACAGCTATAGAAACATTTAATCTCTGCTAATTTAGACAGGATCTTAAATATATGTTTGCATTGTGAAAGCTTGAATGTTTTATACAATCCTAACACAAGTGACTAGGAAAAGCATAGTGGAGCATTAGGTAACTCTTTTGTTTTTTCATTCATTACTGTATTATAGTCTTCATGGAAAAACTTCACACTCTTAAACTTACTGGTGCCTTTAGAGTTGACTTTAAGGGTGCTACGGGAATATCTTTTTTGATTTGTGTTATTAACAGTGCAGGTTAAATATAGTTGGCTTACCACAGCTGGCTTTGCAGTTGCATTTAAAATAACAATGCATTACATATGTAGTTGTAAATGCATACCATTATTACAGATTACTAGAAGCATACGTCTGTGGAAAGGAGAGGAAAGCTTTATATAGGAAGGATTATAGGAAGAGTTGCAGCATATATACAATATGAAAAAAAATCTTGAAAGGCAAAGGCTCTGCAAAGGTTATATGAAAGTTATCACACTCTCTTTAATAGCACTTTTCTGGTAAAGCTTCTGCACAATCAGAGGGATGGCTATAGCAAAACTGTAGCACTATATAATAACAAAAAGCATGTAATAGGAGTAGGGAAGAACTGTGGCCAGAACCAGTGCCATAAATCCCTTTTTGATAGGGTTCTTAAGGTAGGTGAGAGCAGAGATGTTCATTCAGAAAATGCATGTCATGAAGTTCTTGTGGCTTCATCCATCTGCAAGTTCCTAGAAGCAAGTTTTTCTTATGGGATAAAAAAGGTACACAGAAATGGAGAGATGATGCCAAATTTGAGAAGCGCTGAGGTAATGCCAGAAGTACACAAATACATCATGCTGCTAACTGTTCAGTAAAATTGAACATAAAGACATATGGCATGGTATGTAACGCACTATCAACCTCTAGCTGATATCCAAGAGTTTGGCAAGTGGTAGTGGTGGTTATCAAATGACAGCCTATAATGAAATAAGCCATTCTTCTTTAATGTATCTATGGTTATCTTTTTTCACTGTGCATTGGTTCCTCGTCTCATTCCATACTCAGTTAGATGTGGATATATAATTTACAATATTCCTAGAAACTGAGTTAAGAAGAAAACAGCTAATAATAGCTAAGAACATAGGACCAGCAGGGCCACATTAGGGAGATCCCATGTCTCTGTAGTGTTTTATTTTAAGTAGACCACGAGTATAAGTGAATTCAGATGATTTAATTCTCTGATGTCCTGTGGGTTTGGGGAAATAGAAATGTGAAGTGTATCTGTACTCTTATGAGGGTTTTAAATTTTCACCTCCAGTCAAATAACAAGAAACAATGGGATTCTTGAGATTCCTATCATTTGTGAGAGGCTTTGCATTTGTGAGAGGAAGAAGCTGAGGGGAGAAAATAGCTGAAGGGGGGGGGAAAGTACATCACTCACGTGCTCCTCAGGGAGTTCAGTTTGTAGATGTGAATCTATTGGTAATATTAAAAGTAGATATGCTGTACAATCTGTTAAGAAAGATAACATTAGAACGCTTTACTTGCAGTACGTATACAAGTCACACATTTATGTGTTTTCTTGTTTCTTTAATTTTAATAGAATTACTGGTTCATCGCTGAGGACGAATAATGCTAAAATAGCCCCTATTGAAATGTTTCCTATAGAAAGCGGTCACTTTTAGAGGTTCAGTAAGACCATGTCCGTGTCCTGGTGAACATGCAAATCTTTATAATGTGTTTTTCAGGCTCTATTGATCGTTTCCAAGTTATATTCAGTAATAAGCACCGACTGAGTGTCTTTTTCACAAGAAATAGATTCTTGTGTAAAGGAACAAGGAGGATTTATTTCAGGTGCCATGTAACAATAATATTCCACAAGATTTAAAAAATTTTTTGCAAGGTTTCCTCGTGAATGAAAACAGTGAGATAGTAAGCAATAAACCACTCTGACATTTTAACTATCTGTAATACTGATATTGGTCACAGTCTACTTTAGTTAAGATCGCAAAACAGTTTCCTTTCTAAGCCTTTGTGATTCAGTGGAGTTTTTTTCACTCTATTGTAGCTTATGAGAAAGTTGCTTCTTTCTGTACAACTTTGTTCATGTATTGCAAGAGGTTCAGATGAGTCTCTTGGCACAAGCCATGCTGAATGCTGAATTATTCACTTCGTTCCTCAGAACCCTGAGCATCTCCTGCTTGGTCAGGATCTCTGTCAAAATGTTACAGGAAAACCCGTGAGCTGGGAAGAGGGACATTCTTCCTTTATTCTTCCAGCAAAACGTTCTGTTAAAGTCTGTGTAGAAGGGGTGAATAGAACATAGTTATCTTCCGAATTTTGTTTATTGGCTTCTGCTGAATGGCTGTGGAGGCATCTAGTGACCTCTGGATGCTTTGTGAAGTTAAGGTACACTGGCTTCAAAAGAAAAAGCAAGAGCCAAGCTGAAGAGACCATCTGCCTTCAAATTAAAGTTAGCAAATATACAGCCTCCCCAGGCAAAGAAAATGAACAAAACCAACATATTTTCGTACTGAAGATAAAAACTTTTAGATGTTGGTGAAAGAACATGTGAGATTCTCATCAGAGAACCTTTCCAAAGGAAAAAAGATGCATTACTGAATAAAAAGATTTTGCCAAATGTGATATAAACAGAATAGGAAAGCAGTTACCTCCATTGTAATGCAAGTAGGAAATCTGTGTCCCGATTCAATGACTTTCTGATCATTTACATGAAAGGCAAAGCTGTGGCAGAAAGTGATGATTCTTGAACTTCTGTCATTATTTACGGTTTGGCTGGGGTCTTGAAATGCCATGTGATAATCTAAGAGTTGGTGAAAAAAGATAATGTTGATGAGTAGATGTTAATTGTGGGCACAAATCTGAGTGCTTCTTTTTGACGTAATAGTAGCTACAAATCTATAAACTAAGGAAAGGGTAAGCTTCCCCATATTACCAATTGCTGATTATGGTTCCATAATTTATGGTGCTGAATCATTTCTGTAGCACAGTGAATAGAAAGCACAACCACCTGCAATAGATTATGTTGATTCGTTTTGCTGGCAGATGTGAGAGACCATCATTGCTCATTAGATGGTAAGCTTAATTGGTTTTCTCCAGAATTACATAGACAATATTCTCTTAATCTGTTCACACACAGGGTACTTAATTTCAAAATCCCTGAATTATTGTTTAATTGTTAACATTTTTTCAGATAGTTGTTATTCTCTGGGGTTGATTTATAATAAAAATGCATCTTTGTCCTTTATGTGGGAGGGATTTATGGATGAAAAGGTCATATGGGAAACACCTACTGTGACCCGCCTCCTCCACTTAGAGTCAGTACATGTTTTGCCTGAGAATGGAGATTTTAAAGACAAGCAATTCATTAAAAAAGTTCCAGGTAGGAGGAGGAGGGAGATGGAGAGAAGGTCCAGAGCATTCAATGATAAGTGACTAGAATCAGTGATCTGAGATTTCCCATCTCAATTGCACTGGTTTTCGAAGTACAAAACCCTGCAAGTTCCCCCCCACTGGGGCTAAGTTCTTAGGTCTTCTAGGCTCCAGGCTGAACAGAGATGATTTTAACACCCAAGTTCCCTCACTTCCCTTCTGAAATGCTGGCCCATGGTGAATGGGCTCCACTTGCTGTTGACTGAAGGCAGGGAGGCAAACCCACAACCATGTGCTGTAGGAGATGCCAGATGGTCAAAGTCACAGCTGTAGGGCTCACAGGCTATTGCAGTCACCCAGAGTTTTCTGTGGGCCTCTGCCCCTGCTCACTTCTGTGCTTAGCTGATGTAGTAGCACATAGCCCATACACTTCACATCCCACTCTGTGGAGCAGCTCAGAAGTGTTCATTAGGTAGCCTGTGTCTCTGCTGTTAATGATGACCCATTTCACTGCTGGCTCTTTTGAAGATAATTTTCTCAAGAAACACAGCCTGTGCCATGTTTTGCAGGGAGGCATGTCCATTCCGTGAGCCTGTTTTTTACTTATACAAGTGGGGCGTTGAAACAGTATCATTTGTATCTGTTGAAATTCTGACTTTCTAGAAGTCCTAGTGAAGGCCATGGGCGTCAGTTTTGGCTGTCGACTGTGGTATTTTCTGGAGCAATACAAGTAGTGTATATAAAATGACACGAATCTCCCAATGCTTTTTAACAGTTTGAATTAATTCCATATCACTGAGGAAGTTTCTATAAAAGATGATTTTCTGAAAAGAATTCCTTGGCTGGGCTTTCCAAAGCAAGTCAGAAGAAATTTCAACTCGTGTGCTGGTCACCAGTTAACTTCAATGAAAGACTTGCTTTTAAATCCCCAGGGCTGCTTTGAACGTGTGCCGCCTACCTGCTCTGCTACTCCCTACGCCTCCAACCTGTGTTTCTCTGGCAAGAAAATAAGTAGCTCCGATTTGGATAATAAGCCTGTATTTGTCATGGGACTAGTTCCTTGAGTTCTCTGACACCGAGTTGGGAAAAATCCTTCCAAGCTGGAGAAAGGTATGAAGATATTTTTTGTTAGAGTATTTCCAAACAGAGATGGGTAATTGCTGTAATGCAAATGAACGGATGCTTGTAGTTAGCTTTTTGAAACAGGGAATGGTTTAGTCTCTTCCAGTCTCCTCTCTCTGGAAGCTGAATTTGGCAATCGCTGAAATGCAAACAAAGGAAACAAGAGAAGACGAAACATTTATGCTTTCTTGAAAAATCAGGATCAGAGATTTGGATCATACATAAAAACACCTATCAGTACTTTTTTTTCCAGTTTATCATTGTATGATCTGACTAGGCCAGAGACTATTTTGGTGGCCAGATTAGAAAATACATAGATAGTATTATCATGAACAAAGGAGACAAATAAATAAAAATATCACAGTCCTTAGGAGAATTAATCATGGAAAAAGCACAGCTGGTGTGCACTGGAGGGAGACAGGTTTTGGGCTTTTTTCAAAGCTTCATACTTAGGCCCACCCTGATTAAGCTCAAGAAAAATGCCAGGAATTTGTCATAATAGAGTGCAAGATTGCCATTAAAAAAGGAAAATGAAACAGAATAGCCAAACAACAAAAGTGCCACTGCTATAAAAGGATATTGTCTATAAATACAGTTCAAGACGATTCTGTAAATAGTGATGAATAAATCTCAGAGCAGGAGGGGTCCCACATTTCAGGGGAGCAAAGACAAGCCCTCAGCTTATCAGGTTCTTAGAGGTCATGACTGTCTCAAAAGAAAGGACAGTCCAGAAAGCTAAAGAAAGCCTTGCTAATGTTTTTATGTTGCAAGCCTGCAAATAAGGATAGGTACCAGAAAATGCCTGAGTAATTTAATTGGGTTTCCAATTTCTGATGCCTTTCTGCCAGTTGGCCTGGCAGGACACAGAGTTTTGAGGAACAGCTTGCCACGCTATTTGCAGGACTTCTCTCTACAGATGTCACCTTAGGTGGCATTAGTGTATCAGCTTACAAAATGTGTTACATGTATGCATAATATCTGGCTCTAAAGGAATCTGAAAGAAATCTAAGACTTTTTAGAATGACCATACTTCTCAAATGAGGATCATGGGCATGCCTCCATGGAGACGGAGAACTCCATGGTAGCCAGTCAATCCACACAACACAGCATTTGCAGTATTAGTAGGAAATTAAATAGTTTTGAAGACAGTAATAGCACTTTTGGTCCAGAGCAGTTTCAAATGTACCTGCTCCCCATACTGAGGTTTCTGAGTGCAATGTGGGCAAACGTTGCTCAGCTGGACCTGCCGTTCCTCTCAGATTCTCTTTGTGAACTCCCAAGTGGAAGTAGAAGAGTTCCAGCTGTTACATACTCTCCAATGTCCTTGAAGCAACTGAAAAAGAAAAAAAAACCCAGGTGATTTCCTGACTTACTGTTTCTTTTCTCTAACAACAACCTACCATTCTTGTGTAACTTAAACCAACCCTCCACTGCTTGCTTTCTGTCTAAAATGATATTCATATCCAAGAGGATTAGAAAGGCTGTATCCAGATTACTGTTTCAATTTAGAGCAGCAACGTGCAGGCCCTGGCTGTCCCTGTTCCCCAGGGCCTCCCTATGCATGGCACTATAACCTGTGATGAGGAAATACAGATCAGATGCATACTGCGCTTATGTATTAAACCAAATGCACGATGGGGATGCTTTGTCCAGAGGACCAGGCTAAGGTTAGTATGAAGTAAAACCCCCAAAGTGCTTTTAATGAAGGGACATGAGCACCAACTGCTTTGATTTATGGATCTGTCCAATAGGAAGCTATTTGATAGTGTATGTAGGCACAGCCAGAGCTGATATATGCGGTTCATGTGGAACATCAATATTAGGTTTCACTAATCACCCGCTAGCAGGAAAATAGATTTCTGAGGTCACGTACTATTTTCCCTTCTTCTAAGAGACTACACTGTCTTGATGTTATTAATGGTTGAATTTGAGGATGTGTTAATTATTTGGATAAAATCCATGCCTGTATAACTGAAGCTGACTTTTGAGTCTGGGTGAGTAAACCGTGCTAAGGATTGACAACACCTTTTTTGTGAATAAACATATGAACAAAGTACTGTACCTCGCTATGTTGAATCTTGTTAAATACTATGAGAAAAAAAAACAAAACACAGCCATATAACAGACATAACACTGCCAGCCTGAAGTACGAGAGTTTTTAGGTATGTTAAAATATAAGATTAATTGAAACGGTGAAACATCTTGGGATCTTGATATTTGCTTTCCTGCTTCCAAGTCATTAGGGTCCATTTACTTCACATTTACTATCTTTTCTCTACAATTTTGTGGCTTAAAATTATTTTTTTCTTAAGAAAAAAAGTTATAGTCTCTTATTTGTCTTTTCATAATAAATGCTAATGAAAAGTCCTGACAACACCGTAGCCAACTCAGCAGCACCGGATAGTCTCCCATTGATTCAGACTGGACCAATGCCCTGACCTCATATCCCAGTTATAGCAACTTATGTAAGTAAAAATCTCTCTTCAGTGCAAGTAACTGTTCAAGCAAGTGACTCCCACTGTGAAGGAAAATGGGCCAATTATGTAAATTGTCTTCTCTAGGTAAAGCTTGGAAAACTTCTCTCTGTGGGAGCAGTCCGCATGGGCTGCGGTCAATAGCAGCACTTGCAGCAGACCATGAGCAAGGATACCTATTGGAAAGTTGAGCTGTGGTCACAAAGCTACTGTGTGAAGGTTTCTCAGGATGAACACTTAGTTTTAATTTAGAGTAATTTCTATTACCCCCCAGCTACTGGTACATGAAACCTCCCGCTGCCTCCTTCCTACACAAAGGTTCAGGCAGGATTACCTTGGCCACTTTTAAACCTCCAGAGGTGCCTGCAGGGCATTGGTGAAGATGCTGGTGCCATTTGCATCAGTACAAGAGCGGTGAAGACTTCCCCCTACTACTGCAGAAGTCCCTATTAAGCCCATTTACTCTACAAGGCACTTGAATTAGGTGTACGTGCTGGATGACCTGCCACTGAGCAGACCCAGGCTTCCCAATGACCCTCTCTCTTAAGGACATGGGGGGCAGATGACATCTCATCAGTCAGCTCTCAAAGCTGGTGTTTGGAGGAGCAGATCACTAGTCTACTGTGTCCAGTTCTGCATATTGATGGCCATGGGGAGTGGTCTGCATAGCTGAGGGTAGTTAGAGGATTTATACCCTGGAGGAAACACCTTCCTTTTTCCATAGAACTATGTGTGGGAAAGGGATATTGCCCTTTCAGGAGAAGAGAGACAGCTAGGGATTGCATCGTAAATAATTCACTTTTGACTTGCCTCCTTATATGTTTGCAGTGTATGCTGTATTTATTTTAACTGGAAGAGTTGTGTTCCCCCTAAAGTTGAGCTGTGATTTTGCTCAACAGCAAAATAGGAGGAAAAAGTATCACTTCAGGTTTAAGGGTATTAAAACCCTGGAATTACCTGAAATAACCATGGTAACAAGCTCTGAAGTAATGGCAGTTGCTCATATTACCATAGAAACAGGACTTAAAAAGTGGAAATTACCTATAATTTATCTCTGTTGCTTACAGTGACAATAATATAACATGTATTTTGTGAAAAATACACACATGTTTTGCCTATAGTAACTGTCAAGGAGTTATTCAGAAATTATTTAAAGGTATTCAAAAGGTACCATTTATTACTTTGTTTCCATGGTTATTTCTTGTTATTAGTCCCCACAAGAGTGACATACCAAAAAACCGGACAATTTAATAAAGTGTAAAATTTTGTAGGTATTGATGTAACACAAATGAAAGATAAAGTTAGATTGTGTTAGTCTTAAATAGGCCAAAAATATGTGTTGTAGTTTTGACAAATAATAATTTCTTATCTGAGCAGCTGTGCATCTGTACTTGCTGAAATGGCAGTAGGTGTAGTGGACTACAAGTTGGTGGCACAACCCCCAGAGAGGTATAGGCCCTTTCTTTGGTCCTTAGACACTTGTGGGTAGAGAGGGGAAGAGAGGGGACTGCGTGGAGAAACTGGAGAAGTGAAAATGAAGTACAAAGTCCTGGTAAGACCAGGCATCTCCTTGCTCCTATGCTTTTTGGAGTGGTTGTTAGTGAAAATGCAATAGGAAGATGTTGCTGGGCAGCTTGAAGTCTTATAAGTGTTATACCTCTCTATCCTGCCCATGATGGCAGAAGATGCTACAACCCCAACAGCTGCAGTCATTCAGACATTAGGCTGATTTAGAAAACTGAAACAATAATTTCAACCTACTAGTCTGTTCCCTATGTCCTTGCCTGCTTTGAAATGTGAACTCTTGCTTCTTGGTAGTACGAGATGTTACAGCCAAGTTCTCTGAGTTGTTTGACTTAGGTTAGGTGGTCTGCATGAGTGGGGGGTTTAAATCGGAAAAAAAAAAATTTCCTAAGCTTTTATGCACATGGATTAGCAATTTCAGTAATATGTCTTTAGTTTCATTTACAGCAGGGGAGGTAATATCTCCTATTAATGTCAGTGGAGGGTAAATTTGGTGCTCTCCTCACCTTTGTTGGCTGAAGTGAGA
The DNA here is from genome assembly GCA_026413425.1 of Tringa solitaria. Classification (NCBI taxonomy): domain Eukaryota; kingdom Metazoa; phylum Chordata; class Aves; order Charadriiformes; family Scolopacidae; genus Tringa; species Tringa solitaria. Next base: position 48,072,180 of record JAOXJM010000023.1, read on the forward strand.
GCAAGCTGTGTGTGTGCAAATCTGTCAAGGCTGGATGGCAGTAGAGCAGGTGGTCAGAGGTCATTGTGGACAGAGAAGAGGAGGACTGCTGTGTATGTGCATGCTTGTAAAATGATGAAGTTTCATCTAAAGAAATTGATGATTTCCTTCTCTACCGGTAGAGCCCTCTTAATTGTAAAAGCAACTTTTAATTGTAAAAGCTGAACATAACCAATGCCTCTGAACTGCTGTAATGATGGCAATTCAGGTGGATGATGGTAAATGAAGAAAGACAATCCTTGTTGTGCAGTTTTGGGCATATAAGGAACGAGGCTTGACAGAGGTGATGACATACACAAGGGCTTTATGATATGGACAGCAAACAATCCACAACCCCTTCCCTCCCCCTACAAACAGCACCAAAAAAATAGACCCAACCAAAAAACAATACCTGCCCCAAGCATTTAACGTCATCAGGCTTCAAGCAAGCATTTATGGTCATGAGCACTCTACAAGGTGTTTCTTGTTAGCTATGCTAATGCTGAAAACTGTATAATAAGGGACTACTGATGATTAACACTATGTAAATCTTCATAACAATAGCTGGTTAGAACAGCAAGATTTCACTCTTCCTATTAATACCTACAGATCTGGGGTTAGATTTAATTGAATTCCTAAGGGAAGGAGCATTGTCAATTATTAAAATTATTTAATCACAATTAAATAATGCAATTATGGCAGCAGACAGTAGGAAAAAATAGTCACCAAAACACATTTTCATGTTAGAATGAAAGATTCAGCTTTGATAATTCCTCCAGCATTTTATAAACTGCTTGTGTTTATGTAGTAATGAAAAAATATAAACCGGCACATATTTCATTGCAGAGGAAATAAATGAAGCCAAGTCTGAGGAGGCTTGTGTTTAATCATGAAATGTGCAACATTTGGCTGTAGTGAATTAGCCATTTGTCTTACTAATGCAAAGCCTCGAGAGCTAGAGGCACAGTGGACAAATTCAGTGTTTTTGCATGTGCGACCTCTAGGGACCTTGGTAAAAATTCTGCATGGGCACAAAAAGATCTGGTTTCAGAGTCCCTTCTTGTATCTTAGTTAATGTGATCCTGAGGTTGCAACCGCACCTCCCTTCCCCCTCTGTATCGTTAGCATATCAGTCAAAGAGCAATGTATGATCGGGGTCGGAAGAAAATAAAGGCGGCACAATGAGGTTTTGTTGTACGGTGATTTGTCATATGGCTTCGGCAGATAAGAAATCCACGGTAGCACTTATCAGAGTTGCAACATATCTCATAATCCATAGTCTCTCCTCTGCGTCTTTAGCAGGGCTCGCTTTGCTGTAGGGCTTGTCTTTGTGTAAAAAGGTGGGGTAAGGCAGAGAATATTTGCTAGGTTTCAGTATCGGAACACTCAGAAAACTTTTTTTCTTCCAAAAGTGAATGTTTTGATTAACTCATTTCTTCTTTCATTAACACAAGTTGTATTGATCAAGTCACTTTTGAAAAAGGCATTAATATTTGAAGCCTTCTTAGCTAGGAAGGCTGCAGTGATATTAATCTTTTCATTTGTATAACACCAGTTAAATTATCAGTATTTCACTCCATCAGGCTTTCCAGAAATCCACGTGTGCTCTTCATGTGTCCTAGCAGCACCAGTTCATTTTTGACTGAATTAAGAGCCTGTGAATTCAGTCTTGTTGATCCTGCCTACTCCATTTTAGTAGCAAGGGCATTTCTGCCCAGACGGGTACCCTTGTCTTTCTCTTTTGGTGCAGCTGCCTTGCCTGCAGCTTTGTTGTACTTGGTTTAGCTGTGACAGTGGTTTCTTTTACTGACTAGGTGTCTATGGCTAAATTTTTTTAAAATCTTGTTATCTTTGCATGGTACAACCTTTTATATAATTAGTATTAACAAGCAGCTATTCTGAGTAGTTTCAGAAAGTTATGACTAATGTAACTGATGTAGCGTAAAGAGGCCTTGGTAATTGGAGATGCAGGATGTGGCATAGAATAGTACTGCAATGGGATAATAAGAGATGCATCTTGTTTAGGGAGACACAACAAATATTAATAACTTGCCAATCATTGGATAAAAAAGTGCAGACCTGCTTTAGGGTAACAAAGAGAAGAAAGAAATAATATCTAACATAGGTAAAAGGCACCACATATACTAAACTTAGAGGCAGCGTGAAGCCGCAGACTGATGAAGGACCAAAGGAGTAAAACTGTGTTGGCAGGTGTATAAAAAGGACTCTAAATGGGTCATAGTGACAAAGGAAGAAAACACCAACATAAACATTGTATTCCTCCTGGTGAAAGACTCCAGCTGCTCATAGGTTGCCATAACAATTTTTCTGCCAACCCCAGGGTAAAAACACCAACTTTAAGACTCAGAGGAGCAGTGGAGGGTTAGCATAACACCAGAGAATGGAGTACAGACTAAGAGCTTTGTGTAAAATACTATTAAGAATGTTGCAACTATTATTGAGGCTTTTTCTGTATTCCAATGGTGTTATTATCCTTTTTTTTTTTGGTAGCAACGAGTTCTGGAGTGGCAGTGACCAGACTTAAAATTTCAATTACATTAACAATATATTCTTGGCTTTAAAATAGGATGTGTTTCCTTGTTATCCATTAACAAGATTTTGAGCATGATAGTATGTCCTTCCTGCTCTGAGGTGTGGGCAAAAAGCTTAGTTTTAAACTTGTGGAGAGATTTTCAAATACCTAGGGGTGCTCATGCCTAACTGTGGCTATCCGGAACCTCAGTTCCCCATTTAGTCTCCTGAAGGTGACCTTAACTATTTCAGTTCAAAACACGCTGCTATCAAACTAGTTTCCTCTCTTAGGTGCCTTAACTTAAACAGTGTGAATATACCCCTTAGGAGGCACAAAGCTGCACAATGGACACCCGCATGAATCTCTGTGTGAAAATTTTTAAGTCTTTAATCTGTGAGTATATTTTTCATGTTATCTGCTTAAAATGTATTTCCCTGGGGCAAAGGCTCGGTACTCCTTTGCATTATTTCTAGCACTGCTGACTGATAGAAGTCTCGAGCACAATCACCATGCAAATATGTTAATCTGAATAAGGATGACTTCTGTTTGTTGGCGTGAAAAGACACAGTTGCTAAGACTTGTTAGTACTTTCTCATAACTGATGATATCAATCTTTGTTACAAAATAATCTCTTAAAAAGTACTGTAATTAAAACTAAGTGGATATTTTTAATAATCCATCCTGCTTAGAGTTCTATTAAAATACCAATGATTATGAGGAAAATAATTTTTAAAAACCCCGAACTTTGAGAAGCAGTAATCTATGTTGTACAAATGTTGTTCTTGTGGGAGGCCAGGGAGAGAAGAAAACAGACTCTTTATAGATGAAGGAAGTAACAGGCTGACTAACTTCACTTACCAGATGCTATGACCTGATTGTGATCTCCCACAATGATCTCCCAAACAGTATCCTAGCACTCAACATAGGTTTCCAAACCTTCTGATCCTTTGGCCACTCCAATCTTGTGAGTTAACCTCCAGAAGATGACAGTCTGTCGAAACCCTTTAGAGGGTTTAGAGAAAACTGAATGAAGTTTGGAGTTTTGTGGCTCTTTAGCTGAGAGGGGCTGAGACTCAGGTCTGAGCCAGCCTTCGGCAGCAACACCCTGGGGGGGCTCAGTGCCAGAATATTTTATGTGGTTAGAGAGAGACCAGTGCAGAGCTGCTGATCTGGTGTCACTGCAAACTGAGGACCTGCACACCAGAAAAAAAGTAAAACCGGAGAGCAATTGAAAGGAAGTTCCCAGAAAGCTCAAGGTAAAAGGGAAGGGGCAAAGGAAATCTGAGAGGCTGAGAACTGAAAGCAAAACAAGAACTTAAAATATGAAGAGCTGGGCCCATTCTTATACATGGTGATAAAGAGGCAGCACAGATGTTTTGGTAATGAACCTCATTGAAATTCAAAATTTGAATCATCACAAGTAATGCATCTCAGATGGACATATCTTCCTTGCCTCAGTTTGATCTTCTCATTTAACTCCATTTGCCTTACATAAAGGAAAGAAAACATCTGGAGGAGAGTTAAAATAGTAGGAGGAAGGAGAAGGGGAAACACATGCTCCTGTGAACAAATCCTTGCTCTGTAATAAAACCTCTTTTCAGACAAGCAACAAATATGGTACAGATGGACACACAGCAGTATAAGGGAGCTCCACAGCCCCAGTGAAAGCCAAGATAGGTGTTTGAATTACATACGTGCTTATTATAACCATTTTCGTTCATATACTGTAAAGAAGTGTTGAGATGGGGAAAGTTTCTCTTGGACAAAACGAAAGCTGCCTGGAAGTGATGCTTTCACTTATAGAATCATAGAATCATCTAGGTTGGAAGGGACCTTAAAGATCATCTAGATCATCTGGATGATCATCTTATGCTTACATCTGTCTGGCCTCTATAGGCTGGGTGGTGAAAACTGGACCAGCATGATGTAAAACTATCTCAGATGTTTTCTATATTCTGGATTGGGGTTTTTTTTCTTTGTTTTTGGTTTTGTTGTTGTTGTTGGTTGGTTGGTTGGTTGGTTTTTTCTGGCAGAACCATGATCTTGCTAAAAACAGGTGTGTCACTGGTTAGTATTCCACAGAGGAACTGGAGATGGTCTTATCTATCAGTTTTGGAAATCCCCAGGTGCCTTCAATTCTGTTCTCAAGCTTAGGTCAATCTGCCAGAAACTAAAACATATATTTGACCTTATTTTGGGGATAAGTAGTTGCCTCACACTGAAGTCATTGAGATTAATTTTGTGGCTAATGGGAAGCACAAGCATGCTTTTTTTTATCAGGCCCTCTACTTCTGTCTTTGCATGTATTTGTGGATAAACCAAAGATCTTCCGAGTTCCCCAAAATACAAGCGTGCCACTATTTTGAGTGGTGCATTGTAACATGCTGTTAAAACCGTCTTAGCAAACTTTAAAATGAAACAACCCACTGTCTTAAAAATGTAGTGTACTGGTCTTTTGTGTGGCTGAAATTAATTATTTTGAAAGAGATGATTCCATAGGACAAACAGTCATTACATATGAATTAATTATCCCGCCCTCCACCTTCAAACATGGAAAAGAACAAAAAATGCTTGTTGCATAATGTAGGGTCATTAAGACGATGAAGAGACTGGAGCATCTCTCATATAAAGCAAGCCTGAGAGAGCTGGGCATGTTTAACTTGCAGAAGAGAAGGCTCAGGGGGATCTGAACAAAGTATATTAATACCTGAAGGGGGGGTGCAAAGAAAATGAAGCTGGGAGCTTTTCAGTGATGCCTAGTGGCAGGCCAAGGGGCAATGGGCACAAACTGAAGCACAGGAGGTTGTCTCTGAACATCAGGAAACACTTTTTTACTGTAAGGGTGACTGAGCACTGGAACAGATTACCTAGAGAGGTTGTGGAGTCTCCATCCTTGGAGATGGAGCTGTCTAGACCAAAAAGCTGTCTAGACACAGTCCTGGGCAACTGGCTTTAGATAGCCCTGCTTGAGCAAGGGGGATGGACCAGATGACCTCCCTTCCAACCTCTATCAACCTGGGATTGTGAGGTTCTCCTGTATTTACTAAATTTTAGGTGTGCTTGGTGAGCAAAGACAGAACATTCCAGTAGAAGACACAACTTTTCTTCCAGTTGCTACTATTCAGGACTGTTCCAATTGAGTGCAAAAGCACTGCTTTCCCATGGAGCAGCAGACTAACACCAGGCATTTTGCTTTATATCACAGGTTAGGGGTGAAGGACCTGAACTCAAGTTCCTGCTAGTTGGTTTCCATCTGGTTCCTTACCCACACAAAATTTTCCTCTGATAAAATTTGCCTCTAACAGGGAAAAACAGGAAAGTGGAGGTACAAAAGAGGCAAATCAAAAGTATGGGGGGTAGCATTTATGGTTTCCACAAACAGCATTTGTTTTTTCTGGCAACAAAGAATGAGGGATGTTGATGCAAAGGCGAAAAATATGAAATGGTTGAAAGGAGATGGCTTCCTCTGCAAATGTCAAGTAAACATATTTCTGTGGGATGCTTTGGAGATGGAATTTCTGCAGAGTAATTTTTAGGTTGTGGCATTTGGGGATGGGGAGGGTGAGGGTTTCTAATGTTCTGGGGGTTTTTTTTTGATGTGCATTGTTGTGTTAGTGTAAGATGCTTCCTACTAGATTTGGACTAGTCAAAATGCCTGTAAAAAGAATAAGAAAGAAAAAGAAAAAAATGTTTCTAGGTGTAAGCTCAATCAAATGGTGTCAGGGTAATATCTTGTTCAACATTCCTTTCCATTTGTGCAGATAAAAATTGAGTTAGACTGTCCCACATTGGGGCAACCTGTTGTGTTTGTCTTCTGTGTTGTTACTGAAACCGAACAGCAACCCCCCTCCAGCTGCAGATCCTCTAACTGTTGTGCTGTTGTTGTGTCAACCTACATGTTTACAATCTGCTTGCTAAATAAGTGCAGCAAAATATAATTTCTGCCTCCACGTGGAAAGGTGTGCAATGTCATACACTTTCCTGAAAACTACTTTTGCCATCCAGAGGCAAAATATCAACCTAAGTGGCTCATTTAGCTGATTGTATTTCAGTGCTTTCTGTGAGAATAGAGAAAGCAGTGGAAGTTCTGCTGGGAATTGTCAGATAAAGCCAACAGGACAAATTTAAGTTAAAGGAGTTGATCAAGCTCTCTGTTTACTTTGGAAAAGGGAATCTGAGCTTTTAAAGTCTGAATAAAAATCTCTCTTTGATACTGTTTTTGGGCCTCTTAAATAACTTCTGAACTCAAGTGCCTTCACAGGTGCCCCAGGTGCCTGCATTTTCCCTCTGATCCTCTATTGATAGGCAGCATTTAAGTTATGCTGAACTAGAGCAGGTGATGACCCAGGTGACAGGCTGACCCTAGAGGTGGTGGCAGCTCTGGGATGAGCCCTGATGACACTGTGAACCAGCAGCAGTTGACGCCTTATGGCCCCTTCCCCATCCTTGCTTTGTTGTCAGAGCTTGATTTGACCAGAGTTTGCCTTACCCTTAAAGGGGTGATTCACTGCTGGCATCCCCATATGTCCATAGTTATTCTCTCAGATGACTTTTTAAGCAGCAGATGGTTTACATAGTTGCCGTATCCATGTACCAGATTTTTTACTACCTTAATGTTGCACATTATCTGTAGAAATCTGGTAACTGAGGATGATCATCTCTAGTGATAATTGAAATTGAACTTCTGTGACTCTTGCTGCAACCATAGTACATATCTAACTTCCAGATTATTTTTGCCTTCTGTTGTTTTCTGTCCCTGTTCTATTTCACCAGAAGCACAGGGCTTTAAAACCAGATTTTTCTGACTTCTATTTTCTGTGATTCCAATAGGAGCAAGATCAAAATAAACAAGAAAAGATTATTTTGTTTGCAAAACCAAAAGAAATCCCTCTATAGAATTCAACTAATAGGCTTCATAGTGTTGAAAACTTTGACATCTTATTGGCCACTCCATTTCCCATACTTTAGCTGTGGGCGAGTTGTGCATCAAGTTCTCTCTTTTCAATTATTACATGGTGGGGAACAACACCTACACCTGATGTCCCCTTTATAATAAAATGTCATGAAGAATGGCCCATGTTTGCATTTAACTGTACTACAAATCTGTTGCAATACAGGATGGAAGTGGACTTGTCTTGAAATGTTGAAAGAAGAGTGTGCTATATTAGACTGTGAACGCTGCAGTTTGCTGTTTGTGCCATACAATGTGAAACTCATCCAAAGCACTGACCATCTTTTAAAAGAGCTCAGATCAGATTGTCCTTCTTGTCCTTACCATTCCAAATACCTCTGTTTAAAAATCACTGTTATCTTTCAGCAATGCAGGCTACTAGACAGATATTAATTCAAAATACGTCTTCCATCTCCTGGGACATTTTAAAGTAGCGTCCCTAGTCAGGTACTAGGATTAAATGTAGAAATAAGATTATTTTTCACAACATTTAGTTTTGGTCTCATGAAAATAGATGTTATTGTGACTAGTTCCAAAATTATTTCAAATCATTCTATATTTTAAAAGAAAATCTTTTGATAAGTTTCATTAGAAAGGTTCTGAGGCTGGATACTTTTCTTGAAAATGTTTTAAATTCTGTGACAGTATTTTCTCATGTTCCTTTGGAAAAAGCTTCTCAGCTGGCTTTTTTTTTTTTTCTTTAACAAACGTTTGGCTGATAGAGTTGTATGTGGCTTGCTAGTGTGTTAGATTCATGTGTCTAGGTGCTTGTTTACAAATTTATTGGGTGCTGTATCTATGTGTGGTTCTACTCATTGTTATAGGGTAAACTGTTTAAACAGCCAAATATTAATCTTATAATCTTATAATGTAAAAGCAAATTTGCTACAAAAGACACATTAACTATAGAGTTATAATTTCCTTTCAAATTGCAATATTTTAAGTGATTTTAATGACTTTCTGTGTAGTGTGTCTCTTCACTACTGTGTATCATATTTAAAAACACAGCAAAATACTATTGAGTATTCTGAGCAACTGAATTAAAGCAGAGCTTTTGCATTTTTAGTGAGGTTGAATTTGACTTTAAAGCAATAATATTGAAGCCATCTGAAATTCAAACTAGGTTAAGCAGGTAAGTGGGAGTCAATGTGACAATAGGCTGGAGCTGGTGGGGGTCAAGTAGATTCCGAAGCCCTTCTATTTCTCAGAGTTTCAACGAGTTGATGAATTTCGGTAAGGGTGCTTTGCAGTGTGAGGAAAGGATGGAAGCTGGCAGAGATGAATCTCTGAATGTTATTCCTAGAATTTTGCTTGTCCCTGGTCATTGTCTCTTGAAACAGAGACTGGTGTGTCCCAGTTTTTACCCACTTCCCCAGGGCAGACCCAAAAACCAGTATCCAGTACAGGCTTGTGTCCCTTTCTTCCAAAGTTTGAGCCATTAAGACAGCACGTGCTAGCAGTCATTAAAGACGCTGTCCTATAAATACAGGATAACAGGGTGTTTTCACCTCTATATTACACAAAAGAGTTTTTATATTAGTAAAAAAAAAATAATCTCTTGTTGCACTGATTATGCAATAGTCTGTAATAAAAAGAGTTTTTTATTTGTTTGTTCTTCCTCTGGACCTCTGGGGAAAGAGTGTTGACCAATAATTGAGAGCATTTAATCAGTGGAATGTATCTAAGGAAAGGTTCTTCTTGGACTCTGATCTGGTTGTTACAGTTTTATTTGTCACTTGTCTACTTAGCATTTGGATTTTAGAGGACTAAAATTGGGGTCAACTAGAGAGTTGTTACTGATGACTGTTTAGTTTTATTTTTATTCAAGAAAACAGCAAGCCACCAAACAAAAAATATCTCAGCTGTAGAAGTGTATTCTGAAGGAGATAAACTTACCTTGATTTTTAGCCTTGAGCAATACTATTTGTGCACTTAATTAAAGATGGCTACATTTCCAAAAAAGAATCAGTATTGATTGATCAGATTTGAATCTGATTGATCAGTATTGAAGAGTAATCCTGACAATTACTCTTATACTTTCAATGCAAAGTCACAAGAAACGATGTAATTTTATGAACCACTATTTCACCTAGCATATTTATTCATTCCTCAAATGCCTATGGAAAAGTCTACTTGAAAAAGGAAAGTTTTGAAGCTCTGGCCAGGTATAAATTGTGGTCAAAATGTCTTTGGTTCTGAGGTCTTTGAATTCAAATAACTGTTATTCATCATACCTCAATCGAAGTAGTTCTGGGAGCTATCTTAATTCTATGGGGTTTGTTGGGGTTGTTTTTTTCCTGTTTTGTTGTTTAGTGGTTGTTTTAGTGGTTTTTTTGTTTGTTTGGTGGTTGTTTTTATTTCTACAGGCTACCATGTCTAAGACACATTAACTGTGTTGTTTCTCTGCTCCTGGCATATAAGTTGTCTGCTGTGCTGTTCACATGAAGGAAATACTGGAATCTCATTTATGTAGTAAGCAATCCATTTGATTTCCATTTGTGAAACTGAAGTCTTGTTCATAAGCTGATGTCATTCCATGATTTTTTTAAATGCATTTTGAAAAACTGTCTTAAACAGCTTTATAGGAATATATGTATGTATAGCTTTAATATGCTTTATAGGAAATTTAAACAAACTGGACATGTAATATCAATTAAAATATTCAACATAATTCTGGTTTCAAGTCCTTACAGAGGTCTGGATTTTTTTAATGCTTAATGAATTCAGAAAAATTAGGAATTTAAAATTTAATTCATTTTTACTTATTAAAATGAAAAAAATCTTTAAAATGAGAGGTCTTTTTATGTATGTAACAAATGTGGACAACTTGTATATGGCCTATGTTAGCAGTATAATTTTGGGCTTTTGAAACTGCAAGTTCACTTGTAACATTTTAGAATTGTTTTGTTACATTTGGGGAAACTTCTAGTGCATAAAGCACTACAGAAGATTATTTTTTTATTCTTAGATGAAACTGGCTGTAGCTGTTTTCCAGGTAGGGTTTTGTGGAAGCCTTACTCTGCAAAATATATCATAGCCTTCTTTCCATCCATCATAATGCTCTTTTATAGTTGTTTCCCAGTGTGGAAATACTTTCAGGCAGCGCAACCATGACGAAAAGAAATTTTAATATATAGGGAATTTATTTGTAAATTGTTCTTAGCCCAAACCTTGAATTTTTGCTGTGGTTGCTTCAAAATGTTTAAAGGTCTGTCTCCTATTTTCCATGCTTACTGCTTGAATAGGTTCTAAATTCCTGATTCTTCCAGGTCATCAGCCCTTATTTCCAGAAAGTGGCAAATGCTATTAACATAACAGGCAGAGGCTATGCTCATTCCCCGTGTTATTTTGAATTTTATATGTTTTCAATAAAATGCGTTAAGCTTTTGTCCAAGCATAGATTGCTAT
>JAOXJM010000023.1:48099998-48111053 GCA_026413425.1 Tringa solitaria
TGGAACAGCCTGCCCAGGAAGGTGGTGGAGTCACCATCCCTGGAGGTATTTAAGATACCTGTAGACATGGCACTTCAGGGCACGCTGTAGTGCCTGAGATTGTTGGGTTTTGTCTGTTTCTGGGTGGGTGTGGTGTTTTTGTTAGTTTGTGGGGTTTTGTGGGGGTTTTTTTTGTGGTTTTTGGTTTGGTTTGGTTTGGTTTTTGGTGGGTGGATTCGATGATCTCTAAGGTCCCTTCCAACCATGAAGATTCTGTGAAATAGTTCATTTCAGTTATTCACTGTTTTACAGCAGAGATACCAGAATGGTACAAATGTAAAAGGATGCTGTTAGAAGAAATTTGATTTGAATTGGCTGCTTGGGTTTTGTGAAGTTCTTGAAAAACTTTTATTAGAAAACTTTTTTTGACTAGCATTTTGCATTAAAACAAAAAAACAACAAACTTTCTTTTATGTGCTCCCAACACAAGCACTTCAAGTAGAACACTTGTGCTGATGTGCCTGAATGGCATAATTGTCAAAGATGCAGGGTGAATTTTTTTTTTGTTGACACTCATAAACTGTCAATGGGAAAAAGAATAGCAATAGGAGCAGTGTAGTATTCTGGCTTTTTTGTATCTGTGCTAATCAAATTAACTGTTCAGTTATGTTCATTGTTACCTGACTATATCCCTCATTCTAGTCTGAACGTAGCCAGACAAAGCTGCAAGATGCTGTGGATCTCATAATTTCTTTGTCTGTTAAATTGAAATGCCTTTTATCAAATTCCTATTTTGTGTGTATGTTGGCATACAGTCAAAACAAACTTTAGCATTCTCTCTGATAGTTAAATAGCCTAAGCTCCTATGACTGTTGATTATAAAGCAAGTTTTCAGGCATTTAGTGATTCTTTAAGCTATTTTAAAAACACACTTATTTTACCATTTTCTTTTTGCTAAATAGATGCCAAATCTGAACTCTTCTATAATGCTTATCACAATGGCACATAGGACTCAGCTCTTTCCTCTGTATTTCAGAGTTGATTAGCTGAAGTGGCTTCTTTCACTTCAAGTTTCATGGAAGTGTTTCCTGGGATACCTCGATATCTTGAGCTGCGGCAAAGGGCTCTGGATTAATAACCTGGGAATAGAAGTTGTGTGTGGCTATGTCTGTTACTTGGCCCAGAAGTCTGTACTCTTAGAAGATGTGTAATCTAATGCTTGGGGGGTGTGGTATGATCCAAATAGCTTGGCATTCTGTCCACTCTCCCATTTTTGGGGGTGCATATTTTGTAAATTTATTGGCTGTAATCTGGGATGCTTGTCTCCTCCCCCAAACTGTCGATTTAATATCTACAAAATAGCTTAGATCTCAGAATGTCTCCAGAAATGCTGCTCTTCAATGGTGGCTCCATATTTAAAACAATATTTTAAGGTGTATTACTTTAGAAGCTTTGAATTTGTGTAATGCATGCCAGGCTGACCTTACATAATTGCAATTCATTAACTAAGGTCAAATCTAATACTTTACAAACGTCCATTACATTAACAAGTTTACCCTCCTATCAGCAAAAGCTTGTTTGAAAGCAAGATTCAGTTTTTTTCAGCCCACATTCATTGTCTTTGATTATATTGCATTCCTTCTAATGCCTAACCATGCCATAAATTAGTCATTTCATTATTTTGTTGGGATTGGTGCCAGGTCTACTGATTGTTGATGTTAACCCAGTCAGCCCATTTGCCTTTGTGTAAAGTACTGTTCCATCACTACTTTATTTTCTTGTACCGCTTATCTTTTTTAGTGCTCCAGAAGCTATTGAAAATCTACTTTAGTGGTTCAGGTTGCTTCTCAGCCATCTCTTTTTGTACGATTGCAGATGGTTTTTGGGATTTCTTCTTTTGTTTTCCTGAGGACTTTATTTTGGAAATGTTAAACTGGTATTTATGTTCCAACAGTAACTGAAGATATGCAGAAGTACTTTATAATCTTTAGAGGATGCAAATACTTTCCACTTTTCCTTTACAAAATTCAGGAGAACAGTCTTTAATATCTCTGCCTTTTTATATGTTATCATACATAACTTGCTAGCAATCTGTATATACTATTACTGAGATCCATTTGTGTTCTTGCTGTGCTTAAAAACCTTTGAGTGCTAGTCACAGTGTTGCTTTTATATCTGTTGTTTCCTGTACAAAATTTCTGGTCTTTCTAGCTTTTAATTCATATCCACTGTTATAATACTGCCATCTTCTTTGGGTGAGAGTGTGTATTTATTGACAGATTTTTCTTGTCTCTCTAAAAGAGGCTTTTCTAAGTCCACATGACTTTCACTGTTAACAGATGGATTGTGACTTTTGGAAACATCTCCTCGTTGTTTTAAATGGTTCTTAACTATTTTAACTTAACTATAATTTGCATTTTTTTCCTTCTCTAAGATAACTAGACTCTGATGTTTTTCAGCTTGGCAAATGGGTATATTTACAGCCATTACACTTAGATTACTAGTTTCATTTTTACAGCTGTACGCATCAGGATAGTGACATCTGACTTATCTAAGCAATGGTTCATTCTCTTGTTTGGGGAATGCTTCATCTGTCCAGGTGATGGCTGATGTAGGATGTCTGTGTGTTGGATGTGGGATATTTGTGAGCCAAAAATTTTTATGTAAACCAAGTATAAACTGCAGAATATTTTGGTACTAATATTCTGAGACCTCTAGTGATTTAGGTTAATGGTTCAGCTTGTTTTTCTCTTTGCAACATGTAATTAACCCACAGGAGAAGTTTGTGCTGTGCTCCAGTGTGCAGTGGTGGTTGGTAGCAGATGCCACCTAGTATCTTAGATGATGATCATTATTATGTAGAAGTTTGGGATCTCTTGCTTCAGAGGTGCGATGGACTTGGAGAGAAGCATTGCTCCCCATTTTTCTTTACCCAGCTGATTCCTACTGGTTGCCTTTAAATAATGACTTTTAAAAAACATTTCTGTTTTAATTCACTGGAATGAATTTATTATTTTTCTTTTTTTTTAATGCCAACTACTCTGGGTCTATGTAGATGAGGAACTCTCATTTCTGTAAATGGGTCCTTCACTAGCAGTGTAGTCATAATTTCCTCATTTTCAGCCCATGTGATCAGTACAGTGTCCTAGTGTGGGCAATTTCTGAAACATCTTATGGCACTTACTTTTCTTCCAGGAAGTTCCCTGAAGTGGATATCTGAATTTCTTGAGTAGTATATAGCAACGTAGGCTCAGAGAGGAAATGAAGTTAATCCCAAAGGCAAAAGCCCCACTGATGTAGGGAGAGTGGATTTTTCAGCTCTCGGTATACTTTTAGTGTTTGTCCTTGCAGGTTTGTTGTGTGCAAACAATAAGAGGAAATCCAGGACATTATATTTGTTCAAGTAGGTGCTGATTCATAGGAGGACTTAAGCAAGTGCCTCATCCTCAGGATGCAAGAAGGCTCATCTCTATTCAACAAAGCTTTTATGTCACCACTTAGATAGGCATGTGCTCAAGTATTTCACTGAAATAGAAATGTAATTATTTTCTGTGCATTGACTTAAACATTTTGTTTAGACTGGCACTTATCATGTCTTCAGTAATCTGTTCCTGATTCTTAAACAAACCCCTCTGTCCTTTTCAATAAGGTTTAATACTGAGTTTTACAATACACATACCTGTGTTTCTGTGCTTGCAATAATGAACTTCAATGACAGGTGAGGAATTGGAGTGAGGAAATGCAAGCTATGGTTAAAAACACCCTTGTTTGCCCTCCTTCTATCTGCTTAATCATGTATATTAGGCCTGATGGATTTTCTATATCAAAGCTAGAAAACAGCTCTCTTAACATATTAAAAGTTCTGCCTTCAGAAAACATTGTTGTCTGGTTTGTTTGGTTGGGGTTTTTGTTTGGTTGGTTTTGGTTCATTTGTTTGGTGTTTTTTGTGGGTTTGTTTTGTTGGGTTTTTTTGCTAGTAGGAGTTGATGCCATGTTTATGAGGCTCTCCTCAGTTGGATTATTCTGGGAGAAAGGAACTGTGCTTACACAGTAGGTAACCCTTGCTTAATTGCTGAGGCTTGTATGCAACAGGGCAGCACTTCTCTTCATTCCCATGGCAGACAAAAAAATGAAAAGTGGTTTTTTTCAAAGCCACCTAAGGTGATGTGTGTGTGCAAATCCCATTAATAGCTTTGTAGATGGATTACAAAAATGCTAGGTATTTTGGGGAAATCATTCATGAGAAGTAATGGAAATGGAGTTTTGCAGTGAAGAAAAAAGAAATATTTGTGACTTTTTCTGATTTACTATTGTGTGAAGGACAGTGTAATTGGAAAATAAAATGTAGGGGTATCACTTGGACAGTAGCAGCAAAGGACACGGAAAACAATTTCTTATTTTTTATTTTTATGTGTAAAGACACACCAGAAATTCAAATCTTCCATAGACCAGAAGAAATAAACCAAAGTAAACCCACCTTTTATTGTGGAACATCTAGCCAGTATCTCAGGATGCTATTATTGGGCTAATAATTGCTAATCTCTAATGCTCACTCCAATATAACACTTTTAAAATGTCCCATGCAATATGTCATCAGTCAAGTTAATCAAGAAAATGGCATTGCACAGTGAAAATGTGTTTGCCTGGTAAGCAGGCATTTCACCAGGCTTGGTGAAAAAAGTCTCAATTTTGTAAGTCTGTGATGTTGGTTGGACAAAGGTCACTCCATTGTCAAAAACTTTCTGGGATATATTAGGAGTACTGTTTCCTTGGACAAGGTTCTGCAGTTGAAATATTATATGTAAGATGCAACTTCTTTTTGTATGGAAACAGAGGGAGAACTTTGTTCCTACAATTATCATAAAAGAAAAATGTCTATTTCTTATGAAACTTTTTTCCCTAAGACAATTTCAATGCTAAAGTTCATATGACGTACTAGAGAGTTATCTTTTTTCTTTTTTTTTTTTTTCTAGGAAATTTTATGTGGGCAGATATAATATAGACACTTTTTATAGTTAAAGACTTCATACAAGCAAAATGTTATGTGGACGCTTAAGGGTTTGTTATATTTTGCTGTTTTTTAGCATGTAATCCATACCAGGTATGTAACTCCCATTGTTGTCAGGAAGTGGTTGTGCGCCTAATTCCTTGTGTTCTGCAAGTGCTTCTGCTTCTTCACATTTTAAAACAGATTGGTTGACTCATTCTCCATCCACACATTCTGCTGTTTGCCCATTCGATCTTTGTTTGCATCTGTGGCTCCTCATAGTCAAAGGTGCTACTAACACCCTCATGATTTGAGTTGTAGCACACTCATTGGCTTATACTCATGTCTAGGTACAGGCTTATCTAAAGGCAAGTTATTGTCTTTTCTCTGAGCTGCTATTTGATATGAGCCTAGAACTAAAGTGTATGTCTGTATCATCTCAAGCTGCTCTACAAAGACATTCATATCTTGTTGACTTTCTACTAATTTCTGCATCTCTCTGTGTAACGAGTTCTTGTCTGTAGTAACATCACCACATTGTGCTGGCAGCAGAAGCATCTAAATTTGAGGGACATGGAGCTGTGGGACTGGCCTGGGAGAAGAGACAGGACAGCAGTAAGTACATGAAATACTGTTGGGCATCTGGGATGGATTGTATCTTACCTTTACCTTTGCCTGTGTTGATCTTTATTTAAATCTAGCAAGAAAAGATGATCAGAGCTCTGATGTGGTTAGAGATGGCAGTAGTGCTATTGAAGATATCCTAATTGCATTTGCCATGCATAGATGACTGACAGAGTCATAGATGACTAGGAAAATCAGAAACATACCAGAAGATATAATTTTGACTAGCAGCAGCATTCAAATGATACTCCTTCTGAAGTATTAAGCCCATATATTTGGCTTCTGCTTCAACGTTCTCCCTCATCTCTGCAAAAGTTCTGTGCTTGGTTTTTCAATGACTTACATTTTTATGGTGTGTGCAAGGGACCATCCGGGAAGGTTTAGTTCTTTCAGGACAGAAACCTCTTCCACCTCTGATGAGAGATGACAAAGTTATCTCTGATGCCTCACAGCTACCTTTTGCCAGTGAGAGGAAAAGAGGAGAAAGGCATAGAAGCATATATGTTTTTTCTTTTCCAAAACTCCCTCTACCCCTGTCCCGCTGGATTTCTGAAAGTGTTTATTCATCAAGAGATCTTGGATTAACTCACTTGCTACCATAGGGGAGTGGAAGTCTTAAGATACTGTGGGGATCAGACTCAGCCACCTGATGGCAAACACCTCAGTTTTCCTCATATTATTTCTGGTCTGTTGTGATTGCCAGCATGCTTGTCAATATGTGGTGGTGCTTTATAAGGCATTTTGGATGGGTAAGAGGTGGATGAAGGAGACAGAGTGCAAACGACACCTCCAATTCTTTCACTGGAAAGGAGCTAGGTTGCTGAGAAGACTACTTCTGATCCTGGTCACCATGCTCCTTAGAGGCTGCATGTGCTCCTTAGCTTTTGTGCTCACATCTCAGGATCCCACCAACTGTGCAGAACCACAATGAAGAAAAATCCCCTTCTTTCTCCAGACCACGTGTCCTCTGAAAGGGTGTGAGTAGTGGGTTTAGGTTTTCGTGCTGTGTTGTTGCTTGCTTTGAGTTTGTTTTTTGGTGTGGGCCTATGGGGTTTTGTGGGGTATTTTGATACTAAGATGTGAGAAAAGCTAAGAAAGCCTAGCTTGAACCTGGGTTTCTCTGCCTACGGCCAAAACATGTTCTCATTTATACCAGCAGAAGAGCACACACAAGGTGTGGAGTGCTTAGCCTGTTAGTCAAGTATTCTACTCCAAATCATAGCAGGTGAGGCTTGGACACAGATTTTTGGTGTGTGGTTTTGGGTTTTTTTTAATGTATTTTTTTTGCCAGCCAAGCCCTCCCTCTGCATCAGCCAACAAGAAGACGACCTTGATTTTTTTCGGGGAAAAAAGAATCTTTAGCATATCTTTTAATCATATAATAAGTAATTCACCAATTTTCACTGATTTCTATTATAGAAAAATTGTAATTTGGCCATCTACATTAAAAATAAATCCTTAAACATAAAAGACTAGGAAACAGCATGTGTTGTATAGTGCCTTCCCTTTAACTCCATATAATAAGATTGTAGCTCTTTCCGTCTGTGCAGACCTTCTCTCCTGAGATCTCTGATGTACAGAAAGATTGAAGAGAAGGTATTTGACCATTTCCTTGTGAAATGTCATCATTGCAGCAGGTTCCAACTCAAATCAGATTATTAGACTGGAGAGATAATCAGTATGTGCATCGTTATTTCACAGTCATCTGTCTGACACTTAAAATACTGTGTAGATTATAAATTAGTTTGGGAAGGTGTGAGGAGTGTCTACCCATGCCAAAGCTAGGCATATGTAATCCTGCTAACACAGCACTTCACAAATTACACAGTGCAGGACACAAGGCTGGATGGGCCATAAACTTTAAAGGCCCTCAGTGGGATATGTTTGTTTTAGACTCTTAATTATGGCAAATTTTTTCCCGACGACACAATGAGTTTAGAAATACAGCTAGTTATGTGTGCTTGGTGTTCTGGATGGGAGCACACTGTGTAGCTATCTAAAATGAGAGCTAGTTGAATGTTGGAATCGGAAAATAACAGATACTGTAGGCATCAGATGATACAAATGAGAATTGATGTTTCCCAACTAAGCATGGCCTAACAGGCAGGGTTAGGGCAATAAACATCTACAGATATCTGGAGGATGTCCACACTAAGCAGAAACAGAAGTGTTGTTTGGGGTGGTCCAAGAAATATAATGAAATGAAATTTGGCACAGGAAAGGCGAGCTGCATATTGCAAAAATAAAGGGACAAAATTCCCTGAAATGGTAAAATTCTCTTAAAGAAACTGGCATCAGTTTTCACTTTATTTTGAACTAGTTCATCAGAAAGAGTCTTTGGGGTCTGGCTTCTTCATATAAGTTTAGTTATTCTAACTGTAGGGTAATGTTTTCACTAATGCCATTGAATGTTTCCGAACAGTTATATGTTTAGCATACTCTGTTCCTTCCTCTCAGAATGCAATCCTTTCAACTGGAGATACATTCTTTCCTTGAACACAAGACAGCTTGGGTGCATGGGGAAACCTCTTGTTTGTGGAGGTTTTTAAACCCAGTTTCTGAAAGCTTTCGCTGTACCTCTGTTTTTGGTGGGCATGTAGTTAGTAGATAAGCGCCTAGTCACAGAAAGATACTTGCTGAGGTGTGAATGGGAGGATGCTGCCAGCTCTTTACTGTTCCTAAAGCACTCCGTACAGTCCAATGTGGTTTGAAGAGTTTTTTTTTTATAACATCAAGCCCACCTCTGCTCCCCTTCTCTTTGGTTCTCAGCCTCTTGCCCAGGTCGTCTGCAGGGAATCCGAAAGCTGAGAACTGGTGCTGTGCTCAGAGAAAATGCTGTTGTCCACTCCCTGCCTCTTGATAGTCCTGTGTTCCCAAATGGTATTTGCATGTAAGTGATGCATAAATAAAATTGCTGAAGCTTGAGCTGCAGGTTACCTGCTTGTTTTTCATGCCCTGCTAAAGTCCTGTAGCTCCTTGTTGTTTCTGCTCTCTCAGGATGGGATAGTCAAGGTTTGAAGAAGTGAAATGGCTGCTGCTGCTGGTTGTTGCTGTGCAAGTGAGGAATTGCTTTTGCTCTCTGTTGCTATCGCCCCACAGATATTCTACTATTTCTGCTGCTGGAATTGATGCTGGATACTCCTCTGCCAGAGGTGTGCGATGTTCTGTACTGCATGTTTGAGGGCTCTCCTCAGGTGCCAAATCAAAAGAGGTAACAGTCAAAGAGCTAAACACGTGGATCTTGGCAGCTTGTGGTGAAGGGTTCTCCTA
Source organism: Tringa solitaria (assembly GCA_026413425.1). Lineage (NCBI taxonomy): Eukaryota > Metazoa > Chordata > Aves > Charadriiformes > Scolopacidae > Tringa > Tringa solitaria. The sequence goes on from JAOXJM010000023.1 coordinate 48,108,859, forward strand.
TGGAAAAAAAAGTTGCAACAGATCTGTTTTTATTTGTTGGTTTGTTGGTTTTTTGTTTTGTTTTGTTTTTTGCTGTGCATGGTGCAAAAACAAGATGTATGCAATAAGCTCTCTCATCTGGAAAAAGTAAGGTCATTCTGGGTGTTTTACAGATCAAGCAAGTTAATGTGGATAAGTTTAAAGTGCTCAGCCTAACTTCAGACTGGGACAAAACAATGAAACAATTGAAATGGCCTCCCTTTAATTAAGAATTAATTGCTGGAATATATATTCTGTAAGCTAACATACAGAGTTGGGAGTGCTTATAGAGGGAATTTCTTTTTTTCTAGACATGGAAGACACAAAGAGGATACTGGAGAGCTGGTTACCTGACTAAGGTAGCAACAGACTTAACAAAATGAATTTATAAAATTTGCCTGCTATTGCTAAGAGTGGGGAATAGTAGGAGATAAGTGGATTGACTTGGTTCCACATGGCAAATTATGTAAGACCATAGAAGTGCAGCTATAAGTGACTTGTGAACTAGTACACTGACAGATATCAAAATCCCAAACGAGAGGGACCATTGCCGAATAGAGACTTTTTGAATGAGGCTGTGAAAGTGTCAGTACTCAGTCCAGGCCTGCCTGTTCAGCACTTTCATTGGTGGTCCAGAAAGTAAACACAAATCTGCTACTGAACTGGAGAGTCATCAGAAATGCACACTGGGAGAGAGAGATTAAAGACTTTGGTTTATCAGAAAATTGTCTTGGGGACATTTGCAGTGTAGTACATAAAATCAGAGAGGGAAAAAATGGGTTCTGAAATATATTTAACATAGTGAGGGGCTAGAAACAAAAGTATTCACTGAAAATTTAAGGCCAGCAAATTTAACATGGAAAATCAGTGTGCACACAAAAAATATTAGTGAGAGAGACCGATCACTGGAAAAAAAATTCCATGAGTGCAAAAGGCTCTCTCTGGCTCTGTCTTCATATCAAAACTGTCTAGAAGATGTATTTTAACCAGAGTTTACTGGTCTGAGGGGTACGTGGGCAGACTGTATTGTTATTAGATATGAAGGTGTCCAGAGTACATAATTTTAACAGTTTTCTTCTGGTTTTAACATCTTTGAAACTATAAACCTGAAACTATAAACCACTGCCTTCAGTGGTTTAAATTCAGTATAAAACTCTGGTTTTTGTCTATCTGAAGAAGAAAGAAGTGGTTATGCTTTGTGGTAAAATCCCAGCAATTCAAATAACTGTGCAGCAAGCAGGAGTAACATATAATATGGAGATTTCTTACCAGTGCTCTGGTGTCTGCATTGACACATACAGTTGCAAAGTTTGTTTTCATGTTGTTTTCAGGTTTTGGGGCCAGAATTTCTAACTCGGAAGATTCTGCTGTATCTTTGGAGGGGCTGAAGAAGGTTTTCGCAGATCATTCTCAACTTTCTACAAGAAGAAGTGAAGAAATAATGATGTGGTAGTAATATGAGAAACTTTTTTCTGATCTTTCCTCGTCCTGTTATCATTGCAGACAAGCCAGTCTGCTATAAAGCAATGCAGTTTCAATCCCTCTGTAATTATAATAATGCACCAGGAACTTCTTGAGTAGGTCACAGAATGCTTCCTTAGAATGAGGCTTAACTGTTCTAACAGTAAGGAGCTAGAATGCCCTTTTCTATAGAAACCTTTGTCTTTTGGAGAGACGGTGTAATCAGTAAGACATAGTTAGTATTAAATAACTGGTGAGACCCTGCCTGGAGTACTGCATCCAGCTCTGGAACCCTCAGCACAGGAAAGATATGGGCCTGTTGGAGCAAGTCCAGTGGAGAGCCACAAAAAATGATCACAAGGATGGAGCACCTTTCCTGCATGGATAGGCTGAGAGAGTTAGGATTGTTCAGCGAAGAGAAGAGAAGGCTCCAGGGAGACCTTACAGTACTTAAAGGAGGCCTGGGGGACAAACTTTTTAGCAGGGTCTATTGCAATAGGACAAGGGGTAATGGCTTTAAGCCAAAAGATGATAGATTCAGACTAGATAGAAGGATGACATTTTTTATGAAGAGGGTGGTGAAACACTGGTCCATGTTACCCAGACAGGTGATAGATGCCCCATTCCTGGAAACATTCAAGGTCAGGTTGGATGGAGCTTGGAGCAACCTGATCTAGTTGAAGATGTCCCTGCTCATTGCAGGGGGGTTGGACTAG
>JAOXJM010000023.1:48111153-48126087 GCA_026413425.1 Tringa solitaria
GTCCCTGCTCATTGCAGGGGGGTTGGACTAGATGACCTTTAAAGGTTCCTTCCAACTCCAACTATTCTATGAACCTCAACAAAAATAAATGCCTCCCTTCCTCCATCTGTTTTTAGGGCATGGTTGTATTTGAAAAATAATTCCACTTACAGCATGGTATTACTGTATTTTGAGGGTAACAGAGCACTGGAATAGGCTGCCCAGAGAGGTTGAGACGTCTTCTTCTCTGGAGATATTCAAAACCTGCCTGGATACGTTCCTGTCCTACTAGCTCTAGATGAACCTGTTTTGGCAGGGGGGTTAGACTAGATGATCTCCAGACATCCCTTCCAACACCTATGATTCTGTGATTACTTGTAAATTGCAATAGTTTGTTTCTGAATATCTGCAAGAGAAGACAAACCAGTAAGGCCCCTATTTAGAAAAATGTGTCGACTCATGTAAGCTACAGAGTTTATTTGGTGTTCTCAAAATACCTTGCAAAAATGGGCTGCCTTCTTGAGATTTAGAAAACACAAAATTCCAGGGCTGATGGGAGATTTCTGGTTTTGTCAATTAAAGTATTCTCACAGCCTTGGGAAAAAGGGAAAAAAAAAAAAGTATGTAGGAACATATGCACTCACATGTCTCTCTCCCTGCCATCATAACGGCTTTGACAGAATTAAGCGAACCATAGTGAAAGTATACCATGGAAGCATCTGGTCTGTGGTTTCAGCTGAATGCCCTTCGCTTCATTGTCTGTTTGCTTGTGTGTGATGAATTTCATGGACTGGCTCAGGTTGTTTGCACTGCCTTGCAGGCAAAGGATGTTACCCTCCACACAGCATTCAATGTCCTTCACAACAGATTGACTTCCCTGGAGAAACACAAGTATCATTCAAGCAGAGATGATACAATGGAAAGCACATTCTCCTAGTTTTTTGAATTGAAAGAAATTGCCCCCTCTCTAGTACAAATGAACATTCCAAATAAAAATATGGCATAGAGAGACACAGTCAAGAATAGATTATTTTCTTGGGATATGTGCAATTTGTAGGCCAATGAAAGAGAGCTGGCTGGAAGGCTTTGCTTAATACTTGCAAGAATGAAAGTGAAACTAAATGTTTTCTCTCTAGTCAGTACATTGTCTTTTGGATTTGAATGTCAAGAAAACAAAAAGTCTCCAAACTTAATGGAAAGGCGGGATGAAAAAAAATAGAAAAAAATGAAGATATTCTCCCATGAAGATGAGACTTCTCCAAAATTTCAAATATGAATAACACTAAACTTTCAACCTTTGTCTGTGTGTGGTTGTTTCTCCAGTTATATTGAATGAAAACTTTCTGTGAAAAGCTTTTTATTCTAAATGTGTTTGTGTTTGGATCTTCTGTAAAAAGAAGATCATGAACAGAACACACATGAACCTAAAAGAAATCGAAGTACCATTATGGCCCTCTTAAAGAAATCGAAGTACCATTATGGCCCTCTTAAAAAATGGATTTGATGGCAGCTCTCCCTCTGAGGCTCTGTCTGGTCTTCTCCCTATCTTCCTATCAACTAGTAGGAGAAAATACGTATGTTTTGTAAAGGAAACACTCTGCCTCTTCTATTTTTTGAAAGTTACAAAGATGATGAAAAGTTTTGAGGGCAATGGAGAAGTAGTTGGAAAGCTGTCATTAATCCTTGGCAAACACATTTGTACCCTGGTGAGCCACTTCTTAAAGTACCACAATTTACTGTAGAAGAGAAAACCAATGTGGAATGCAGGAGCTGCAAATAAAGGAAGGTGAGTTTGTGTATCCAAATAGTTTCAGACAAAGCAATTAGACGGAAGACATCTGTGACTGTGACAGGGACATATAAAGATTTAAACATCTAAAGATAAAGAAGCTATGAGCTTTTTGTTGCTGTTGTTTTGTGTAACTAAGCAAGCATGCCTTATCTATTAAGTCCATGCATGTAAAACTTACATTCAAGGAAGGGTTTTATTTGTTACGGTCTATTGTCCTTGATAAGGCAAAACAATTTCCCTCCCTCAAAATAAATAATTCTTTATTAAAAAGCTCTGTTGCACGTGTGTGCATTAAAAGAACAGAAGTGTTTCTAACCTCTAAAAAGAAATAGTGAGGTTAGCATATTTGTATGCTGGAGTCCGTTTGAACTCAGCATTAGACTGAGACACTGTCTTTTCCCAAGTAGTTGAGGGATCATCAAGATAACCATCCAGAAGGCTGGGTACAGAGGATGTGAAATATCAGAGAGGAGGTGGCAACTGAAGGCAACTGATGATCCAAAATAAGGGTCAAAGAAACAGATGATTTGTAAATCTGTTTAGGAAATTCCAGATTCACTTTTTTTTCTTGATGAAGACCAAGGCAAAAAAAACCCCACCCCCCCAGAAAAAAATCCTCCACAACTGAAACCCAATCTGTTATGCTGAGCACCCAGCTAGACAGCTAGAGAACTTGCAGGCTGAAGAACCAAGCCATTGAACAACCCATGTTATTGGGGTGCTCTGGAAGCAGGATGTTCAGGCTGGTGTTTCCTGTATTGGCACTTTAACAGTTGTGGTATCCAGGAAAGCTTAGACTTCACTGAATCAACATCTTCGAGTTGAAATTTGGCATTAGAGAATCTGAACCAGGGGTGAGTGTTTGTTCCCATGAGCCAGGCAGATCCAATATGGGATGCAAGTAGGTATCCATCCATATCTGAACACACTGCAGGTGCTATTGCTGAGTAATTCTCCTTGTGCTTTCTTGTACACATAAAATATGAAAGAGTGGAGCATAACACAATGATTATAAGATCTATTCTATTGTTGTTTTGCAGTTTCTTCCTTGCCAAATGGTGGAAGTAAGAGGAAGGGTAATCCTCATTCATAGAATCATAGAAAGGTTTGGGTTGGAAGGGACCTTAAAGATAATCTAGTTCCAACCTCCCTCCCATGGTCAGGGACACCTCCCAGGTTGCTCAAAGCCCCATCCAGCCTCATGTTGAACAATTCCAGGGATGGAGCATCCACAACTTCCCTGGGCAACCTGTTCCTGCCTCATCACCATCACAGTAAAGAATTTCTTCCTGATACCTAATCTAAATATCCTCTCTTTCAGTTTAAAACCATTACCCCTTGTCCTATTGCTACACTCCATCATAAACAGTCCTTCCCCATCTCTTCTGTAGGCCCCCTTTAGGTACTGGAAGGCTACTATAACGTCTCCCTGGAGCCTTCTCTTCTCCAGGCTGAACAACCCCAACTCTCTCAGCCTGTCTTCATAGCATAGGTGCTTCAACCCTCTGATCATCTTTGTGGCCCTCCGCTGGACCTGTTCCAACAGGTCCATGTCCTTCCTGTGCTGAAGACTCCAAAGCTGGATGATAACTCCAGGTGGGGTCTCACCAGAATGGAGTAGAGGGGCAGAATCACCTCCCTCAAACCTGCTGGCCATGCTTCTTTTGATGCAGCCCAGGATGCATTTGGCTTTCTGGGCTGCCAGCGCACATTGCTGTACTTGTTGAACTCAGGAGAGAAGGAAAGACCAGTTAATTGGGTGCTTGGTGCTTGACATTGTTGGAATGCGATTATTTACAGAGAAGTCTATGACAAGTGAAGTCTCTCCTTGATCACACATGCTATGTGTGCAAGGGCATTTGTGTTCATGAGTACAGCATGGCTGTACATACCTAGTTTAGATTAGATTTCCCTTTGAGGTTTCAGGAATCCATAAAGATCATTCCCTCACCTTTACAAAATCACTTTCCTTTTCATGGTGCCAGTAACATAAGTCTTCCTCACCCATGTGGATTCTCCCTTTTGCAATCCGGGATGGCATCCTTTTCTTGTTATGTGAAATCTTAGTCTAAGGTTTGGACTAAATCCCTCCTGAAAGATTCTTGAGACTCAAGTGGTCAGTAACCTCCCACCACCACTCTTTTTTTTTTTAAATCTCCAGGTACAAGAGAGACAAAATGCTGTTTCCAAACCATATTTCCTTTAGGTGGGAATATGGGGATTCTGCAAAGGAAACTGTTCATTTGAGAAAATTTTCCAAATCTGCAGCCTCAATGACTTCAATAAGCTTTCAAAATAAGTCTACATATGCCAAGAAAGATTCATGATTTTTCTGTTTCTGGACTCTTACATAAAAATGAGGGGCACACGAAAAATGCAAAATATGTTTGATTTTGTTGAATAAGCATGCACATTAAGAGATGGTTTTTTTGGCAGTCTGCTAAATGTGGGTAGCAGTAGTGAGTGATAGTTGAAGTATCTATCCTTGGTGTATTTTAAAACTGTAGAAAAATAGTGCAATATAAAATTTAGGTTTTGTAATCATAAAAGCTCATTAATGATAAAGATATTGTGAAGTGCAGCTTTACTTTTGGTGTAATGAAATGCCCATTTTCATAGATCTCATGACTTTTTTTTCCTTATTTGAAGTCCCAGTAAACTTCATTGTGAAAGTTGTTTCTGAAATCATAATTCTGCAAGGAGAAGAGAAGCAAGAATATAAATATTCAGATCAGATTTATAGGATATAAAAAATTTTTTTTTTTTTTTTAATTTGGAGTGAAAGCTATTTTTAATCTACAGATAATAAGAATGTCAGAAACAAGCTCCAAAAATTGAGACAGATCACTATTTTACTTCCATCTGTAAAAATTTTAGAAATAAATTGTTCACAGTTAAGTCTGCTTATTGAAATTAGAGATTTTTTCAATTTTATGGCTGGAAAGATGCCTGCAGGGTAAGGCTTAGACTGCAGTCTTTCTAATGGAAGTGGTATCAAGCACCTCTATTATAAAGCCGGAAACATATTTTTATAGTTAAAATATCTGCTTTATTATTCTATTTCAGGTCTTAATATGAGATACTTAACTATATCTTCAGCACATAAGTATTTTAATACAAGGAGACCTTTGTCTTAAACTTTGATTTCAATGCTTATAAACTATTAGGCTATATTTTTCTTCCTGAGTCCTTGTGACAGATAAAGACTTACCCTAAAGCAGAGGAGGGTCATATTAGGCAGATGTTCCGTGGCTGAGGTTTTGGGACTTTTATTGCTTTTCTCCCTTCTGCCCCACCCCTTGCCCTGCAGTCCTCAGGAGACTCCAGTGATATCTTTCCATGGGGCTGTCTGAGTGTCAGCCAAGACACACAGTGTGCCCTGGTAAGTGCTCTGTGCTGGAGTCCTAAGGCTTGAACATCTTGTAAAAAGAAATTGTGAGCAGCAAGTGGATTTTATCATCATAGTCAGTGATCTTTATGCATTTAAGCAATCACCACTCCTTATAAATGAGGCTTTGAGAATGAAAGTCTTTAACACAGAAATCGAATTCTCAATTCAGAATGTGTGCTCTTCCAAACAGCTCGCTTCACATGTTGGGTTACTTGGTTAAAAATGCTCAGGAGCACTACATATCCAACCTATGGCAATAAAATTTGCTGCTTCTTAATGGCCACAATGGGTTTCCTAAAGACTAATTTAAAATGTGTGTATAAATGCAAGTCCTATTGTTTATCTTTTAAAATGTTTTTATTGCAAGTTATTATTATCTTTCATAATTTTATGTTTTGTGCACGTGAAATATACAACCTGTAATGATGCTAAAATGTTAAAACTATGAGTAGCCTGAGAAATAATTACGATCAAAAGGTTTGGGTTGGAAGAGACCTTTAAAGATCTAGTCCAACCCCACCCTGTCATGGCCAAGGACATCTTTCACAAAATCAGATTGCTCAAGCCCCCAAAATTTCCAGTGACGATACACCCACAGTTTCTCTGGGCAACCCATTCCAGTGTCTCACCACCCTCATAGTATAAAAACAAAACAAAACAAAACCCCCAAAAACCAACAAAACAAAGCCAAAAATCTTCTTCCTTATGGACAATCTAAATCTAACCTGTTTCGATTTAAAACCATTGCCCCTTGTCCTGTCACTACAGGCTTTGTTAAAGTCTCTGCCTTTCTTATAAGCTCCTTTTATATAGGGGGCAAGGTGGAACAATTTTTCTAGACTTAGAAGGAAACAAAAAGTAGGAAACTCAAGCTGCCAGCTTTCCAAAAGAGAGGAAATATTTAGCAGATCCGATTCCTGAAAAATAAGGCCTGTCTATGCTAATGGGATAGTCCTGCTACTGTTTCCCAGAAAGGTGCAAGTGGAATTTTTTGACTGCTGAAGACAAAACTGCAGAAAATTTTTATTATCAGCAAATGTCTTTAGTTTTTGGTTAAGGGTTTGAATAGTCCATAAATTAATTTATTTAATTATATATATTAATAATTGTCCTTGTGCATATGTGAATATAGAGGTAAAATTATCGAGGATTCTGATAAGAATACTGCTTCTTACAAGGTCACCTGGAAGCTATTTTGTCTTAAACTTGCACTGCTTTTGTCTAGTAATGTCACCAGGGCACTGAACAGAAGTCATACTGTGGCATTGCTAGTGGTTTATATTTCTAGCTGTGTTCATATTTTCATCATTACTTCACCTTCATCTTTCTGAGGACTTCAAGGAATAAAAGAAAATCTATAATTGGTGCTGTGTCCATTAGCATATTTACAGAGCAGACTGTGTAGTAGTCATCTTAATATGCTGCCCATATTGCTTTCTGTACATCAGCACCTCAACTTTAAAATGACTACTCTGGTCTTTTAAACCTTTGATAAGAGGCAGCGTAATTACCGAAGAATGCCTCTGTGATCTTTTCCCTCAGCTGTCTCTGCTCTGTTCTTCAGGAGACAAGCTTAGGCTTTTTATATTGGAAGATGACCATATTGCTGTTATAGTAGCCCCTCAAGTGAAGACTTTGCTATTTCCAATAGTTGTTTCAAATTATTCTCCCCCAAATATTTAACTTTTTGAAAAAGTTTGTTCTATTCAGCATTTGTGTCTTCAGATGTTACATTAGCCCAAACTCTTATTTGCTTTAATACGACAGGGAAACAGTGAGGGTTTTGGCTGCTGTAGTCTGCTTTGTATTCTTATATGTGTACATCACCATCCCATCCCCAGGAAAGTCCCCAAAACCCAAGAAGGGTACCATAAGAATCACACAGAAAAGAAGATTTTGTGGTTTTATTTCTTGTGGGGTTTTTTTGTTTGTGGATTTTTTTGTTTGTTTTGTTTTGTTTTGGCTTTTTTTTAAGAGTGCAGTAAATGACACCACCATATAGATTATTATAACCTCACAACTCTTGGAAAATTTAGCTGTGGAGTACCTCTGGCATCTTGCCAGAACTCTGATAAGTTGGTCCAACAATGTTTTTGTCATATTTCCCGTACAATCCATACCTAGTGCATGTCACAAATTCCTAAAATGAACATAAGAGAATGGTAAGCAGCTAAATTAATGTTTTCCTCCATTAGTGTGTGAAGTTTGTAGGTTGCCATATTTGAATACAGATGGGAGACAAATAGGACAAAGCACCACTTCAGAACTGGGTTGCTTGGAAAACAAACCAGAGGAAATAAACTGCTAATTTGAGAAGAGATTGACTGATCAGAAGTCCTTTTAGCTGCTGAAATTGTCTTAGTTCTTATCTTAGGTGGGGACTTTCAACTGCACTCTAATACCAGCTATAATGAATGGCTTCATCTGAGCACCAGTCATCTGTGGTACTTTGGTGATAACAGCAGTGTCTGTGTGATATACGATCTTTATCAGCTCTGTGCCTTTTCTAACATTAAGCTGTGCTCTCAAAAGTCATTTTGTGCTGTAATGTGGTCACTATCACCAGCAGATCTTTATTTGTGAATGGACTGAAATTGGAGCAACCTTATTTTTAGAATTCCATATTTTTTCTGTTTGCAACTCACCTAGCCTATTTTCATTCAGTAAATATTATGGCTTGTTTGAGTCAAATTTCATATCCCAAGTCCCTTGCACAGTGTTCCACTTCAGGCAATAGAATCTCATTCTGTGGTGGTGCAATCTGGTCTTGTATGAAGTTCTCTGAGCTTTGCAGGTTGTAGTATTTCCTAGATAAAGTGCTTAGGCTTTTAGGATTCTGGTAGATGGTAGCTCTAGGATTGATTCCCTATGTGGCCTCTGTCTTGTAAGGAACTCTTTCTCTTGTTTGTTTCTTTGTTTTCTGTATAGGCTTGATGCATTGCCATACTTTTTAAACTCTCATTTCAGTAACAAGGACACTAGATTAGTGTGGTGTATTACAGTTAATTCCAAAAATGTGACATTAGTGACTGAGAAAAGGCATATTTTAATTCAGACACTGTACAGTTGAAATGCAAATGAGTAAGATATTCAGTACTTATCCAATGGTGTTACAGGATTGGCTCAGTTGTTCCCTGTTTCCTCTTAAATCTGTTATTCTTCACCAATGACATTCTGAGAGCACCAGAGAATTCTGGCATAAAAAATGCACCCTCAGTGTCTATTTCCTTATTTATACATTTCATAAACAATATTTTTAAAAACCTAAGTTTATACATTAAATGTTATATTTTCATTACGGTATTAAATAAGGAGATAAAATTACATTTTCATTACAGAATAAACCAAGGACGTATAAAATTAAGATCATCTGGAATTACAGTGGGTGATGAAGTATTATTTAGCACTGGGGAATCAGAATAGCTTTCATAACACATCCATTTGTGACCATTTTGTTCGAAAAATAGCTCTCTGCAAGAAAAGGAGGGATTTCTTCCTAAAGCAACTGATATTCAGAAAAAGGTGGGTAGTTGACCTGACTGTCCCTTTACTGGGACATGATACTGGCTAGAAACTGTAAACCATACATCCAACCTCAGGTCTTCCTCTATAAGTTTTTGTTTGTTTGTTTGTTTGAGAATAGGCAGTAATTGTAATAACATTTTCATGGTACACAATGACTACATTTTGTAGTCAAGATGACTACATAATGATTACAAGATGACTTTTACTCCTTGTTTCATGAAGCTCCTTATTGTTGTGTGTTATTAATTTATTTTCTTAAATTTTCTGGGTTATTTGCACACAGAAAAGGAGCTTTTTAGTTTCCTGATAATGTTCCTAGCTAGAACCTGAAAAATCCTAACATGCTACTGTTTATCACATCACTTAGTGTCACTTCCAATGTGACAGAAGAGTACAGTCCCTGAAGGACCTTCCCACACTTCATTAACACCCACTAAAATCCATTAAAAATATTAATGAGAATTGATTTCTTCAATAAAAAGAATGAAAAGGTTAAATGTGGACCATCAGATAAATGCCAAGAACAACCATCAGTATCAGGGATTAATCTCTGCAAAGTATTAACTTTGAACATTACTGTTAAATATGAAGGCTTTGAGATAGCCGTGAATTTCAACCCAAACAAAAGCTGACGCTTACAATTTGACTCAAGCAAATGTGTAGGTTAGCAGAGAGCAGTGGTAGTACTTACATGTTCAGCCTCAAATTTCCTGGCTTTAAGTTATTTCTGCCTTTTTCTAGCTTTATTGATAGATGTTTGGTTGGTTGGTTTTTGTTTGCATTTTTTGTTTATTTAGTTGGTTGTTTTTTTCCCCAAGTATTAGCATTTTATAGCTTTTTGTTTTAAAAATCCTGACTTTTCTAGAGTGAAAGGTGAGGTCTTGCATGTTGTTCTTGTAGACTCCCCAAGACAGTTCTGGGCTTCTGACCTCGTATTTTCTCTTCTCCATTGTGTATAAAGGAAGAGATAACATGTTGTAACATGAGCTGGACTTATTGCTTCTGATTGAAAATGGAGGTTGGATAATACTAGATGAACTTGAGACAGCTGTTTTATTTGCTTCTTTTTGCTGTTGCTGTTCTTTAACCATATGACTTGACATATTGCTCCATCAGTGATACCAGATCTTGACCCTCAAAAATCTTCAAATTAATGTCTTTCCTTTCACCCCCTATGCAAAGTGTCTGGGAAAATCCTATTCTCTCTCCTGTCACTAAGGTGTTACTTTCTTATGCAAAAGAGATTGAGGAGAAAGACCTGGGAGGACTGGATGTATTGTTCTTCATTCACCCATCTTTTTGCTGACCATCTTACTGAAGACTGTGGCTCTTAACCACCAGCTGATCCTAATATCTACCCTTTGTGTTTGATAACTTGGACAGAGACAACCACTTCTTTTTCAAACAGTACTACATGAAATAGAAAACCATACTGACCTGGAAGGAGTTCCCATGATTCAGAAGGTGTACTGACCCTCGCTTTTTCCCCAGAAGTAGGAAATTCAGTAGTGTATGTGCTCTCACCTGAAACAAAACAAAACAGCCCAGATAAGACCGTGAGCCTTGTTTCTGAGATGCTCCTGTCCTTTGTCCTGAGTAGCTGCTTGCTTCAGATTTGCTTCCAAATCCATGTATGCTGCTAAGTGAAAAACAAGAAACCACCTAGTAAATTGTTGGCACTCCATGACCAATTAATAATTGTTACTTATTATTTTCAAATTGGCAGCCGACTGTCCACCAGGGATCTGCATTAATGGCAAAGAAATCCTTCAGTGCTACTTACAGTTTGAAAACTCGATTCTGTTCATTTGTTAAGCTTCTATCCAGAGTGCTTGTTGCATTGCATTCCTCAAGTTTTTAAGACTGCTGTAGAAAAACAAAAATGCTTAACTTAGTTCCTGTGTGGTGCTAGTAATAGTATGTGCTCTATGCCTGATTTATATGTATAGTGTGTCCGGAGGGGTATGAATAATTATTATCTTGTGTACAGGCCTCGCCAAGATTACAAAATGCAGGCCTGTGTGACCCCATGCAAATAATTTCTAACATCTGTCTGCCCTGAACCTTCAACAGCAATGGCCAGGGCAGTACATGCGCTAGTCCAGGCAAACTGGAGCCAGTGGCAAGAGCTTTAACAATGTACAGTTTTTCCTGGGCTTTGAACAGCTTGTTGCAAACTATGGATGACTTTGATCTGGTACCAACCTTAGCAAATTAATTGCTGCATTGCAGCTGTTTCTACTCATTATGTGTCCATGTGTTTTGTATCCAGAAGGTGACAACCTTAAAAACACCTTGAAAAATTTCCTAGTTCATGCTTCTGCCCTTGAGGGAGATAAGCTCTGCCTGATGCTTCTTTAATGATGCTTGTTTGTCAGGCCTGTTGTCGAAAACCCCTCCAGTGGTGGTTCTGCCAATGTCCCCAGCCAACCTCTTCAACATTTTCCTCTCCTTAACCGCTAGAAAGATTGTCCTGAATTTCTGGCAGAAAGAGAGATTCAGGTTGGTCAAAACTATTTACCTTTCATTGACAATAGAAATTGAAAAATCATTTATTTTCTTCTTTGCAGCAATCTTTAATCTACCTGAAAGCTATTACCTTTCAGCCCTCTCTTCCCTGTGCTGGACAGTTCCCATTCTTGCAGGCTCTCCTTGGACAGCAGGGACCTTGCAGCTGACCCGTCCCATTTACCTTCTCATGCGAACTGTCTTCGCCTTCTCAAAATATGATACCCACACACAGAAGAAGCCCTTTTATCACTGATCAAAAAGGTGGCTTTCTGGGTGGTGTTTTTCCCTACATTTTTTTTCCCCTCTCCCAGACTGTATTTCTGTTTTCAAGTCCAGCTGAATGCATTCGTTTTTACAGGAGAAAGGTGAATGTTGTCCAGCTCAGCTTGTGACAAGCTGTATTCCTCAGATTCCTTTCTAGAGAGCTGATGCAGTGAGACAGTCTTTCTCCATCCCATATACTCCTTTGAGTAATGCTTGTTTTGGCTGAATGATCTCTGTTTCCAGATCATTTTATCCACATTGGCAAGATCTCCTTGAGTTCTAATGCTGGCTTTTGCAGCTGCTCCATCCTTCATGCTGTTTGCTAAACTAAGTTCTGGAAGAGATTTAAAGAAGGTTGTGGTACATGTGGTTCAAAGCATGTATCAGAAAGAAACAAGGTGTTCTCATTGCAGATCACTTCAAATACTTGCAGTACAGTGTGATACTGATCTAGAAGCCCAAATATAGCAATCAAAAGCTTAAGTTAAGGTATTTTAGTGCTGTATTGAAACAGGATGTGAGAGAACTCATTTCAACACTTTCCTGAAGCTCTTAATGATAAATTGTGGGAAGCAACAATGATCGTATTCCAACATAAGAATTTCCCCATGTACATTCTGTGGCACTAATGGGCTCCCCATGTGTGATGTATAAACTCGCTTCTTCTGGAAGAATGGTTTTATAAACATATGGAAACCATATCAGTCCAAACACTGATTTCTGTAGTTTCCTGTTTAAACTCCTTCCTATTCTCAGCTGTGCTTCTGGCTCCTACTTCCATAAGGATAAGCTGTAAATTGAGGATCTACTGCAGAAAGGAAAGATGCAAAGGGAAAAAAATTCTTACATCTGCTCTGATACTTGGAGGAAGATTATTTTTTTTCTTTGAAATGAAGAATGAAAGGCACACATCTAGCAGAGTATCAGACGTGTAAGGACTTCTAGCTTTTTAGTTTTAACGGAATTATATTTTTTTTAGTCATCAGAGGAAGAACTTTCATACTGATCTTGGTTTTCTAAACCATGACTCTAACTGCAATAAAACAATCCTGGCTTTGTAATCCAAGTGAGAGGCTCAGAGCTGAGCTTAGGCCTTTAGTATTGGCTTACTTAAAGTCTGAAATATGGCAGGCAACTACTGTACTAAATAATTTAAGTTTGTAATAGAATATCATTCTTTAGTTGAACAACGTTATATATCTCAGAAGGATGAAGGATGGGTTATTTAAACCAGTAGAGTGTAGATACCTTCCCATGCCAGCCATGGCCTTTTAGATGACCAAAGAATGATGTCTTGGCTGGAAAGTCTCTACTGTAAACAAGGGGAAAGGAGTGTTTTCAGAGAGTAATTCATGTGTTCCATCTCTTACAGTTCTACCAAGGATAAATGTCTTGAAGGTACCTGGGTTTTCTCTTTGGCTGTAAGTGGCCCTGTGTAACTCACATGGGCAAGTTCCTAATATCTAAGTTACTGAAGTCCTATTCAGAAATCCTCAGAAGAATGAGAAAGTACCTTTACAACATACAGTGAGGTGTAAATTATTTTTTTTTAGATTGTCCAGGATTTAACTTTCACTTAGCATAGTTTATATGGCTCCTAAAGTATTTTAGGATTTAAGAATCTGACAGGTAAATACGGTCATTTGTTTATTTACTTCTTGGAGTTTTAGGATGGCAGGGGAATGGCTAGTTGAAAGACTATAGTAACAGAGTTCTGTGCTATGTCCAAGCATCTTAATTTATTTTCTTCTACTCAATATTAAAATTATTACTCAATGTAACTAGCTCCTGCCTCTTTATGTGGACAGCAGGTAGGCCAAAGTAACATTGAATAGATCTCTGAAAATTGTTGTAAGGCAAGAGACAAAAATGCTGGCTTGGAGTAGGCAAGTACTATGACTCATTGTAACTGTCACTGGTGAGAAGAAAAATAAGAAGATATTCCCTCTGCAGAATTGACTAAGTTGAAGAAATACATAGGAGTCTAGAAATAAAGTTTTAAAGCTTCTTCCCTCCTCTCCCTTTTCTTGCTTCACTGAAGCAGTCTGATACAAGTGCCTTCTATTTCTTGGTATTTGAGTTCACCTTAGAGAATTAAAGGAAATAAGGCAAACCTTGGTTTTAATAGACCTTTCCTTAATTCTACCACATAATGTAGACTAATAGTACTTTAAAATAGTCACTTGGAATGTTAATGAGCTTAATAACCCATTAAATAAAAAAGAAAGTGCTGAACTACCTCCTAAGAAAGCTGAATTCTACTATAGGTATACAAAAATAGTCATCTTCTGAATAATTTTATTTTCAAAATTAAGTTCTTGCCTGAGCAGGTGCAATTTTTAAAGAAATAGATATCCAGATATGCTGATTAAAAAACAAACCAACCAAAACCTTTCTATTTTAAACAGTGTAGTTCGTATCTTAGGAAGGAAAACCCACTGCTCTTGAGAATTTAAAAATGATATTCCTTTGAACTATCTTCTTCCTTTCAGCGCAGATTCTGTGAAGTCACTTGCTGCTGGAAACCATCACTGTGCAGAATGCTCTGCCTGTGATTGCAGATGCAGCTAGAGAACAAGATTGGTAGGGTTTGACTTAGCATATGAGACTAGAGTCCAATATCCTCCCTCTGATAGTGGCCACTCTTCCTCCTGTCATACCTATAAGAACTTGGGGGTCCCTGTCTGTTCTTCAGATTTGTCTCTTAGAGTCTTGAGAGCAGTTTGGATCCTGTAAGGAGGTCACAGGAAGCTTTGCCACTGACTTAGCAAGACTTGTACCTCACCTTGATAGATCTGTGTTGCAGAAGGAAGCAGTGGCTTGCATCTGCAGTGCTCGACGGGCTGATAACTCAACTGAGGCTCTTCCTCGCTTAGGAGTTTAGCAGCTGCTGCAGATCAATTGCTGGACTATTTGTTTTGGTAAATTGCTCTTCTGCCTTTCTTGTCATCCAATATCACAGAGAAATGACACTTTATTATGAACTAATGGAAGACTGTGAAACCAAGCATGGAAATGTATGTGTATGTGGTTTCTTTGGATTTCCCCAATTTTAAATGAGTGTGGAGAGAGAACAAAGAGTTTGCAGGCATAAAGTCTGTAGTGGAAAAAATGGCCAGAATGTGCTCGTCACTCTGGAGATAGCTTTGTTTTGCTGGCTCAATGCTCAGACATTCTGTATTGCTGTATTAACAGCATTAGCCATTAGCCAGAGCAAATCTTTACTCCTGATGCACCTGGCCAATGGCATAATCATTTTTTTTATATAGTCACAAAGAATGATGTGTTTACCAAAAAAAAAATCCTTCCTGTGTGGTTTGGGTTTTTGTTTTGGTTTGTTTTTTTTGTCTTATACTCTTTCTTGAGTAAATAGTATGCTTCTAAAGTAAATAAAAAATATGTTTTCCTTGTTTTCCTTTATTCAGTGAAATTGTTAGATTTTAGATTCTTAGATTTGTGACTCTTCATTTCT
>JAOXJM010000023.1:48126187-48139379 GCA_026413425.1 Tringa solitaria
GAGAAATTCTTAGATTTTAGATTCTTAGATTTCTGACTCTTCATTTCTGACCCTTTTTTAGCAGTAAAATAGAGACGAGTGAAGTCAAAAAAGCTCAAAATCTCAAACCCATAAATGCATTTTGCAAATTTAAAACAAAAAAAAATACTGTGAAATCTATTAATCTATGTACCTTTTAAAAAAAACATTATTTTATTTAAAATTTATCTCAGACAACAGAGATGTTTTACCCAGCTGTGCTAGCTGACAGAACAAAGACTAACTCACTGGCTGCAATACTGGCTAAAGGTGTTCCCCGTGCTGCTGCCCATTTCTGCCTCCCTGGCATGCCATGCTAATCCATTGCTTATGCCATCAGCACTGTTTTGTGGCTTTGCTCCGCACAAAAAAAGTGTGACGTTGTCACTGCTTCTGCTGCTGTTGGTTGATGAGATTTCTGAATTAACTGGCCCAAAGTATTCCGGAAACAACTGCCTCCCTGTCTATCTCTATTTCTGCTCTTCAGTGGTGGTGCAGTAGAAACTCCTTTGACCTAATATGATATTGTATTTAGAATTATAGAATGCTCTTTTGATCATTTTTATCGTTTCTTTGCTTTCGACTTTGTGAGCACCTGTTCTCACCCAGTGACAGAAGTGTCTTCTGGTAAGATGGGGGCTTCTTCCCACCGAAACCTGTGTTATTGTCAAAGATTGTGAAGGATGTGGATTGTGAAGGTGCTAGAAGAAGAAAGGGGTGTGAATTCTGATTTGTGAAATGCTTGGGACTCATGATGCTATTTGATTAGGGACTCCGTCCTGAATCTGTGTATAAAATGTTGTGAGCCCAAGGGTCCATTTGCAAACTGGAGCTTGGCTCTGTTGCCTGTGTCAGTCTTTGCAATAAATAATTTCTCGACTAGGGTTTTTGGGGGAGGAGAAGCACAGGGAAACCTTTCACTGGAGATATGGGTTGTTTTTCACTTTTTCTATGTGTGAAGGTAAAGATAATGGGCATCATGCTATAATTTTACCTTGCAATCAAGGAAAACAAACAAAAAAGGCGCCCCTCATTTTTGTTTTCAAAGGCACCTGTTTCAACTTGTTTTGTCTTTGAGTTACACAATGCAAAGAGGGTGAGCTGGGGACATGCATGAAAGGAAGAATCGGCTGCTATATGGTACAGTTCACTGTTTCCTAATGTTTCTTAATGAACGAGAGAATGAGACTGGGCCTTAAAATAGAATTTGGTGGAGGGAGGAGAGAATAAAGTTCCCTAAAGCATAATTAACTAGAGAGACACTTTTCTATACTCATTTATATTAATCTTCAAAAGTGAGAATAGAAGTAGGAGAAAAAATATAAAGGAACTAGGGTGAAGTAATTTTCTCTACTTTCTTAACACTTACAAATTAAGTCTTACTTAAAAAATAGGAAAAGAAAAGAAAAGGTTGACTTCAAGTAAGGGCCTTCAGGGCAACAATATAAAATTATATGGATATTTAACTGCTCTGTATCATGGTGCTATAATTAAGACAAAGTACCTTACAATTACTCTACGAACTGGGTTAATGCATACAGTGACTGTGAATTCCAAATTAATATATATTAATTTAAAGAAGATTTAAAAAAAAGAAAACCACCACAAAAAACCTGAAACGGCATGTAAGTATATTATAAGTAGCTTAGAAATATAAGTTAAAATCTGCTAAACACTGTCTCCTACTGTAAACAGTGTGATGATGTGTTTGCATATCTATTTCTGTGAAGGCAGTTAACGATATTTGTCATCAATGAGCTTTTACCAAAACATTGAAAAGCTTGTAAAACCGTGAGCTGTCTGTCTGTTTTTATACAAATTTCTGAAATGAGGACACTGAGTGAGAGAAGGTAGAGTTTGCCATGAAATGACAATTTTGTTATAACTATCTATCTAACTCTCCCTAGATATATGTAAAACTATTAGGAATCTGAGGGCTCAGCATTAGGTTTCATGGTGAACCACGCACCTCTGAGCATGTGTCCTCATAGTGTGATCCTGCATTTCAGGGTGGTTACACCGCTTGGTGTGAGCACACCACTCAACCAGGTGTCTCTCCCTTGGCATGTATCTGATTTTTTGCGTTATCCTGCAGCTCTTGTGCAGGTGGGTTCCCCTATCCTGTCTACCAGTCCTGCTTTTGGAACTTCATGGCCAAAACTTCATCCAGCCTGTCACTGTGCACATCTACTGCTAGCAGGGTGTGATAGCAGTCAAACCAGTTCTGACAAAGCTAACTGGGGCCATTAAGCTTGTTACTCTCCTATCACTTCATCTGTCCCTTTCTGGACACCCTACAGCAGTGTCAAGAGGAGGAATCTCTGTGCCTGGTTTGAAAGATTTAGTGGTAAGTGTCTTCACTTAAATCCTCCTGCACTTGGAAGTTGATAGGTGTCACTCCCCACCTCCAAGACATTTTTTCACTAACTCATGCCTATGAACTTGGGAGCTGCTGGAACTAAACAACCTGTGGTGATAGACAGCTGGTAAATGGTGCTTTCTGAGGATGTCAGAAGAACCTAAATGGTAGAATTATACTTTTAAAAAATTAGAGTAGTGTGAAATATTTTGAGAATTTGGGCCAAGTGCTCTGCTAAATCAAATCTTTGGCATGAATTCCATTTTAAACTTGTGCTTCCTAAGTTAAAAGTAAAGGATTGTACCCTCCTGAATCTTCTTAAACTTGCAAGCTGTCTCTAATGATCTAATGTTTGCCCAAATTAGCAAAATTTAAGGTTCAGGGTGCACAGTACCCACTCTCCTATACCTTATTCCTGCCTGTTGCACTGTCAATTAAAAACATTTAAAATAAAGTTCCTGGAAGTATTTCTGTGCTAGAAGTTTGCCAATTCTGGAGATGCAAATAACTGTCTTTTGCTGAAAACAGCCCTGCTGATACTTCAATAATAGATAGAAGGTAGAAGGGAAGAGAAGAATACAGCATTCTTCCCCTTTTTGT
Source organism: Tringa solitaria (assembly GCA_026413425.1). Lineage (NCBI taxonomy): Eukaryota > Metazoa > Chordata > Aves > Charadriiformes > Scolopacidae > Tringa > Tringa solitaria. Next base: position 48,129,165 of record JAOXJM010000023.1, read on the forward strand.
GCTGGAAAGATAAGTGCTTTTTTCGGAGTGTATGAGCAGAAAATTTCATGGAAGTTTATGTCACTGCTATGTTCAGTGTTCAATGAATGACAATCACTAAAAGCGTGTTCTCTGAACAAACTGAAGGGAATCAGCCCTATCATGACAAGACTGCAATAGCAAAGATGGCTAGAATTAAAATGAATATATAATGACATTTTTTCTTTGAGGTAGCTAGTTGAGGTCAATGCTGTCACCTTCATCCATGAGGGATTTGATGCAGCTGGGGAAGTTAAACTTAGAGGTGAGAGATATAGGTGCAACATTTTACTCTGGTTAGTGATGCAAAAAATGGAAAACTGAGGTACGTTTAGTAAATCTTGATTTAGGGATCAAAAATCTTGATTTTGAGCAAATGCTCAAAAATGTTATTTTGGATGTGGTCCATATCTCCATTCCTTTGAAATACTTGTTGCCTCTCCTTGTTCAGTAGGTTACTCTCACAGCTGTGAAACTGTTAAACACTGTCCCAGAGGGAGTGCTATCTTGCTATGGAAATTAATTCAGAAATGTGACATTTTGTTGGCAGGGACAGGTGGTGCCTGTAAGAGCCTGACTGACTGCCATCGGTTTGCCTGATGGATTGACTCCCATCACTGCTGAGCCAAAATTCATTGATTCTGCTCTTTCTCCTCCTTGGGATGACCTTCTCAAGATGGAGTCTGCCAGTTCTTTATATTATTTTTTGCCCCTACCCTTCAACTCATCTCTGATCCCTTTTATTTATTTCCTTTAAAAAAAAAATCAGCTCCCTTAATTGCTGTTAATTATAGATTAACATAGAGAAGACACAGGAGATAAGTCAATGGACTAAAGGGAAAACCAAAGTGTAGAAAAGTCAGATCTTCAAGAGAAGAGTCAGAGGTCATTGAAGTTGCGGGTTCCCATGGTTGGAAGCTGATGTATTGTCAGGACAATCGCATCGTTGTCCCCCTAAAAAACCTTGTCATGTAGAGGACAGAAGTAGAGGTAACACAGTAGGTAACACAGGACACAGTAGAGGTAAAAACCTTTAGAGTGAATTGAAGATCAGGTCACCTCAAAGGTTGGTGTGTGGGGCTAGTTGGCTGTTACTTCCACTAAAAACAAATGTAAAACCAAAGGCTGCTCAGTGTAGAAAAAGGGCAGGGCCAAAAAGAGAGCTTGAAGTCTTTGACTATAGGAGGTTTTTGCCTTCCCCAACTAGTGGGGATGGTGCAAGAGGCCTTTACTACCAGCTGTGGCAGGGCAGTTGGAGTTCAGGGGCAGTTTCAATAAAACAATCAGTTACCTTGAACAGTTCTGAACTAGGGACCTGAGATAACCTTTTACTTAAAGCAAAGTAAGGAGTGCATCTGAAGTAAGGGAACATCTGGTCTCCAGGTGCTGATGGGGTAGTATCAGACACAGCAGGAACCTCAAGTCTTTCTCAGATTTTCTGGTAGTATTATGTTCATTTCTATGACAGAGTTCACATCTTATCGGTGACAAACCGGTGCTTGTAAAAAAGGAAAGTAAAAAACACAAACTGTAGATTAAAAAAGAAATCTGGTTTGTCTTTTTTCTGTCTCTTTAAAAACCACTCAAATTCAGGCAAGTTATAGCTTAAGTTTTGCCATCTGTTAAATGAAAGTAGTGATACTTGCCAAATGAAGGCTTTAGGTCCTGTCTCTGATGGGGATCTGAAGGCTGACAATGTGTAACTATTATAGCTGTTGTAACTACTCTGCAAATAATTCTTAACTTAATTTTAAACACCATATAAAATGTGTTGAGTGCAAGATTCCCTAGCCAAGCAATGTCACTATTGTGACACATCAGGATCTTTTGAGCAACTTTCAGAGCAAGATGGGCAAGGAGGGAGGCCTGATATGGAGGCTGTGGGTTGGGAGAACCCTGCTACATGGACAGGCTTGGCAGGGTGGCAGGGGAAGGACAGGATGAGAAGGACAGGAATGGGGGAAGTAAACCTCCAAATGGTGGGTTCCAAGTCCTTAACTTTCATTAAAAGGAGTTTGTGGATCCTCTGTCACGGTTCATAGGGAAATATTCACAAGTCTGTGAGGACTGCTGAAGGAGAGTGTGTGATCGGGGAACTTAGGGTTGCTGGTACAAGGCAGAAGAGTGCAAACCCATCTCTTACCAGTGAGGAGTAATGGAGGATACGGGAGAAGGTGAATGCCTAGATGTGAGCCCAGAGGAGACAGGCAAGGCAGTATGGAGCATCCTTTCAGTGCAGTGTCAGAAAAAAGGCTTGGAAGAAGGCTGTGGAGTCATGGGTGGATGTGAAGAGTCCTGAGGAGGCTAAAATGCTGCAGGACATGCTACCCTCAAGCCTCTCTGCCTGCGCTACTGGTAACTGACAGATGCAGAGGTGCTGAAATACCCTGAGCAAGATTGCTCTTGTGGGACTGCTCGTTTGGTGTTGCACAGTGAGGAGCTGTAAGATAAGCCATCTGCAGTTATGAGTGATTTTCCTCACTGAACACCCACTGACTGGTCATTCCTGTCAATACCTATTTACATCCGATCGCTGCTTCTCAGTTTGAGTCCAGAGGCTCTCAGTTGAGAGGCTGTAGCTTGTGTAGCTACAACTACCAATTCATTCTGATACAAGGATGGTGTAGGACTGGGAGACAGCTTGCTGCAAGCAACAGCCTCTTTCTAGCATGTTCTAGTAAGATTTATCATGGTTGTAACAGTATTTTCAGGATCCAAACCCTGATAATTCTGTACCTTTTGTTTTCATTCCTTTTTCCTTTTTTTTTTTTTTCCTTTTTAAAATGGACACTTTAATTACACTCCCTGGTGATAGACAATTCAATATAGATACAGATTCTTAATGACAAGAATGTAGTTATCCACCTCTTTCCTATCCATAGCATAGTTCAAGGGGAGTCTAATGTACTACTCAGTAAGCTGCATTGGCTGTCTCATCTTTACCTTCGCTGCAAAACTGTAAACACCATACTGAAAATGTTACATTCAATTCAACACAGTCTGAAATGATTGACAGTATCTGCTTCAGAGAGGCCCAGGACTAAGCTAGCATGAACACTGCATTACCTTGTGCTCAAAGAAACTGCACCATATCATGGGGAAAGTCATTTGAAGGAGCCCATACTGTGTAGTGACTTTGATTGCATTGCAGCTGCCTTCATAATGTACTTCCTGTAGGTAAGGGACACAACATTTTCAGTCTTGGGGTTTCATCAGATTTCTTCAGCAGCCTGCCCTCCTCTCAGCCCAAATATAAAAAGTTCCTCTGACAGCAAAGTTGGAAAAACTGGAGAAAGTATACTAGGTTTTGTGCATTAGAGACAGTGAAAGGCTAGTCAGTTATTTATAATTTATGGTACTTTCAAAAGGCAAAGAGAGAGAAACCTAACTTTTAATTAGAAACTTTCCAAGGAGAGAAATAGTTGTCTGTTTGCTGAAAGGAAAAAACTTCTAACATTTTAACATTGGCAATTGTTAGCAAACTTTTTTTCTCTTCTGTGAGAAAAAGCAAAATAAAATCCCAACTAACAAGCTGATATGGCATTTCAGTATAATGAAATCTGATGGTTGATGTGCTTGGGTCACCCATAAGTGATACTGTTTTCTCCACCCCATACAAAAACATGGTTAATAAGTAATTTTTTTTGTTTGTGTGTGTGGTGGGGGGAAAGTTGAAAGGAGGTTGCCTACTTGGTGTCTTGCTTCTGATGGGGAGGGAAAGGGAGACTGAATGTTCCACCTCAAGATAGCAGGGAAGGACATGGGAGCTGCTAGAACCCTCTTCGTGGGAGAGGAGAGAAGCCTGGGTGCCCTGCACCTCATCAGCCTGAGAGAGTGGATGGACATGGGGGAGTGGATGAGAAAGGGCTATCTATGTACTTGTCAATAGTAAGAGATACTTCAAGAAAAGTGGTTTCATATAGATGGGATTCTTTTGTCTTCATGAAAATCAAAAATAATCCCAGACCTAGAGGGGTGTCTGCCTCCATGGAAGTGGAAATAGAGGAGGATGGAGTGCTGCTGGTGGAGGCTTGCTGCAGAGTACTTGATTTGAAAGGATGGTCTAGCAGGTCCAGTGGATTTTTGTAAGTGATTCTGGGATTTAAACCGAGCACCTACCTCGTGTTTATTTTGAATGCACGGTTCAGCTGAGAATGAATGACCACAGAAAGCTGTAAAGCAGCATAAGCAAGCTGGCTGAGTAGTATTTGCTGAATTTCCTAAGCAAGTGAAGTAGAGAGTATCGGAGCTATATGAGAACTGACCTGCAAATACATTAAATTTAGTAGGTGGAGATGAGTGGGGAAATGAGAATACTTCACTGGGGAAAAAAAAAGCACTCTAATTACTCAAGCTGTTTAGGCAGAATTCCTAGAGGAAGCAAAAAATTTAGGTCTCTCAAACTTCATAGCTGACACTGCTGTAAAAAAACCTACAGCTGCAAGTTAAAGGGTTGAAGGAACCTAAGGTCAGTCCTTGGGATGCTCTAGGTAAAATGGAGGGAGAAATGCTCCAGGTCTTATCTGGTGCCTGCTGAACTTGCTGAGAATTTTGGTGGTGGCAGCTGTGTGCTTTGATCCAGTTTTGTTCACATGAGCATCTGAGCATAATTTGGCCCTGCTGACTAGAGTGCCGAGCACTGATTCAGAGAGCTGTCAAGTGACCTTCCCACCTGCGCTACTGTGGGAGGGCAGCTAAAATGTGTCTGTTAGGGCACAGAGGGAAAGGAGACCCATTAGAATGCCAGAAATGCTCCTTATGGGCATGCCTGTACAAGGAAAGTACATGGTTATGCACATGCAGAGTTTCCCTCAGGTAGAGAAAAATACTGTGGAAGCCTCTGGTTGCTGAAAGCGATGCTTTTCAGCACCCTGTGAAGACATAATACCTTCTCTGGGTCTCTGCTAGAAAAATGTTTCCAGCCATCACTGCCTGGGTGATGCATCTCCTCCTCCTTTCTCTCCATCACGGAGCATTTTGGCTTTTTAGAGCAGAGGTTGCACTTCATGTCAGATTGATGGAAAGCTGAGCTGTTTATCAGAGGACCTAATTCTCAAGATTTCATTCTGCCTGTGTGAGCCAGTAAACTTGAGAGTGTAGAAATCAGGCTTTTGCTAGAGAAAGAATTTATAGCTTTAGCTCTGTATGTTGGCGTTTGTTTGTTTCCCCAGTGATCTTTACTGTGTTTAATGCATTGCCTTTACAAAACAGTTGTATGGTCTCTGAATGCACAGGGGTGTCTGTGCATGCTTGTTATAAGATTCAAGGTAGTCTTTTTAGTCCTTTTAGGGTGCTCTGGTAGTGGGGATCCATTTGACTTTGTCAGGAATGTGTTATTTCTCATTTGGAAAAATTGTCCTCTCTGAAAAGTCACCTTGGTAGCTGGCAAGGTCACCAGAGCCGATATATATCCCAGCTTTCTTGCCAATTTTCCCCTGAAAAATAAACACTCTCTGAGTGACAGATAAGTGCTTTTTGCAACTTCAAAGACCTCATCTGAATAGTTAAACTCACTTTGCTTTTAGTTCATGCTAAAGCAAGGAAAGCAGAAGAGTTTTATGTTGAGAATCTGTTCTCCAAAGTTTAAAATGAGTCTGAACTGCTCAGAGTTAGGGTTAAATGTGCGCAGACATAGATGCTTTGCATACATATACATATTCAATAGGACTTAATAATAGCATTGTGAGGGAAAAAAAAATCTTTAAAAATATAGAAGCGGCTTATGACATTGGGATGATCATTGGAAGCTTGTGTAATATTTATGGGTTTTTTTTCTTTGTTTTTCTAACAGCAGTTTTCTGATTAAAAAAAACAAAACTAACTATGAAGTTAGCTTCAACTCTCAATTTGCACATGTAAATTGAAGCTTTCCCCACCCACCTCCTGAGTTCCCCAAATATATGCACTTTCTCTCTACTTGCCCTGAGCTGTATTTGTCTGGAAGTACCAGTTGGGAAGAAGCTATGGGAATCCATTTCTAATTCTGCCAGGCAGCAGGTGGAGAATTAGCATAGTGACTTTCATTATGGGAAGCAGGAGACACTGAGGATCTGGATTCAGAATCAGACATTTCAGTGAACCTGTATCACAAATGAAAGGCTCTTGAGATGTCTTACTATTTATTATTTACTACCGTTTAGCTCTCCCAGTTTTTCTCTCAGTAGTTTTGGACTGTAATTCCATCTAACTCAACAAAATAAGAAAGCTGGAGTCAGGCAGGTGTTTTTAAGTGGGGCACTCGGAGATGTGGGAAGGGCTGCAGGACAGTTGGGGAGCGTGTTCCCTGGACCGATGGCAGCCACAGGTGTCTGCCCTGGGTGGTTGCTGAACACAGGTGGCCATGACTGAGATTAAATGGAGTCTGCAAGTCCTTGGCACCTCTACCAGCAAGATAATGTAGTCTGACAAAGTGAGGACTGGCCTTGGGAGTCTGGAGACCTGCAGCTCTAAACTTGTCTCTGTTCCTTACTTCTCCCTGTGGTCGCAGGCAATTCCCATGGTCTTTGTTCTTCTTTCTCCAACTGCAAAGTGAGGAAAGCATTATTGGCTTTTCTCACAGGGTTAAATATAAATTCATTAATATTTGTGAAACATCAGATACCATGGTGATGAGTGCCACAAAAAAGCCCATGAGGAAATTAATAATTAGGTATTCAGAGCAGGGTATGGATCTTATGCAGTAAATAAGGTGAGACTACATGTTGAATGATGAGGATAAAAAGAAATATTGAATAGCTAATTCAGTCCCAGAGCACCATCCAGCTTGTGCACTGACTGAAGGAAAGGTCACATGGAAGCTCCCTATGCAGTTGCGTTATTAAAGATTGTATTGTAACATATGTACACCAGGGGTCTAAACTAAGGTCACCTGTACAGCATTAAATGTGATGTTTTCCTAATATTTTATAGTTTACTTTGTATCTAAACTTCATTTTAATGTATCTTTTCAGTTTCTGAAATAGTATTTAATTCGTAATATATCTTGGGATGAAAAACATGTATGAAGGAGAAAAGATGTTGACTTTAACAGTACTCAAAATTGATTTGAATACCTACTGAAAATTACCTCATCACATGCCCTTCCAATAACAAGGACAAGGCTAATCTGACAAAGCACTGGTGTATTTAAACAGATGAGAGGTATATTACCTGCTGGTAACTGCAACTTTGAATATAGCACCAAAGGAGTTTAATTATGCTAATTTGGGTGTCAAAAGTTAACACTTACTAGGCAAAGGACTAGTCCTACTACACTAGAGGAAAATTACTCATGCCTGCAAAACATAAAGAAATCAAAAAACAATCAAAATTGTTTGTTGGGTATGGTAGTTAATTGTAGTACTGCAAGCCAGTTCTTATACCTATAGATAGGACTCGTATGTAGAATCAGAGAATCTATATGGTTGGGAGAGACCTAGCAATCAAATCAAACCATTAATCTAGCACTGGCAAGTTCACCACTAAATCATGTCCCCAAGCACCACATCTATGCGTCTTTTAAGTACCTCCAGGAATGGTGTCTCAAACACTTCCATGGGCAGGCCATTTCAATGCTTGAAAATCCATTCAGTGAAGAAATTATTCCTAATATCCAATCTAAATCTCTCCTGGTGCAACTTGAGGCCATTTCCTCTTGTCCTTTCACTTGTTACCTGGGACAAGAGACTGACCCCCCACCTCTCTCCAACCTCCTTTCAGGTAGTTGTAGAGAGCAATAACGTCTCCCCCTCAGCCTCCTTTTCTCCAGACTAAATAATTCCAGTTCCCTCAACTGCTCCTCATAAGTCTTGTACTCTAGACCTCTTATCAGCTGTACATCAGCTACAAAGGGATAAACTCTCCTTGTCACAAATAGCACTCATTTCAGTGTAACAACTTTTCAGCTTATTTTTTGGAATGGATGATATCACTAGAAAAATAGCAGCTGGATAGATTATTGGATTAATTTCCTTGATATTTGTTAAACAGTATGTTTGCTGGAGAGTACTTGGCCAGCTATGGCAGAAAATAGTATTTGTTGAATAAATTTGACTAATACTGGTGGAATATGTCTAATATTTGATGAATGTAGCTTGGCAGGTCCCTCATTTTCAGTTGCTTTATGAAGCCTTTCAATTCTCTTGGCATGACTCCATTTTCTTTATTCTTTTTCCAGTAAGTACATTTATGAATTTCCTGATCCTAATGTTGCTCCCTCACCTTTACCATAATTATCTCTTGGACCTGTTTCTTCTTCCCCACCCATACTTGACCTTCTGTACTCTTCTGTCTCTCCCCATCATGTTGCGTTTGCTCTCTCCTCTCTTGTATATTTTATATTCTTCCTTCTTGTACTTTTCTAAAATTCTTATTCCCCCTGTAAAACCAGTGGCTCTTAACTCTCCTGTGCATATCTTGGAAACATGCCAGATATTCCATAGTTGTGAATCACTAGGAAAAAGTGATTTTGGCACTAGTCACAAGCTGTGATTAGATGAGAAATCACTCCTTTTACTACAGGCTTCTGGGAAAGAAGATGGGCACTGAGGTCTTTATGATGGTGATGAGCTTCTTCGTGCTACACATTACACTCCTGCAGTGACTGGGTGAAATCATCCCCAAATTCCATATATGGGTTTATACACACATGATATTTCTTGTCTCTGCCCCCATCTGATTCAAATCCATCTGCTGCTGAGAGTAGCTGCAAATAGTTCTGAGCTCATGCCCTAATGTGACGGGGCCAGCTCTGGTTTTACCTCCTCCCCGTTTTTCACATGTCTCTGTTCCCACACATCCTCAGTTCTCCTTGCTCCTGCTCAGCGGGGAGCTTCCTCAGGCTGCAGTGCCAGCCCTGTTTGAACCCCATTGGTTTTCTTGCTCTTTGGTGTTCTGGAAACCACTGACAGCAAGTGGTGAAACCACCGACAGGAAGTGGTGAAACCCCCCAAATTGGTAAAACCCCAGCTGGTTTCCTCTTGGTGGATTAAGAAATCTCTGAACAGCTGCAGAAGTCCTGGTGTTTCCCTGCCAAAAAATACCGGGAAACAAGAATGCTTTGTTCTCATGCCAGGATGGTTTTCTTGCCAATGACTAGGTAGAAAGGTGTTTTGTTGTTTTTTTTGTTGGTTTGTTTTTAATTGGCAAACTTAAACTCCACAGAAATCTGGAGCAATTGGCCAGGAAAGATGTGTAATTGTCTAATTTGCTACACAGGTCTTCAAGCTGTGTTGCTAATAGCGTGCCCTTTCCTTTAAGTCTGTGTTTAAAAGGTAGTTTTCAACTCTTGTGTCTCACACTATCTTTTGCAGGTAATTAAAGATTGCTTTTATTTTCCACAGAGGTGAGGAAAGAGTGCAAAGCCAGAGCCATTGAGCTGAGTAAATTCTCTCTGTGAGCCCACGGCAGAGCTGAGGCCAGGCTGCTGTAATTCCCTCTGCCATAGGTTCAGCTTTTCGCTCACAGCTTTGTTTTCTACCTGCTATGTTTTCTTCCCAGGGATGAGATCATTTCAACGGGTCAGGTGCATCTCTAGGATTTGTCCTTAATGCTGGCAACTTTTCAACTCCTTCAGCTGCTGCCAGCGTAAGAAGAGCTGCTGCCTCCTTCCTGGAAAACAACAGCAGTAGAGATTTGGGACAGTCCAAAACCTGTCAGTGCCTCACCTTAAAAGCTTTGTGAGAGAGCAAGTAGGTGTGTGTGTATTTGTTTTGGTTTGGTTGGGTTTTGGGTTTTTTTGTATGTGAATTGACAAAAGTTTCTGGATGGAGAAATTGAATTTATTTTTCATTTCCTTAGCTGAGCCTGAGCTCATCAGTACAGTGCTGGGCAGACAACAGGTACCCAACAGTCATATCAATGACTGCCCTTTGCAGTGGACAGGGATTTTTTCAGTTGATTTCTTTCATCCCTTAGTTGCTGTAGTGACTCTACCAAGCTGGTGCATCCTTGCAAATTAAGAAAAAATGAATAAGAAGGAAGAAAATACTTTCTGTTGTCTCAAGACACATTAATCAGCTTGCTGCACACTGACTGACTCAAGTTGTAGCTGTAACCAAAAGAAAAGCTTATTATTTGGGTTTTATTTTTTTAAAATAAGGTTGCTTGTGACGTTTAGGCACTGATCCTATTTTTTTGTTGCATTGTAGCAATATGACAAAGGCTTCTCTTTCTCTTTCTCTTTCTCTTTCTCTTTCTCTTTCTCTTTCTCTTTCTCTT
>JAOXJM010000023.1:48139479-48151446 GCA_026413425.1 Tringa solitaria
TCTTTCTCTTTCTCTTTCTCTTTCTCTTTCTCTTTCTCTTTCTCTTTCTCTTTCCCTTTCCCTTCCCTTTCCTAGACCAGTAACTTTGCACAGAACAAGCGGTAAACTAGAGAAATATTTAGTTTGGTTACTTTAATATTTTTTTTTACTGTTTGGACTGATCAAGTATTGATTTTGCACAATTAGTGATGAACTGATGTAGAAAGTCACATATAATTTTGTTAACACAAAGTAAAATGGAAAATGTATTTTTGCATTGATTTAAAACTTGCTATCTGAAGCAAGCCATTCATATCTGATATTTAATAATGCTGGTAGAAAAGTTACAGAGGCTGGAATCAGCAGAAATATATTTAAGATCAACACTTTTGTTGCCAATCTCTGTGGCCTCTGAAAAACAGGAAGAGGGCATGGTTTTATTTTTGGGTGAAGCTAAAAACTTTCTAGGAAGCTGAACCTGAAAAGAGTACACACAGTGGACTCTCTGTGAAACCCACAGTTATCTTTATATAGTTATTATAAATGTGTCATCTCTGTGTATGATAAAGGTCCATAACATTTTGAAGAAATGCCAATTATGCACCTGTTAGGAATTTTTTGTTTATAGTGCGAATTCCTCACGTGGTGTTTAGGTTTTTAATACTCATATGACTGAAGTCAGTGCTTTGTGTTGAAACATTCCAAATAACACCTTGTGTCAGCTGCTAGGCATAGTCTCTATACACAAAGGTACTCAAGTCATGAGTTCCCGGAGCAATGTATTTTTTAAAAAAATATTAGCATTTTCTTTCAGTTCTGAAATCAATCTACTAATTAATAATTAAGTAGTTCAGACTTTTTCTGAATTACTTAATTTATTTAATTAATTTCTGAAACTTTCATTACAATATAGCATACAGCACACAGACACATGGAATCAGAAATCTGTTACAGCTCTATGTGCTATAAGACTGTTTTCAGTGTTTGGCTGCTGCAGGGGAATCTATAACCTTACCAAGAGACATCAAGCTTCCCTATGCAACACATTGGGAAACCTACATGTCTCAGAAATAGAGACTGACAAAACCCACTAATCTTCAGACTCGTTTGAGCATTAGTCTCAGGATCAGTGATTATCAAAAAGCTGTCTCAAACCTGCCAATATGGATTGGGTATAGGCTATCCACTGGAGACAGTGTTGTTTTCTAAAACTCAGGGAGGTGGGAGAAAAATTCAAGTTGCTATCTCTTGCTTTCAAGGAACTTCTTTTACCCTTTTTGGAATTCACCCCCTGGAATCAGTCCTGATAGTAACCATCTATGCCTTTTAAAAGAAAAATGAAAACATAACAGCGCAAAAGTTACTCCTTTCAAGAAATAAAACCAGGAATAGACTCCATACACACAAAGCCTGAAAGGAATGTGGTCCTTTGCTTTGTACTTGAAGACAAGATCGCTCATCAGCATGGGTGGGGAAGGAGAAAGTTCAGTCATACTGTGCCTTGGGGTCTTGAACTCATGTCCTGCTCTCTTAAAAGAGTTGTAATTCCTGAACTGTAAATTGTCCCAGGTCATCATAATTTGCTGACAATCTCTTTAAATTCTGTGGTCCAGATAAGAGCTCTTCTCTCTCAAAGTGCTCCTTATTTCCATCACCACCCTGTTCCATGGGCTTTGTTGCAGGTCACGAAGATGAGATGCTTCCCAATTCTAGGGGTCCCAAGGCAGCTTCTAGGCCCCATGTGACTCACAAAGTCTATGTAATGGTCTCTCAAAAGGGCTTTTTATCAGGGATTATAAAATTAGCTGTGGATCCTGGGTTTTAGGTAACTTCAGTTATGCTCATTGTCCAGCCTGTTAAGTGGAAGTGGATGAGCAACTTTGGGATTCACCACCTTGGTAGGTGACTGTTTTTTTAATTAGAAGAGGGAAATTACAGATGCGTCTCCAAAACCCCGATTTGGAATGCTCCAGATAGTGGTTGAAGTAGAATGACAGGAGGTGCCTGAGTGCCATGTTTCTTTCTCCTTCCTCTATCCTTTTCATTTTCAAGGAAGGTGGCAGTTGGAGCTGTAGGTTAGCAAAAATTGATCTGATGGTGTTGGAAAGACCATGTGATCTTGACTAAGTCCCTCCATCCTCCACCTCCTGTTGATTGACTCCAGCACAGTGCAAGCATGAACCAGATGCTGGGTCACTCAGCCTTCTCAAAAGTGGGATCCTCCTCTGTATGAACAAATGCAAGCCTTAGGTGTCTGGGGAACTTTGATGTGGAAAAGAGATGTGCCTCTAAAGTTGCTGACAGCTAGGCAGGTGGTCTGAGGATCTCAGTTCTGAATTTGTAAATCCTACTTTAATTCAACTTCTAAATATAGAATCTTTTTGTGGATTTGTGCTTAAGTGATTTCTAGCGGGAAGGAAGATTAAACACTGAAATGGATTTTATGTAACAAAGTTGTATAATTTCAATTATCAGATATTTCTTAGCTTGTGTTAGACATCAGTCAGGACTAATTTATATACAATAGATTCTATCTTGGAGCAGGGTGTGAACTGGATGGTATCCTGGTGTCCCTTCCAGCCCTACTTACCATAATCTATGGTTAGAGTAAAGCATTAGTTGTTCTTCTGAGCTGGCCTGCAAGCTTATGGTGGTTGGTTTGTTTGTCTGGTTTTTAATAAAAATTGGAGGTTGAAAATCAAGAAAATCTGCTGAGCATTGTTGTTCAGTCTCTCAAATCTTGAAGTCAGAAAGTAAATCTGAAAAAGTGTCATAAAATTGATCTGAAGATTCTGTTTCACTGTTTACTGCAGGAGTGATTTATATGCTCTGAAGTTACGCTAAGGCATATTCCATGCTCTGGAGCAAAACTGCTGAGACCATTTAAGTTCTCTGGATTAGTGCTGGTCCAACTGAGAATGGAATTTGGCTTATTGATTTCTTTGGGACTGCATAAATATGAACTGGGATAAGTTTTGATCATACAAGCGTAGTTGATTCCGATATTTAAATGCATATGTAGCTGATTACAGAAATACTGTGTCAGAGCACTAGATATAAGTTATTACTGTAGAATGAACAAAACCTACCCCAACTGCACGCATTAAATGGGTAAATTAAATATATATAAGGAGAAATACCTCAGTAAGTTTGTTTGCTCTTCTTCCTGCAATATATAGTCTTAACTAGATGTTACTGAGTTAATTTCAATTGTGTCTCCCTCAATATGCTTACTTACAATTCTATGATGAAAAAGCTGTATTTAATAAACAGCTTTTGGTCCACAGGTTCTTTAGAATGAAAGTACAAAAAATTTGGCTACCTGGCCTAGAGTACAGTTAAAAGGTAAACTGCTGCTATCTGTCCAGTGGGTATTACTTACTTTGGAGCACTGGGTATTGTCCTTAAATTGTAACACTGCTGTCTTGTGTTTGTCAGGTATCATAACAATGGAAAGTATTTAGCCTCATTAACACTTGTTTTGAAAGAGAAATGCATATTTTTGACTTAGTAGGTTGCACTGAGTTAGCGATGTTCCAGCATGGGGTTTGGGTCATTTGAGGTCTGCTGCTGGTCTCCAATATGGGAAAAACTTGTCTGTGACCATTTTAATTGCTAAAATCTCATTAAAGTCTCTAAAGTTTCTTTGCTGGCTTGAAAATACTGCATTTAGAGAAGTGATTAAAAATGAGTTTACACACACAAATACATTTTAAAACTGGGAGTTAGGTGTCACTATTTGTATGCTGGAGAGCTAACCTAAATGTTTGAGTTGATGCAAGATATGCTTCTGCTATGGTTCCCTATCTTGTGTAGTGCAAGATCAAGCCTATGAAGAACACTCTAAAATCTTCAGGATCTATTTCTTAGAGATGAATTCTTGAGATATGCTGAAAATTACTGCCTTTCATTTTAATTGACTATAAAAAGTAATGGAATTATTTAAAAGTGGAACCATTTTTCTCCTGCAGTGGAATTCAAATAGCTAAATATTCTTTCTATCTCTCTTCACCCAGAATCACCTCATATCTTTTCCCCCTATATGTTCCTGAGGTATCCAGCCTTCCTGTGTTGTTGTTGCTTTTTTTAAATAGCCCAATATTAAATTACTGTCTGCCTGAGAGCCTATTTGCTGAATTCCCTCCAAAGTCTGCTTTAACAAATAGTGATGCTATGATGGCAAATCCATCATGGAGAGAGCGGGAATGGGAACTTTGCACGCTACAGTACTAGCTGAGCACTGTTAGCAGAGATGATAGAAAGCTTTATTTAGACTTTGAATCTGTTTTTCTGCAGTAGCAATGAAATTTCTTGGGGTAGTGCACTCCCTCTTTTCCACAGCACTGCGTTAATTTGTGAATGGGCAAGGTCATGCTCTAACTAGATGTGTTTCGTTTATGGCATGCCATGCTTGAACAGACACAAGCCAACTGATGGAACTGCAAAAATTTGAATGCCAACCTTAGAGATTGCCTCCTAAATGGTATTTCTATGATGTACAAGTTAATTTTCTAGCTAGTCCTTCTCTCCCATACCCCACTGCTGTCTTAGTTGTTAATCTGTTCTAATACTGATTGCAAATGCCAGTGTGTTCCTCTCAGGACACATATTGTTCTATCTTGTACTTCCTGGATAACAGTTATAATTAAAGGTGAGTATGACACTTTCCTTCTCAAGCAAATTGTATCCACTTCCCAAGATTGTATTATCTCTCTTACCTGGTTACAAAGATTATGCTGGAAATGCCATGGTGTTCTTGGGCAGAAAAGCTAACAGGAGTCTGAGAAGTTGGAACAGGGGAATAGATTTATTAGTTAGGTCATCCAGAGAGTCTCATGGCCAATGCAAGATAGTCCTCTATTCATTTTCTCATACCTTTATTTATCTAATTTTATCAGCACCCAAAAGATGGGACTTCTGCCAATTACTGTTGGGAGACTATAACAGGTTAATACATCTCACATTGAAGAAGTTTTTCATGATGTTCAGTGTAAATTATTTCACAGATGAAATATACCTTGCTGTCAGGGAGCAGCCTAAATTTTCACTTTCTTAATTTCATCCCATTACTCCTCGTTATATCCCTTGTACCAATCTAAATAATTCATCACCCTTCTTAATGTTTATACCCTTCAAATATTTATAGGCAGTTATCACGTCTCTCTTTAGTCAAAGCTTAGCTGAGCTGTTCATATTTAGACCTTTTAATCTTTCTTCATAAGAAAATCCTTCTACATGAGATTGAGGGCCTGATCCTCAAAGGTATGTAGGTGCCTGTCATTGACTTCAGTGGAATTGTGGCCTAGATATTACTACCATTAGGCAGCTGGTTTTTCTCTTGTCTAAATTACTACTAATTTGTCAGTATTAGGAGCTGAGGAGCACAGAACTGAATGCAATATTCCAGGAGCTTCTTGTCCAGACTTCTGTGCTTTTCTATGCTGTGTACCACCTCGGTATGTGCGTCCCTGAGACTGTGTTGCACTTCTTGCTAGCATACAGCATCGTAAATTTGTTTTTAAGGTAGTGTTCAGTATTACTCTTGCTTTGCCTTCTCGATCTCGGTATTCTAGATTTCTTACTAGTGACTATTTGACATAAGTTTCTTGTTTTCTAAGATATCCCATCTGTTTTCAGGCTTTGGATCCCCTTATAGCATTGTTCACTCTTCACTAGAATTTACAAGATCTTCCAGTTTCCTATTCTGCATGCGTGTATGTAAGTACATGTGTTTCTTATATATGTGTATATATATAAAAGACACTTACTGCCCATTGCCTGAACATAAATGAAAATTAAGACTGATTTGAGATGAAAACTGAACATTATTCTCTATATCACTACATTATATGGTTTTCCAACTTCATGCAGTAACATTTATCACTACTCTTTATTTACAGATTTTTTTCAACAAATTTATTGTCCGTGTAACTCTGCTCATAGCCAAGCCAATTTGAATTAAATTTGTAAGGCAGAATCTCTATATCAAATGCTCTACTAAAATCCAGGTACAGTATATCTACTGTAGTACATATTTCATTGTTCTCAGTGGCCTCTTAGGTCCTTTCAGGTATGACTTCTTGTTTGAATCTTCCATTTTTAGCTTGTGCAGTATCAGTTACGAATGGTGGTTATAGTTTCTGGGCTACCACCACTGGAAAAAGTCTCTTGTTCCAGTCAGATATGGAAATAGTCATCCCAGGTTTGGATTTAGGCTAGACTGAAATTTTGTGAAATAAACTATAGATTTCTACCATCCCAAAAAGTTTGTACACACAGGCCCAGGTTTGGAATGAGTCAGGGCTGGACAGACCAGCATACCAGTGGTAATTCCTATGTTTAAAAAGAAAAGATTTTTCTTTTTTCTTACAGAATGAGCACAAAATATTTTGTAGGTATGAAAAGAAAAACAAACAAACAACAATTTTGTTTATATAAAATTACTTTGAGCTTTCGTTCTTTTAGTCCTTTTTATCTTCGTTATGGAAATAGTTAAATATTTTGAAATTAAAATCAAGCGCTATATAAATGTGTAAATGCAACTCTTTTTTTTCAGTGGATAACTAAAACTAATAACCAGATTTGAATTATTTTTAGAGAGAATTCTTGGTTACATCAGAGCTTTTTCTGAGTAAATAGCTTTTGCAGAGGTCTACTTCCATTTTGTATCTGGCAAACATGAAATCTGATCCTGGAACTTGACACTGCTATTTTAGATGCCATACTTCTGATGTGAAGTGATGCTACATCACAGTCTGTATTACATCCACAAGCTTGCTAAACCAAAGTGACTCTCCTTCTTTTTCTTTTAGTATTTGGGTGGTGGACTGGGATTTTTGCCTGAAAGGGCTTGACGCTTGTCAAGTCTGTAAGAAAACAATAGAGACTTCAAAATATTACAAGATAGTAGCACCAAATTTGAATCACTTTCCTAAGGCTGACTTAGCTCATCTATGTTATTTTGGTGTATGACCGTGTTTTATTGCAGGAAGTGCATTTCTCTATTACATTTTAGTATTGACTACAATGCATTCACCAACTTTCATATCTCATTATTTCACATTTTCTTATTCAAAATCTCATTATATGGATTGTGTCATCTACAGAAAGAGTATTTTACTGAAGATGCATTTAGATCTTCTACAGAGCTGCTGTGCACTATTTTGAGTCTTTTATGCCATTGCCTTCCAGAGGTATAGAATTTCAGCTTCAGCCTTGCAGACTGGCTTTTTTTTTTGTTTTTATTTTCATTTTTCTAATTATGTTTTTGGTATCATATGAATTCATCCTTTCTTCAATTATTTTATCTACTGCTCAAAAAGTTCTATGCCTAAGTAATGCAACGATGCATATATATGTCCTACTAAAGGCACCCATACTCTGCTTTTTTGTTTACTACCAGTGGCATGCGAGGGACTATTTTAAGTTACAGTATCAAAAAAAAAAAAAAAAGCTTTTGACAGTATAAACCCCGTCTTCCCTGGCAGTATTGGCCCATATAGCTCTCCTGGGAGATTCTTTTAAGTGTAGGCAAGCCAATTCCATGTGACCTTTAGCTGAAGCAGAGTAAACAACAAAGAAAGCAAAACGCAGATGCTTCTATGAGAGAGTGAGCACTTAACTGAGCTGCATGGTGACGTGAACCAAGCAGGATCATTCCTACCTGAGGAATGAGGAATTTTTTTTAAAAAACAGTACACAAAATGAACAGGAAAGAAACAGTGCCTCCTAAAAATGGTGTGTTAGTGCTTAACATCTCCTTTTTTGTCTTGTAATTTTATGTCTCTGCAAATGTGCAATGCTGGAGAATCAGGCCCATAGTGTTCCTCTGACTGCCTGTAATGAGTTAAAAAATACCAACTGAGAAACTGTGCTCAAGACTTAAAGGAAAGAGAAAGGTATCACACTCCTATACTTCAAAGATCGATCACTCAGATAAATTTATTGCAAACCCATTTTATTTCAATGCTGTATTTTAAACTCTGTGAAAAGTACTATTGCTTTCCCATATGTCATTAATCAAATGGTCATTCCTTTTCTACATAGCAACACAATGTTTGGGTTTTGATTTCATTGGGTTATTTTCTTTTACTGATTCAAGTTCAAAACCTCCAAATTTAATAAAATAGGAATGGCAGGAAGTTGATATACTTTCTTTCTCTCTTATTAGAATAATGGTCTTAGTGTCTTTAGTTCTAGAGAATGAATGATGACACCAATTATTGATCTTGTGACAGGTTAAGAAGAATATTATAATAATTCATATTAGTCAGCTTGACCTTTTATTGAGTTGACCTGTAGCATCTCTGAGAAAAAAATTAAGACGCCTACATAATTTTGTGCTGTGATGCTGAAATTCTGACATGGTTTGGATTACAGTTTGGACATTATTAAAAAATAGTAATCAGACAAATCATTAATCTGTTTCAGTAACACAAGCAGATAGACAGGCTTTTCTCAATAACCGATAAGAACATTGCTACTGGGGGAGGGGAGTTATTGTTTTGGCGGCTTTGTATTATTTATTCTTTAGTTTTGAGTTTTGTTGCCTTTTTTTTTAAGAAAAAGGACCTCCAGAAAAGAGGACTTAAAAACAGGAATAAGCAAGCCTTCCAGTCCAACAAACAATGTAGGCTGGCTAACGTTGGCTGAATTTCAGTCCCCCCTTCCACTAGGCCCAAACATAATTTTTCCTGTCTTCTCCTGTGGAAAAAGCTAGTTTTGTTTGAGTTTTGTTGCAGCAAATCCTACTATAGCACCAATTTAATAAAAATATGTTCTATATGAAGAAAATCAGAGTCTGCAAATGGTGGAGGATTAACTAGTGCAATCTGCAATATCTTCTTGCAAAAAGGTGCCTGAGTCCCTCTTATCCAACAGTACTTGACCTCCCTGTAGGTCTTGCAGGAATACTAAGGTCTCTCTATTGTTTACCTCCATCTTTCTGCTTATGAAAGGAGGAGATAGATAGACATGAAAAGGAGACAAGGCGAGGCAAGTAGGTAAAACAAAGAAGGTTATCCAGGTAAGTCCATGTGCTCTTGTAGGAAGGGCCATGGTTCCTTCAGAGCAACTGACGGTGCCTTTTAGCAAGGGAATGCCTACAAAACTGAAGTATGAAATTGCTCCAAAAGAACCTTGCCTAAAGTTTTCCATGAAATACAAAGACTCTCTTCTAAAGTATTCAGAGTAGTCAGAAAAATAGTGCTAATCTTGTTGACCTCTAAACCTGATCTGTGTTAACAATGACAGTCTATTCCCGCCATCAGTCTTTCATCTGAACCAGCAGAGGTTTTTGTGGCTGCTGTGAAGGTTACAACCCTACTGATGACCAGTCTGATGCCTTGGGATAAATTTTGTTTCTTAGTTGCCCTCTTAAAAACCACGGCAACCACACACAAACACAACACCAAGCAAATAAACAAATACACCCAAGTGAAAAGATAAAAATAGCTCCAAATGTGCAAAAGCTAGGAAATGTCAGAATTAATTTGTTAGTGCAACTTTGGTGTGCTCCACTACACACATACTTAATATTACAGCCTAATTATGTGATCAGATACTACCCTTTTCCTTGGATTTCTGGCTTATGTGCAGAATACGCCTATCTAAAAGAGAAGTGAGGAAAGTGTAGCAAAGGAGATTATTCCCTATAAATGCCTTGCTTTGTTGTCTGTATTCTTTTAAATGTGCATAGTGAATCAGATAGGCAGTTGCAAGGAGAGAAATTACAGTTTCTTGGGTTGAACATCAGCCTATAGAGTTGGATCTTCTTCCTCTTCTTGCCATAGAAATCCTATGTGATGTTAGGTGAGGGATTTCAAATCATTCTTGTTACAGCTGGCAAGGAATTTACTGCCATTGTTTTCTGCATGCCACTTACAGTATCTAAGATGGGAGCTCTTTCAGCTGTAACTGAATTTCTTGAAGCTGCGCTGTGATCAAAAGTGATGGTGCACAGTACCGGGCACACCAGGAAAAAAGAAGTCAGTGCCCAATTGCGAAGTCTAAAGTCAGAAAACTTCTGATCCTAATAAATTTGTGCCTCTGTTGCCTATCTGCAGAATGAAAGGAATGCTTCTGCCTTGCTGGCAAGCTGTAAATGTTAACTCCGGTTCAGGCACTGTCATGGGGAGTTCCGAAGAAAAGCTGAGGGAAAATTAATCATTCTGTTTCAGGAACAGAGTTTGAGTCACAAGTCACAGACCACATACTGTGAAGATACACCACAGTAATGAACGACTGCTCAGCCATTCCTCACATTGACCAAAACATGGATCCTGCAGAAATATTAAAGGCCACTGTCACTGAGAAGTCAAGCAACAGGAAGCTGAACGAAGTTACACATAACCACATTTGCCACATAACTATGTGTCATAACATTTTGGTGGTTTTACTTGCAATCCTTTTCCTAACAATTTTTCACATATGATGGAGGAAGCCATGCTGCGTTGTCTAAAGACCTGACTTTCCCAAGGGTTTCTTGTAAGTTGTAACTGAGACCAGAAAAACTTGAAATTTTCTGTTTCTAGACATACAAATAGGATGCAGTGACAGCATTAGAAAAATGAACCATTATGGATTAGCAGAGCCTAGTCCTGAGTACTCCAGAGGAATCACTGAAGTTCTGCCACTGTGTTATTTCAGCTAACGCTAGAAAAGCTTTTCATAGAAAAGTTAATTTTGGTATTCAGAGATCCTTTGCAGGCTTATTGTGAATAATGGATGGAAACCTAAGATTATTTTTTTTACTTTTTTTATGTTTTTTGCTCACACATATAACCACAAATCCATCACTAAAATTACGTCATGAGCAAAAAGAACTTTTGGAGCTGCATGTGTAGCAGGGTTTAAGACCTCATATGACCTGCTCACACAAGTACTTTTCTGCATGGCTTTGCATGTCTCTTAGCACCCTACAATTTGTCTGAGAGAAAAATTAGCATCATCTACCACAGTCAGGAGCATTCAGGACTTAATTACTTCTCTTCCATGGTGAGAAATTTCACACAGGAAAATTTCAGCCAGAAACAATTGAATTAATTTCCTATGCAATGCAGTTGCTTCCATACCTGTTCCCTCTGCTCTAGGATCTTCCAACTGTGACAGCTTATCAGCAGGAGTATCCACCAGCCCAGGCTAATTAAACTCTGTATGGAATGTTTCAGCTATGCTGAGCCTATAGTGTCCTTAGTCTTACAGAGCAACTTTTTACTCTGCAGGCGGTGCTACTGAGTTTGGTCAGCATCCTCAGACTCTGTAAGGTATTCCTGCTTTTGGTCAACAGAAGTATCTTAGTATGGCTCTATCCTGATGAAGGCCAGAATGATCACCAATTCTTCCCATTATTTACACCCCATGTTTTGTTAACCTTGGCCATTATTTAAACAGCAATTTTAAAAAAAGGCAAATAGTTAATCTCTGCAGAAAATCATGCTTTTTAACTGTTCTAAGCTTGGAAAAAGTGTTTTATTCATGGCATATTACCAGAGGAAGGGAGAAAAGGCCACGGGTATAACAACAAACCAAGACGGTAACACATTTTTACATGGTTTCATATTCATTAGAGATTCAGTGCCTTGGAAAGGTAGGTTTTTGGGAGGTCAGTAATTAAACAAAACAAGTTGGTTCAGAATTGTGTTTCTCCAATGGTTTAAATTTCTATAAAGTAGCATTGGAAGAAGAGAAGTGCTTGCAAGTGAGAGTTTACCCTGATACAAGTGCAAGACGTGCATATAACAAGGATCTTTGATTTGACTGTTACCAGTAAGACAGGCAGGAGCAGGAGGAATATGATCTTTGGTATCCTGGACAGATAGTGCTGTACCAATGGATTTATGAAAAAGAATTTTCCTGAGCTGTTCTTGGCTTTTGGTGTCAGGAGCAAAGCAACCTAAAAAGGATGTTTTCAAGTAATATCAAATAAGTGTCCTATAGAAATATGTACAATACCTTTCATGTGAGGAATAAGCAGTGCGTATGTGCATG
>JAOXJM010000023.1:48151456-48178033 GCA_026413425.1 Tringa solitaria
TAGATCTAATGGTGATATTTTTGTCAAGGCAACTTCCTTTTAACAAAGAGTTTGTGCAAATGTCTTTATCAGTATAGATCTGCAGACTGGCATAATCTTGGCCTTGGCTTTTCAGCGGGATGCTAAGGAGGGTGGAAGTGGCAAGTGATGAATGGGGAAAGAATGCCAGCATTTAGGAGTATTGCAACTTTTGGAACCTTTTGTATGGGAATTAGGTATCAAAAATAAGGGTTTGCTATCTATCCTGTTGCTTAGTGGCTTGTCTTCCTAAATAATGAAAGCCACAGCTAACCCTTTTGAGCACTCTTGTCTCATCACACTGCTGCTGCTTTGATCCATGCCATTTTGGGTTTTGATCTCTTCTCCTTCTTCCTCCTCCTTTCCCTCTGCCCATCAATAGCAAAGAGCTGCTTTGCTGAACTTAGGGACAAGCTGAACTTTTAAGCTGCTATCTATTATTGGTTATCCAATTTCATTAGAGGGGAATTCCATTTTAAAATACTCCTTTTGTTTCTGTTGGTGCTTTAGCCCAGATAAAGCAACCATCAGTAGCGGTGCAATCTCTTTGGAACTTTCCGGTGAATGAATTGGAAAATACATATTAAATACATTACATCCACATGTATAATATAAATTTAATCTCCCAGCCACTAACTCCCAGGTCTACCTCCCGCATCCCTTAGGGTGGGAAGCCTTGTAAGCTAATTAGTGATAGCACATAAGCCTCAGCCCTGAAGGACATTGTTCATTTTATTACTTGTGCTATGCTGAATAAGGGAGGATGTTGCTGGATGATAAAATGCATGGAAGCAGAAGAAACACTTGGCAACAGAAGAAAGTTTCAGTAATGCTCAGACATCCTCAACAAGTTTGCAGATGACATGTGTGATTTTGGTGCAGTTTACATGCCTGAGAGACAGGATGCCATCCAGAGGGACCTGGAATGGCTCAAGAAGTGGGCGCGTGTGAACCTCATGAGGTGTAGGGTCCTGCACCTGGGTCAGGGCAACACCTGGTATCAGTACAGGCTGTGGGATGAAGGGATTGAGAGCAGCCCTGCTGAGAAGGACTTGAGGGTTCTGCTGGACAAAAAGTTCGACATGAGACGACAATGTGCACTTGCAGCCCAGAAAGCCAACTGTATCCTGGGCTGCGTGAAAAGAGAAGTGTGGTTTGCAGGTCAAGTGAGGTGATTCTACCCTTCTACTATGCTCTAGAGAGCAAGTCTGGGTTACTGTGTCCAGTTCTGGAGCCCTCAGCACAGGGAAGACATGGACCTGTTGGAGACGGTCCAGAGGAGGGCCATAAAAATGATCAGAGAGGTAGAGCGCCTCTTATATGAGGACAACTCTCTTATAACAGAGAGTTGGGGTTGTTCAACCCGGAGAAGAGAAGGCTCCAGGTAGACCTTATTGGGGCCTTAAAAGGGTCTTATATATGAAAGATGGGAAGAAACTTTTTAGAAGGATCTGTTGTGATAGGACAAGGCTTTGAACTAAAAGATGGTAGATTTATACCAGATACAAGGAAGAATTTTTTACTATGAGGGTGGTGAGAACTGAAACAGGTTGGCCAGAGAGGTGGTAGATGGAAACATTACAAGTCTGATTAGACAGGGCTCTGAACAACCTGATCTAGTTGAAGGTGTCTCTGCTTATTGCAGGGGAGTTGGGCTAGATGACCTTTAAAGGTTCCTTCCAACCCAAACTATTCTATGATTCTATTCTATAAACCTACTACAATGACATCCTGCAGTCACGTGTTACATGTCTCTGATCAACCCATAGCTGAATGGATTTGAGAAACAACTACAAGACAGACTTTAATATCTATATATAAGTACTCTGCCTCCATGGGGCTCAGTGGAGTCCTCAAGGGATCAATGGCTACTGACTGGACCTGAGCCTAAGTGCTTCAGTCCATTGAAAAATGATATCTGCCATGTATCAGTAATCTTGGTGATAAAATATCAATTGAACCTTTTTCCGAAAATGCACTCCTGAAAACAATTCATATAGTAGCACAGATATTCATCATTTGTATTCCTTTCTCAAAACATATAAGCAAAGATTTAAAAAGTAACTTTTGTTTTCTCATGTATATATTGGCTTTACAAATCTACCATGCTTACTGTTCCACTGGGATGTTGGTTTGACTTTTTCTTTCCTTAGATCTTGCTGGTATAGCTTTTGGTTACCTTTTGTTTTGTAAGGCTTGTTTTCCCAGATGCTCCCTGGGCAGTAAGATCTCAGAGATTAACCATTGTTTCAGATATGAGTGAAAGAGGTTTGAAGACAACAGCACTTATTACTGTGTTTCTCTTCTGTACCACCACAAAATTCTTTTCTGCGATTTCTCCACTGTCTTTAGAAAGCTTATTCACAATTCGTGCCTGCCTTTGCAAACTGAGACTTAAGAATGACTACTACTTTTTAAAACTAGCCCTTGTCTACAGTTGCATTTTTCTTATACCCACTAAAAGATTTCACTTTTTGATGGGATCCAAAATCACATTGGAAAAGGTGAGAGCAGCAGCCTAGGTACGAATTTCCTTGTTTTGGTATGAAATATAAGTGGTGCAGGATAAGTCAGAATTGGTGACTGCCTGTGTAACCTCACATTTCATCTGAAAGAAAGAACTCTAACAGTAGAGAGGGAAGCTCAGTTCTTAGTCATTCCTGGACAAAAAGGCTCCAAAACAATGTCCACTGCAAGGAATTCCCTGAAATCATCTCCTTGTTTGATCATCGATATGTTAATGACAACACTTTTAAGCTGTGAGCACTGGAAGCTAGAAAAGAACAAGAGACTCAAATAGAATAAAAAACTTGGTTGCATTGCTAGCTTCCTCAGATATTTGGCTTTTACTCTGTATATCTTTCTGTTTAGTGAATCTCCTTATCCAGCATTATTGTCCTCCTTCCCTCTCCTCCCTGAGTTCCGTATCCCTTTGCATATACCTGTTCCATATACCTGTTCCATAACTTTGCATCCTGCTGGGGCTTTAGCATCATTGGAAGCTTGCTGCTGAAAGATTTTTTCTTAGAATACAGTGGAGTAATAAAATATCGTTTTTGAATGGGGGAGGGGAAAGTGCAATCCACAGCATGGAGATGTTCTAAAATGCAGAGATTAGAAATAAATTATTCAAAAGCAGTAATATTTTTATGGCACTGTGACCTCTTTTCCTGCTGGGGCTTCTTAGAGAAGCCTAGAAATAACAAAAGGTGTGGGATACAAAATAACAAAGGCCAGAAAAATGTTCACCAGTGAGATGAAAAACTAGGCTTGGAGATTATCTTGTTCTTTGAAACATCTTTCTTCTTACAGAAATAACCAATAGAACAGGCACAGTGGCCCTTACCCTTACTGAAACTAAGTGAGTTAGAGCACATCAGGGAACCACAGTAACTTTCCAAGCACACCCATGTCAACACAAATTAGCCACTAATTACTGCAAAACACTGACTTTCTGTATCAAAAGGTGTGTGGGAGTTCAGTTTACTCATGCCCCTTGTGTATGTAGTAATGATGTCTCAATTACTTACATGTGTACGTGTGTCTGAGAGACTCATGGACATCCATTAATATGCCTACGCATTTCACTTGTGTTTATATACTAACAGAATACATTTATTCCAGTAATTGTCAGTGATTCATTTATTAGCTGGCCATTATACCTGTTCCTGTGTCAGTATTTAAGTCATATTCTACCAGGGGCCTATGGGGTATTCTGTCTTGGTTACAGATGTAAAGCCAAGAGCGCAGATGTGAAATGCACTTGGGACTTGAAATGCTCTTCATCTGGTGCTAAAACAAATGCTACTCTTGATATTTTACATCATTTGCAGTAGGAAGGTTTCAAAGTCCAGTATGGTGGGCAATTTCAAGTGGGATGGTTTCATTCTCTCTCAGGGCAGGGTCTTTGGATTGCCCTTGAGCAAGTCAGTACAGTCACAGAGTACATCCGCGTCCTATCCGCTCAGAGTAACAACTAGTTACAAGTAGAAAGCAGGGTGTGTGTTTGATGGGAAAAAGAGAAGAGATGATGGGAGTGCTCTGGTTCACTATCCCAAACTTTCAACCCTGATCCCAGCACAAGCCTGTGATTAAGCAAAGCCACATTTGTCCTGTCCCCAACCCCCTGAAGTTGATCTGCATGTACTAGGGTTTGGAGTGTTTTCCCAGGCCCTGTGTTATACCATGTTGCTGCATGTAGCTGAACACCCTAAGTTTAAAGGCTTCAAATGAAGAGTTTTTGAAAGAGGATTTCTTAATGCAATGTTGTATAAGAAGCTGAGCAGTCCAGCTGAAGATGATGAGATTCAGTAGATGTTGGGTGTGACCCGATATTTTATCCTTGGTCAGGAGCTAAGGAAGCTGGCTTGACTTTGACTTGAGAGATCATTGCAGGGGCAATTTCATTACTATGGGGCAGTGCTTACATTTTTCTCTGAGAACTGAAGACGTATTTTGACTTACCGCATATTGGAAGGGAAAAGGCTGGTATTGTTATTGAGAAACATATATAATCTAATCTTTTTCAGCAATAGAAGCAATAGGCTTGGTAGGATGTGGAAGAAAGTCAATGTCTGTGATGTACATAAGAAAACCTTTGCTAAAATCACTGGGTGTCAATGGGTCTAAAATTTGCTTGGGCTTGGCTGCAAAATCTGACACAAAGTCTGGATTGCTGAACAGCAACCACTTTGGAAATGAAAAACACCACCTTATTAAATGGAAACTAATGGGCACGTGTACAGATGTTTTCATTTTCCTTAACTGCCATAGGGCTTATTAAGCAGTTTTAGTTCCATTTTGTAGTACATATGGGAGTAAAATTGTTCTATATACAAAATACCAACTGTAATGTGTTCCTCGAGTACAGTGACTATGTGACAGAAATTAGGGGTTTTTACATTGTTATGAAATGTTTGGATTTGGTAAAATTAAGCTTAAAAAAAACCCCAAAAAACAATCAACAACTTAAAATTAAACTTGAGCTAAGGCTCTAGTAAGTGGACTGAAATGTGTCTTCCACACCCGTGATTGCCCCACACAGCTTACATCCCTAACAAATTATTCTTTTCTACCATATTATCATTTATGCTTCAGAGTCTCTAAAATGCAGTTTCAGGTGATGCCTGTATTTGCTCTGTTGCTCCTTAAAATCAGGAAATGAAAAAAAAAATATCTCCACATGCAGGTTCCTTAACATTTTTGCATAGTTTTTAATTAAAAATATATTCAAATTATTATTGCAGATGAATGATTTTACAGTGACAGACAGTGGGGGGGTTCTGCACTTGGCTGTACTCCATTAAGACTGTATGACTTGTAATTAGAAATGAGCTAATGCCAAAGCTGATCTTTTCTGAAGTTTAAGCGTGTGCAGAGAGACAGACTGTGTTTTAATTAAGAATAGACTGGCCAGTAGCAAAGTTCAGGTCTTCTACAAAGTGTAGCAGCATACAACTCAGCAAAATGCATAAAATTGACTTACGTTCCATCATCTGACCACAGCAATTTCTGTGACCTTAAGCAGGTTTTGAATTCAGTGGGTACTAAAGATACACTTAGAGTTTAAAAATATAAAGAATTTTGATGACTTCTGACATTAGACTTACAGCTTTGGTTGTACTCATTTTTATTTAGCATAATTATAAATAAGGTGATGTCAAAACTCTTTTCCTAGGAGTTAATAATATTGAACCTTTTCACTACAATTTAATAAAGTCTCTGGAATTCCTCATCTTCCCTTTTAAAATGTATCATCTTGTATTTTTCAGCAATGAATATCATGGACTCTAAGCAGTAAATACAGCATGAATTTTCTATTGTAAGACTGTGAATTAGAACTTTTGTGATTTTGAGTGCCTATGCATAGTGGAAGTGCAAAACACCCAAATCATTCTTATATCAAGGATTACAATGAGAGTAGAAGCTGGTAATGCTGATGAACTTCTTACAGTCTCCTGAGTACATACTTATTCCTGTTTCTCTTCAGATGAATGCCATTATAATAAACGCTTTTGTTTACAACCTCTCTTCCAATCCAGGAAGTATTTGAATGTATTCAGCATACAGTAGAGAGGGACATATTAATCTGTCACTGAAGTGCAGTCACCTCTGAGGTGAAACTTGGCAGCAATACTTACATTAAAGTACTGCTGATAGTCTGATCCTTTTTTTTTTTTTTTTTTTTTTTTACACAAGATGAAGCCTCACCATAAATCAAGAACTGCCTTTTCTCTTTCTCTCTCTTGATATGACATCTTATACTGGAACCAAAGTAGTTCTCATTTTTTTTGTCAGTGCTTACTTTTGAAAAGAGACTTTGAGTTAATGGTGAACACGTTATTCTGAACTTCAGCAAAGGATCTCAGTCTGCCATTAAATTTTTGCTACGGCGGAGGCAGACAGGGGGAGTAAAGATGCCAGACAGTCCGGAGCTTAATATATTCCTCACAGCTGGAGGTGACGTGACAGTCCTCTTGTCATTTGGCAAGGAATTTAAAAATATTTGTCTGGAGCCAAATGCCACCACCATACAGATTTCTCACTATGCTGCAAGATTCAGATCGCTGAGGCTCTTATTTTATTAAGGTGTCTTAGAGAGAAAGACTTCTTTGTAAACAGCTCTTGTCTTTGGAAAAGACCTTTCTCTTTTTTTTTTTCTCTTTTGTGTGAATTGATGACAGAGCAGGCATTAAATCTGGGCAGAGATAATGCCAGGTGATAAATTTTTTTACTCCTGACCTCATTAATCAATTGGCAGAACTGTACACTGCTTGGTGTAACATGTGCCATTTTTAATTTGTTACTACTGCAGTGCAAACTAATTTTAGCTATTTAATGCTTGCTCTTTGCTGTAGTTTGCAAAGCAGCTCCAGATTCAAAGCAATGCAATAAGTGACTATATTTATTGGCCTTATACCAACAACTGACAACAAGAAAATCACAACTAATGCCAGTATTAGTGTTGCTACATCTATGTACTAACCCAGTTAGAATGAAAAACCCAGTTGCAGTGTCAGTATGACTTGTGTCAATTCATAGAACGTTATTAATATCTAGTTTGATTTTTGAGAGGCCCTTGCTGATATTTAGTGAACAGAGGCAGACATATCTCATGTTTTAGTAGACCTCAGTTTGCCCAAGGCAAAGAAATCAGATTTTCAACTGGTATAGTCATAGATCCTGTTTGAGGAAGAAATTCCCAGGGATCTGTTTGCAGAATTCTTCCCTTATTTTTCCATTAGTATTTGGAAGGGACCAATGACAATGTCCAAGAGAGAGGAAGAATATGTCTTTTCTGTATATAAGGAGCTCAAAAGATACCCCTTTGCTCAGCTTTCTGCTTAACCTCTGTCTCCTGAAAACATTGTATAGTGCTTCTGCATTTTCACAGTAGCTCTATCACCCCAGGTCCTGGAGTCCAGTGTGAGAGGACAGCCAAAGAAGCAGTGATTAACAGAAGAGTCAGGCATCCATTGCAATAAGGACTAGACTTCAAATCAGATGAAAAGCCAAAAGCAAAGAAATCCAGAAAGAGAAGACATTAATATTTTACGCCTGCCATATTTATTCCTTCCTTTCTTAAGAAAAGATCTGTTGTAATTTTTGTTCCTTAAATGAATTGCTTGTAAAGATATTATGGGGAAATGCATCTTGCTTTAAGAAAATCAGAGCAGGAGGGAGAAATAAAGAAATATGGGCAACAGACAAATAATAAATTTGAAAAGCAATGGAGAGTCAACAATATGGAGCTACAGAAGAGTGCAATTCTGTAATCTGCAGGTCTTTAAGAAGGGGATGTTCTTGTGGAGAAGCTGGCAAGATTATATAAATAAATGGATAAATATTTCCATTCAGATGAGCAGTGATGGCCTTGAACTGAGCTGAAAAGAGTCAATTTTGATGAGGGCAATTTGAGGCAAATCCCTAAATGATCTATCACTGTGAGACAAGTATATTCAATAAGCTTCCTGTGTTAAAACATAAAAATTGCCACACGCATAAACTTGTGTAAGCAGTTATATAGGTATTATCGTCTTTGAAATTTATATTAGGTCTCACTTGTACTTACAGGTTGTGAATATCTTCCTGCAGATTGATACTAAAGAGAAGTAACCATGAAGCACAACCTATTGTGTTAACAAAAAGCTAGAGTAATGTCCCACTTCAGGCTTTGGGGTTATGCTTCTGCTTACAACAAGATGGGGGTTGCAGTGTCACCTGTGTGTGCAGAGCTTATTGTGACTTTGGTTGTATTAGAGGGGAAAAAATAGTTCCTTCATTAAGGCTCTGAGTATTTAACATTTATAGGTGATATTTATGACCTCTAGATGTAGAGTGGTTGGGTTAAACAGCCTGTGGCTCCCTGCTGGGGCTACAGGTGTAAAGCAAAGGCTTTTAGCAAAGAGGCCAGAGCCTGCCTTTTAGTAATTACAGGGTGAGTCTATGCATCCCTCTAGGATACTTGAGTCCTGCTAAAGTCTGCACTTTATTGTATATCTTGCTATATAATATGTCTATATATTTATATACAATATTATTCTATCATATATTTATGTCTATATTGTGTATAGGTATTTTAATATATAATTGGTATCTCTATATATCCATATGTAGATTGTCTCTATATATGGTTTATATGTCAACTACCTATCTTTTGTAAACTGCATATCTTTTTCTATATACCATATGTGTATCTATAGATACATGCATATGTAGTATCTTGATACGGTCCTGGGCAACCTGCTTTAGGACATCCTGCCTGAGCAGGGAGATTAGACCAGATGGTCTCTAGAGGTCTCTTCTGACTTTAGTCTGTGATTCTGTGACTAAGGAAAACCTTTGTTTTTCACTCAGCAGTACATCAATGTCTTAAAGGAAGGAGCTGAATGTCAGCTAAAATCACAGTATTTTTGGATATGCTTTTTAGAAAGAGGTAATTTTCTTATTGCTTTGGCCCACCTCACTATTCATTTTTCTTGCAGTTTTGCACATCCCATCTCCCTCTGCCATCTGACATATCTTTTCACATCAGCGGTCCTCTTCTTTTCTAACTTCCTAGATGTGGACTGAAGAAGAGAAGCAGAAAACTGAACAGTTTGCTGTAGCATCAAGGTCAGTAGATCTCTTTTCACTCCACACTGCTTTTTGTAGGCTTCACAAGGAGTATTGTGCTGTGCTGTGGCTTGCTTATGAGAACAGACAAACTGCAGCTAAAACATTGGTCAACATCCTTTCAGGGAAAGTAGAATTGAGACAAGGTAATCTCTGTGCCAATGACATAATTGCTCCATCATCTTCTTACCCCATTTATCCTTCTTCCTCAGGAACAATGAAGAATGGATATCCAACAGCTTATGTATTCCTCTGGAGATTCATCAAAAATAGTTTCTCCGTACTCTTACTGCTTTAATACAAAAGAAAATGCCTGGGTTTTGTTACATTTCTTTCTTTTTACAGTAGGCTAAACTTTTGTTGTTAACTTAAATGTAAACAGTGTCTTGCTTTTAGAATAGAGGTTTGAGTTTGAAGAGCCATGGTCTGGCTCCACTAGATGAGCTCACAAAGCTCTTGAGTTATATACTTTAATTGCACTGGTTCTCTAGGAAAGAAAAGATAAACAAATGGAGATGGACTATAACGGTAATGTTGTTAGGTTAAGTATGTGGTTTTTTGGATTTTTTTAAAGTGTTTCATAGGGGAAATATCACAATGGTTAAAAAAATGACTGAGCTAGTGGGTGAATGGATGGCCACGAAGCCATTATAACATTCAAAACTCCACTAGTGAGGCTTAGGTACAGTTACTACGGTGTGACACAAGTGAAGTTACAGAGACATTCCTATAACTATGGACTAACTTAGATGTGTGTCCCATAAACCTCCTTGTTCTTCACCTCCATGGGTGACTAATCAGTGATATTGGTGAAAGAAATTATCTGTCCTTAGCCTCTCTGGCAAGAGAAACAGGAGCTCCCTGTAGTGCAAGTGCTAATATTTTATTCCAATATGAACTTGCTTTTGCAAGAAATAGATAGTGCCCGCTGGGATGCTTTAGACTATCAACATGCGTTCTGTTTTGTCAATTTAATTGTGTATTCTCTGTTATTTTTAGTCTTCAACTTGAACTGAAATTCTAAGAGGTGTTGACACAAGGGAGCAAACAGTGATGAGCAATTAAGGGTCATTAACATAGAGTGACTTTGTGTTTGTGATATCATTTGTATCCTCAGAGTTTTTGCTAAAGTCCAGGAAACACTTTTCTTTTCCATCTTGGATTTCAGATAGATGGCAAACTGATTTGTTTCCTTGGGAATTTTACTCTTGATAACTTTTTCCATATGGCAAAGAAAGTTGTGTGGGACAGGGGAGAGGAAATCCAGGAAGGACAAGATCTGCTCCAGGTCACTTGCTCTGCAGCTGGGACAAGAAAGCAGAACTGAGGAAAACAATGAACATGCTAAAGGAAACAATGGGCAAGTGGGACTCCTGAGACTGCCAACACGTTCCATGCAGAAGGGAGGAAACTGCTTATCCACTGCATTTTTTACTTTGCCTTACAAGGGCTTTAGCTCTGGAGCAAATTTAGTGGATGCTTCCTGAAAGTGATGTCAACAGTAGTGTTTGTGTCCTGAGGCTGTGGATAGAGCATTTTCTACACCAAAGAGTCTAAAAGCATATGCATCTTGCTGTATTAGTCCCAATACAGTTGTTTGTACAGTTCACAAATGAGAGATCACAGCCTATACTAGGACAAAATCACTGGCTGATTTTTATGTAGGAATCTCTTTAATGGCAGCAATTTACCATCAATTGCAAATAAGAACAAATTTGCAGGTAATGTCCTGAAATAAGCTCTTGCAGATGACACAGTTTCATATACAAGAGCCATTGCAATTTGTAAGAACATCCTCAAAATGTTCCATAAAGTACCTTAGAATATCAGCATACATTGTAAGGTCTATTATATACTTTCACAAGGCTCTTATAAAAGCATTTATCTAATCTTCTTACTCCCTTGCACAAACAATTCTAACTTTTAGCAGATAAATACCTAGGGTTGTATCTCATTATTTCTTATAGCTGCCTTAAAATAATTGAAACACTACCACCTTACCTCTGTTGTTGAGTAGCCATAGCTATATAAAACACCCTTGCGTTACATCGCCATTCCTAATTATCAGCCAGCATTTTCCAAAAGTTAGGTCCCTAAAAGAGGCCAGTGTGGGCTGATTCCACTGCTCTTGATACTACGACAAAATCTGTATTCAGTGTTTAGTCAAATAACATGAGTATGGAGCTATGTGAGAGCTATGCTCTTTTTTCCTTTCAAATATCCCAGTAGGTGGATAAATGTTTTTTTCAAATGGAGTCAATTGTTTACATTACTGTGTATCTTGTTAATAAGTAGCCCACACCAGCTTGTGCAACACTTCTTGCTGGAAGATAGTAACTCATTGAAGCAAAATATTTGGAGGCAAATTTTTAAAGAACAACAAAAACTCCAACTTAGAAAACATTCTCTGGCCATGACAGTTTCTGGCTTCCTACAAACTCCTTCATGAAAAGGGGAAGTGTAGTCCTTTGGGCCTTACTGTTATTCTTCGTCGCTGGAGGAGCTGCATATGATTTAAGGTGAATTTGAAAGGTAGGGGCTTCAAATCACTGCAAGCCAGGTAGTCGTTTGTAACTTCACTGTCATCAAGTGGAAAATGGTCTGGACCCTTGGGTTGTTTCAGCTTCTGAAGCTGTAAAGTCCAGCTAATATGCACCTTCACAATACACTACTATGCTAAGCTTATTGAGGATGCTTTGACAGTGTAATGATCGAGGGAATAAAGCCTACCTTCATCAGTTAAGAATGAAGTCCTATGAAAACACCTTGTGTTCAAGATTAGGGATTTGGTAAATAGTTATAGATACAGTGAAAGTGTCCTGATTTGAGGTAAAACAAAACATATTTTCTTTTCAGTAATTTTACTTTTAGCTAAGCCTCTTCTAACTCTTTGAAATTTACGTCATATTCTTCGTACAGTGTCTGCTTACAGAGTGATAAGGCCTGACATTTACAGTTAATACCAAGAAATGCTATGCAGAGAAGCTCCTGCTTATACTTACGGCTATAACAACCAAGGTCAGGTAACGCTATTATATGCCAAGTTGGACGGTCAGAAGTGGAAGAGTGTAGAGGAGTCACACTTGTGGGGAGGAGCGGACAGGGCAGGTGACCCAAAACTGACCAGCAGGGTATTCCATCCCAACTGCCTCACACTCAGTGTAAAAGCTGAGGGATCAAAGGCGTCAGTCTCTTTTTTCAATGACCAGTGTCTGAGGAAGACTCTTGTCTTTTTGTCTGCCTTTGAACCTGATCCATGCGTTCCTGAATCCAGTTCTTGAGTTCAGTTCCCATCCGTCACTGAGTCCAGTCTGGGACTTTCCCAGTGCCTACTGGTGCTGTGATCATCATCCTGCGAGCTTGATATTGATTTTGTATATATTGTATGTATTTCAATATTTTCTTTTTGGATATTATTATCTTTTCTTTTTATTATTAATATTTCATTAAAGTAGTTTCAGTTTTCTTTTCAACCCACAAGTATCTCCCTTATTTTCTCTCCCTTCTCTTCTGGGAAGGGAGACAGAGAGAATTAAAGAGAGCACCTGTCGTTCATTCAATGGCCAGTCCAGCCCAAACCATGACAGAAAGAGAAGCAGCAAAAGTAATGAGAGAGACCAATATTGTATTTGGGATTTTCATTTTCATTTAGGGTAACATTGGAAACAATATGGCTAGTCAATGCAAAATTGAAATCAAAGGGTAACGAATAAATAAGCACTGATTGGGCTGACAGTGAGTTCATTTTAAAAAATGAAGGGGAAATTTTAAATTAGTTAGAAGAGGGGGCTGAAAATAGTAAGTAGAATAAAATGGTTGTGTTTAATTTGAGGTCCAGATCCTGCCAAATCACAGGAAGGATGAACCAGGAAGGAAGTTTAGGGTATGTTCCTTTAAAGCAAGACTAGAAAAGTTTGCTAATGGCAGAAATAGAAGCTGCAGCTGTGAACATATTCTAAAGAGTGTTAGATAAGCACTTGAGGGGAAAAACACTACAGGGTACAAATGCTAGACTTAATTGGCTACATGCTTTCCTTCCATCCTGAAATGTCACTATGCAACCAATGTCAGCTTCTCCACTCATCTTCTCTCCAGGGAATAATAAACCCAGCTTTTGTACATGTCAAAATTATGTTCCTTTCCATTACTTTTCAGAATAAATCTGCACATGCAGTTTCATTTTTAGTTTCCCTTTTTGGTTTTTTTTTTTGGAAGGCTGAAGTTACCCCTAAGCCCCTGTGCAACCCCTCTGTTCAGGGGAAAAAAATGCCTTAATGCTAATGTTGCTATGCTATGGGGTTTTTGACAGATCATATATGTAAAATAAGGACATGATTTCAGGTAGCGTGACCGTGCTTCCTGAACTCTGTCACCTGTCTCCTCCTTCTCAAAAGCACAAGGCCAAGGGCATGCAATTGTCTCAGGTCTACAGTACACACTTTATTTGCAGAATATCACTACCATAATGACAACCCCTGAGATACCACAAGAGAACAAAACCAACAATGGGTGTAGCATGACTCCTCAGCTCTGTGAGATGAAGCCATCAACCTACAAGCAATCAATATTTTTTAT
Organism: Tringa solitaria; assembly: GCA_026413425.1. Taxonomy (NCBI): domain Eukaryota; kingdom Metazoa; phylum Chordata; class Aves; order Charadriiformes; family Scolopacidae; genus Tringa; species Tringa solitaria. The sequence continues at coordinate 48,165,164 of JAOXJM010000023.1, forward strand.
TTTGAAAACATAATTGGTAGCCATAAAGGATAATAATGTTGAAGTCCATGTCTTAATGTGATTTTTCTGAGATGCTGGAAGTGAGATGCATGTGTGTTTTACCTTATGAACGATAGTAAATTAGAGCATTAGTTTACAAGAGAGCACAAACTCACCCAAATAAGGACATGATTCCAGGGAGAATCCTCTTAGCTATGTGTGAGAGCCCTTGAAGAGAAAGTTTATTCCTCAGGAAGAGTATGGCCAGCTATCCAAGAAGCTTGGTTGTTTTCCCACTGAGTGGCACTGCTTTTGTCAGCAAGGGATAGCTTTCTCAGGGTGACAGTGTGTGCTACAATTGCTTACAGGAGCAGCTAAGCTCATGATACATTACGGTGTCTGTGAAATCATACTTCACATGGGCAGGGTTCACTTGAAAATAATAGTTATTTTCAATATTACCTCTTGCTTCCTCTTTCATGGTCTTGCTGGCACTTTGACTTTCCTGCAAGGAGAAAAAATGCATGGGTTGAGGAGCAGGGATGGAAGATGGCAAGAGGAAGAATGGATGCCAGTGTAACTTTCTGGTGATCTGAGAGGGTGTGGGGAAAGAAAGTGATTATTTTAAAGACTGACCTCGAGGTCCAAGGTTTCTGCTGGCAAATATGGCTGAAAACGAGTGCAGAAATCTATGGACAGCAGGTGGTCCTAAAATATGGTCTGGAACAGTGTTGCAGTTCTGACCAGTGGATGTTTTACATGGTTCTTTATATTGACCTAATATTTTTCTCTTATGACTACTTAAAATATTTTTTATTAGTTTATGGAGCATCAAACTCTCTTTGCCATAAAAATGTTGTCAGCAGCACTTTTTAAGTATATTAGTAGCTGGACTTCAGACTTCATCTTTAATCTACAATTGCTGTGGTGGCAGCTCTAGACAGACTCTATATTCTCCATCCACAAAGTCCAGAGTATTTGTGAAGGATCCTCTGTACCTGGGCTTTCTCAGATCTTGTTGTCAGACTAGGGATGTTGTGGGTAACAATTGTATGCAAGGTAGTAAGAGCTTTACAAGATCTTGTTTGCCTGATGTCCCAAATACTAATAATGTACATTTGAAAAGTCATTATGCACCATTATTATGCAATCAATGCATTGAATTCCATTGTAATGATCAGGTGACGCCTTTCATCTTTAAAGAGCTGGCTAAGTACCAAGCTTTTTAAATACGGGCTATGATTGGTCTGTAGGAGCCATGGCAGTGGTGGTGGGGCACGTAGTGTTGAGGCTTCTGGGAGTGGAGCGAAGCTCTGTGGAGGTTCCCATGCCCACCTCATGCCAGGGCTGCAGAGCAGAGAGTGAGCACAATGGTGAAAGTCTCTCCTCCAAATCAGCATGGAGGACTTGGGAAGCACAGAGCTTCCTTTGCACTAATCATCAGATGTTCTTCCTGGAGAGCCAAGCTACCCCTTGCCATCCCAGATGCTACAGAACAGGCTTTGCAGCAGCTGAGCTGAGGTTGGCAGTCGAACCTTTCAAGCACTGGGAATGCCCCTCCTGAGCCCCCCAGGTCTGCCTCTCCTCATGCCTTCCTGAAGCTTTCTGTGATGAGCCTTGCCATAGGAGTTGGAAGAGCACCTGAGCATTCCAGATGGAGAAGAAGAGGGAGATACATGAGATACAAGCCCTCAGGCCTATACTAGTGAGTTGTCATTAACTTTTGGAGACCAAACAACAAATTTTCCAAATCTAAAGATACCCATACTCTTCTGGAATAAAGGTACCAGAAATACTGGGCAATTCAAGTCAAACCAAGTACTTAACCATACCACAATAATTCAGAGCTAGGCTAAGGCTGCATGGCTGTGGTAGTCATAGCAGTACAACTCTGCAGTGATTGCTATGGTGATGACAAAATGAGAATCTGGCTTCAAGGTTGTATTTTTAATCTCCTCTTGGACCCTTGTCTACACAGCAGTTATTTAAACATAATTCTCATTACTTATTCGTGTCCTTAATCTATTATTACATTAATTATACAATTTTTATGGTTTATATAAAAAAATGTCCTCAGTTAGGACATCTTAGTACATACTATTTCATTTACATGCATATTTCTGTATTCACAACCTTCTGTGGCTCTAACTGATCAAAACCAATAAAAAATTTATAAACCAAAAATACTCCCTTGGCCTTAACTTACACTACTTTTAATTCAATTTTAATTATTAATACTATAGTTGCTCTTTTCGTTTTTGCATTTCAGAGTGTGTGGAGGCCATGCTCTTGGCCTTGGTTTTCTGTCTTGGATCTAAATGTTTAGTGTTTTCAGCCACTCCTTTACCCTTATTTCACCATTTTTCCTTGTGCTTGACTAGGAAATATCTTAGTGCCATTTCTTACAGATGTTGCTGTGTTGTTACCATCTGTGATTAAGATACAGTGTCAAGAGCTTGAAAAATAGAATTCGGGAATGAGCCAGACAAAATCATGGTGCCTGAGGGTGGTATTTTCTGTTATAAATTATCAAAGTGTTCGCCTTATTTTTGAGCTGTAACTTTACAGTGTGTGCAGGACAGAGATGAGCCAGTTTTGGATGTTTTATTTATTTATTTTTTAAATCAATCAGTCTTTGCCTTACCTATTCACTTGGCTTATGAGCAGGGCATACTTTTCAGGATATGGTGATCATCTGTTGTACCTTACTGCCAAGTGATCAAGAACCACATGCTAGTAATGCTTCTCTGAAGGCAAATGCCACCCAGCGAGTACTGAGAGTTGTTTTCAGTGGCTTAAAAGTCTTTTGATTTTTATTTGACTCCCTGACATTTTGAAATGAGCAACCTTGCATATGGCAAGAGGGAAAAGAATGTGAGACAGAACAACAGACAGTTGTGAAAGATACAATACATTGATTTGTATTTTCTGTAGTAGCACAGGTTCTGCCATCCCCGTATTCATCATGAATCCAAAACATACTGAGTTTCATCCAATGCTTGTTTTCATCTGGAAGCTTAACATATGCCCTTAGCACACCTCTTTTTCTGTCTCTGGTTGGGGCAGAGATGTAGGTACACACAAATATGTACACACTGTGCATTTGCAGAGCTTCTGGTTATTCCTTTTGTCAAATTATGGATAGATGCTGCCAGTTGCCTGGGGGGGAGAAACATAATAAAAAGGAGGGAACATAGAAAGGTACAAAAAATAATATATAAAGGATTTTTATTTTTTTTTAAGGCTTAAAGTTGTCGCTATATCACATAGTTTAAACTTCAAAGCGCAGGCCAAAGAATTGCATTCAGTTTCTTTCGTATTTGGGCCAAATGCTTGAGTGAGGTGGGTAAGGACCAGAAAGGCTGGCCCTCGTGCATCTCACAGATTTTCTATCTCTTTCCTGGGGGAAGTGGGGCGAGGACAGTTCCTTAAGGTCTGTCCCTGCAGTGCTAAGTGCTCTCCAGATAGTTTAAATATGCATAAGTGGATCCTGTTAAATTTAATGATGTATTCTGCTTTTCTGCCTTTCTTGCTAGTGATTTTTCCGTGTGGAAAATGTCTTCTTTATTTGATTAGAAGCTAGTTATTACAAAAAGAACTAGGAAAATGGAGATTTTACTAAAAACGTTGGGGGGTGGGAGGAATTTGATTGGTCATCTTGGTCACTGTTTGTAGTGGTACTTTTCATGAAAAGCAGTATCCTGCAGCAAATATTCTGACAGCAGCTGAGTTTTACTGTGCCCCTTTGGCAAGATGTTTCTTTTCAAGGTTGCTATACCTTGATGTCTCCCTTTTGTAGCATAGAATAAGCTCACACACACATAAATATACAGAAGAAAGAATGCATTAAAAAGTAATAATGTACCACGAATGAGGAAAAGTAATTAGTATTAGACACCCAGCATGTGTTTTCTACAGTACATTCTTGCTAAAATTTCTGGCATCAAGGGTTTCCCTTGGGAGCTCAATAGCCTGGGCAATATCTAGCCTTTTAAATTCTTTGTTGCCCATGTATTATAACACATCTTTTTCCTTTGGGAAGGGGAGAGGATGATGCAGTGCAACTCATCTTCTAGATAATTTTAAATTACATCCTGTGTTAGTTTTAAGAACTGCAAGTAAATGGCAGTAAGTAATAAACACAATAAAAATAAGCAGTAATGACTTTTAGTCCTCTAATCTCTACTTGTTTGCTGATGGGCACCATAGTGAGTCCAGAGAAGGATGGGCTACAAAATACCTAGATATTAATTTTTCTGTTTAGTGTTATATTCTATTCATATTAATAGTCTACTCCTATTTGGGTTACTGTTTAACTAGGGAAAGCAGAGGAAACAGAAAAATCACCTTCTGTCTACTGCACATGAAATTTGTCTATTGGAATGTCCTACAAAAAGCTGAAATGTCACTGCTACTTCAGAAAATTCACTTGTGTTTTGCCATTAGTAATCATGATCATAGATACTTGCTATAATGAAACTATATTTTGCAATTTTACTGCTTTCTTCTGCTGTGTCATTTTTACACCAACCTCTGCCTGTTCTCTGGAGAAAAAAAATCCTATCTGATCGCTGCCCATCACCTTGCCTTTAGATGCACTACTATACTCCACTGAGCCCTCTTGGGGTTTTTACTTCTCTGAGGACATTGACTACATGAAATAGCAATTCTCCTAAAGGGTAAGTGATATCAAAAGATCTGTTTTTTTTTTCCCCAAATGTTTGATGAATGAGCTAATGAAAGTAAATACAACCTCTTAGTTGTTACGCCAGTTACTATTTTCCCCCTGGTCTGGAAGGGAGCTTTTCTGCTTGTTTCAGGTGGTTTGAGTGTAAGCTGATAGCTCCAGGCTCCTGAAGTTTCACTGGAACTAGTCCCTGACCTCAGTACTGCTGATGACAAATGATGTCCTTATTTGTGCTTAAATTTTCAGCTCCTTTTATTAACAGTGTGACAAATGTTGATTGTCTATGTGTGGTAAATGGTGTAATAAGCAATTACTAGCTCAACCAAGTGATTGTTATGAAGTTTATAGGCTTTAGATGGAGATACAGAGGCAGTAAAAACAACAAAAAAAAAAGAGACAGGGAGAGAGAGAAATAAAAGCTTTGTGCAATGTCGACAGCCACTAAAAGTATTTTATATATCACAGCCATCTTGCCCAAGGCACAGCAGGAGGCATTGACCCATTACCAATGAGATCATGTGTACAGCACTCAAGCATTCATGATGGGAAATGTCTTTGCTTCCCTCATCCTGCTTTATTTCCTATTTTCTCCTTAAAAATGACACAAAACTAAAAAAAAAAAAAAAAAAAAAAACAACAAACCAACCAAATACCAAAACTCCTGATGTCATAGCTTTTCTTTTTGTTTTCGTTTTTCTTTGTGACTCAGTTCTCTGTGGGAAGTAGCTCATTTTATTTACTTTATTGCCAGTCCTTTATGTTAATCCAGGGCTCAGCGGTTCAAATATCCCAAAGGGCGAGTGAGTTGGAACTGCTCTTCTGAGGGCAGATCAGGAGAGGTTTCTTGCAGGAGGCAGAGCATCACCTGGAGGTTGCAGGCACAGTTTGCTTCCCTCCCACAAGCCAGGCTGCGCTGGTGGCTGCTACTCAGTGATAAGCCCAACTCCGCCCAGCCTTTTTCAGAGTTATGTGTACTGCCAGGGCAATTAGCATTTAACTAATGAAAGTATTCTTAATTCTCCATTCTGCAGCTCAATCCTGCTGGCATTAAAATGTTTGCTGGGGACAGGACTGGATTCCAGCACTTGATTCTGCTTTGAGTATCCTATTTTGCTTCATTGTAACTCAGCTCCCCTCAGAACAGACCCCAGAAAAGAAGTCCACCAGAGAGCCTTCACAGCTTTGGAAGAATTATTTGATCTTTGTTTTCACTAGGTCACAAATCTTAAAAACATTTGGGCAGATAATGAAATTAGGCAGTGGGAGTCCAAGGTGGGAATGGCACTAGACTCACATTGAAGCTTCTACAGCAATTTGAACACCAAGCCCTTTTAACAATTGCACGTTCTCTCTGTCCTTTCTTTCTGTCAGCTTCAGACTTTTAAAGGCTGTGAATCCACATGGAAAAATTAAAAAAAAAAAAAAAAAGAGAAACCTGCTTTCCTATAATATATTTGAAGCGATAGTTTAATGTACATCTAATTGTTGCAGTCTTGAAGAAAACGTAGCAATTAAGAATCAGTTTTGCTGTACGCTCCCAAGCACCACACTATTTAGCCATTCATTTAGGCAACAAGGAGTTCTAAATAACTTATACTGTTTACAGCATTTAATTTCTTTCTAAATTCTTCCATCCTTTTTCATACTGTGTATAAAGTTTTGCTCCTTTGAATAGGTCAGTTCATGAAATAAAGTGCAAGGTGCTGAGCAAAGGGGATCAGAAACTGGCCATGTGGGTGATAGCTATCAGCCAAATCATTAAATAGGTAAAAATTTTGCCCTGTAAGAAGTATACATGTATAGGTACAGTATAATCATGTCATCTACATTGTTTAAAATATAGCTCTCATATATCCTGCCCTTTTAGGATTTCTGCTTCAGCCCAGGCTGCAGAGAGATGGTTCTCAGTACTCGTGTGGGCCATCCACTGGTTCTGCCCAGGCAGCTACGTGCAGAACCAGGGCTGCCGCATCCTTTCTGGTGCTTTGCCCAGGGGACCACTCACCCAGGGGCAGCAAGTGCAGGAAGGCTCGTGGCTGTGGCTGCTCATCCTCGCCAGCCATCCACCCAGCTCTGCTTCTCCCCCTGCTCAGACCCCAGGTACCGTGGCGTAAGGACAAGGTCAGTCCCTGCCCAGGTATCCCTGTAGATCACAGCACGTGAGCACAGGCTGACACTGATTTTGGCTTCTGTCGAAAGGGCTGGGCTGCAACCTCTGGCTGGGGATGGAGATAGACCTTCCCCACCACTCTGCTTGGTCGCCTCCTGCATGGGCCTCCACAGCCTTGGATTTGATTTTTAATTTCAGGCCCATTCAATAAAGCAAAGGTTTTCCTTGAGAAGGATATATCTCCTAATAACCTGAAAAATCCAGTCAAAACCAGAAGTGGTCTGCAAAGGGATATAGTAAATCCCACCAAACCTAAAAATTGGCCAGCTTTTACTGTAGCTATTTCTTGTTGGTTGTATAAGAACCTCTTGAAAATTCAGTCTCATCCATTTTTTGGTTATATGGATACTTTTTGTATGTAAAATTGGGCATCCCTTTGGAATTCTAGGGTATACATTTTTACTTTTCCAACTGATTTGAACTACAATTTTTTTAAAATAAAATTCTTACTATCAGTGTTTTATGTGATCACATTAGTGACACTGGCTGCATCCACTGGCAATTTTACAAAATGCTCATCACTTGTGCAGTTGAAATATTCTCCCGAAGAGACCATCCTGTGTGTGTTTGGAGCACCGCAGCATGTTCAGTGGCACTTGTAAAGCAGGTGTTATTCCTGATTGATCTGTGAGACACTCAAGGTGCTGCTTCATCAGCTCTGAGTCAGGAACACTTGGCTAATGGCATGTCTACCACCCCCTGATCACTGATAGTCAACAAAGGTGGCACTGCTGTTCTGTCCTTCCACACGCAGCAGATTTCACTTGTAGTCTCTTGAGCTGGTTTCTTTGCTGGCACTGAGAGAGCAGCGGTCCTGAGCTGCTGTCTAACTGCAAGCACCCGACAGGTCTGAATCACTGCGAGAGAGTACGGGATGTTTCTGATGCCTGGGTCTGAGCAGTGGGATGTTTCATGTGTTCCTTGGGCTAACAGTGTCTGCAGCATCTCTCCTCCTCCTTGTACCTGCATCTCCTCGCACAGGCTGGGAGGTGGGACTGCCAGGGTTTGCCTCATGGTGCTGATTGAGGCGTAAAACAGATTGTGCTGTAAGAAAATAAGAAATAAGCCTAAAGAAATGAAGTTGCATCAGAGCACTCATTAAGTGGGTCATAAGTCAAACTCATAAGTCAAACACAACAGGGGCCACTGGCCATCCTTTTGTTGTGGTTAAAGGCTGCCTTTTGAATCCTTGGGTAAGCTGCATACCAGAAACTGGGCAGCTGGTAAGAGTGAGGAGACAAAATGACCTCATCTGAATACTTTATTTAACATCTTAAGCTTGAAATCTCACTTCTCAAAGACAGATGACTGTGGCAAAATCTTTCTTAGGGTCTGCAATCATAGCAAACAGGTGGCTCAAAGCCATGCGCACTGAGAAAATTTTAATTTCAGAGTGGACTGGACTGAAAATAAAGTAGTCAAGCAGAGCTTTGGAACTGCTTGCCGTTGCAGGAATAACTTTATGTCTGCAACAGACAAGCCAAACTATTTAGTAACTTGAGACCAGAATGGAGACCTGTAATGAGCATAAATGTATGATCAAAAATGTAGGACATTGATGTGGTTCAGTTATTATTTTTTTTTTAATGACTCAAAGCAAAGCATCTCTACTGTGTTTTTCTGTAACTTCCTGGTTTACACTCAGAAAACAGTCATGAGTTGCTGAAGGGGTACATAAAAACTGTGACAAATTATAGCCAGATATGCTAAATGCACAACCAGCTTGGGGCAATATAAACCCTATTCTTTTACTTTTGCTTCAAAAGTTTTGGTCTGCATAAATAAATTCCAAAGGGAAGCTACAAATGCTCACAAGACAGGGATTAATCAACCCTGCAATCATCTGATCCCTATTTAAGCATGTTACCCATCAGACTATTGACTTCCTGCAGAGTGACAGAAGACCACCATAATATAAAGCCAAAAGATGAAGCTGAGCTTTATTTCTAGCTTTCTTTCCACTTTCTCGGGAAATGTTCTTTTAAGTGTGGAATTTCTTGGTCTCTCTGCTTAAACCGACAGAAGTCTCTTAATTTTTAAGAATATATGTGTTTCACCAAAGAAAAGTGTTCAGTTTATATTGTTTGGGGAAGGAAGTCTTAAGTGCTTAATTTTATAATCTGTGAGCTCAACCTTTGTTACAGAAAGCTCTGTTTGAAGTAGATGTGGATTTAAAGCAAAAGAAAAGTTCATGCTACTATTTTTCTCTTTCCTTGATGTTAAGGGGAAAAGCCACTTCTTGAAATTTGGTCATACAATATCAACTAGCAAAAAGTATTTCCTGGATGAAACTAGATATATAAATTAAGCTTCTGTCTCAGACTTTTTTCTGTACAATCTGATACCAAAGCCTTTTCCTCTGAATCGCTTTTAAAAGGGATTCTGAATTGTTGAGTTTATGTCTTGCTTGTCTTCTTTCATTCTGTGTGAAGAAAAGAATTTTTAAAAAAACTTGCCCAAACAGCGAAGTTAACACTTCCAAGGATCTCTCAAAAGTTCAACAAATGTGGTAACTTCTCTGCTACAAAATACAGTGGATGTGAGAAGTTTCACAAGCTGGTGCTTAATGAGATAAGCAGCAGAAAATGAGAGGTAAAAGCCAGTGTCACTGAATGGAGATTGTGCATTTCTGTAGTCAGGGAAAAAGTTTATGGGCCAGTTATTTAAAATTAATTCTTCTCTATTTCTTGCAGATAAAGCAAACGTGATACTGTTTCTCCCTTATTTTAAACCTAGGACTCTGTACTGTATGGGTTAAACACTGTGCCAGAGATGTGTATTTGACCATTACTGAGCTGCCATATGTGCTTTCTTTCTTGGTTAGATTTGATCTTGCTGATCTGTCCTTTCTTTCATTTCTGTAAGAAACTATTGATGTCTTGCTTCTCAATTCCTACTTCCCTAAATCTCTGTGTTTTCTTCTATGTTTCCACAGTTACAGATATTAAGTGAGAAATGATGAGAAGAAAACAGCTGTAGAAATGTGCCAAATGTCTTTTTCCAATGCAGTGTAGGTATCTGATGTGCGTGTCCTCCCCCTTTTCCTAGCCCAGGCAGTGCTGTGGTGGGACTCATTATTTATCTTCATGTACTGTCATTACTGCTGGTTTTGTTTTGACTTATTTTTTTCATCCCTAAATGGCAAGTGGCTGTAGTTCATTGTATGCAGTATCTCAAGTTTGGAAGTAGAGAGATTTTCCAGAAGCAAGGTCACCTGTTGGTCTTTGCATTGATCTCTGCCTTATCCTTTGTTTTTTTCATTTGCAAGTTGTTATTTACATGATGTGGCTTCATGTTTACCTGAATATGACAGACCGAAGCAAGGAAGGAAGGAAGGAAGGAAGGAAAGAAGGAAGGAAATTTTTCTGACTCATCTGAGCTATTTCTGACTTCTGTTTTTAACAGCTTTGTGGAGCTGGTTTTCAGAGGATAGGTTGACGTTACTGCTTTGATGTGTGCTGTGTACTGCTTAGCACATTTTGTCTGTGAGAAACAGTTGTACTTTCTTGATATTTTTTTAAGTTAATTGCTATGCCTCTCCCTTATGGTCAAGTATGTATCATAACACTTTAAAAAAAAAACTATTATATTAAAATTGTTGCCATATAATGGTAAATTTAATGGAATGAAGAATGAAATCTGGAAGATCTTTTCTTCCCTACTGTTGCTGAATCCATGCAGCTTTGAAGACACTAGTAGTGAAGACACTGTACTTTTTAGACTTGAGAGCTGGAGCGAAGGCCTCCTCTCATTTCCTTAAGGAGTAATCCAATTACAGAAAATGGGACAATGAATAAAAGCTGTGGGAGAAGGATTTGGCCTGCTATAAAGAACTGAGGCAGATTGTCCAGTGATCTGTGCAGTGTTCCTTGGAGAGTATTTAACACATAGTTTCATCTTGTTACAGGACAGTTTATACGTATCTTTATGCGCAAAAATTAAAAAAAAAAGGGTTATTGGATGTCACAGAACAGAGGGAGCTTTGACTGCAATAACAAAAATACTAGAATAATGTGTGTTCTGATTTTGTTGTGTAATTTGGTGTACTACAGCTACAGTTAACTTAATATAACTAACCAAAATTATTAGGTCTACGCTGATTTGCTTGGTGTGATTCACTGCCAACTGCCTGCCATGCAAAAGCTCCAGCACCATTATTCAAACACAGACAGTGCTGTGTGCAGCTGGAGGAGAAATTGCTTACCTTTTTCTAATCTCTCTATCAATTCACAGATTTATCTGAGAGGTAAGAGAGGGAACAGCCATCTTAAAGTCATGTTTCATTCCATTAAGAGAATGGGAAGAGAGCTGCAGTCCTAAGGCCTCTGCAGTTCCCATCAGATGCTGCAAGGCTCAATGACCTTGTCAATTTGGTGTGGCTATCCCCATCTGTAAGCCTAGTGGACTGGCTGCTCACTGCATGACAACTTCTAGATGTTGAGGCTTTTCACACTTTCTCTCCTAATACTAGTGTAAATAGCACAATGGCAAAAAAAGAGTATTGGCTCCTCCCACACGTATGGTCCCTGCAGCATTACAGGGCAGACAAAGGATGCCCTGGGACATTCCAGTGGAGAGTGAGCAAGCTCCTCATGGAAGTGATTCTGATTTGTTATGAGAGCCTGTTGTGTCCTTTAAGAAGCACTATAAATATTTTATAAAGTATGTTGTAGCAGTTGTTTTGACAGCCAGCTGGGTGGGTTGGAAGATGCTTGCTGGTATTCACTGAAATGGCAGCAAGGAAAAGAGACTTTATTCAGAGGTTTCAGACTTGGAGCATCCTCTGACTCTGCCTTGGAATGTATCCAGCCCAAGATTCAGCAACATAGATAGAAAAGACTATTAAAATAAACAGGAAACACCTCTGAGCTATTACTATAATGCCATAAATCAGTAAACAGGCTGAGTTTTCAGTATCTGGTTCATTCAGTATGTGGTTACTATTGCATACACAGGAAGAATGCACATACTTCCTATGGGTACTAATTGTCCTGTGTTGGAGGGAAAACCCAAAAATTGATCTGTAATATGGTTTTAGGAGCTGAAAGGTACATTTTTATGTTGGAAAACCAAATTTCCAGTGTGAATGATGAAGGAGAACTGGATGCTAACAAGTGGATGTATGCTATGGCTGTATGAAGATGTATGATAGGGAAATGAACCTGAAATTAATTACCTTACTGTCCCATGAAAAGAATGTAGTTTTGATTAGATATACGTTTAGAGACACGAATTTACGCCTCTAAATAGAACTCTAAAGTAGAACTTCTTTATGCGCTTTTGCTATTAACGTGTGAATAGTATAATTATGTAGTTATGTATGTTCAAGCTGGTAACTTCATTAGAATAATACCTTGTTTTAAAAGTGTGAAGAATCCACACTGTACAGATACTAATGGAAAGTCAAAATGGTGATAAGCCTACTGAAGAAGTATAGTCAAGCTTATGGAACAAAAATGATGTGCCAGCTAAAAATGAGCATTTTTCTCCTAAAGTTCTGATCTCCTAGCTGAATTCAAAATATCAATCTAATCTGGAGAGATGTATCATGTTATTTATATCCTTTTGATAAACCACCAAAATAACCTTTGAAAATCAGATGGCTTGTGCCTTTAACAGCCTTTTGAGACTTTCCCTAAAAATAGTTTACAAAGCAACAGAGTCAAATTGTTGGGGAATTGCACTCAAATGCATTAGAGAGTCTGCTCCTGTGGCACTTAAGCCAGCCAATGTAATAAATATAAAATGGTAATTTTTCTCCGTGAGCTGTGCTTGCTGCTCCCACATGATTTCATTCCCACCCTGGAGTAATATAACACTGCCTGCTAGCAGGCTTCTGAATTCATGGAAGAATGTGCTTCTGCTACTTGGTTAAATGTACTCAAAAGAACTTAGCAATTACAACTAATCCCTCTGTTGCCCGGCACTGCCTGTCTCTATTTCCAGAGTGTGAGTGTCAATGGGGTGTTTCAAGCGCAAGGAAATTTTCAGCCCCAACAATAGAGTGGTTGAATACCCTTTTGTAACAGGCTCC
>JAOXJM010000023.1:48178133-48206055 GCA_026413425.1 Tringa solitaria
GCTGAGAAAAATCGACAATTACAATTAATCCCCTTTTGCCTGAGAGCATCCCATCATGATTTCCATACCACACGTGTCACTGGATATATTTTTTTTAATTGTAAGGAAATTTAGACCAAGAAATGAATTAGAAGAATATATTGCTGTATTAAACAAGAAGTGAAATCACTGGCAAAATAGCATGTAGCTGCATTTTGGTCCTTAGCTATATATTTTTGGACTGGTCTCTAAATAAACAGAGGCAATAAACAGAATAAATATTGTAGGTAGAGATTCATCAAAGCTTTCTAATTCATTTCACTTCTTTTTTTAATCAACCACGTCTTCCCAATAGCTGTCAACCATGGGGATTTCTGTTAATCTTGGGATCTGCCTTGTAGTACCCAAATTCTGTGGGCGTCACTCTACTGGCAGGAGGTTAGTCTGCCCTTTTTCCTTGATGAAGGAAAACCATTTTGGCTTTGACCTGAAGGTGACCAGAAACCTACTGGAGCAATAGTCCTCCTGTGTTGTCTGAATCATCTGTGCAGGCAGCTGGTGAATTGTCAGAGCTGGTATTTTGGTTTAAGTGCCAGCTTTCATGTTAAGACATAATTCCCAAAATCTTGAGAAGTGCTTGCAGCAGTCATCTCTCTGGTTAATAATCAGCCTATTTCAGGATATCTGGGGATATTTTCCAGTATATGTAAAGTTCCTATGTTAGTGGGTTAATTTTTCTTCTGGGAGCAATCATCATCCAATCCTTTGAAGTCAAAGGTGACTGCAAATGATTATCATCTTTTTGTTAAAGTGATTAACAAAGGTCTTGGCAGCTCAGCCATCATGGCATATTCTTTTCCATTAATTTTTCCTCGTTCAACCAGACTGCATCTTTTCGGAATCTCCTTCCACTGAAATATATCATAGAAGCCCCATAGCCAGCACCTCATGGGAAACGCAATCCAGTTGAGAAGACAGTATATTCATAGGAAGTAGAGTACATGTATTATTCCACGGGGATAGTTTAAGCATACATGGTGCTGGGTCGAAAATGAAACATTTTGACCCTAGATGAAAACAACAGGGAAATACAGGAAAGTGCTTGGGTTTCGATATAGGAAATATAGGAAACTCTGGGTTTCCATCACCTCTAGTATTGAATCGAACATATTAGCCTCGTGTCTTTTCAATAAGTGGATTTTGTTTGGGTTTTTTTGCATGTTCTATGTATGCTTTGTCTGAAAATTTGCTTTTTAAGGATTCTGGCTGTTTTCTGTTTCTCAAATCTAGTAAAAAATCCAAAACACTGTGAAGCTATCAAGTGTAACCAGGATTTCTTCTGTGCTTATTGTCTCTATAGTGATTAAGGGCATGTCTGCCTTGCATGATGGAGTGTCCTCCAAACACCTGTCAATCAGTTAGCTGAACCCATGAGGCAGTATACCTTTTTTGGATTGAGCTGTGGAAAAATGAAGAGCAGAAGAATAAGATACCTGTTCTACCCCATCTCTTCAGGGATGCCTGTTCCCTATCTCCCTGCTTGGAACTGAACACAGTTTGAAAATTCACACAACTGTATTTAATTTGATCACCCAAAATAGAGTCCTGCTTCATGTTTGGTGGTAGATTTAACCATAACTCGCAGTGCGATTACTGTCAATAGCTGCCTACACCATGTCTTCAAGAAGTTACCAGGAGCAGGAAGGGCTAAAGAGTGGATGTGTTAGCTTGTACGCCACTCTATTTCTCAGCTCAGCACATTAGCACAGGTCGTGGCTGGTGATGGTTCATATTAATTCAACAGGCTGAAAATTTTAACAGGGCATGAGTTGGATATGTGTCTCTGTTCAAGGATGTTAACCTAGGGTTTTGGTAGGCAAAGACTTACAGAGTATAAACTCTTAATCTAACTCACCTCTTAAATATTAATTATCACCCTTTCTTTTGCTGCCTGGGTAAAGATGTGTCACCTCCTTCCAAAGACAATTGAGATGACTAGATAAATTCAAATGTTAGGTAGTGAGGTTGGATGTTTTTGGTCTGACTTTTTTTTCAGCCACTTTGATTCCATTGCAGATTACAAGGACTGAATCTTGTCAATCTCATTACATCATTAGGTGCATCAGCAGGGTAAATTAGCATGCTGCTGGTGGTAAAACACTTCTGGTTCCTAAGCTAGTCCAGGTAGATCAGGTATTCTGCATCCTGTGACATACTTCTGTCCTCAGTCCTTAGGCAGTGCATGGGTTATTTCAGCTAGAGTAGCTGGGAGAGGTGAATTTAAAAAGTAACCCATCACATTCTGATTCTTCACAGAATATCTCATAACTGAACCACCCATTGCTGTCTGTGCTGCTTTCTGGAAAGAAGGGTTTCCAAAGTGCTTGTGGAGAAAGCCCACTGCTGCAAGAGCAGCAAGGTGATGCTTTGTGACTGTGGTCTTGGCATCCCTTGGGGAGTTCCTGTCAAGTCCTCAGGCATCACCTCCAGTGCCAACATATATTTGCTTTTTCACTCTGCCTGTAGCAGGGGATGCATCAAATAGCTGCAGTGTTATTTCTTATTTTCAGAAAGGTGTCATCTCAAAGGGTCTCTGCATCACCTCAGGGGAACGCCTTGAGCCACCTGGCTTACAGGAGCCTTGTGAAAGACCTCCTCTTCTTCCTTAGGATGATGTTCCAGATTGTTTTCTGTTTCTGTCACATCTTATTTTCCTACCTTAAACAGTATAGTCGAAGTGCCTGCAGATTTTATATGCCATAACTTGTTTATCTTTTTTTTCCCAAAATTGTTTTTGCCCTGGGCATCAAGAGCTGTTTTTCCCCTTTTGCCTATCAAATATGTGTGCCTGAGGGTTGCTGAGGTGATAACAGGTGATTCTGAGGAGCTCTACAAGCTTTCACCTGCCTTGTCACTTGAAGCTGCTTTTTTTCATTGCTGACCAGGCAAGTAAGGAATAACCTAAAAAGTCACTCCTCAGTTTGTTTTGGTTGCGAATTTCCGTGGTGCTCTTAAACTACTGTTTGCTGTGCATTTCTACATCTCTATGATTTTGGTGAATGCTGCATAGCTACTAGTAAAGAATGTACTGCATTTTTTTTTAATGTATGTAGAAAACCAAGCCACTTGTTTTCAAGTTGCATTATAGTTTTTCTTCATGAAACCACAAGAAAGTTGATTAGAAATGAGAAACAAATGCCTGTTAAACCCTAAAGCATTGTTGTCATCCAAGAAACGTGGTGGCCTTAATTCACTGATGGTTAATTTTTAATTGTGTGCGTTGACCTCAAACCCCTGTGGAATTTGCCTTGAGTGACTAAGCTTTTTGCATGGCATGCAATTTGCTGACTTTTTGTTTCCTGCAGTTGTCTACTGGCAAAGATAGGCCCCTAAGGTATTCCCTTGAACAGAGGTTAAACTATAATGCAATTTCTCTCAAGTAAGGAGGTGCCTGTGATTGGGCTGCTTGAAAAGTGGATGTGAGCTTGTTTTCAGCAGGTCCTGTGCAGATAGGAATGAAACCATGTCTGTGGTCATTCCCCAGGTGGGTGTGCCTGTTGGCATGTTTCTGAGAACAACAGCTTTGACAGGACTACCTCCACACCGCTTGCCAAACCCCACGGAGAGCCAGTGCAGCCTTCCTTCAAGGGAGGTGAGAATTTTGCGTCTGCCTGATCACCTGTGCACAGTGTGAGCATAAGGGTTTGTGCCAATCCAGCTGTGTATTAACAAAAAACAACTCATTTGTCTTGCATTACAAAACTGATATACCTCTACAGAGTGCTTGGAAAGCCCCTGGGCAACTTTTGAGAAAATAAAAGGAACATCAGAAAAAGGCTTTCAAAGGTATCCGTACTTGGGATAAAGTCCTTGATTTTCAAAGAAGAGTCAGACTGGCAATCAATTTGTGTGTTACGAAGAATTCTGGAAAGTTGAATGGAAAATCCCCCCTGCCTTTTTTTTTTTTTTTTTAAAGTTCTGAGGACAATTACAATTTTTTGCTTTAGAGATATATGTGTTTCTAGTGATCCTTTCTAAAGCTGACACAAATGACCTGACAACTGAAAGAGAGCTCTTGCCAAATATGATGCCACTTCTCGACCGTGCAAACAATAATGCTGTAGCAGCTAATACACTCTAATACACTCTGCTTCTACTTGCCTGTTTTTTTTCTCTCATTGGAGTGCTAAAGAGGGTGTGGGTTATGTCAGATTTTTTTCTGTTGACAGGAGATATCTCCACTCTTACTGGCTCTAGAGTCCAGTAAAGCCCCAGTAAAGCTTAAGTTGTGCATAAGACTCCATGTTATTTTACTCTTTAAATTAAAGACACAGGTTCTTTAGTAACCTGTCAGTTTTGAGAAACTGTGTGCTTCCTGTGGCATGTGACAGTATTTAATTAAAAATGTTGTGTTTCTATAATGGCATTGCTTGTGGGAAATAGCTGAAGTGCAAAGGGGTTGCCATGCCTGATCTGACATTTGTAGCTTGGTTCACTGATGTTTTTTAAGAGGCTTGGAAGTTCAAGTAATCAAGAGCAAAACATGGGTAATATCATGTAATTAAAAAACAAGCAAACAATTCCCCCCAAACCTCTCTATACATCAACATTTTTTTATTGCCCTGTTTTACCAACTGGATTTTAAATTCTGCTGTTTGCTCTCAGACAGCTGATACCATCTGTAGAGTTGGAAGAGATGTCAGTAGTCTTGCCCTCAGGATGCCCTCTGTGCACCCTAACAGATCCATAAAGAGTGTAATAAAGGCATTGAGGTATTCGTGGAGTTTTACCTGATGATAAGTTGTTAAAAAGAGAAGGCTTCTAAAAAACCCTTGTCTTGACAATTGTCACCAGATCTTTCATCAAAGAGCTGATTTACAGTGGTACCATAGACATACATTCTAGGTTAAAAGTATGTTGGTCATGCATACACACAGTTTTCAAATATTCCTAAACTCATTAATATCAATGGCTAATAACACACATTACAGTGCTTCTGCTCAGAGAGGGAAAGTTAAATTTAACTTACTATAGCATTCTTTTGCTGCGTTTTCCAGCTCAGTGAGGTATGAGCTTGGTGCCAAGTCCTCTCCTTGGTTAATGTAATTGGTTTGCTTCACAGTAATTCACTGCAATTCCTTTGCTTCATTATGACCTTTGTGCTCTGCAAATAGTCAGCGTCCACAGGGAAACAAAGCCATAGGAACACCTGCAAACCTGCTCACTGCTACTGAGTTTGTCTTCTGTCGCCTTTCTACTTTCTTTTACCTAGAGTTTAATTCCAACCTTAGTTAAGGGTTACAGGTTTTATCTTGGACCCCTGCACCTGGATGTGAACAGGCTGCTGGTCTGCCTGGCTGGCGATATGCATCATGCTGTGTTGCACTTCAGCTAGACTTTCAAAGAAGTGTGAAGGAGCCACTTAATAAAGCCATTTCCTTGATAATAGGTTTGTGCATAGAACCTGCCAACATACATCTATAAAGGTTTTACTATTAAGAAAAGCTTGAAATGAGTCTTCTGTAAATTCCAGTCTATTCATTCATCTTAAAACTTTTATTGTTTTTCCCCAACCTCTTTAACCTGTGTCCTCTGGCCTTTTTTTTATCTCAGTTTTCTGTGGTCAAATAGGAAAAACACTGCAGAATCTAGTTCCTGTTCAGACACTGTCTCCTGCCCCTTAATTTTATATGGTCCCTGAGTTTCTGTATGTGCCATGTACAAATTTCAATACCTGGGAGAATGAGCTTCTGAAATGTAAACTTCCCTGCCCAAAAATGGGAGAGTGTAAGTAGGTATTTTCCTCCTCATTATAGAGCTTTCTGACATAATAGTCTCCCCAAGAAAAGTGACTATGCATAGGCTCCCATTACCATTATACCATGGGAAAAATGCGCTTAACAGCAAGCATTTAAAAAAAGCAGTGTCTGAGGGAAGAACTGTGGCTCTACACAGTTCTTACACCATCTCAGTTGCTTTTACCTGCTGAAAGTACCATTTGTCGGTAGCTTTAGTCACTTGTTTCCTTTTTAACTGGACTTTTGCAATCATAATGAAAGGAAAAATTGCAGAGAAGCAGGCGAATATTGAGATGACTTTTTCTATGTTGTTTGGAACTGTGCTGCTGATTTGCTGTTATACAGTGGGGAAAAAAGAAGCTTCTTTGTACAAGTTATTGCAAGGCTGTAATTTTCTATTTATATTTTTATTATTTTCCTTCTTGGGAGCTCTCAGATTTGTCTCAGAGTGAATTGTCAGTTGATGCCTAGTGCTAAGCACTGAGGCACATGCTCTGCAAACCCTCTGCAAAGAAGCTCAGACCACTCACACTGTTCTAAGTAAAGGCTGCTTTTTTTACAGAGGGCAACTATTTAAGTTGGGCCATAAAATTTTCACGAGTTATAAATCTCTGGAATTAGTACTGTAGAACATTTAATCTCCAGAGAGCCAGCAATATCTGTAATGGGCATAGTAATATTCTATAAGTGACTGCATACAAAATTATTTGTGGGATGAGCAGTCACTTATAACATGGTTCAGGTAACAATTTACTTTGTAAAGACCACCCAATTTCACTTGAGTTCTTATACAAACAGAATCAATAACCTCATTGTAATTTAGATCAGAATGTAACCACATGTGGGCCTGCAGGTACCTAAATTCATCAACAGTCAGATACACTTAGACTGCATCTTTTAGAGTCAAATATGACTGTCCCAGTCTCTGTCAATTCCAATAATGTTGATTTAGTGACTCAGTTGTCATTTCCTCTGTCATCATGCTGTATGGCGTGAGCAGCCAGAGGGGGAAAGAAATTGCTGCATTTCATTGAACCTTACTGTTTATCCCTTCTTTAGTGTAAACCAGGTATTTTACAGTGAAAAAAATATGATGCCTAACTCATAGTACTTCGCAGCACGTTTTTATTCTGACTGAGTTGTGGGACAGCTGTAATGATGTGTGGGCTTTAACTGTGAATCCACAAAAATCCTGGACAAATAAACTGACAGTAATGATTGTGTACAAAAAGGTAATACAGATTATGAAATGCCTCAACTCTAGAAAAGCTCTTTCAGTCAGGTTACTGCTGCGTCCTTAGTTGTCAATGCTTTTTCCTCCACTTCTAGCCCTGTTATCAATATGCCTGAAATCAAGCGCCTGCATCTTGGCAGGAACACAGCTCTATCTTTTTTCTCTGGATTGTTCTCGTGTTTCTCTTTAAATATATTATCATCACATTGTGAATGAGCTGACATCATAAAACAAACCTGATGTTCCTTTTGTTGATAACCCGCGTAGAAAGGCTGGTGGTTTGGACTGCCCTGGTACTTGGGAAATCATTCTATTTTTATTAAAAAACCTATTTGCTCTTGAGTGTGCATTATTATGGACCAACCCCTAATGTTTAACAGAGAAAAAACCCAGAAGCAAGCAACACAGAAAACACACCACGAATGGAGTGGCGGTATTTAGTGAATTCTTCAAAATGCCAAGGAGGAAGCAGCAGTAGAGGGGAAGGCAGACGGATGATGACTCCATGGACCACCCCATGCTCCTGGGTATGTACGCTGCATACCTCTGCCCTGATGCACCATGTACTGGCTGCCACCAGAGGCTGGGGCTTGACAGGCCGGTGGCTTGATCTAGTGTGGCAAATCCTGTGTTGCGGTGCTATAGCTGACACGAAAGTGCAGAACATCCCCGCCAAGGACTGGTTTCCACTGGGCTGACTACCAGCTTCCTGATGTGTACCTGCCATGTGCAGTGCCACAAGTTGCCATTTTCAGGCAATTTCTTCTCTACCCCTCTTCCTCATTGTAAACAACTGGAAAAGAAAAAATCTTAAAGTACTACCGAGGCAAGATTTTGAGATGGGAAGTGATTTGTGTTTCAGACAGATTCTTTAAGGAAAAATCCTTCAGAAACTAGGAGTATCATGAGAGACTGGAACTGATTCTTGACACAAAAAAATAAATCCCTGTTATTATAGTTCTTGCAGTTGAAAATACTTCTGTGAGGAAAATATACAGCCTAAGTATAAATTGGATGCTAAAATGAGAAAAATAAACTTATCCTGCTCTTTTAATTGCAGTGTCTTTTCATGTTTAAGAGAACTGTCTCCAGATGTTCCCAACCAAAAAAGCTTTGAATCCAGATAGTAAGGAATCATTCCCAACAGATCAGATAATTCTACTAAGCAATTTTTTTTTCACGAAGAAATAAATAGCAGATAACAAAATACATGTTCATTGGCCAATACATATTGCTGTCAAGTCAAACTGTCATGGTCCATGGGGAATTTGCAATCTCTTAACACAGGTTAACTCTGTGGACTAAAGCATCTTTGCTGCTTCTAGAAAAAAACTGTGTTGTTTTCAAAATAAATTTTTTATAGTCTTTAATATTAAAACTATGATTCTAAGAAAAGTCAAAGGGTATTCTTATCAGCAAGGAAGGAATTCACGCCCTGAACACCCCAGTGTGAAAATGCCAGTATAATGTTGTGATATAAAAAGCTTTATTTTAATTCTCTATTTAAGATGTCTAAATTGAGCCAGAATGGGATGAGCAGCACTAGGCAACTTCTACTTTCTGTAAATGATTTCTTTTGCAATAAATATGTATCTTAACACAGATTCCTCCTGTACAAAGGGAACTTCACTTTCGTTCCATATTGCATTGCCCTGATCTTTTGGTAAATGGACCCTCTCTATTTATGTTCTTTTCCTTTATGACTTCAAGTGTAAATAGCAGATAGATGAGCTTGTAATTACAGCAAAGACTTCCATTGGAATGATTATTTCTTTTAAGTAGCTTGCATTTCTTGTCTGATTTGCCCTGGCAATGTAAATAATACATGGCAACAATCACACTCCTCAGTCTGTGTAGTAAACTGATATGAAAAAACTCCCTTATATTTACTGTACCATCACATGCAGCTGAGCTCTGATCCAGCTTTCCATGCTTATATAAAGAGTGCTAATGACTTCAGTTGTATATCAGATAATATCTCTCTGCCTGACTGGCCTTGTTGCTTTCAGAGTGACTACATAAGCATAAAACTGGAGGAGAATTTAGTACATGTTTTTTAAAAGTGCTAAAGATCAAGAGAAATTAAAATGAAGATTTTCAGCAACATCTTCTACCGAACCATTTTTGTATATGAGATTTGTTCTTGGCCTTGATATTTTGTACCTTTACATTCTTGTTTATGCTGGTATTTCAACCAAAGGCAATTGTACATCTTATTTAAGAACTAGTCTCCCAAGGACAGAAAATGGGTAATAGATTATTTTTCCATTAGGATAATGAAAAAAGGAGTTTGGTTTGCTTTTTTTTAAAAAAAGCAAGATATCCCACTTAGATTTGCAGTAATCCCAATGCGTATATAGACACTGAAAGTCTGAACTGAGAAAAGAAAATTAAAAACATTAATATTTTAAATCTGTGGCTAAGAAGGAATGAAAAATAATCCATAATGCTTTTTGCACAAATAAGCTTATCTTTTCCCTCCCATTTGGCTTTCTTCTTCTCTGCTACCTGGCTATTTTCTCCCTTTATTCAACTTTGCTCTTTTATCCATTACTACTCTTAGTTCAAAACCATTTCTTAAAAATATAAACATAATACCACTAAGGATGAAAAGCCTGCTATAATAACTCCATTTGTCCTGGAGGTGATTACAGCCAGCAACAAGGAAAGAAAAGGGAAAGGAGATGAAAAGGTATACAGTTTGTTGCCCCAATGTAAGGAATGATTGTGCAAGAGACTTAAATTAAAATATTCCTCTAAATAAGATTCTACATTAATATGATTCCTGGAATCCCCGTATCTTTATATCTTTTTTTCTAATCCTCTTGGTGAACATTTGAAAGAGTGTTAAAGTCCCTTTGGCAGAAAACAGGAGTCTCAGGTAGACTTTCAAAATATATCGTGGTGGCAAATGCATACCACTACTTACTAACCAAGGAAATTTATCCAAACCACTACACTAATTCTTCTCCCTCCACTCAGAGTTTAATAATCTACATGGATTACATCTGTCCAGAGAATGCGATTCAAGCTTTCTAGAGAATTACAGAAGGGTCTATGAGCTTTTTCCTTGAGTTTCCTCTTCATTTTTTTCCCTGATACCCAGACATTCCACCTTCTCTTTTTGTGGATGCCTTCATTCTGTTTCCTGATCTTGCTAGTCTCTTTCTGCACAAATCTGGAAGTATTTTACACTTCTAGAACTGGCTTCTAAACCCCCTTCTAAAGCTTTCAAGCAGCAATCTTTGCATTTTAACTTTGCTGTACTTTGCATGACCCAAAATCAAGAATCCCCTTTAGATTTTCTGTCTCTTCATTGCTGCTTTGCCCTATCCAGAATACTGTAGTATGTAGTGAATTGATTGGTGTTCTGTGGTCCCAACAGACCGGGGAATGGTAGCATTTCTGGTCAAAAATAGCTCCCTGGCGGGAGGTCTGCGTGTAAATCGTCGCAGATACTGGATGGAGAAGCTCTGCATAGTGTTATTGTATGTAAACTGTATATCAAGTATATGTGTGTATTCAGAAAAAGTCAGGTGGTTTTTTTTTACCCCCTCCTGAAATATTCTTTTTGGCATTGCTTTTAATTAGCACCTGAAATGCAATTACTGAAATAATAAATCTCAAAGTATATTTAGTTTTCCAGTTAGCAGCATTCACCCCTATTAAGACATATGAAAGAAATAACCTTGAAAACTGCTGCTTTATACGGACAAATGTATCACAGGGATTTTTCTTGTACTTCACATGGTATCTAAATTATTAACTTTCTTGATGAGGTTCACAGAAATTCTTTCATTAAGTTGCTATGATATTAACCTTTTGTGTAATACAAAAATTACATTTAATGATATAATTATGTTTAAGCGGGACCATTTTTAATTTCTTTGGTGCTAATTTGATGTTGTTATACTTCAGCTTTGGAATGTGGAAATGGTGACATGTGTTTGTGACCATAGTCATGACTCTATGAACACGACAGATAAACCCACCTTTTAAGATCTGAACTTGTCTTCCTCTTGCAGACCAGAGTTCCTTGCACTCCTTGCCCTTTTGCTTTTTCTTTCATAACTATATATATAAACAATTCCTTTCAGAAAACTGGGTATGCTAACAGACATTTGAGTGCATATGAATTTCATATCCAACTGCCTCCTACGTAAGGTCTCTGTATGCATGTGCTCATAGGATAATTTTCCTATATCTACATGAGGAAATGACAACTAGTGCAGTGCTCTGCCCGTCACAATATCCCCAGGTTCTAGGCTTTGTGCTAACTCGAATAACAGCTGCATAAACTCCTGGGAGGAAAGACTGCAGAGGATTGTGGAAAGCAAAGATGCCACACTGACTTGAAAGTCCTGAACCCCAGATCACTCATGGGTAAGAGTCTATTCTGTACCTGTGCTGTTTCGTGGGCTTATGTTGCTGGTGACCACTGGAAATAAGCTAGTGGCCTAAATTAGCCTTTGATGGGACTCATTGTGCTCATTCTCTTTAATGTATCTTCTAGTACAAAAGCCATCTTCTTCAAATACCATCTTAGATATTTCTGTATGGCAGTTTGTCAAGTAAACAGACATTAAATGAAGCGTTCTGCTTGCTAAATCAAGTCGCAGGAGGTTACATCATGAGAGGTGTAATAATGAGAAGAGACCTCTTTTTGCTTGTACCTCCACCTTGTCCTTCACTGTGATGCAAGCAAAAGGCAATCTTTTTATGAAAGTTGATCTTAAAACAAAGAATTTCTGGTCTTTCTCCCATGCTGCTTGGTATCTGACACAATTCTGCTTGAGGGACAGGTTTTCAAAGTAAAACAAATATTTGAGGTTTTGTGTCATGATTTTTTATGAGTTTGGATGTATTTTTATTTCCTTTGTTTTCTTAGGCAATTGCCAATTATATCCGTATTCTGTAGAGATGTGTGTGAAGCAGCATATTAAAAGCTATATAATGTTTAGTATCTCTGCTGTGTGATAGACTGAAAACAAGGAAGGATGGATGATTTCCAGGTTGCCTGGGGCATCCAAACTCCTTAGAGGCCGGTATGCTGTCCTAGTTCTTCATGTGCAATTTCTATTGACTTCCGCCTCAGAAGCCACGGGAATGCATGGCCCAGGAACTGAAACAGGAGGGACAGAAGGACTTTTTAGTAAAATGTTATAATATCATGTATATCAATTTTTACTGAAATGATTTAATTGTAATTGCTAATATTAAGTGGATTACTGCTTCTTAGTACAAGTTATTAAGACAGCAATTATTTCCTACTTCTCTCAACTACACAATTCATTTTACAGAATTTCTTCAGACAAAAGTGATATCTAGATGTCAAAGCATATGTGCATATTGTTTGTAGAGCTTGCAGTAAGGATTTTTATTCTGGAATCCCTTTGTCCATTGTTCAGTTTTGCCAAGACTTTACTAGTAGGCCCAGATTTTTCCTAGCTATTTCTTCTGCCAAATTTTTAAAATACTAAAACAAATTTAAAAATTTAAAAAAGGAACAAGGTTTAATACATGAAAATGAATGTTGCTTGTTTTTAGAATGTGAACTTTAAAGAAAGTATATTGTTCTATTATGGGGTGATGGGAAACAGTCTTGCAATTATTTGAGAAGCTGAAGTACCTCACCACTTAGTGTCAGAAGTATTATCTTGCTTAAGACTCAAGTGTTTTTCTTATGAAAATCTATCCACATCTGCCAAGCCAAAAGAGGAGAATCTTTACTTCCTTGTGTTTGGTGGAATAGCCTGGAAGGCAGGCAGCAAAAATACCAGACACACTGGATTTCTGTCTTGACCATAGTTTTTTCCACGCATTTGCTGCTTCTGCTTGGCAGAAGAATCTAGGAGGCTGGAAGTGAGTCTGAGGAGAGTGATTCTCCAGTGAACTTTCCAATGTCCAGACAGCCAGTGAGCAAGCAAGTTGTTTCTGATCAGGAGAGAGGAAATGCAGGGTTTCTTTGGCCAGAAATATTCTGTTCAAAACAGAGGAAGGATAGATGCGTGGGGTTAGATTAACATTCCTGAGGACAGCAATGGAAGGTGGTAGTCCAGGAGAGACTGGAGGCTTAAGACCATCACTTTCAATTTAAAATAGAAATGTGCTGAAGTTCTTTATATATTAATGCAGAAAGAGTATTTAACTTGCTTATACCCAAGCACAGGAAGTCAAGCTATGTTCAGGATGAGTGATACAAGGAATTATTTTTTGTAGTTGAAGTTTTGTTTAGTTCTCAGTTTCTGTGGCAAGATAAGGAACAAAAATGAATTATATCAACACATTTGGGAACCAACTACACCACAAGCCATGGTACAGTTTATGGTTTGGATATGATCAGGTGTAGGGAAGAAAAATTCACAGACTGGAAATCAGTATTGATTCCTCACTGTTTTCACCAAGTTAGACATTTTGTGTGGGTGTTACATTACAGACTGTTCTCAAAGTGAACAACAGGTTAGAAACATCTTCAGTGAATGATTACTTCCCCCCAATTTGTCTCTGTTTTGATACTTCTAGCCCCTTCTTTGAAAACATGTAAAAAGAAGCAAACAAAAAAAACCCTAAGAAACGGGTACTGCAAGTGCAAGATTAGAATGCCACAGGTACAGCCATCCTGCTAGTACACACAGTTGTTTATAGGTACTTGGGAAAAAAAAATGAGCCTGGAAGGTAAGTTAAAATTGCTTATGGAATAAACATCAAACTACTTTCGCTGAAGTCTAACAGCGTTAAGTGTATATAACATTAAGTACCAGGATAAGGGGCTGATTATTCTCCACAGGTAGAGATAATAGTGTAAGACACAGGACTTAATAAATGCATAAGGAAAATTCAAAGGACTGCTCTGTGCTGAAGAAGTCAATGCACTGTTTATTGTCCTAGTTTAGCTATTAACACCTTGCTTTATCAGTGAGAATAAACTCAAAGCAATTGCAAGAATGTTTGTGCATGCCCCTTAGTTGGAAATTAGTCAGAAAATTAGGCACCTTCCGAGGAACAAGGAATTAAGATACAAAGGTCTGAGCAAAAAATTATCTAAGAAGTTAAATAGAAGATAAATCGTGTGGAGTCATTTCTCCATTAATCTATGGCTGTCATGAGAACCCGGATAAATAATGTGTTTAGTTTTAGCCATTTCCTTAGATTTGTTATCTAGTTCTCCTCCTTGTTTCAGGAAATGTGGTAAAGTGTCATGAATGTGATGGAAACTATGATTATATCCAATGAAGTGGAAAAACAGAGGTCATTTTTGGGACCTTTGAAACATTCCTGATTGTTGGCACAGCACCTGCCAATTTTGCTTGGGGTATTACAGATTATAGAGAAGAAAACAATAGAACTGTCATAGGGATCTGAAGATGCTGCAACAAGTTCTGCAACCCAGAAGAGATGAAGTGAAAAGTACTATTACACCTTGTATTAAGCTATTGTTACTATTAGATGCACAGAAATGAACTGGTACTATATAAAACAATTAAGTTACTTCATGCATAAAAGAAGATTAAACTGTTTTATAAGGTTTTATGATAAAAAGTTATTGAAATCATTCGAGCTGGGAAAGGGATGCTCTTGATGTAATATATAATTTTGCAGAGTTGCCAGCATGGTGTAAGGTTAATTCATTGTTCCAGTAACATAAAGCAGCTGACAGCAGCCAGATGTATAATTCCATGCCTATTAATGGAAAATTAATATCTTCACTGCACAATTGTTGATACTTTAGAGATAACAGAGATCTTGATTTGTCTACTCAGGGAAGAACAATAGGGATTCTGCTGTTTGATTCTTGGAGTTGATTATGCACTGTGATTTCCAATCCAATTGTTCAATGCTGCTATAGATTGCAACACAGAGGTTATTTTGTGTAGGAGTAAATCTCTTTGACTGAAACAGAAAAAAAAAGTTGCCTGTGACCGTCATTGCCTACTAGCATGAAGAAGAAATCATCATTATACACAAAATGTAACCAATCAAAAATCCATATTAATGCATTACTGGAACATTAAAAAAAAATGTGTCAGGTTTCAGACTTGGTGATGACTGCTAGCTGGATTTTCTGCTTTATGAACACTTTCTGATTTTCAGAAAGTACAGAATAAGGGCCTACCAGAAGCTGCATTCCTGGAGATATCTTAAGGAGGGCTGCTCAAGTACTGAGGTATCCAAAATGATATTTTATAAAATATTTTCTTTAGGTCATTTAAAGCAACACAAATAATGGAGGTACCACCCTTTATAGTATATAGAAAGGACCATAATGTTGCTCCTTATGAAGTAAGGAAGGGTCTAGTCTACCTTCATCTGGTAGACTGTTTTTCCAGGCTATTTTTAAATACCCCTCAATGAAGGAAATCCTTAGATGTCCCCAAAGAAGTTACCGCTGTATATCTCAATATCCAGTCCAAATTTCCCTGGCTGTGCAGTAGCCTAGACATGTTCTCTCCAGTCTTTATTAAATGTGGAGATCCTCTTCTTAAGGAAGTCCTCTTTCTAACACAGATGCCCCCTTTTTTTCACAATTTTTTATTATCAGAAGATAATTATTAATTCCTTCATGCCCTCTCTTTTCTTTAAGAAAGCAAGCCCAATTCTTTCACCTTTCTGGATATATTTTTTCAAATCTCTTGTTGTTCCTCCTTAGGCTCAATGTTTGGAAACTGTGTTTCCCAGACTGTATATGTTAAACTCAGCTGAACCTAGTGAGCATTGAGAGGAGCTTAAAAAAAGTGTATTTCCTGAGTTGTATGTATGACACCCTGTTTTTAAATCTATGTGCCTTCTTTACAAGGCTGTATCACAGAGCTGATTGATGTACGTGTTATAGCATTCCCAAGCTTTCCAGCTTTCTGCTTTCCTGTTGCCTGACCAGTTGTTCATGTTGTTATGTGTGCCTTGCTTTTTCCTTTCTGAGCGTAGTACTTTGTACTCAATTTGAATTTCATCTTGTTGATTCCACAGTTTTTCCCCAATGTGTCGAAATCATTCTGAATTCTACTCCTGCCCTACAAGTACTCCAGAGTACTTGTACTCCCTCCAAGCTGCTGACATTCGTGAATTTTACAACTGTATTATCTATTCTATCATCACTGAGAGAGGCATAATTTTAACATAGATAATTTTACAGTAGTTAGACCTCAGTTCTAACAGACAGGAGAGGGAGGAGAAGAAAAAAGAACGATAGCACCTGGGAATGTTTTCCGAAGTCATCATCAGACACACTGTAAGCACTCAAGTTCATGGAGTTGTTTACAACTCAGCAGAACTTTCTGATCTATGCAGCTGAACAAAATTGGTCTGAAAAGCACCTGGAAAAGGCTCAGTCTTCTAAAGGTTTTTTTTTTTTTTTCCTTTCTAAGGGATTTCTTCATTAATAACTCTCTGCATACCTCCGAAGTNNNNCAGAAAGTATTGTGGTCCTTCTGCTTCCAGTCACAACTTGAGCATTCCTAGAGGCACAAAGCACAATGGGGGAGAAATAAAAGTTTCTTGTGTAAAATAAGATGTCTCTGAACTTTTCCTCCAAACTGGAACTTAAAAAAATTAAAAAAAAAGCTAAATTAAGCTTTCTGGAAATCACATAAAGAAATATATTTATAAAAAGTTAAAGTTATTTCCACTAAATGACAGTTCTCATCTAAAGAAATCACCTCAGAGATATAAGATTATACTAGTCACCACCAATTTCATGGATGGGGAGATCAAGAGACAAAGGAAACATGTACCATGCACAATGTATTAGCATGTAAACCTACCTAAACTATATCTGCAGTTTTCAGCAGCATTAATTACCCCACATAAAGCATGGCAGTAAAATAGCTTGCACTGCTTTGGATATCTGAGTTCACTTTAGTTTAGCATTAACTTTAACTTGGATACCTTTAGCCAAAGCTGTCTTTTTTTTTGTTTTTTTTGTAGTGTACCCAGGTGATGGAGGCCAGAAGATTTTAAAGAACTTTCTTATTCAAGGTTCTTTCACAGAGAAGCCTTAAATCTGTGAGCTAAAAATGCTAGGTACCTACTAAGCCCACGGTCTGCTGTAGTTATTGCAAGCCTCCAAAACTCTTGACAAAGATGACTGAGGCTGTGGAAAATTACTAATGGATGTGGAAGTAGAGTTTCTCTGTAAAATTGGAGCATAAAATAGTTGCCTTTGGTCTCAGAGCAGGCAGGTTTCAGGGAAGCACATAGGTGTCTCATGCATAATCACTGAGCCCTGAAATACTATGAGGCTTGTAACTTCTAATGATTGTCTTGCACTTCAGGGGAGACTCCAAATTCTGGGCAATGTTTGCCTGAGTACAGTAAGATAATTAGTAGAGTCAATTGTCTGAAAAAAAACCTACCAGTGCCTTCATAGAATGGAAGTATCACTTCTGGAATCATGCTTTTAAGTAATCATTTGCTGTTATAAGTATCTGGCAGAAATAGATGAATTCTAGAGTGCCATTAAATTCTATATCCATAATTTATTCTTCTTGAATAATTTACAGCCAATTACTTTTCTCCATTGTTTTAATCTGATAAATGTATAAAAAATGTTTAAACAAAGTTTGCATACATGCCCCCTGATTGCATACAGGGAATAGTAGTGGGATTTCAAAATGCCAGCTGGCAAACATCAAGATTGAAGTATTATTATGGTCTAATTAGGGCAAAAGACAAACACAGGCATTATTTTTTGGAGCTGCACAGTGTCAACAATTCTTTCTTAAAATCTTCAGAATAAAGCAAGTCTTTATGAGATAAAGATACATAACTGGTGTTGAGATTTCTGCCTGATTTAGCATCCAGCGTAAAATTTCCTCATTCCTTTAAGTAGGATGCTAATTTTGCAACCAATTGTTTTGGAGGCAGATAATTTTGTTCTGGCATTGGGTGGTGTGGAGTCGCGAAGAGCCCTTATTTCTGTTGTTCCAGCCTTGTTGTATTCTGATTGTGGCAGTGGCTAGAAAATATGCAAGCTTCTTTGAGAATAAGTTGTGTTGATTTTTTTCAGAGGTCTCAGAAAGAAAGAAGGCAGTGGTTCCTTATAAGAAAATGGGTCATGCAAAGAGGGGTATCTGACTGTTTGAATTGTTGCAAATGACTGTGCAGTGAGTGTAGAGCCAGAAACACCCCAGTTCCCAAACAGCAAGGATCTGCTTCATCCAGGAAGGGCATTGGGTTTCTCTGCCTGCATTGTGAGTTGACAACTTGTCCCTACCGCTGATCTAATCACACGCTGCCCATGAGGTACAAACTACAGATGTATATAAGTTGACCTTGTCTAAAAGCCTGTTTTGTAGCTTCTGGAATTCTATTTCAATTTGAATCACAGAGGTTTGCATTGCATTAGATTTTTAATCTGGAAGAATTCTTTTCATACTCCAGTGTATTCACAGTCTTTAATCTCCCAGCCTTGGCTAATGCTCTTCCAATGGTAATCATTATCTGTGGCTGTATTTATCTTCTTTCTGTATTCTAATCTCTTCATGCTTTATTTTTGCTTTCTTTCTGTGACCTTTTTTCTTTGCTGAATTTATTGCGTGCTTTCCCCTGGCAGCTTCTGTAAATATGTGCATTACTATTAGTTTCATCTCAATGTGTATGTGATTTATGCCTATATTGCTTGCCCTCCATTTAATTTAATCACAGGTTAATTAGATCCTCCACTTAATTTGATCAAAATGTTTCTTGAGCCAAATCACTTACATTAAGAAGACTAGTGGCACTTTCTACCCTTTAGTTTGATCAATATCGATCATTGTAAGCAGGTACTTTGGGGTAATTCAATCACTGACTATGGTTATTTTCCATTTAATTAATAATAAAGGACAACATCCTTAATGAGAGGAGAAAATAAACATAGAAAATATCAATAATCATGTGAAAACTTCCAAGTAAATTTTGGGGGTTAGGGGGAACAGTTTTACTTCTGTTTTCACTTCTTTCCTGAAGCTGGTTTTTTGGTGGCAATATTATCAATTCTCGTGTGTACATTGTGATGGGCAGGCTTGTACTTGTGGCAACATCCATGAATATGCACAGAAATAACAGTAAGGAATTTTGGTATGTCATTTCTTGTCCTGGTTTCAGTTGGGATAGATGTAATTTTCTTTCTAGTAGCTGCTGTGTTTTGGATTTAGTATGAGAATAATGTTGCTAACACATAATGTTTTAGTTGTTGCTAAGAAATGTTTATATTAGTCAAGGACTTTTTCAGCTTCCCATAGAAACTGAGAGGGAACAAAAACAGGACAAGCTGCCCAAAGGAATATTCCATACCAGTATATAAATGGGGGTTGGCTGGAGGGCAGGAATCCACAATCACTACTTGGGATGGTCTGGGCAACAAATCATTGGGTGGTGAGAGTGTCTTGTGTTGCATCACTTTATTTGGAATATTCTTTTACTATTATTCTTATTATTATCCTTTTCTGTTACTGTTCAATTAAACTGTCTTTATTGCAACTCAGGAGTTTGGTTGGGTTTGCTTTTGGTTGGGTTGTTTTCCCCTCTTTTTATCCTTCTCTCTACCCTACTGGGAGGGCAGGGGGGCAGAGTGAGTGGGTGGCTGTGTGGTCCTAGTTGCTGGCTGGGGTTAAACCACAACAATGCTACATCTTAAAGCTGGGTTGATTAGATATTAAGTTGGCTTTAAATTTGGCTAGCAGAGACTGTATTGAAGTGAAATGTTGTACTTCAATATCCCAATTTTGAGATCACTGTCTTTGTTTTTAATTTTTTTATTTACTGTATTTTTATATTTACTGTATAGCAGAGGTCCATTGGGATTCCTTATAGAGTGCATTTGGGTGATGACTAATAAAACATTAATTCTAAATGCCAGGAAGCAAGGGGTCAATATGATAATTTATAAACCTGTTATGTGTGTATGGGTATAAGAAAATAAGTGCTGAATGAAGTTACGGACAGTACATTTCTTTCCTGAAGCACATTGTTTGCTGTGTTTAAAAGAAAATTTTATGTTTAATTTAATTTCTCCAGAGTGGTCATTTAAAGACCTTAAAATAACCATGGAAACAGAAGGAAGACTAAATGTTTGGCCTTGTCTTTTTCAAGAGCTCTGATTGATAGGTAGCAACCTTCATGTGTCACATTGTGGATGACTTATTTTAGCAAACATTTGTTCATGATACTACTGCCACTGTTTTCAGGAAGAGTGTTTGCATTCATATGAGTTTATGCTGCCCAATATATCTCAGAAATATGTGCTCAGATATGTATTATGAGATAGTTGTGAAATACCTCTAGTTGAGCTAGACTTTGAGAGGCCATTGTTAGCAGGATTAACACCATGACTGAAGTGCAGATTCTATCTCTCCAGAAGAAGAGCATGTTGTTGGAATTGTCCTCATCAGCCACTAATCCCTGGTTTTACTCCAGCAGTTCCATAAAGACTGTAATATCTAAACCAACACTGCTACCTACTATACTAGTGAAAGTAACACGGGATTCACAGAAATTGCCTATGTTATGATCTTCAGCCTCTTGTAAGACTAGCATCTGAAATTTGGTTGGGGCAGAAGGACTGAAAAGAATTCATTACACCTAACTTTATCAATCTAAAAATTAGGTGTCTAGTCTAGTCAGCTAGTCTCATGTAAAGGATGTATGCTTTTAAGTGCACTTTATTCTAATTTATTTAAGCAAGATTCTCTCTGTTGATGTTAAAGGGAGCTTATATTTCTGGCTTTAACAAGCCATTAAACTGTGAGATATCTGAAATTGGGTGAGGAGAATTTCATCCTTCATATCAGTTCTCAATATGCCATAAAAAAACAAAACAAAAACCAACCCAAAAGAAAAGGTAATGCTATTTTAAACTAACAGACATGACAATTTGGATGGGACTGGTGTAAGGAAAGCTGTTTCTGGTAACACTCTGTGAGATGATATAATATACAAGTGACTTGGTTTAGTACGTCATCCAGATTTTGCTCTCTGTTTCATCACACTTTTCAGCGGCTAAACCCTTCCACTGCCATCCCACCCCCCCCACACCTCTCCCCCACAAAGAAGTGTGCAAATACTTATGGAATGGTTTTGTCTGGATGGTTTTGCCTGAAACCATCTGAAGCATGGTTTCAAATGCTGAAGGTCTCTCTAATGGTGATGTTACTGCTTATGGATTTCTCTTTCTTTCATATATATCAAAACATATAAGTCTCATGAATCTTGTATCAGAGATCAGGAAATCAAGGCAAAGAGAAATTAGGGATTCTAGAGAAATCAGGGATTTTAATTCTTAAAGTCAAGTTTTAATGAATGTTTTTAGATATCTAGGACTAAACTGGATTAAATTGAAGTTGCCATCTGTATTTACTTACCTAAATGTTTATAAACTGATGTTTTTAGGCTGCAAGAAATGTAGCTCACCCACTAGCCTCACTTGGTGCTCTGGTGAATTCAGGTACTTCTCAATATAAGGTCCAAAGTCCTGTAGGTGAAAATAAAATTATTTCCAAGTTCAGAGACTACTCTTAGAGTGCCAATTATACGTTCCTAAAGCCTTTAATCCACTATATATACTGGATTTTTTTTTTCTTTTGGGGCAAGATTGTTCCAGGTCTGACAATTCTTGTAAAAGATTTTTGTTAGCACAAAAAGGTGACCTTCACAGAGGACTATATCCTTTTCCTCTGTTTTGAGGGAGTCTCTGAACTAGCGTTGGGGTTGCTGCATACTCACTTTGTAGTCGGTAGAGATGTATGACCATGACCAAAGACTAATAATTTCCTTCTAACTGGTGAACTGTGGAGATGCCCAGGTCTGTCTCTGGCTGTAGCGTATAACTATGTACCCAATGCAGAAGTCTCACTGAGATGCCCAGAAACACATGGGACTCAGGCTGAAGTACAGTTGTATATGTACAATTTATGTATCCATTGGCTTCTTGATTGTGATGAGTTCTTTTGCATGTACAAATTTAAGCTTCTTTTGCCACATCAAATGAACTGAACTTCTTCACAAAGATGGTACTTTTTCTGAAGCAAGTGCTCCTCACTTTTAAATATCTGTTGACCTCATATGAGAGTACATAAAAGAGAGAAGGGGAAAAAGCAGCAGAAAAAAATATTTTCTGCTTTTGTTTGGGATGAAAGTGAGGTAGTTTGTAATAAGTACTTTTACATGCTGAAGTGTCTT
Source organism: Tringa solitaria (assembly GCA_026413425.1). Lineage (NCBI taxonomy): Eukaryota > Metazoa > Chordata > Aves > Charadriiformes > Scolopacidae > Tringa > Tringa solitaria. The sequence goes on from JAOXJM010000023.1 coordinate 48,200,298, forward strand.
TGATATGATGGCTTGTTATATAGCAAATGTGAAGTAGATCACTGAGAGAGAAACCAAAGATTCAGATTATGAGGGATTTTGGCAGGGTCTTATGATCCTGACTCTTTCGTGCTGCTGTTGGTCCATGCTAATCCATGCTGGTCATGGATTTCAAAAGATTTTTGCCATCACTTCCACTTTCTTTAAAATGAAAACAAGCTATTTCTGCTGGAAATATGTTTTTACATATATATGAAGAAAATATGTGTCATTCCTATGTTAACAGCTGTGACGCAAGTGGTTTGTGATTTTCTTGTTTCCATAGAAACTTCAAAAACATTTGTAAATCTTCCATTTTTAGGTAAAATCGTTCCATTTTATAACAAACCAGATGCTCAGAATGTTACCCTTTATTTTAACACTTTCAAAAATTATGAAAAATGATGCTGGTAAACAACATTAAAACAAGAAGTAAATGATGATATTTCAGGCAGCACCTCTCAAACAGTTTGCTTTGCATTTGTAATTACAATGTTAACCTGCAAAAGCCTTATGCTCTCAAAAATTCTTGTAAATATTGTGTGTAGAAAAATACTCTAGGAAGAAAACATTGCTGAGATGATAAGGAACAGGCCTGGGATTTAGAAGTCCTGGTTTGTGTCTATCTATCTACTATCCTTCTGTTCTACCGCTATCCTAGTTTTGTCAGAGCAACTATCTTCTTTCATGTGCCATCTGAAAGAGTGATCTAATGTGATGCTTACTGATTTACAGATTTACTACTTAGACATCTATTGATGAAAGTGTGTAGCAGCTACATATTTAATCATCAACATCATCTGCTGAGTGACCTTATGCTGTTTTCGCACAAAAGGCTCTCATTAAGGGTACAGCCCTCCACTCTAGTCAGTGAAAAAATTCTTACTCACCAGAGGGAGCGATTAGGCTGGCATGGGGTGCACACTTTTTTACTTAGCTTCTGGCAAGAATAATATTGAAACTTCTGAAGAGGCCAGAGGGTTGAATGGAGGGAGCTGTTAGCAGGGATGTTGATGGGGTCTCAGCAGTTGGTTCCACAGGAGGGCACAGATGATGAGTGATAAGAAAGGGTAAGTCAGTTTGCAAAACAGCTGAAATTAAAAAAAAATAATCATAAACTTCTCTTCTTACTGCTTTTACCATGGCTGAGATGTTTTTCTCCTCCCACCTTAGCTTGGGGAGGATAACAACAAAAGGTGATGCATCCTAGAAAACCGATACATGATGGAGAAAGGGACTTTGAGAAAGTGGCTTTCTGTTGTGGCAAGAATGGTCAGATAACGGTTTTTGAGCCTCATTCAGTTTCTGTAAGGTCCTATGTTAGGTTTAGGAACAAGGCTGTGTCAAGGGCTCTGATGGTCTTAACAGGCCTAATGACCCTGAGCAGCTTCACCTGGGTGTCCACCCACAGGCTTTGTCCAGTTCACCTCAGGGCATGGCACTCTGTGCTGCTTGAGTTATGCTGAAGTTGTGACTGTGTCCACTCCTGCCTCTGGCCCTCTCTCCTGGATGGACACCTTGGACCTATGCTGTGACCTTGTCCCCTGCTCTGCCTCTGGACTTCTCTGATGTTCCTGACTGGATGTTTGGCTCCTTGCTGTGCCTGGTACTGTTGATAGACCCTGTTACCTGTCCTGGCTCTGTCCCCTGTGTTCAGCCCCCGAGGAACAGTGTGCATGGGTGTGGGCATGGCCCGTGCTAGGGTCACCTCTCTGCTTCCAGCTTGCCTGCACCTCAGGGGCAGATCTGCCCCCAACGAGATGGTCCTCTTGGTAAATTCTGTGTGGTCCAAGCATGCCTGTGTTGGTGTCAGATCTATACTGTGGTGGTGCCATAGTTCATGCTGCTGTGGTTTATGAAGGTCTTTGGCTAATGGTTTTAGACTCCTGCTCAATGGGTGTTCTGCTGAAATTTCTGCTCTCAGTGGAAGAAAAGCTGGTGCTTTTGCCCCATATTAGTCTCCAGCCTGGCAGCAGGGGTTCCAGACTGTGATGGACGTTTTGAGCAAAGGTTGGAAAATTTGGTGGGAATTCACTACACTTATGACTCTGAGCCTGAGAAAATATTGATAATAAGTGGAGGAAGTGTGAGAAGAAGGGAAAGGGAGGATGAGAGCATTCTGGAAAAAGAGATGGGGAAAGGTATTCTAGGACAACAGAAGAAAACATAGTTTTGTCTTTATTATCCTGTCCTAATAGCAGACCAAATGTTACTGAAAACCATTCTAGAGAAATCAGAATATGGGCTGTTCTGTAGTCCAAGGGGTGGGAGTTGAGAGGAAAGGGACAGAAAATCAGAAGCAGAGAAATGTGGCAAGGAAGCATGTGAGATGCAATAGATTATGTTGAAAAGAAAGTTGTTGCATAGCATTGTTTGACATGTTGTAGATGAATGAGGTATAAGGTAGACACGCCATAGTAGTTTTTTTTTAAATTGTAGGCAGTGTTTTTGGATTAATGTCATCAGGGAAAGAGATGGAGGTGCCTTCAGGAATAACAGCTATTGGGCTTGGACTGATACTTATTTCTGCAGTAGAGCCTATGTAAGGCTTCTTGGTTCAGTAAACCCTCCAATAAAGCCACTTAAATCCAAATGTGCTTACCTTCCTTTTGCCTTCGTAGTTTTTCATGTCAGTCATAACTATTTGTTTTTAATGAGGGCTGTCTCCCTTCCAGCCCATCTTCTCCAACTATTACCATACATCATGCAGTTCAGATATGGTGACATAGCAATCTTTTTTCATTGTGCAAGTCATTAAGGGTGCAGATAGCAATTTGAAATTTGTAAATATTCTGACAAGTCAATTGCCCCCTGCCCATTTTATACCCATAATCTGGCAAGGTAGACCTGCCACTGCAGACTACATTATCACTAACCCAGCATGGCCGTCACAGAGCAATATCTGGCAGCATGTTAATAAAAGACCCAAAGAAGAACAACAAAAAAACCAGCTCAAAATGACAACTATAAACAACGTGACAGTTGCAATAAAAAATGTTGCCCCTAGGAAATTAAAAATTGTACACCATAGTCATGATAACCTATGCCAGACTACACCTATGCATGGCATAAACATAAGATTATGACTTCTCTACTGTTGAGGCACAGTCTAAGGTGCAACAAAGACATTTTTTCTCAAACTTTAATGCCTCTAGTAAAGGAAATGCAAATATGTCATATTTCTGACAGTTTTGTGGGTTTTTTCCCTCATGTTGTGTTATATATTTTCAAGTTTGCCTTGGAAGACTTCCCCTCTAATGAAATGTGTAGAAAGACTCACAAATTCCAAAATACAGAGTGATATTGTGATTATGCATATTCTTGTTGCTTTGGGTAAAGAGAAAACAGAGCAGATGCTGTTTGATGTAATCAAAACAAATTGCAATCTTAAAAGATCATAAACATATACTGTATTTTGGTATTATTCAGTGATCTTAGAAAAGTATTTTAAATGAAATCTTGAATAGTTAACATTTAAAGTACTATGAATAATACAATCTTTGCTCTGGAATTCAGCCTGGATGTTTACATTTTTAGCTAATGATTTTTAACTCATTTTTAACTAATGAACTCTTCAAACTCTTGGAAAAAATGAGATCTTCTGTCCCATTTTGTACAGTGGGCGAATTGGAATTCCCACTTTTACTTGGATTGGAGCAGATGCCCTTCCCTCTCCCTAGAGTGTTCTCCCTGCTTGGAGGCTTCCCTGGCTTCCCAAATGCCTGTTGTCACTGCTGACAAGTAGTCAATGCATTTCTTAGATTGGAGGCATGGGCTGGAACGGTGATCTGCTGTTCGATTATTTAATCTCTACCTTTGTGAGAATTACACAGGGGAACACTGAGATTTTTTTATTATTTTTTTTCCTCCTGCTTAAATCTCACGTTCTCCCCAAAACTGTCCAGACTGTGAAGAGCTGAGGCCATGAGGAATAACTCCTTCCTGCAGGCTAGAACAGTAGTGATGTTACTTTTGCTTCACAGACAGGTCAATATCCTGCCAGTTTATTCCCAGGCAAGAGATGGGCTCTCTGCCTCTCCTTCACCCTGAGCCTTTCCTTGTTTCAGCTGATTCATGGTGGGAACGGCTCTTTCTCCAGATGGATGCCAAAGTGAGCTTTTTGGTGGCTCCATCCAGCATTTACTTTTTTTAAGGAGTGTGTATAAAGCTTCTGTCCCCTTTCCTTAGTATCTAGGGATGTGCAGGGCTCTAGGGCAGAGTGCGGTGGGGAACTGAAATCAACCACTGCTTTGGTTGGTGAGCTATGGGCTGTTTTGGGAACTGGTAATACCAGACCAAATGCAGAGGTCCCTTGGGTCCAGCTGCTAAAGAGGGCAGGAGGGAACTAATGCTGGGTGAAGAAGTGGTGTTTATGTTCAGACAGAGCCTGTGTTTCTGAATCCTGGTGTTTGAGAAATATTTCTGTCTCTTCAGGTTTTGTGCTTAAAACAATCAACATACACAATGTGAATTTGTAGGGAACTTTAGCCCAGATGCAGTTTGCATAATAGGTTTTTATCACTGTATGTGCTGGAATACAAACTCTTACTTCACTCTGGCAGGCAGACACTTCTAAAGCCCATTGGGCTGCATCTTGTTCAAAGGCAGCATTGTGAGGAATTTTCTCCATTAAGAGCAGTTCTGTGTTCCCTGAGTATCTCCATCCGAATTTGGATGGTTAAAACAAAGCCTAGGTGTTTCTTTTCTTTTCAAAGGGATACAGCATGCATTCTGCTAGTGGTACAAGAGACTGAGGCAGTCAGAAACTGCGGCACTCATGCCTGGGCTTAGTTACCATCCCAATCAATGAGTCCTTAGCTTTGATTTACTGTGGAAGTATGTTTCAATATTTTATATTTTTCCTATAACTCCCTTAAAAAGAAAGGTGTTCCTGTGGATAAGGCCATAGACCACAACTCAGATATGCATGGGAGTTATTGCCAGCTCAAGTTGTGATGATAATCAAAATCCCTGTAATTTTAATGTGGATATTGTTCTATTTATGTAGGAGTGGCTCCTTTCCATTTAGCTTATCACTTCAGTTTGCCTTTAACCAATTTAGAAAAAATTATTCTCTTTCTATGGTAGGTATTCATCTGTGGATCTACATCACTAGCATTTCAACTCTTCCATTCTAACATATTACTAGAAAAATTGCCTAGGAGTACAGGTGTTGTGGTTTAGCCTCAGATGGCTGCTCTCTCAGCAGCCCCCTCCTTGCAGCTGTGAGGGAAGAATTGAAAGAAAAAGGTAAAACTCGTGGGACAAAGGCAGTTTAACAGAACAGCAAAGGGAACAAGAAAACAATAAAAGTAACACAGATAGAAGAATATACAAACGTGATTACACGCCACCACTCACTGACCAGACCTGGGATGTTCCAGGCCGCTCCCCAAGGGCGACTTCCTGCACCCTCCCTTGGCCAGCTCCACTATAGACTGGGAATGGCTCACATGGGATGGAAGACCTGTGTCTCTACTAGATCCTGGGGAGAATTACCCCTATCCGTGCTGGAAGCAGGACAACAGGCCTTCAGATTAAAGGAGATCTTAACTAAATTCCCACCTCAACTCTGCTGACTGACTTCTGAAAAAACACGATAAAATCGCTGTGGCCTGTCCTCACAGGTAGCAGGAGCAAACTGCATCAGTCATGATCCTAGTGAACAGCTAGCACAGAAAAACCCAGGCACTGCTCTATCCCCTCTCACTTTCATCACAGATAAAGAGAAAGTTGCAGG
>JAOXJM010000023.1:48206155-48224032 GCA_026413425.1 Tringa solitaria
CAGGCACTGCTCTATCCCCTCTCACTTTCATCACAGATAAAGAGAAAGTTGCAGGTTCCCAGCTTCCTAATCAAGGTAGATTAGTTAAATGCTTCAAATTAAGAGGGAAGAATCAGTATCATAATCCTTGTGCTTCAGTTCTTCTGGATTTCTGCTTCTCTGTCTGCTCCTTTGTGTGTACAGACCATGAGCACTCTCTCATTCTGTGTGCAGTACCTAGCACACAGGAGCTGTGGTTTTTGTCTTGGGTGTCAAGGAACCGTGGTAATTATGAATCAGAAATCAATACCATTTAGTAGTCAAATATTATTCCTTTCTATACTTTTCATTTTTTTATGCCCTGCTTTTCTTCATGCAGCTTGAGGATTTTCACTCTCCCTGCTTTTCACCTCCAAGCTCAAGGTGATGTGAGCTTTTAATCAGCAGGCTCCCAAAGTGTTGCTCTTGAATTCTGTGGCCATCAATCAAGTGTCAGAAACTGTCTTAAAATGGAGAGGTTAAAATTTAAAATCTCTTCCATTGTTTCCTGATCCTTTTTGGGAACAGGTAGCAAGATTTTTTAAATGCCATGTTTGTAAAGGGATAATTTGAAGCTTTTGTAGATGTAAACATGGTGTGTTTGTTGCCAAAATTCATTGTTATGAATGTAAATGGTAATTTTATTCAGAACATTTCATTGCTTTTTCGAGTAGCCTTTTATGATTGTCACACTGCCAGATATAATGGGTGACCTCTCTGCTATCACTGTAGAAGAAATTACAAGCAGGGAGTGTCTTACTTCATAGCTGGTGAATAACAACCTCAGTTATTTGCCTATGGACAATGGGGCCCAAGATATTGACGGAATAGGTCCCTTTGTCGAAGGAAAGCGGTGGCTGCTGTGGCAGCTGAAGCCATTAGGCTGCCTACTGTTCTTCATGGCAGGAGTGTGTTGAAGGTGGCCAGAACAACAAACAAAGATTTGAGACTGGTGTTTTTCTGTCTCCTTTTCTCTCCCATTGACCTCCTGAGTAACCTTAGACAGGAAGATTCATGTAGATGCTCTGTGCCTTGGCTGACCAGTGTGTACAATGACATGGTGGAATTCACTGATCATGTCCCTATCATATGTTCTTTAACATTTTTGAAATTCTGGGATCTTTGCGTGGAAGGTATTGAGTCTGTGACAAATTAAATAATTTATCATTATGAAATAGGAGCTTTCACATATCTGATGTTCTCCATTTCTCAGATTTATGATATTGTTAAATTATATATTAAAAGAATTTTTTTAAAGTTGTAAAGTCTTGAGAAAGCATAATCAGAAATTAATTGGATCTCCAACAAACTGTGTGATCAGCTATTACATACAGGACACGTAAAAAGATTCCTCTTCCAATGGATGCTGGAAGTGTTGATATTTGTTAAATCTTTTGGGGGAGTGATAGCTGCTGTATCTAGGCCAAAAATAGCATGTGCTTTGGAAAAGAGGGGAAAAAACAAGCTGCCCCTAGCATCAAGATTAATAATTGTCAAGAAAATACTGTAGGAAGAATTATTGCTAGGAAGAACAACACGGGATTTATGTGAATTCAAGGTTTGCTGAGCTTTGGTTTATCCCAATGTGTATCAAGTAACTTCACCAAATGAATACCGTGAATAAATGTTCTGACGGTGATTGTAGTTTATGATTTATTCTGCCAAAACAATGAATACAACTATGGAGAACAGATGTGCTTGGTTTCATGTTTAGTTTAAAGATAATTAATTATATCTGGGCAAAACCTAGGCCAGTCTGTGTCCAGACAGGAATGATGTATTCATCTGTCCAACTACAGGTACAGTAGTTCATCATGATCCATCTCTCGTCAGTGCTGGACAGGTTTCTATGAAACTGTCTTTCATTTTGGAATAGGTAGTTGGATTTCTTATTCTTCTGCTATGTAAAATGGGAAGATTTGCTTCTCGGCCTATTTATAGCCAGGTCTAAGTTCAGTTGAGTATGTTGGTGATCTGACCAAATTTATTTGGCATTTGATTGTAGGGGTTTTTTTGTTGTCATTTCCCCTTTATAGTGAGACATATGTGAGACACCAACCACAAGGTTCCCTTTGTTGCCTCATTCTCAATATATGCTGATAGAATCACAGATTTGTTAGGTCAGCTGTGTGTGAGGAACGTATTTATTTGATCTGTTTTTATCAAAACACACAAGAACACACTTACAGCCATTCTACCTGGGAGAGAAGTGTCCTAGTGGAGTGATGAGGCTAAAAGAGTCAGGAAAGCGTCATGCCTTGCTTATGTTTTTGTGGCTGGGAGCCCTGCAAACCTTGATTGTAAGACAGGCAACAAGGTGAAGCCCTCAGAGTTGCAGATTTTGGAGGTTTGGGTTTCCTAAGGGAATTGTATAAAGTAGCTTGAAGCTTACTTAGAGGGTCTTCACTGGAAATGTTCCAGAGTTTTCATAGAAGCTTCGCAAACCTGAGATGTGGGCATATTTCCATGAATTGTAGTTTTTATGGAAACCACTTTTGCCATAAGATTCCTGATCCACTCTAATTGTGTGTACCTACTTCCAAATTTCCACTGCAGTTAAAATCCACAAAGATTGAACTTGGTTACTTTACAAGATTATAGCTTCCATCTGGCAACTTTATTGTACATGGTGCACAGAAAGAATTGTTCCTTGTCCTAAATACTGAGTGATCTGAATTGCCATAAGAAATACAGTTCCGGTACCAAGTTTTGGATCTCTTAATCATAAGCCAGTACATTCTTATGTAGAGAAATTCCAAGGGGCAGGACTACAGCGTGTGTGCAAGAGACAAGTGAAATGTTGCAGAACTCCTCATTTACACAGCTTGAGCCTTGGACTGCCGTTAAAGAAGACAAGAGACTTGTCATGTAACAAGTAACCATTTGCACTGTTAAATAGCATGTCTTTACCTTGCACGTATGCACTTTTTTTACAGAATGGCCAAAACCGTAATTAATTACTGATGGTACTAAGTGTCTTTGTAACTTGGAATTGATTTCTGGAAGCCATGGGACATGGATGCTTGCAGTGACACTCAGTGTCATGAATAGTTACGCTCAGTTCTGTGACACCTAATTAGCTGATCCACATTTGGACAGATGTGACGTTTACACTGTGAGGTTTGCGGTCTAGCTCAATAGGTGAATCAGCCAGCCAAACCATAAGTAAGTCTCTAATACATTCTGTTCTTTCTGAAATGATGCATCTGAGTTGCAGGAGGTCTTAGACTAAAGCCTCTTTTTCTCCAGGAGTGCTGCAAGAAGTGAACTGATGAACACATGTATTATTAAACACACCATACAAGCATTATCTGTCCCTACCCCTACCAAACTCCAAAGTCAACACATTAACAAATGTATGTTCTTTAACTATCAGATACAGTATCCTGTAATCTCAGCTACTGATTTGCTACAGGATATTCTGAACATTTGATTAGCATTCTGGTTCTCTCAGTTGATCGGTAGAAGGTTGAAATGGGCTTTTGCGTTTAGTCTTTGTAACTTCTTAAGGTTTGTAACTCACTCTGTGTTCTTCCCACTTGAACCAATACTTTCTTAGTGGCTTAAGATATCTCTCCATACAAAAGTGCTTGGTACCAAATCCTGGATGAACACATTTCTTCCACAAATAATAACAATTGCATTTTAGGAATAATAATGAATCCCCAGCTAATGACAATGACAAATTACATTTTCTGCAGTATAAAATTTCTCTTTTAAGTGAGAGGAGTGGTATTCCAGTTTCTGTGCTTTGGTAGTAAGTCCATCTGCAGCAGCGGGGAGAAGTGGCATAAAGAGGTCAAGCAGGCTTTTAGGATACCTTGTCCAAAACTGCTCATTTCTCAAGGCTCCAAGTGCTGGCACTTCTTTGGAGATAGTTACATTTTCCTGTTCTAGGCTTCTCTCTTCACTATTTTGTGAGGCATCAGGTGAGTTGGTCTAGACTTTGTTGTATCTCACTTCCACTGGAACTTAGTTTTCTCAATTTTTTTTTGAAAGTTTCCATATGCCATCTCCTCATTCAGCAACTGGTACTGTTTGGATGTCTAACAACATGCTAACTTTATGTTTAAACATACATGAATGCAAATAACAATCTGTAGGACATGAAGATATGGATTAATTCTGTTCTCTTTGTGTTTGACCATCAAAGGACAAGGTTTTCAAAATCAGCAAGCTTCTTTTAACTAGTTTTACCTAAAATGTAAAAAAGGGAAGCTTCAGAGGTGCTAAAAAAGGATGATACGTGAAATAGCCAAGGAAGTTTAGCTTGTCTGTCATAGCAAAAAAGGGCTGAATTGAATCCAAAGCTGGTGTCATCAAAGATAATCTGAACAGCAGCAAAATTCATAAGGGAAACTAGAGGTTGGCCAAACACTGGTAAACATCAGTTTCGGTGACCAAGATAAATCCATTATCCATCTGGAGCTTCTGGAGAGCAGTGCCATGGGAAATTGTAGTCTTACCCTCAGAGAGGAAAAAAAAGGAGCTTTGTGGCACACTGTTAGTGCTGGTAACAGACGTACTCGTGTAGCTGCTAGATCTGGGACCTTCTGGAGCTGGTATGAAGGAAGCCTGCCCACAGAGAAAAACAGTGAAATACTGAAGTCGCTGCAGAATTACTTTTACAATTTCCCTATCCAAACTAAGCCATTAGCATCTATAAAAAAAAAAGAAACCCAAACTACCTTATCCCTCCTTATTCTCTCAAAATTCTTTCTTATTATAAAGTTATGCACCCAGATCTATAGTGTTTCCTCTATTCCTCCTTAAACTTGTATCTTCCCAGATTTTAAAGTCCTGTAAAGTCCTACTCCCTTCTTATTTTAACTCCAAAAAATGCAAGGGAAAAACATCTGTTCAGAACATTTTATTTTATTTACTGTCTTATAGGACTATGGATTTGTAGGAGCTTCAAGCATTCAGAAGGCCTTGATAGATTAAGTAATAATAAGGCAAGAATGAGAACAATGTATTTTATTTTCAGGAGCTGGCATATAAAAATCTTTGAGGGAAAAATAGAAGAGATGGGTAATCTTTTGTAACAGGTCATTTAGAAGTAGCAATAAATACTTTTCTAATGAGGCAAAATATTTCAAGTTGGTAAAATACCTGAGCTGGATATTCTGCAGACAGGACTTCCCTTATTAAATACAGACAAACAGGTGTAGTCAGAGCTTTGTCTCATTGACGCTAAATAATAGAGAAAATATTTTTCCTTCTAAAGCAGGTGTGTGGAAATTGAACCAGTAGAAAGCATCGAACGTGCAATTAGGTCAACTGAAAGAAACAGGGAAGTGTAAAGCTCTTCACAGAGAGACAAACTTGTTCAGAGAAAGCATGTGTGCCCAAGCCTGGTAAGTGGGACAGTGCCCATCCAGGGACACTAACAACTCCTGCGGTAGCCTCCAACTCCTCAAGCTCAGAAATCACCTCTGGTCCTGAAAAAAGAGGAGGGCTTCATTTAGCAAACTCTGTCTGCATGCATATGTATATATATATACAGTACACAGTTCACAGTTCTAGAAAGAGACATCTATTTTGAAAGACTTAGGGGAAATTCCTGTCTACTCGTGGGACTTGAACTCTATTCTCTGCCCCGTGTGTAACTTGGGACATTGGTGCTCTTTGCCTTACTTAACTCCTCTCCTTGCCAATGTCAGATTTTTCCAGATAGACAATTTGTCCCTTTAGGACATTTTGTCTTTAGTACGTTACTGGATGCCAGGCACAATCCAGCTTTTGGGTGTTTAGAAGTCCTGGAGGTGACCATATGTGACCAATGAGAATGACTGTGCACCCATACTCAGGTAGATGAGATGTTGGACTGCTTTCTTATTGAATACTTTTTTGCGGCATGCCGGAGTGGAGGTAGTAGATTTACAGCATAATCAGACGTTGCCATTTGTGTGTAGCAAATATATATGTACATATCTTGTCACAGAGAATATTCAAAGTTAGATATCTCATAACTTTGTAACTCTTGGATGAGGTACTTGATGACATAAATTTATTGCTTTCCTGAGCAAGTGATGTACTTGTACATGTACAATGTGTTTATTTATATGATGCCTTTGCAGATGGTGCAGAATGCCCACCATTAAGGGAGTATAGAGCTTTTCTAGAGCAGTTTGAGTTCCTCCCTCTATTATGGCAAAACTCACATTTGGGTGGTGGGATCTGCCGACACCTGTTCAGCCACATACACTGAGGTTCACCTACAGACAATTTGCCCTCTTTTGTGGACTTCTAACTATCAATATTTTACTTATGTTCTGGGAAACCCATATTCTCTCTCACTGCTGGCAGGCCCCTTGGTGAACAGCTGCTTCTGTTTCTGCTTACAGAACTGGCAGAACTCGGTAAGAAAAATAAATAGTCTGGTTCCCTCAAGATATATATTGTCTCTATTATGCATATGCATAAGATGTGGGATGACAAGAAAGAGAAAGGTGAATAAAGTAAGTATTCATGTTTCCCTGTATTTGAGTAAAGCATATTTGTAGTGGCTAATGCCAGCTGTTATGGGTCAGAGTCACATTTGCATGGGCTTGTGATTAATTGTCTATTTCCATGTTTTCTGAGGTTTATGGACAGACATAGACTGTAAGAGTGCAAAGCTTTACCAGTAATCATAATTTTGAGTTTTAAAATGTTTTTCTTAATTTCTTTTATAATTTAATTGACTTTTTCAGATAAATAACATAATAAAAACACAGACATCTGAAAGATCCACAGAAAGCAAGACCAACATTCAAACTGCTCCTAATGTCTGTTTGCATAAGAGGAACTTTCATAAAATAATCCAAAGCTATAGAATATCCCATGCAAAAGTGATGATTTAGAGCACAGTGAGCTGTACCTGCACTAATGAAGCTACGCAGAGAGCAACAAAAAACAACCCTGAAAGCATGAATGCGTTTATAACATGCTCTGGAGGTGTCTGGCTCCAGCAGAACTCTGAACCTTGGATCTGTGCTTTCTGTCCTGCTCTAGTAATTAAGTCAGAAGATGACCTAGGTCTGACTTGTTCCCTCTCGGTAGTTGGTCTGCCCTGAGCTCGATGGAAACTGTTTTCCTACTGTGTGTTTCACAGAGAGAAAATAACGTTTGTTCTTATCTGGCTGTCTCTATAGCCAGGTGACAGGAAAGCAAGCAATATTTGGGAAGCTGTTAATCTCAGCTATTGCTTTAAGTTATTCCATGAAGGACTTCAAAGGATGGTGGTTATTATCCTTGTTTTCAATCTTAAGAGTGGAAAAGAGGAGGAATTCAGATTATGGATATAAGCAGAGGCTCCTGATTCATCTGCAGGAGGCATCTGAGGCTGGTAAAAAGTCTGCTTTTGAGATGTGAAAGAAAAAGAAAGGCTTTGCCGATAGAAACATAATGTTCTTGCTTAAACCAAGCTGAAATAAATCCATTACTTAATGTTGCAGAATTGGAATAAAGTGTGACTGGAGTTCTTATTGTATCAAAAATTGCCTCAAATTAAAGAACAGTGGGTACAGATACACTTGGATCTGCTCCATCAAATAATTTATTTTTCATGTATCAACTAAAATGAGGAGGATGTGAATTCTGTGAAGTAAAATTGAAATATATTATGTGTCTGTGATGACATCCCTTTTTTCTGGGATGAATTCTGTTTAGTCTGGCAGAATTAAGACTTGTTTTGATTTGTTTATAATGTCTGATATCCCAATAGTTGATCAATTCGGAATCTCTATGCCTACATAGATTGATGAGGTTGTTTATTTGGCAGAATAATTGCAATTCTCAGGTGATTGAGGAAAAAACAGAATATGATTGTGTGCATGCACATGAGATAGTTTAATTCCTTAAGTATATTATGGATTTAATATGAAGTGAAGACATGTGATGTGAGAGGGAATAGTGTTTAATGAAAGATATCTACAAATGGACAATTCAGGTGAATGTTTTCATCAGAGAGCTCTGGGTAGGATTTTTTGGTTGAGTGGATTCAGGGAGGCCATTTCAAGCTTATGAGCTCAAGCTATGGCATGGCAGGCTCTGAGGAAGTTAATAATGAATTAAAACCAAAGCTGCTGTTGAGATATATAGTGTTAAACTAGATTGAAACATGGGGAATCTGCCTTTGCCTAAACAGGGGATGAGAGAAAGTGAGAGAAAGTGCTCTTCCCTGCTTTTTTTCACGATTATATTTGCTTTTATATAATTATTCTTCCATTTTCTTACAGTGTGATGAACATAATGAAAACAGATCAGCCCCTCATTTTCACATGCTTAGAGACACAGGAAAAAAACAGACAGGCAATAAAATCAAAGGGTAGTAAATCCAGAGTTAAAAAAAGAAAATACTTTTTTTCTTTTTTTAACTAATGCGTAGTCAGAGCCTTAGGTGATCAGCCAGACAAATCTTGTAGATGTATTTGGTAATGTTAGGATCATGAATAATTTTTGCTATTATGCAAGCTAAGACAACAACTCAAACTTCAAGCTTCATTGCATAAGGGCAATGCTCATTGATGGAGCAGGATTTTTCTTGTGCATATACATATATATGCATGTACTATTTCCAAATAGTAGTCAGTTTATTGTAGTCTATTTGTCTTTGAAAACTCAGCTACTGTGAGGTCCAAAGGTCAAATGGAGTAATGACCTGATCAAGTGTGGCAACCCTGGTTTACCTGTCAAATACCTAGTTGCTTTTCTCAACCACATCTTGCAAGAATCTGCTAAGACTCCCTGCTCTGTGTCTCTCTTTTGTACCAACTGAACTTGAGGCAGTTTTGGAGCACCCAGATCAAAGCTTCTTCCTTCCTTTTCTCCCCACATCTCTTCCTGGTTCCCCCACTCACATTAATAGTAGCACTAATATGTCCATGAGCAGTACCAGATCAGAAAGCTGATCTGGAGGAGGAATAAAAACATCACACACACACATACAACCCCGTCAACAGACATACTTTCCACCACAAATCACTGTGTGTTATATTACATTAATCCTGTAACTAACTACTGGTGGAAATGGCTTTGCCTCTCTGTCCTCCTAACTTGCAATGGCTCTGGCACTCACCTGACTGGTGTTACAGTTTTGGTAACTAAAAAAGCAGAGAATGCCATTAGGATAATTTAGCTATGTCATGAAACTGCACCCTGCAGGGCTACAGGGCTATTTCATGTTTCCTCCTCACATTCCCTCATCTACTTGTCAAATTAAAATGTGTAAAGTGATGTAAGGCATACATCAGTACATTTGTTTAGGGCCTTTATACTTGCTTGATAGTTGTGGGAAGGGGGGGCGGGAGGAGATGGTAAAAAAGAATAGGTGGAGTGAAGAAGGAATAATTTAAAATCTTTTTTACCCACTCAGCTAATCTAACAGTCTGTGCCTTACATCAGCTTAGAAAACTTTACCTCCAATTCCTGATATATAACATCTCTGTCTTACTTAAATACCTCCAATTTTGTTCTGAATGTGCTTTATCAGCTTCAAGAAATGAGGCATTATGATTTCCCTACAAGTATTCTTCTTCTTTTGTACCAGAAAAGCCATTTCAACCTGTTTAGCTACATCTCATTATGAGCTGATTAAGTGTATTTCTGATATCCTTCACAGTTTTATTTTCTGCATTTTAGCTTAGATCCTCCTGTTATTAACCATAATTTTGCTTAGCACCATCCCCTCAGTGCTTTGTCCTTCCCACAATGTGCATAGGCTCGCCATTATACAATTTAAGTCTGAGTCATTTTTACTTTTCCTGAAGCTGCTTCTTAGTTAAGCTCCACAAAGGTCAAAACATCTTATAGAGTTTAGATTCTTAATCACATTCAAGCAACTTAAAAGAAAAAAAAATCAATTTAAAAGCTTCCCATGGTAGTGTTTGTACTTACTAGTAAAATATTACAGTTGCTAATGAGATGCAATTTTTAAAGAGGCTTTCTTATACAGATAATGGTACTGCAATTTTTTTAATATTTTTTTTTCTTTGCAATGGGATATTCATAACTGATGGTCCCAATGTCTGTGTCCACTATCACTACGTCCAGATTACATGCGATCTTCAGAATGACTCCCTTTGGAGGCACCATAAATACTTGAGATGTAATTTGACATGAGGAGGAGTCGCTAATTGAGAATAGCATTAAACTATATCTTAAAGCTCCTTATTTCTCATTACCTGTAAGACTTGTTTTGTACGCTCTCTCAGAGCCCTCTGCTAGCTTTATTTCTATGAGGAGGCAAGCTTAACGAAGATTACGGGATAAAAAGAATATCTAATCTCATATATGCTTGCCACAGTTAAAGCTTGTGTTGCCATCTGCACTGTTTGTAAACCAGCAAGTACAGGGGCTTTATGGCAACGTGTGCTGATTATGATACTGCAAATTCTTCCTGTTGCAGCTTGGATTACTGCACTTTATTCATCCTAATACTGCATAGTTTGTGTGGCATTTCTTATATGTAGGTGGAATTTGGAAGATGTTACATTGCACTAATCAATTTTGAATCTGTCTGAGCATTGTGAAAATCAGAGCTTTGAACTAAGCATCAGGTATATAAATACAGAGCAGCAAAACCTCGATAGTCATTATCTGCTAACATGGCGTATGGAAGACAAATTATAGGGATCCACTTCAAAAGTCCTGGAAACCAGGAAAATGTGAAGAGGGAGAAATGCTTATATTATATATATTTATTTATTTATTTTGTAACCGAAGGGAGCTATTCTCTGTACAGAAGAAACAACTTTATCTGTGACAGTTAGTACTTATCCTGTTACCTGCTGTGCCAGCCGGTAATTCCCAGCAGTCCAGAATCAATGCACTGCATCTATTCAATATCACACCAGCTGCTCCAAAGGGTGGAGAGCATAATGTATTACCCAAAAAATGATGTGCAAAGGAAAAAACCAATGAAAGCAAAAAACTTGAGAGATTCTGAAATTCTTGTAAAGGCAGCTACTCTGCTTTTGTAAAGAAAACAAACCCAGAAACTTTCACACCAGTAGATGAAAATTGATGATAAAGGGTTTGGTCTGGTTAAGCATGTTATTTGATATTGTCCACATTTGCTGTCTTTGACTTGGAGTTTTCATAGTCTGAACTAACAGCTTTGCTTTGTAATACTGTATTTTCATAGCAGTGATAGCACTGCTGTAGCTATGATGGAAGGGCTAGTGTATTGAAAACTTTGTGATTTTTCTTTGCCAGTTAAGTTGGTCTTGCAAAAAATATCAGTTTTACACACAAATAATGCTCTCTGCATTGTTACAGTGCTTTCCCCCCAGGTTCTCCTCAAGTGGCTGTAAGTGGGACCACACTGTTCTTCTGTGAGGTGGGAATCTAGTAACCTCATTTCATGTTAGCAAAGCAGGGTCCTTGACCTAACTGTTACCCCATGCAGTGTCTGTGGGAGAGCTGAGGATGCATTTTCCAGTAAAGTGTATACTCTTTATTTCATATTTTTTTTAATTAGGTTTGGTAGAACAATTCTGAAGCAGAGGATAGATAGAGATGGTTAGGAAAGTGGTCTTGTCAGCTGATAGAAAACAGCCTCAATCTGTGGGTACAGTGACTGGTTCTCAGTTAATATGCTCCTTTACAAATGTGTCTTTGTTTTCTTTTGGCTTCAATAGGAAAAGATCAAAAGGAAAAGATAGAGTTAAAGGATCTGTACTCTGGAAAATGGTTTACTTCTCTTGCTGCTTTGTTTATTCCTAGGGCTTTTCTGAAAACTGTAAATTAGGGCCATTCCTACAAAATGTGGGTGGGAACATACATGTGGGAACAGTTTGCCTGATTGCATAGTTAAAAATGTTAACAAATTGCTTACTGTCCCTGTGCATTGAATTCAGCAAAAGCAAATTTAATTTGGGGATTTTCTGATTCTTGAGCATTTTCATTTAAATTTCATCATTCTATTGACTGTGGTGTGTGTAGCTTCTAGAATTAATGATAAAAATATCTCATAAAAAATCCCATCTGCTCAGTATTCACTTGACTCATCACCAGGGGTAATGATGGCCAAGACCCTGCTGACTGAAACAGTTCTGTGGGTGAGTCATGCAGGGACAGTAAGAGGTTTCAGAAGGAGAGGGGAGGCTTGACTCGTTTGTTCCCTTCCAGTCTGGTGAGAAATGTGCTTTAATAGACATAGATCATACGACCTGCTTTAATCCCTCCTTACCCAGCCTTATCTGCCCTGTCTTCCAGTTCTATTTTTCTTTTCCCAGCAGATACTACCTCCCTACCTGTATCCATTCTAGCATAACCCTGTCTTGCAGATCTATGTCATTATTTTAGTGATAGGCAGCAAGCTTCATAAACGTAAGTGCAGACAAAGCCAAAGAGCGCAGATGATGAGCAACATGAATCAGCTATTTGCAGCTCAGATGCATACCTGCTGGTGTTTTTTTTTCACTAAGGTATTGTCCATAGTATTTCTTATGTTGGTAGGGCTCATACAGTAGTTTTTAGGTTGTGTCGGTGAGATCAGAATCTTCTGGGTTTTAACAAAATTTGATTTCCCATCTGCTTCTGATAGATCTCGCTATTCAGCAAACTCTGAGGCATAGTCTTGTCGCTCTTGATGCATGGGAAGTTATGAGCATAACTTATGCCCTTTTAATGCTCATGGGTGTTATCTGAATAAATCACTGACATTAAAGTCTGTAACCCTTTTCAGTCTGAAAATTGACATTTGCAGAGCTTTAACTGCTCTGTCTGGCTAATGTTGTGCTTGTTGTAGCAGATGTATGCAGTGTCACTCATTTCAAAACCGTTTGCACTGTGCCTTGGAAGCTGTAACGTCTTTAAATGGAAGTAATTACAGGCTTATTCAGGAGCTGTCACTCTCTCTTTGCATCTTTCATCACAATTACCAGTGGCATAAAGAGGCCAAGCAGACAGCATTCTTTTGTTAGGTTCTGCTATTTTCTTTCAAGATTGGAACGATCTTCCCTTAGTACTGTTCTGGAGGTACAGGTGATAAGGTGCAGGTGATCCAGCCAACACCCTACCTCTGAATATTAGTCTGTCATCTCTGCGCCACTCAGCCCTCGTGAATTGTTGCTGTAAAGATTAACTCTCTCTAATCAGTTCTTCTGACTGTACTTGCTGCTTCAGTTCTCTATCTCTCCTTATTTTTTAAAACTGAAGAAGAGCTATGGGATTACTGGATGAAGTTTATTCTCTTTATTTTGTCCAATTGCTTCCTTACCATTTTATATCCCAAATTTATTTCCTAAATTTGTGTCTCCCCCTACCTCATTGTCCACAAATATGGATGGTACTTGTAAGAATTAACCTGCTAAATAAAGCATGTTCATTCAAAATGATTAATTTAAATGAGTTAAGAGAGTCAGCTAAGTTAAATGAACAAAACTTTGCTATTGATTCTTGTCAGAGATGTCTATGAATAAGATGAAGCATGATCATAATTAATTAAGCAATGATTTTAGGAGGTGGGTAAGGGAAGCTGGGCTGTGTGAGTCTATGTGAACAGAACCGATGGTGTGCAATCATTTAGGTCTATATATGTTGCTAGCAGAGTTTACTTTAGGGTGCTCTCCCTCTTGGTCTCTGGTTATTATTATTATTATTAAAGCTGAATATTTTTCATGTGCTTCTGTGAATACTATGTTCTGGAACACAAAGCCCATTACTGTGAAGTGACACCCATTCTGGAAATAAGAAAACTAAATCAAACTGATATGCATCGTATAATTATTCTTGTGAGAGCTTAACTAGCAGTAAAGTTTTTGTTTTTCACCTCTTTCTTAAGAATACGTCCTGGTTGTCCGCTTTTTTGCCTGCTGGCTTAATGCCCATCTTGTAATAGAAGAAAGGTCATTCAGAGGTTAAAGTACCACCCTGGGGTTCAGGAAATCTGCATTTAGTTCCCTGTCATGCCAACTGTCCAAAATTAAAGTTTGTTGTGCAGGTGGGATCCTAGATCTCTTTGCAGTCAGTGAGACCTGGGCTCCTACAGTTTCCTTACACAGAAACAGGCAATAAAAGAACTCATTATTCTTTAAAAAACACACATAATGATCTATGAAAAGTGGCTAACATCATTTCTGGAGGCATGTGAAGATGAAGATTAAATGTTTTGAGGCACTTAGGAGTTAAAGCAACTTGTGACACATCACTGCTAAAAGAGAGGACCTATTTTCTCAGAATGAAAGGAGAGGAGTTTATTTTTCCAAGAAAAAAACTTTTGTGCACACTAGTGTTGGCTTGTTCATTGGAGATCATAATATACAATACAATAAGCAGAGTACGCAATTTAACTGTACCATCTTCTACTGATACGCTTTTTAGCATTTAAGTCAATATAATATTTCTCTCTCTTTTTACCACTCTGTTTTTCCTGTTGTGCTGATACAAAATCAAATGCTTTCTTGAAATCCATATAAAATTCTGAACACTCATTTATTTTTATCGTGCAGTTATTCCGGGTTATATATTCCGTGCAACCTAAACTCTTTTATTGGCAACATTTGATGCTTGGATGATGTAAGGAGCTCTGCACTAGGTGCTTCTTTCACAGTGCAGTCAGATTTGTTGGCCTTTGCGCTGCTGAATTTATGTTTTTCTAAACTGTTCCGTCACTTTATTTCTCAATTAATGGCTCTACATTCTGTTATAGTACACTTTGTGTCAAAAACTTGGATAAATTTCAAATGTAAATAAAAAAGAAACTTCAGGAATGAATGCTCAGAAGAATGTTTACAATTCTTGCTGTTCCATAGCCCTTTGAGGGTTGATTGGTTTGTTTGTTTAAATTTTATTTTAGAGAAGCTTTTTTTTTTAAACTACTTGTTTCATTCATTGCACTTGTACTCAGTAAGTCATATTTTATAGATGCCTCATCCAACACACTCTTAGCCTTCGTTTTAATTCAGGAAGAAAGCGTCTCTTCAAGCAAAACTTGAGACTGTAGCAAGTACCCTGCGTGTACTAGCAACCCTAGGGAATACATGAGGTCTGTGCTGGATTGCCGCTCTACTAGCACAGGATGAGGACAGTGCTAGCACCCTTCCACAGCTTTTACTGCCTGCACTGTCCCAGGTACCTTGTCACTTGCTTCCATCACACTTCAGTTTTGTGGTAGCTTTTTTTCACACTTGGTTGTGTGAGCATATGACAGAGCTTAAGGCTGTTCAGAAAAATATTGCTGGTTAGAGCAAGAGCTGCACGCCTATTTGAAAGCGGGGCTTTGCATCATTTTAATAGCTGCAAGAGTGAAAAAGAAACACGTGGCGTACAGTTTAAGAGTAAATGGAAACTGGGGTTGCAGTGGAAGTTCCTGTATTTTATATGTATTATGTATGTATTTTATAACTGAGGGTTTTATGTGTAGTAGTTAAAAAGAGGAAAAAGGAGCTGCATCAGTTTGGTAATCCTCTTTTGGGACATATGTGAAAGTCTGTACCCAGACAGTAGCCTTGCTAATGCAAATGTTTCCCAATGCCAGCTTCAGATGCATTGATGGTCTCATTTGGGGCTGTGTCCACTGTGATATTTAGTGTTGGTCTCAGTGTTGTCCTGAATGAGCTCAAGCTGTTTCACCTTCATCACCTTCCCTAACCAGAATCACCTGTACTGCATCTCCAGCATGGCATTAAGATACCTCTGGAGCTTTGTTGCACTGCACAAAACAGTGCAATCACTCTGAAGGCATCTTGTCTGCTTCCACAAAGTTGTCCCTGCCTAGGGCTGGCAGAGAGTTCAGGAGCCTGAGAGGGAACACAGAGGGAGGAAGTCAAGACAGGGCATCATGGGCTTGATGGTCACTGATTTCCCTACAGAACGGGTAGAAACACTACCAGGGGAAAGAAGGCTGGAGGTGAGGAAACCCAGGACTAATTTTAGCCTTGGACTTCTGCAGAACTTTCCAGTTTGAACTGAGCTGTTGTTCGAGATTGAGCTGAGGGGCTCGCAGGAGATTACAACCTAGTTGGCAAACAGACACTTCTTTAAGGATGACTCAGAACTGAACCCCTACTAGGGTTGTAAGCACCACACTGTAACCAGAAATTTCTCTCAGGACTGCTTAGACAAGATTTAACAAGACATTGCATATTGTCTTATATTGTTATATTTTTGTGGAAAATTATTGTAGCATTTACTAGAGAATGCTCATAAGTCATATTTGATAATTTTGATCGATAGAATTTTACAGCACAGCTACAGTTCTTTATTGAGTAACACAGGTTCATTAAAATTCTGTAAGACTCATACCATTCATTTTCAGAAGACTCTTGAACTCCAAGGGAACCTTTTGCTATCCCCTCTATTATGCCTTATAGTCTTTTTTATAAGAACAATTTCTGTTTAGCTAGGTTTTGGTGGTGCTGTAGTGGTGTCTGGCTCTTTATGAGGCCAGGAATCTCAGCAAGACTCTCCATTTACTGTGGACCAGATCCAAAGTCCTCTGTGTAGTCAGTGGAAGTCTGCATAGATTTAAATAAATGTTGGCTCAGGCCCTGTAATAGTGGCCAACTTTTTTCTCTGCCATAATGGTCGTGACAGTGCTTTTAAAAAGCCTGTCCTTTCTTTCTTGGTAAACGTACCATATGCCAGCATCATAATTAGTTTGGAAAACACTGTCTATATGTTCAAAGGCCACTGAATAACTCTGTACGGAGAGCTACCAGACGTAGGAGGATGCTTCTGCTGAGCCATTACACACGTGCTTACTGTTGGTATTTCCAACACTTCCTGCTGTGGTGATAAGTGCAGTGATATATTCTTTTTTTCAGAGTTGATGCTTTTTTAAAGTTGTTTCTCCTTTGGAGCTCCAAAACAGCATATCTAAGACTATATGTAGGAGATGTGTCTGTGTATAATATATAAAAAATTGGTTACCGTCTTCATTATTTTTCCATTCTTTCTAGCAAACACAGTTGTTTAGCCACTTCCAATAATCATATTTAATTTATCAAAAGGGAAATGCTGTAAAATTTTAATGTCAAATCTCTGATTAGGTGTGTGAAGGTAAAGACTTGGAATTTTTCTTTGCTCTTATATGATTTTTACCCCTGAAAATGAACTCATCTGTTATTTTCTGTGTCTGCTTATAGGGTCTGTGCAAAGCATTCTAATGTCAGTCCACCTAGTGTGTACATCCCTGCTATCTATGTAACTATGTCGCTTAAGTATAGGATTTCTTCTTTAGCATACATCATGTTAACTGCTAATGCCATGGAAGTAGTAATATAACAGTACATCAAGCAGCTTCAGTATTTGGACGTCACAAGTCTCTGTAATCCACATTTCCCATGGATGCAAATTTCAATTAATCCCTCTTAACTACTCAAAGGGGAGGACTGAGCTGGCCAGGTATATTTAAATAAATAAAAATAAGACCATCTAAGGCATGACACCGAAGACTATCTAACCTGGCAAGTATTGCAGGCTAACTAATTATTCCTTGGGTCCAAAATTTGGACATTTGACATCGCAAAATAAAACTTTTTGACTTTAAATAGACTTGGAGTTAGAATATGGATTTAGGCCAGTGTGATGGTAAAATATGATCAGATGAGTAAGGAAGTGTGCAACTTATATCTACCTTGATCTACCTTTTGATATTTCTAAACACGTAGTCATAGTTAATTAAATTACTGTCTGCCTTATTATGTTACCCAGGAGCACTACAGAGAAGACAATCCTACTTCCTGCCCCAGAGAACTTTACGACTCAAGTACAATGCCTAAGTATTTAAGCAAAAAGAGACAAAGAAAGTTAGTTAGGGGAGGTGCTTTTGTAGACGCCTGGGGATCTGTGTAGCCCGTACAATTACCCTACCCTATTGCCCTCTACAACTACCTGAAAGGAGGTTGTAGAGAGGTGGGTGTTGGCCTC
>JAOXJM010000023.1:48230406-48262314 GCA_026413425.1 Tringa solitaria
TTTGGAGGTCCCTTCCGGCCCAGATGATTCTATGATTCTATGATTCTATGATTCAAGTACCGAAGATTGAATACATGGCTTTTTCCTAACTTGTGCTGGTTGAAGTCTGTGTTTAGGATTTGATGATGATTCTTCTGTCCCTGGCAAAACCAAAAGCTACTGATAGGATAATGCAGCTACTATCTGCATAGATGCTTTTCTGCTCCACCTTCACTGAGGCAGACTGAAATGTGAGAACACATAAACTCAGCAGAGTTGGTAAATAACATAATTACCTTGAATGTCTTCTCTAGGACCTTTCTGTCCCTCTCTAACCTTCCACCCAGTGAAACTTTGAAAGAAAATGAAAATAAAGATCGTACCCTAATACCGAGTTGGGCTGCTGTAAAAAGAGGTCATTGTAAAATCCTCAGTGGTGTGTGCCTTTCCTGTATAAAAGAGATAATGGTGATGGTTTAGATAATTTTTATTACTATTTTCTTCAGTGCAGGGAAAGGGCCGGGGTAGAGATATGGATGTTACTGGTGTGATACACAAGCATTCCCTCATGTTCCTCTGCTTTAAAGAATAAGGTTGAAGGCCCAAAGTTTCTTCCATCAATAGTAGTCAAATTACCCAAAACTGAATTTTCCAGATATCTGCCATTTTTCTGTCTTGACATATTTCAGTAAACACCTTCAGTAAAGGTGTTTAGTTAGAGAAATGTGCACTGATTAAAATAGAAACTTACTTCCTTCTCCTCCATTGATTGGTCTCTAAATGGTCCCACAATGGAAGTAAAAAATATTAGTCATAGTTAAACACCAAAAGACAAAAGCGTTTTCCCATGGTAATTTAGTGCATTTTTTATATTCCCATTTATTTGTTTGTACTTTCACTTCAAATAGTTCTGTATTAAAAATAAGTACACCCTAAGCTTTACTCATTTACTTTCTAATGCCTTGTTTTTTATTGGCCACATACTGTTTTTTGCAGCTGTTTCCAGTTGGGACTGGGACCATCTTTCTGACTTTCATTCAGAAGCAAATAGCATTGAATTTTCTTGCTATTTGGTGAAAATCATACTATATATGTGTGAATAATCTGAGGCTTATAAGTGTTTTCAAAATTACTGTGCAAATAAACAATAAGTAATCATAGTCTGACTACTACTACTAAGACAGTTAACAAATGGGGGGAAAAAAGAGCTAAATAAGACAAAAGTGTATACATTTCAATAGATGCAATTGAAACCTCTCTAATCTCTTAGGACTTCAGGACTGTTATACTGGAAGAGCCCAGGGGGAGAGGGAACAGAGTGTTAGTAGGATTTGGCAAGGTTTCTGGAAGGCAAGATGGAGAGCCATCATCATACGTATCTCTGCAAGCCTGACTGCAGTTACCATACCATGCTGGAGTCAGATTTGTGTTCCAGTGTAGTCTGCTCCAAATAGCTTGTTTCAACACGTTTGATTTGGTTTAATTTGCTTTTGTGCATGAAGGTGAACTTAAATGGTCTTTTTCTAAATGTTATTCCCAGGTCCAGAATCGATTAACTTGTCAGAATCAGCTAAAATGAGACACTGTCTACCACGTGCATCCAGCTATGGTGGGAATAGATATTTGGGATCATCTGACTCCCATCTGTGCAATGCAACACATGCTCATTAGCACACCAGAGGATGTTTTATTCCTTCTGAATCATAAGTGCTGTGTAATCCATAGCCTGACTCTGAGAGGGAAGAGAAAGATACCATGGAAATAATTCAAGCCAACTGTAGATATTTTTTCCCCTCCTGAATCAGTCTCTATGCCAGTGCCCAGTATCTCTTCCAGTCCATCACCTCTTTTCCTCCAAGGATCTGCATTACCCTGAGTAAAAAGCTATTTTTGCCAGAAACTTAATTAATGCCCTCAGACATCATTATCAGCTCTTTGCAGCCTTGCAAACTTGGTCTTTGTGTGGGACCCTCTGTTACCAAATCATACTGATGAAAGTATCCCCCTATGGAACCATTTGCATGCTGGGTCTGGCAACAATTGCTGTGCGATGGCTTCAGCGGGTGTCACCATGGCAGGTTGCTTAGAGAAGAGGTAGAAAGGGGACAGGAAACTGGAGAGAATTGAGAAGACAAAAAGTGAAAAAATAAAACCAAACCAAACCACAAAGCCTGCTGTGTTGTGCAGAAACCACATCAGGCTAATGTGAAATGAGCTGAGGGTGGTAAGAAGCCTTGGGCTTAACGCTAGTCTTTCATTCTTAAATTGCAGTTTTCCAGCAGATGCCTCCCTGTTTGCAACAGCAGATGATTGGTGATACTCAGTTAAGTGTAGCATTTGGTTTTCCACAGAGATGCTATGCCTTTTTGTGTAGTTGTTAATCTCCACAGTTGATCATCAAGGGAAAACTAGTGACGCTTTCTGTTCCCTGCTTGGGTTCTCAGCATAGGAGACATTATGATAACACAACAGCTTTGTCTTTGGTTGATGCCCATTAATTTGCTTTCTATTGTTTTCCCAGTAATGTCTTGGGTAGCAATAAGTGGACTATAGTCTCCCTTTTTCTTACCATTAGTGTTCACCGAACCACATTTAATAAAGAGAATGTATATTGACATGCATAACATAATAGGGTCAGGGATTTGAGCTGAAATGATTGAGTGCAGTTCTTCTGCACTTATTTCAATTTATGAATGTTCAGATGCAGAAGGGTAGTGAAAAGGTTTAATTTCCATTTGTGTTGTTAGCACAATCCTTATAATGTAAACATTAATTGAACATGCTCTGTGTCGGTGTGGAGCAATCAAGCATGTCCAGTTTTCATAAGCGGAGGTCGGAGGTCCATTTTGAGCAGGTTCCAAGCAGTCTAGTTATAAAAATATGTTTACATTTGATCAGTTATAGTATTAAAGATTATAAGTATTTTGAAAGAACAGCTCTTATGTAAAAGTATGTGATATTTTTATTCTTATGAGTTACAGGGATGTAGGTGTGAAATGGTTTCCTGCTGCAGATCTCTGCTATCATTTCTTTTGGTTAGGTTATCATGCACATCACTGTAAACCTAGGGTTTCAATTTTAACATTCATTCATTCATTATTTTCATGAAAATCTTAATCTTAATACACAAAGTTGTTTTGGGTGTGAAAGCCTCATGGCAATAATGAGTTCACTGTTGTTTCAGTGTGTGATCAGCATTCTATACCGTCTGAGTAGTAGTCTCTATATCTTAAGCCACATCCATATGGGGTGTTCTAAAATCTGTGGTTTGTTAGTGATAGTGTTTTATCGCTGTAATGATCTTTATTACTTTCCATCTTATCAACAAATGGATTTTTTCCTGCACACTGCATCACAGGCATATGACACATTTTCTGTCATTCTACTTTTCACTGTGTTCACATAATGATTCGTGAGTGTTTAAGGCTCGAATAGAAAGATGCAAGTAACTTTGCATTTTGTCCACAACAGTAGTATGATTTATTTATTTATTCATTCGCTTACAGAGGGGACAAACCATTAAGATACACATCTCATTTCCAATTTAGACACCTTATAAATTCTGCTTGGTTGATAAATTAATGGAAAGGACTAGAGGTTTCAGTCTGGGAATTTCTGTCACATGAAGCATTCTTCTTTCCCTTGGGATTTTATTGACCTAGAAAGGAAAATACAACCTCTTGTTTCTGGAAATCTACCTTAGGAACCAAGGGCCATAACTTAAAAGATATTTAGAATGGTGCAGCAGTGTACTGTACTATATATTACATGGAACAATAATTGATTTCTTAGTTCAGCTGTCAAACAATAAAACCCCACCAAACACAATTGGTTATGATTAAATCAAATAGAAAACTTTTGAGCTTTTTCTCACAAGGACAAAATGTTACACTTTCCTTTTGTGTTGAACAAAGTCCCCAATTTCCCCTGAAATGAAGTGTCTATTATATTTTTGTATTCATGTAAGGAAGGCAGTAAAGGACTTGAATCAGGTAGTTGTCATTGCCCTTTCACACTAAGAAATTACTCACAATTGGTGCAAGGCTCCTTGATTCGCTCTTCCCCCTTTTTTCTGCAGGTTTTGAGCCTGTGTTTCCTGAGAGAGGTCATGGGGCATCCAGGGGAAATAGCCCCTGTCTCATTCTGCCTTGCTGAGACTCATTTTCTTCCTCCACTTGAAAAAGAGAAACACTCTAAACTCACTGTTTTTACCCATGCAATGAGCATACTAATCAAGCTAAGAGAGAGGATCATTCTTTCTCACATTGACACATGCATATTGTACAAACCAACAACATATGCCACAGCTTATCAGACAAGATGGAAGTTTTGGAAGGTGGAAGATGAAGGCTCAAACAGCTTCAATAGGCTCTGAAAGTTGAATCCAGGTTTTCCACTAAAGCGGTGATTGCCCTAGCCAGTAGGTGTTTGTCTGTGACTGTTCAGTCATCCTGTTTCTTACATGACTCCTGAAAAATCAACAGAAAATATTTTGCCCAGCTTCTCATTTTTATGCCTTTAAATGTAAAAAGAAGCAGGCAGAGGGATATTTTTTTAAGTTCCTGACTGCCTAATTCCTATTAACCCAGAAGACATTCAGAAATTGTTATTTTTAAAGTTCTCACAAATGCTTTTGCCATCTGCATAAACATTTTGTACATGTACACCTTAAATATCACCCTAAAGTGTTGGATTGAAAAGGAATTTTTGTGAGGGAGTGGAATGGAACGAGAATGTGAAATTACAACAGTTTCTCCATGTTAGTTGTACATTAAGACAGAGACATGGTGAGGTTTAAACAGTCTCCAAATCAAATTCACATCTGGCATACTTTTCAGTGTTGATCATAAATGTCAATGTCTCTTGATGATGTACCTTGCTCCTACCTGTGCTCTGTTCTTTAATAGAGCCTTAAGTGGATACCTGATACGACAGGTAGAAATAAAGAGTACCCAATCTTCCTTTTTCATGGCCTGCTTGGGATCAAAGCAATCTCCCTGTGGTAGTAGGAATGGAAATTAGAAAGCCTCAAGCAAGTGGAGAAAAAAAACAGTGAGAGGTCACCCAGCTCCTTCCATTTCCAGGTACCACTCAGTGCAGTTGCCTGACTGAGGTGGAAGGATCTCGTTTAGCCCTGGGAATATGACTCCTCTACACGGTGGGAAATCCCAACCCTTCCAATACAAACTATCTTGTATACAGTTTATATGTAACTGGCAATTGCCAACATTCAGTGTATCTGTCCTTTTGTATGAAAGTTGCTATGCAAAGCGGTAGGGAGCATGCCTGATTCTTCCTCTACACACAATTCCTTGGGTTAACATCCATTTCTGGTCTTTGGTATCCGAAAGAGAAGCAAAAGTTTACCCTGTGATTTAAAAGAACATACATTTGAACAGAAGTGGCATGATACTGTACTTCTGTAGTCTAATTGTTTGTGATTGACTGCAGCAGAGGATGACACATTGGTTTCTGGAAAGGTGGTCCTCAGTGCATCCGGTTGATATTTTTGCCTGATGCTCGTTGGCTAGTGATTACTTACCTTGCATATCTTGTATTTGACACAGAGCCAGACTGGCTGCTCAGACTTTCTGGAAAAAGTATGTCTGTAAAAGGAATGGTTCCTGCAAGACATACCAAAATATTGTATAATACCTGGCTAGGGTTACTTTCATTCAAAGGAGGTCATGTAGACTTCTGAATGCACTACTGTATAAATATTCTTCAGGAAAACATTATTTTCCTTGTTATCATTCATTTGCAATTAAGCACATTGAGATTATCTCTAGAGTAGCAGTGAACACACCAGACTGATGATATCTTTATGAATAATTTACTTAATACATTTTCCAAAGTGTTTCTACTGTAATATAAAAACCTTACCCTGAATCATTGAATGGAATATTAGGAAGCAATGTCCCACCATGAAATTCTCTAGGGCACTTGCTCTCAGCAGGCTCAGCACAGTTGTCTCAGCAGGGAAACCAGCTCATGCCCTGTGTTTCTACATGCTGAAGGATGCCACAGCTTCTCTGTTGGTAGACTCTGTGGAAGGATTTCAGTCCTGATTTAGCTTTAAATATCTTTATGTTTATCTACAGCTGCTACATTGGAAAGGACCAACATATCCAGGACTCCATAAGACTCATCCTTCCATTCATATTGAGGTGAATGGCACAAATTTCTTTTGTGGTGATTCAGGTATTTGGGCACATCTTGCCCCAAATATATGGAGTAGGGAGTGAGGAGAGGTGTTCCAGGCCTTGTGTTGAGTTAAAGTTATCCTAAAATGCAAGATTTTTTGTAAAGCTTGTGGAAAGGCATATATTCAAAAGGGGTACTTCTGTGCAAAAAATACTTGCTTCATTTCTCCGTGGACTCATCTATATTCACTTGCACAATGAATAATGGGAAAACTGTGACAGTCAATATTAAAAGATAAACAGATATTTGTGTAACTCAGAACTTAAAGAGTCCTCTTAGTAAATAACAATAACAATAAACAACTCTTTGATCCCTCTTTATTCAGAGCTTGTTTTGTGAGTGGGCAAGACCAACTAAATGGCCAAGAAAGCATTCAAAGTTTGTTCCTCAGATGGGAGATTTATACCAATTTGTTAAAGCAAAGACTTTTTACCCTTGCAAAAAGTATCTGTGTCCTTTCTAACTATTTTTAGGGAAAATCCTGTGCTGGTGTAACAGTCTAAAAACAGGTCTCTCCACTGATTTTGCTAGTTTCTAGAGCTGCCTTTTGACCTCCTGTGATAAGAATGGTTTTCAGTGTTTTGCTGGACTGAATTTCTCTAAAAACTGATTTAAATAATTTTATAATTATAATATCTGAAGTAGTGCAGAAGGCAGATGGGACAGTGCTGTTTATCTTAGGAGCAATAGTCCAAACAGGAAGCCCTACCTAAGACAAGGAATATGTGCCACAGACAACCAGCCTGCTGCTCCTGGGAGGAGCTGTAACTCCACAGGCAGAGAGACCAGCACTGAACTGATGCCAGACAAAACAGTTCACTTTGGCTGAAAAAACAGAAATGTTTCAATTTTGGAAAGATCACAAATTTTGTTTCAATTTTCCTTTGTGAAAACTGAAGCAAAATGTTTTTTGCTGTTTGTCTTATCCTAAATCCCAGGGACTGGAATTTTCAGAGCTACGATTTCCATTTGTGTGTGTGTTTGGGGTGGAAAGTCTTGACAGCCAAATTCCCAGCCAGTCTGCTCACAGCCTTTCTTTGTAAGGAAGATGTTAAATAAATGTAATGTGTTTTGTCAAAGAAGT
Organism: Tringa solitaria; assembly: GCA_026413425.1. Taxonomy (NCBI): domain Eukaryota; kingdom Metazoa; phylum Chordata; class Aves; order Charadriiformes; family Scolopacidae; genus Tringa; species Tringa solitaria. The sequence continues at coordinate 48,237,674 of JAOXJM010000023.1, forward strand.
CTGTGGTGGGAACGGTAGTAAGTCACACAGAGCCAGGGAGGATGAAGGCTGCAGCAGGAGCAAGATGTGTGTGCGTGGACTGTTCCCTGGGAGGATGGGAAAATGGAAAAATGCCACCAGACTGTTTAGAAACAGACACTTGCAAAAGATTAAAGTTCAGCAAGGCCCTGTGACTTTCAGGAAAAACCAAGCAGGAAAGAGAAACAAAATGTGGTAATCTGGAAGAAATTGGAAAGTTCTGCCAGATGGCTGGGTGGGTTTTTGTTTTGCTCGTTAAACAGCAATGGTAAGCAGAAATAGCAAAAGAACACTGGGGTCTCACAAACTAGATTTTCTAGCCATATACAAACATGAAAGCCCACTGCTACTTTTACTTCTGGCAGTTTATAAAATGTGGGAGATTTATACCAGGGGCTGGAAGAAAAAATTCTTTATAAAGTAAGTTCTTAACTGGAATCCCCAAACCCTGAAGTGTGCTTTCTGTAAGGATATGTATGAAGCAATACTGAAAAGTCTGACTTTCAGAATATAAGTTTCCAGGAATCCAGAGCAGGCAGGAATGGATGAGATTTTCTAGGTTTGGACTATGTCTGCTGGCTTGGAGTAGGAGCAGCTGGCACCCAAGCCCTGTACAGCAGGAGAGGAGGGCTACATAAAGAGAATAGAAGTTTAGGCATGCTTTTCCTCCAGATGGATTCTCATCTTAAAGTATTAGTAGAACTGAAAACTCCCTCCTTGCTGTATCGATCTCCTTCACAAGAGTTTGCTAGAAACACTTCAAAGACTTTTTGGCACATGCACACACGGATAATTTCCCTTTGCATGTCATAGCCCATTTTGGTTTGATGTAAATATTGAAAAGTTCAAGCAATGCTACTTTCCTTTTTCTTTTTGCTCTCTCAGTCCAAATCACTTTACAACACTATATATGACATCTTGAGGGTGTAGGGCTGAAGAATCTTTGTGCACTCACTCCCACGTCAAACGTGCTTCATACACCAAACGTATATCATGTACCTGCACCTCAAACTAAGACTCGGCATTGCTTCTGTTACAATCAGTTAAGAAATCCATGTCGACAGGAATGAACTGGGGGATGCAGCTGTGCAGACAAACCACATGGACAGTCAATCTATAGAGTTTGCTTGAGGAAGGGATGGACAATGCTGGCAAATAATATTTCTACAGTCTTCATGTGTTAATATGATGGAATACCTGATGTCTGAGAGTGCTGTAAAGTGTCTTGACTTTTGAATAGCGTATCATAAAAAGCTGGCATTTTACTGAGCAGAAGAGAAAGTACTTGTTTCAGGAAGATGAATGGTGACAGTTTTATCAAATTTTTAATTTGTGTTTTAAGGAGGTCTCAGTCTTTCCAATCTGAAGCTTAAAAAAACCTGTGCATGTGCCTTCGCATGTCTAAGCTAATGTATCTGAACTTGTCTGAAATTATTTGGATTGGAAACTGAGATGGAAATTTCATGAGAATGTAATGGGAGATATTTCCAATAGCTCACAACTTGCCTATGTTGGAAATAATATACATAAAAGCCTTCTTTTAGGTCTAATCAATAATGAGATCTTCAAGGATAGGAAAATTCAAAGAAAATACTTAAGAATCATAGACTTTGTGAGATGACTAACTAAAAATTTATTTTTATTTTATTGAAGCCAATTCATCTTCCTCTTGATATTGATGTGTTGATATAACTGCAGAGCTGAGCCACCCTTTAGTCCATTTCTTAATCTGTCCATCTGAGAGAGAAGGGTTTTCCTCTTAGTGGGCAAGTTGTATGAAAACAAAGATAAAATACATAGATTAAACCTTTAACCACAGATTACAGCACTATGAGAGAGTGTATGAATTTAGGATAAAAATCTCATCTCACTCTGGGATCTTCTGTTTCAGGAAGGAGAATTGCTAAGAACATAATTTGTGGTGTTTTGCGTTTTAGTGAGACCTGCTGGTCTGCAATGATACATCAAAGCTAACTAGAAGCTGAACAAAATATAGACCTTAGATTAGATTTGGCACTTCAAGGACAAGGAACATGCGCTCTGTGTACAGAATTCCTTAAACTTAGTGAGGGAATCCTTTCCAGACACATGAGGCTTTGTGCACTGCATTTCTATTAGCATTGTAATTGCCCTAAAATGTACAGAAATGGTAAAATCTAATAAAAATTCAGACTTGCCCAGTAGAAATCTTATTTTGTGTTTTGCTCTCCTAATCTTTGCATGGATAAAATGCTACTATGAGTCTCTGGGATTGCTTTGTTTTAATTTTTGATTAATGCACTTGTGGACCATACTGCCATGATAGAAGACAGAAACATCAGATGAAATCCATTACATTTAACGGTTCAGTACTGATATCATGACTGATGTTATTTTAGAAGGGGAAATTAAAACATGATAAATAATTCTAGACTTGGTCTTTATAAGACTCCTTTAAAAAATCTATATGCTGTTCTTTAAGATGCAAAAGCTTGATATAGAGTATGCAGTTAATTCTTCAGTTACACAAGAGAGATTAAGAAGTTAACAAAATCAGTCCTTTGAAGATGCTTGAAAAATTATTATTTTCACCATTGTTCTGTCTTCTAGGAGGAAATAAAGGGGGAAAAAAGTCAGTTCATAGATCTTACAAATAAGATTAGAAACTTTTTCCTGGTTTGAATTTTTCATTATACTTACAGACCTGAGAGTGAATTTCTCTCAGCATGATTTCTATGCCTTTAAAACAATTTGGTATGAGCAGCAGAATTTTATGAAAACTCTCTTCCTGTAATTTTAGTGATGAAGCTCAAGGAGGTCACAAAGCAAATGAGTTGTGCAGGTCATGTCTCAGCCTGACTGTTGCTGGTTACCAACTTTTTCCCAGAAGATCAAGCTGTCAGTTAAATTTGAAGGAAGGTTTTTTCTGAGTCTGAAATTCTCAAAATTCATCAGCTTCCTCTAACCTCCCACTATTTAACAACCTCATTAATTGCAGAAGAAACCCCAGAATGGCCAGCCAATCAAAATGCAATGGGATGAACAAGGTCAGAAGCTCAAGGCATCAAGAAAGCTAATACCAGCCAGTGCCTATAGTTGTTCCACACCAAGTCAGCACTGCCTGTGGCCTTATTTGTTATCACTTACAAAAATCCTAACTCTATTGATTTTGGTAGGGTTTTTAGATTTGATTGGGATCCCTGTAAATTATATCCAAATCTGCCTAATGGGAGTAATATGTGATTAAATCTGATAATTTAATCTTAATTGTGCAGATGAAAAAGACGGTATTAAGATAAGGAAGAGTTCCTCACAAAAGGTTATTAAGAAAATTAAGGATTAGAGAGTGAGAAACTGATTATAACAATTTAGCAGGGAGGCAGAATACACATATCAGGAATAAATGATTACTCATTTTAAAATGCTACAAGATGAGAAGATACTTAATATTATCTCTTGGGGCTGGTCCCAACTCCTGGGCTGTGTATCTAACATAGTACCTGAGAATTAGATCTTTTTCATCAAATTTTTATTTTACAGGTCTGTTGCCTTAGTATTTCCTTAGTCAGGCAGCTGGTTCAAGGTAAACAGGTAGTTTGGCTTCCTGTGTAAACAAACCTAATCCAGAAAAGCAGATGGATAGGTGTAAAATGGCAAATATGTGAAAAGTCCAAATAGCTGCATTAAGATTTTTTCCATGCCAGACAGCCAAGAACACGTCAGGGTCTTCCTGGACCTATACCAAGAAAAACAGTCTTTTGTAGGATCTTGTTCAAAATATTGGGTACAATGCAGCTACCTCACAGCTTACTACTTTTTTGACACTGTCCACTTCTTTAACAAAGGTGAACAAATACTGAAGGGAACATTACACTTATATTTACACAGCTAATTGCACTAAGTCCAACATGAAATAATATCTCAGATGCCCTTTCCTTCCTTGTTTTCAATGTTGCGTTCAGCCTAATTATAGTGACAAGAGGGTCAGAAATCCAGCTATATCACGTAATGACGCTTTTTGTTGATTTACATTACAATCTTCAGGTTGTACTAAAGTAGCATAATTGACACATTTTCTGTCATGTAGCAATACTTTGCGATGTACTTCCAGTACATACATTCAAGATTTTATTTTACTCAGAGAATAAAGAAGTACTCAGCTTTCTTACTATATACTTTCATTCTCTTAGGGGTTTTTTTTTTAATTAATGCAGAACATTTGCAAAGATCTGGCCTTTCAAATGCCTTTAATTTTCACTGGAATCTGTTCTATGCATTTAATTTCATGTTTTTAACTCCAGTCATTACTAATGAAATCTGAGGTTTTTTTCCCTTGGATTTTTTTTTCCTAACCTGGTAAAGACATGGAAAATAAATGTGCCTCTTTCTGCTCTCCATCCTCTTTTAGACCACATCCTATACTCACTTCAACACGGTAAACAACTACTTACCATTACTGGCAAGAAATGTGTGGACACAGAACATGGGGGTAGGCTCATTTACACACAAACTGCTCAATGTTGAGCAAGAACAGAAATAAGTCTTTGTACATTCATGTAATTATGCATTGGCAATCAGCAAAATAATTGCTAAATGCACATAAAACTGACTCTTTCTGAAGTGTTTAGTTCTGTCTTATGGCTGAGATTTTTTTTTTCAATATGTATGTTCCTGGGTATTAAAATGTAAAGAACAGATAACTTTTTGCAGACAGGGTTAAAACACTGGACATGCACTGCCAGTGAACATAAAGAGAAAACGTTTTTCTAATACAAGGAAAGGTGGGTCTTTTTTAAAATACATTGGTCTGTAACAGTGCACGCCATCAGTTTGAACCAAGTATTGAAGTACTTGTTATCTTTGGAGCTCATAGCATCTTAATTCCTAATAGCCTGCTGCTTCATATGAAATCCAAGAAAATCTGCTCCAGAAGTGTGGGCATGATGAAGTCTTTTCCCAAGCAACGTCCTTTTGATCCAAATGCAAACAACTAAACATCTCCACAATATATTTGAGAGGTGAAGCAATTGGTACTTAATCTAGTGTCTGGGCTTTTTTCACTATGCAGCAGATAAAAATATGTTGGCAAGAGACACTTACTGATATTCTTGCCTTATGTGTTTTTCAGTCTTGGGAAGGGTTTTCAACCCTCTAAATTTTTAATTCGTTATTACTTCTTTAGTTTAAAAACAGAATTGTGAGTACAGATCAGTGGAGGTCTTTTGAGAATTTAAGGCTCTTTTTTTGTCTTTTAATGAAACCTGTACATTGTTTTTCCCACATAACTGACACCTTTATACATGCTTGTATCTCAACTGGTGTTACATGTATTTGAAGTAGATCAGAGGACTTTTGAGCTTGTCTTCTTCTGTATTTCATAAACCATCTTTTATGCTCACAATATTCCCTAAATAATAAATAAAACAGATAAAGAGCTTTGCAAACCCTTCAAACAAATATAAGGCATGTGATATGTCATTCCTATCAATATGACAGCATCACCTACAGAGGTGTGAGTGAAATAAATTATTATTGTGAATTAATAAGTATCTTAGTGTGTCAAAACAAGTCTTCAAAAAACCACACAGGTTGGTGTTTTGACGAACTTTATTTCTTTTAGCCTCTAAACCTTTAGTTGTCCTCACTGCAGAAGCTGAACTTTAAAAAGCCGCATTAAGCAAGGCAGCACTCAATGTTGATCTTTTGAATGAGGGTTAGGGCTGGGTCACGACAGATTATGGTTCTTGCTCTGGTTTTCAAGAGTTAGTGAGTGCATAATGATGCTGAGATGCTCATCTCCTGTTATCTTGGGCTGGACCTTTGGTGGGCTGCCTTGGATTGTGCAGAGGAGCCGTACTAGGGTGGGACTGTTTAACTTACCTTGAGCTCCAGTTTAGCACCTTTCCTCCAATGGAAGGATGGTGCTGTAGCTTACATCAGGGAAAAAGAAACAGCTATTACTTAACTGTGAACAGCAGGATCTCAAGGCCCTGGCCGAGATCAAGGGTCTCATGCTCCACATTATGCAGCAAAAGGTGGCCACTCTGATGATGTGAACCTAAGCTAGCAGAGAGCGAGGAGTGGGAGGAAAACCAGAGGCACAGAGAAGGGAAGCGATGGCCAAAGATCTCACAGCAAGTCATTGATAGATGTAGATCCACATTTCACACTAACAGAAGCTGTTTTCCTGCTCTGCTGTACCTGTGAATAATTGACCAGCTAGCAAGAAGATGTGTTTAAACGATTGTCAGCTTACTGTGATCTTCAGCATGCATCTGGTCAAGTAAACTCCAGCTGCGTAAGCTGAATATTGCATCCCACATTGTGCAGATTTTCAGTATCTGTAGTGTATAATAGGTAGTTGCATGTTTTTCTCTTTAGATTAACAGGAGGAGAGAAGATAACTGTAGCAGCTGGTTATACAAGAACAATCGATGCCTAAACCTATTTTTGTTTTAATTTCTACTAGGAACCAGACCAACACTGTATTTCTTTATTATTAAGCAGCTGAAAAAAAAAGGAGATGTGTTTTGAATTAGCTAGGTTTGCCAAAGAGAAATCACCACTAATTCTGCTTGCTTTGCTGGAGGAAAAATAATGATAAGAGAAGCTGGCTTTCCCCTTCAAACAGATCTTATTCCCAGCCTGCATATGCCTCTTGCATAGAGATCTCCCGAGCTCCCTCTCACAACAGTAGAAGACTTGGAGTCAGCAGCATCCTTCAAAAAGATTGGTGGGGGAAAAAATGAAAGTTAACAGAAGCGATATGTGTGGAGAGATTTCCATGTTGCTCTTCTACTTTCTCACATCCACTGCTGCTGTGCTGATGACACAACTTGCAAGTTATTAAAAATATAATGTTATTCCAAACCACCTTTCCCTACACAATCCAAACACTTTTCATTTCTCACACCTGTCCTCAGAAGCTCTTTTATTCCTCAAGAACTGCAGGGGAATAAAATATATCTACAATGTATATTATGTTTAATATATGGTGACTGATCTTCACTTGGGTACATGAATGTCACAACAGATCAATTGCTGAATATTTTTTGTCTGAGGTACTTAGAGATTTTTTTTTTCTATTTCCAAAAAAGCTATATACACTGTATGAACACAGAGGATAAGGGATTCTGCCTTTTGAAAAAGGGACTGTGCATCAAGGATGTGAAAAATCCCCACAGATGCACACTGTGCTGTCAGGACTACGGCAGCAGCTGCTCTGCTGCCCTTCGCTCGCTCCGGGGAAGAGGCTGGGAGAGAGGATGCTCACGTGGTGTTTTGTGTCACAGTTTGCGGCTTGGCCATGCCTTTGGGGGAGGAATACCTTGCTGTGCAGGAGCATTGAGATCACGAACCACTTGGCCAAGATAAAAGGAAAATGCAGTGATTGTGCATATCCAAGGTGAGCATCACCGTTATAAAAGACAGAGGCAGAGGAGCTATGTATAATTAGCACCCTCCTCCCCCCGCCCCGAGATTGAGCCAGGTGGGTCTGTTCCTCAGTCCAGCTAACCCACTGCAGCTTTTCCTCACGTACATCTTATTAGGGATCCCGGACTTGTGTGTATTTAACACCTTGGGTTGTGTGCTGTAGAGAGAACCTCTTAGGGATGCCAGCTTTTATAGTCCATCTGAACTCCTCCAGGAGGTGCATAGAGATTTAATCTTTCTCTCCACAATTTCTCTCTTGACTGGACTAAACATTATTTCATTTCCTGAGAAGTGCCAGTTCTCTCCATTAGACCAAGTGCCAGTACTTGCTCAGTTAATTAACAGCTCTTTGCTTTGAAAAGATAAAGGTTTCCCTTACACAAACACACATGCATACAGTTTTGTGAGCCAGAGACCTGCTCAGTGGCCACTTAGGCTGATCTATTTGAGTCTGTCGTTCCTCCTCACGTTCCCTGGCTGTGTGGTCCTGCTGACCTCCTTGTGAATGGACATCTGCAGTTCAAGGAACAGATCAGCTTGAAAAATAATCTCTTCTTTGTTTTGCAGGGCTTCTTTTGGCTGGGTGGGCTCCTCCATGGTACTGCAGCACAGTGGGTAGCAGCATCCTGTGAAGTGGCAGAGGTGGGAACAGGACTGTGACAACTTACCTGTCTGCAGAGCTATTTGAGTTGTCATTTTTCACTGCAGTGTGTATCCTCCAATGATCCTTAGATTTTATATCAGTGTGTGCAGCAACAAATATTTTGCATCTAAGCTGCTAGATGGGATAGATGCATGTAGTTCATTATTAGCCCTAAACTTCTGCCCTGTACAACAGTAATTGGACATTGGGGTTGTAGTAGGATTGGAATAGTCCAGTTTTTGTTTAGATTTCTGTTAAATACGAGATCAAGAATGGGAAGACAGAGGAGCAGAATTTTCTGCAGACAAACTGGTTTGCATAAAATAGTTCTTATTCTGAACTTTTTCTTAGGTATGGTTTATACAGGACCACATCACCTCAAAATCCTTTATATTCAGTAACATTTCTGTTGCTTCCCTACTGAGACAGACAGATAACAGCAAAAGCCATTACTGTTTTTATTAGGCCCATCTGAATAGCTGTAAAGGACACTTGGGGCTGCCTTTTAATTTATGACCCAGACTGGGCTGTAAGTTTATGTGGACAAAACTGTCTCTTCCCTTAACTCTACAAATTAAATATCACCAGCAAAGAGCTGCAGAGATCATGCACTACTCTTTCCTTCAATTCACATGCAAGTTGTGGAGCAGCCTCTTGTTTGCTTAGCTTTGAAGTGTGGTTGCATATGGCCTGGAGGGCAAGATTATTTAAATGTTAATAATTTGTCCTGAAAATTTAAAGCAGCTAATATCCAGGATGTAATTTCCTCTTTTCTGCTTCAGTGAATTGCATTTGAGTCCTTGTTGGAGAGGAACTGCCTCCTACAATGTAGGAGATGTACCTCTACCTAAAATGTGGATGGATGTAATGAAGGGAGAGTTTAAGTGTGGATTGGCTACAGAAGGAAGGCCATGATGGAGAAGGAGCTCATGATTGATATTTTGATTTTCCCTCAGTGATTTCCCTCGGGGGTTGATGCAAGACCCTCCTGATCATTTGCTGGGACCAATGGGAAAAATACTGGAGCACTTTGATATTATGTTCTCAGATGTCTTCCCCGAAATTAAGGCATTCTCTTTCACTCTGTGCTGTTTGAGAAAAGCCAAAATGCGAGTCTCTCTCCAAGGCTGGCTAGCTACAGGAAAAGAGAAATATGCCCATGGAGCAGTAACAGGCGGAAGTTTGTTCTGCAACACCTGAGTGCAATGACACTGAAGACCCCCACGTGAGGCCCCTTTTTGGGACAGAGAAGTAAAACGTTGCCCATAACAAAGTTCTTCTGCTTCCAAGCCCCGTGCTCCCTGCAGCTACCTACTGTCTGCCGGGAAAAGGCAGGATAAATGGGCAGGTACAACGTGGATCTGTGCATATCACACATGTACCTTCCTCGTTTAATGTGTCCTCCACTCCTTGCATAGCAGGGCTGTAGGGACTGCCTTGCCAATGGGTTTTATTTTGATGCTGTGGAGTATTCTGAATTTCCCCTTTTATATATTGCATTTACAGTTACGTCTTCTGTATGAACAATCCCTGCCTTATGAAGGGAGAGATTTAATGGTGCCATCGAGCGTGCTGAGGAAGGAAGCTCCACTCTGAACAGGCCACTCAACCTATATAACTTGCCTCTTGGCAAGACTGTGATGGTAAGTTTGAATTACTGTTAGCCCTGTTATGCTTATTAGATGAGTTTATAAGAGGTTACAGTCTTCAGGGCTTTCACTAGGGCAAGACTTTGCCTGTCTTTCACTTCACAAGAGCAAAGGGAAAGAGGAGAAGGGATGCTGAAGAGATTCCCACACAGATGTGGCCTGGGGACAGTGGAGATTAAGAGATTTGTCTTTCAAATGGTATGATGTAGGTTACTATATTTTTCTCCTTTAAAATGTCTCTATTTCCTGAATGTATGCTAAGAAAATTGAATGATAGCCAGAACAATTCAGTGGCTCAAGTGAAGTTGGCAGCTTTCCATACGCAGTGGTACTTGTAAGCATCCGTATTGATGAAAGAAATGTGAATAATATTGCCGGATATTATGCTAACATTACAAAGTGTTCTTGGTGGTAATTAAAGAATTACATACATGTAAATGATCTTAAAGCTGGCTTAAATTTAAGCTAGAAGTCTACTGCAGAATACTATCATGTTGGATTGGTGCCACTCCTAAAAGATGCTTACCCACTAAGTTCCAGTCCACAGCATTTCCCCAGCACAGTAAAAGGGTCCTTTGTGCTTAAGAATAAACAAAGTGCTTTTCTCTTCATTTGTGATATATTCTGCCATGGAAAAACAGTTAAAGCTGTGTTTCTAATAAAAAGGAGGAGCTGGCCACCGTGGATTGATTCCTATTACCAATTGTAATCATTATTTAAACCAGCAAACAGGAAACTTAGTTTTAAATAATCAATTTTAATCTTGGTTTGCATTTTTTCTTATTAGTCACCTTCCTAAAGGAATATTGGACCCTCCTTATTAGTAACCACAGGAACATGTTGATTTTTCACCTAAATGAAACCTGTATGTTAAATAAGCTACTTATTTATTTTAGTGAGGTGAATATATTATATGCATTTAGCCAGTGTATAGCCTGATATACCTCTAGTCAGATTATGATTATCAAGTAATTTAGAAAAATGGCAAAATATATGTTTGTTATTTACCCTATTATGATTATACTCTTTTTTGTGTCTCTTGTCAAGATGCAGTTGGATGGAATTTGCAACTCAATTAAAAGCACAAACCCAACATTATAAAGTTGTTTGTTTTAGTTAAATTAAACCACCTTAAATAGCTGGTTACTTAGGGAAAACATTCATTTATTGAAATGGGTTTTAAAACTAATTGATTCATTAAACAAAGGAAGTATTGTCCGTGGTTAACAAATTGTACTAATAGTTTCTGATCATAATGTCTGTCATGATTTTAGAACTACCAGATCTCATCCTGTTACACCTCATTTATATTTATGGATTGGAAGGGGATAATAAGCTATCCAGTTTTTCAGCAGCCAAAAATTTCTCAGCTATGAATAAATTAGTCACTGAATTTAAGTAACTAAACAAACAGAAATGCAGAAAATATTATCCCTGCAGTTGCAGAAGAGGCTGTAGCTTTTTAACTAGTTCAGTACCTTCAGAGATTTAGATCTAGAAATCTATAACTCCTGAATTTCCTGGTTCAGTGATTTGTCTTCAGCAGTTCACATGTATTATGTTTTATTTTTATTAAATAAATTTTTATTTAATACAAATAATTGTATGAATTATAAAAAGTTTGGTTATTGATGTGACTTGTCAGTATTTAAGTTTTAATTTTATGTATGTTTACTAATAAAGTCTATGAAATTTAAATTAGGAATCTGATTTGAACGCAGGCTTCCACTCTGGAATCCGCTTCACAAAGTCCTGCAAAAGGACAGAAACAGTTACCCACTGACCGGTAGCTGTTGATACAGATTATTACAAAGAAAAAAATTTCATCTTGTACGTAGGCCGGAGCTGGACCATGAGACCCACCTTAAGTGAAATAGTGTTAATGATCAACTCATGCTTCTAAGGTACGAGAGAATCACCACTGGACTAATGCAGGGAAAAACATTATTAAATGATGTTAAATCCACTTGAGTGAGAGTGACGGAGTGGCATGGAGGTGCAGAACTATCCTGTTGATTCATCCTGACAGGCAGGTCAGGCAGGCTGGCTCATTAACTCAGAAGTATAAAACACCGAGCTCTTCTTTGAGGCAAGAGAGAAGGGACAGCAGAGATCCTGCAGGCAGAAGCCATAAGAGCAGTCAGTTCAGGAGGGACTTCAGGACTAAAGCTTATGTTCATGAGTACATTTCTGCATTCATCCTTTTCCTTACTGGAACTAGGAAATAAGTCTACATCCAAACTCTGTGGGAGGGACACGTAGGTAGATCATTCTGAGTGGTAATTAAAGCTGGAGAGCTCAGCTGCCCCGGGGCCAAGGCGCACTTCATTTGGCAGCATCTCGGCATTCCTTCTGTCCTCTGCTGCTTCTGGCAACCACTTCTGGTGCTCAGGCATGCCTGTGAGTCCTCCAAAAGTACCAAGGAGCTCAGAGCTGCACACCCACAGCCTTGCAGCAATAGGACCAGTGATGATGATGTCTTCCTATAGTTGAGTATTTGATTGCCCATGGCAAAGCGTTACTTCATGGGTTATAATCACTAATGCTGATAATAGGTGACAGCTTTTGCAGGCTGTGTTATGGCTCTTCCAGAGACTGTAGTCAAAGTAGGTGTGGACTGGCAACAAAATCAAGGTGTTCCTATTCTCTCTCTCTCCCTTCTAAAAAAAAAGTCATATGATTTCCTTTATTGAGTAAAGTTTTGAGAAAAAAAAGTCCTGAAAAACAGTGTACATGGTTTCCATTTTGAAACAGACATATTAGTTTCCAAAACCAACAGGATCTCTTTCAGCAGGATTTCCATAGCGTTGTGGTTTAACCCCAGCTGGCAGCTAAGCACCACACAGACGCTCACTCACTCCTGCCCCAGCGGAAAGGGGGAGAGAATTGGAAAGGTAAAAGTAAGAAAATTCATGGATTGAGATAAAGACAGTTTAATAAATAAAGCAAAAGCAGCACACGCAAGCAAAACAAAACAAGGAATTCATTCGCTACTTCCACTGGCGGGCGGGTGTTCAGCCATCTCCAGGAAAGCAGAGCTCCATCACATGTAATGGTTACTTGGGAAGATAAACACCATCACTCCAAACATGCCCCCCACCCTTCTTCTTCCCCCAGCTTTATATACTGACCATGATGTCACACGGTATGGAATATCCCTTTGGTCAGTTGGAGTCAGCTGTCCTGGCTGTGTCTCCTCCTAGCTTCTTGTTCGTCCCCAGTCTACTCGCTGGTGGGTGAGGAGCAGAAAATGCCTTGGCTCTGTGTAAGCGCTGCTCAGCAATAACAAAAATATCCCTGTATTACCAACACTGTTTCCAGCACAAATATAAAACATAGCCCAATACAAGTTACTGTGCAACTCTATCCCAGCTAAAATCCGCAAAGATAGATAAGGGACTGCTACAGATGGGAGACTCACCTCCAGGCTGGGAAAGAGTAAGTCTGCCTGAAGAACAGAGGCACTCGATGAAGACTCTGTGGTGCTTTTCTTCATACTACTTTCATAAATAGTCTGTTCTTTGAAGGAATTTTTAAAGCCCTGAACTAAGCTGCCCCTTAGTTAGGCAATGTTTAGCGGCTTTTAAATGAAAGCTTTGTGTCTGAGGCAATGATGGAGAGAGAAAGTGAATGCAGCTTGAAAGGATGACATTGTTTCCTGAATTTAAGCCCTGGAGCTTCATTGCCATGGTTTTAAGGACAACCGGACCTTGAAAATTGCACTCCAGGTGCTGCTTTAGGCACCTCCGCGTAGCTGGGGGGAGAAAGGCTCTGTCACATGTGAGAAGCTGCACCCTGGAGACATAGCATGGCAAAGGAAGACACCCAGGTCACAGCCCTGGGGCTCCTTTGGCTTTTGCATCCTGATTTGGTATTTACTGTGGGTGGGATAAATGGATGGATAGAATAAAGCTGTGTATGCCTGATTCATATATCACACATTTCTCATAGAAATGTACCTTGTTTCTGTTACTCATTTAGAAGACTGTGACATCCAGAAATGTTTTGGGGAGCTTCTTTGTTGCTTCCAGGAAACAAAAATGGGATAAAAGATATTTTGAAGTGTGTGTTGAGTGCTAAGAGCCCTTCAGATCCCAGAAGGGCTGTTCCCTACTGTAGACCTACAGAGGCAGCACAAGAATGGGATGAGACTATTGACTATCTTGTTTTCAGACTTCAGCATTTAGCTCAATCCTACAGATTTGGAGCTGTCTGGGAGGATTAACAAGGGCCAAGGTATTGATGGATTGCATCTGACACACTGCAAAGGAGATTACTTGTAGTCCTTTCTCACGATAATGATCCTACAAGGTACTGCAGGGCCCACGGAAGCAACAGGAAGCCTGAATTCTAAGAAAGATAAATTTCCTTTTAATTTACTGGATCACAAAAATCTCATAACCGCTCATACCAAGGTGTTGCAATGTTGGAGTGCTGGGACACAGGAACAAAAGTTGAATTCTAAAACCATTCTGGTACTTTATTCAATAAGTGATCGGTGAGGGGGAAGGGAGTGGGGGGGGAAGGGGGAAAGTGAAGGTAAAGAAAAAAAGCAAGCCTAACAGAAAAAAAACAAACAAAACAAAACAAGAGAGGCCTGGAAGAGGACCAGGAATCAAAAATACAACTTAGGGGGCTGCGCTGGAAGGAGGAGATTGGCTTTTCAGGTAAGTCTAAGCCAACAGAACTTAAGCATGTGCTTTCTTGTACTGACACGTGATTCAGCTGAGTACATCTATTGGACTCACAAGCTAGTACAATTTGCTGGACAAGGACTGTATTTATATGTGATTTAAAAAAAAACATGCTTTTTATTCAAATTGACGCATGGCCAGATATCGCATGCTGTATTATTCATTCTATTTTGCATGGAAAATTATTGCTTCACAATCCTGAAATGTCTACTAAATCATTGAGATATTTTTGTTAAATTTCTGCAACTTTTTCATTATTTTGTCTGAGACAGACAAACTATTTTTAAATGTTGTTCTTCTTTTACACCACTTGTTTTGATTTCAATGTGCTAAAGAAGTCAATTTTACTCTAACCCAGAGACCATTCATTACACATTTATGAAGTAAAAAACATGCACAACAGCAAATGATGCTTTATGACAAAATATTAAAATAATGTTGATTTTGGCATAGGCTCCCCATAATGAACACTAGTGTCACAAAATATCATCAAACCCAGTCATGCATATTCTGCTTTTTATTTAATATTTTTGTCTCAGAAGGCTGGAAAAGACTCTGTGGACCTTTTCAATAGGGCATTGAATAGATGAAATACTTGTTAGATCAAATATATGTACTAAACTGAGGATGAATAAATAATGCTGAATATGCTAAGGACTGGAAGAGGACTAAGGAGACTTGAGGACTAGGGAGAATCTCCAACCTTTATTAGATGAAGACGGTAACATGGTGACAAAGGATGAGGAGAAGGCTGAGGTACTTAATGCCTTCTTTGCCTCAGTCTTTAGTGGTACAGTTGGTTGCTCCCTGAGTACCCGGATACCTGAGCTAGTTGATAGGGGTGGGAAGCTGAATGAAGCCCCCATAATCCAAAAGGAGATGGTGAGGGACCTGATTCAACATCTAGACATACACAAGTCTATGGAGCCAGATGGGATCCACCCATGGGTACTGAGGGAGGTGGTGGATATGCTCACTGAGCCACTTTCCATCATTTACCAGCAGTCCTGGAAAACTGGGGAGATCCCACTTGACTGGTGTTTAGCAAATGTGATGCCCATCCACAGACAGAAGGAGGATCCAGGGAACTACAGGCCTGTCAGTCTGACCTCGGTGCCTGGAAAGGTTATGGAACAGACCATCCTGAGTGCCATTATGCAGCACGTGAAGGACAACCAGGCGATCAGCCCCAGTCAGCACAGGTTCATGAAAGGAAGGTCCTGCATGACAAACCCGATCTCCTTCTATGACAAAGTGACCTGCTTGGTGGATGAAGGAAAGGCTGTGGATGTTGTTTACCTGGACTTTAGCAAAGCCTTTGATATGGTTTTCTACAGCATTCTCCCAGAGAAACTGGCTGCCCATGGCTTGGACAGTAGTACTCTTCGCTGGGTACAAAGCTAGCTGAAGGGCCGGGTACAGAGAGTGGTGGTGAATGGAGTTAAATCCAGTTGGTGGCTGGTCATGAGGGGTGTCCCCCAGGGCTCGGTATTGGGACCACTTCTCTTTAGTGTCTTTATCAATGATCTGGAGGAAAGAATTGAGTGTGCCATCAGTAAGCCTGCCAATGACACTGAGTTAAGTGGGAGTGTTGATCTGCCTGAGGGTAGAAAGGCTTTGCAGAGGGATCTGGACAGGCTGGATCGATGGGCCAAGGCCAGTGGGATGTGGTTCAACAAAGCTAAGAGCCAGGTTCTGCACTTGGGTCACAACAACACCATGCAATGTTACAGGCTTGGGGAAGAGTGGCTGGAGAGCTGCCTGGCAGAAAAGGACCTAGGGATGTTGGTCGACTGTTGACTGATCATGAGCCAGCAGTATGCCCAGGTGGCCAAGGTAGCCAAGCACATTCTGGCTTGTATCAGGAACAGTGTGGTGAATAAGACTAGGGAAACGATTGTCTTGCTCTATTTGGCACTGGTGAGGCCCCACCTCAAGCACTGTGTCCAGTTTGGGGGCCCTCACTACAAGGAAGACATTGAGGTGCTGGAGTGTGTCCAGAGAAGGGCAACAAAGCTGGTGAGGGGTCTGGAGAACAAATCTTATGAGGAATGGCTGAGGGAGCTGAGGTTTAGTCTGGAGAAAAGGAGGCTGAGGGGAGACCTTATTGCTCTCCACAACTACATGAAAGGAGGTTGTAGAGAGGTGGGTGGGTCATTCTCTTCTCCCAAGTAACAGGTGATAGGACAAGAGGAAATGGCCTTAAGTTGTGCCATGGGAGGTTAAGATTGGATATTGGGAAAAATTTTTACACTGAGAGAGTTATTAAGCATTGGAACAGGCTGCCCAGGGAAGTGGTTGAGTCACCATCCCTGGAGGTACGTAAAGGACGGGTAGACATAGTACTTAGTAATATGGTTTAGTGAAGTTTTTTGTCAGTGTTAGGTTGACAGTTGGACTAGATAATCTGAGCTGGTGTCCACAGCATTTCTTCTGATATCTGTATTGGCAAAGTCACTCCTTTTATGCCCTATACACATCACAAGTAAGAGTGAAGAAAAAAGAGGTCTTCTCTTGGGTTCTGGCACCACTTCCCTGAATAGCATCTTCAGTCTAGTGGGAGCTCTGCCAGCATAGCAGAACTGCTGGAGAACACAATGGTTCCACATTCCTCCCTGGAAGCAATCCTTTGTTGTGTGGACTTGGCCTGGGACATTGGGTTTTGTCATCCCAGCAGGCTGAGCAAAAAATAAGGCATTCATCCCAATTGCCTTACTCAGGCTTGAAAGCAGCTGGTGTCCTAAAATATAAGCCTTTGTTCTTCCTGTGAACTCTCTTCCAAGAAAATGGACTGCTATTCCTGAATTAGAACCAGCATCAGAAGCTCTAGTGATCTACACTTCTATCAGACCTCTCATGGAGAAGTAGTGTTCATAGACCTTTGCATTAGCTGATTTACCTCTTTCAGGCCAAACACTGAATGTTTAGAACAAGGCTTCTATTGACTGCCAGGTAGATTTTGGCTGATATTGACACTCTGAGCTGGGCCCTTCAACATTCATTCAGAACACTACAGAAGAATAGATCCATGTGACTCAACCTATAGATCATTTGTCCACCACTTACACACAGCTCTGGCTGCAGTACAGTGTGTCAGCTGCTTAAGACGCACAAGGTCCACTGTTTCTGCCAAGGGGAAACCACTACAGGATATATGTGAAACTGCAAAGTGAGTATGGGTAGAGATTATAAAGTTACCTGCGCTGAACTGAACCAAACTGAAACACCTCTTCTTGTGGACAGTGCCACCTTCTCAGGTCTAGGAATGGCAAGTGTAAGACCAGGGCTCCAATAAATGGTGAAATCAGGAGAATAATAGACTGAATAAAATTACTGTAGAATGTAAATACTGTAGAACGAACAACAACAAAAAAAAAGGTGTGCAGGGAATTAAATGCCTGGGGACGGAGTGGGGCTGATCTTGGATGTTGGGAACAACTGAAGCTGAGCTTACAGGAGAGCAGCACTCTGTTGCTGGTCATTACCCATGCTGGCTCTCCACCATTCATCAAAGGAAGGAAGAATGTCTTCATTAATGTGACTTTAGGTCTTCAATTGTATAAGGTCACACCATTCGTAAAGAAGAATACATCTTTCTGCTAGGGAAAGTAAAAATTAAAGGGAATGTTTATCCTCTCCAACTAATATTCCAGAAAGACACTGTTGTAAAAAATGGTAGGAAAAGTTCAAATCTGCATATTCACTGAATACTTTCTTGCATGTGGATTTTTTTCCTCCTTGCGTGTATGGTAGGTGGAAAGGTTATGGTGGTCTCTAATGCAGTGCCCAGATGTAAAATATCAGTCATATAGGTCACCATCGCGATTGGAGCAAATAGACAAGTTAGATCAACATCTACCTGGTCTGCCTTGTGGGACACAAAGAGTAAAACAACACAGGTACATAATGTAGACACAAATTTAAAAGAGTAAAAAAATGTTGCTGTCACCCTTCTCCCTGTTAGGACCTGACATGTTCTGTGATTCTTCATGTCCCACTAACCCTCACATCTGCGTCTGTCACGACAGGGAGTCCTCTGCAGAGAGCAGTGGATGCCTACTGCAGCTTGTCAGGCTAACAGAAAAGTAGAGACTCATCACTCTGCAAAGGAGATAGATAGACACTATCTAAGAAACTAGCTTATGTAAAGGGCATTTCTTACAAGCGTCTTTGCTGTCATCATTAATATCACCGGATCGGACTGACAACAGCTCAAGGCAAGTGTAGGTGGAAGACAAACAATGCAACTGCCTCAAAGCACATTAGTTAATAAAGCTTTTGTTACACCTTGATTCATTGTCTAGTTGGGAGTCAAGACTAGTTATTAAACATTTCAGAGAGAGAAAGGATTACTATGACAACAAAGTATGAATAATTCATCTGAAGGGGAGAGGGGACATGCAATAATAGAACCATTGCTAAAACTCCTCTTAAAGGATTTGTGTACATCAAAAGCAATAATAAAAAGGAAGAGTTTCAATCTATGCTATCTTGCTAACTACAGCTTAAAAAACATCTGTCATTGTTGGTAGCTTGCACAATACAAGTTAGAGTACAAAATCTGCAGCTTCTTACTTCTTATAAATAGGGAACTGGGGCACAAGAAAACAATCAGGAAGCCTCTGTGAATATTGAAGTTTCGGGTGTCTGGACTCAGTTAAAATTTTGGATTTCTTTTTCTATCATAAATGTTGAGACATGGAAGTCAGTGACACGACCCAAAATACAGTGAAATACTATAAGACAGTGTTCTTTAGATTAAGATCTCTTTCTCTGGGGAGTTTCTAGTCTCTCCCAGAAGAATATAAAGAAAGTGGGGAAAAATGTAATTTTAATGCAAGAATGAAAGCGAGCTCATAATCTCACTTTATTGGCTTTATTGTATGTATCATTCCAATCTCTTACCAAGAAGGGTTTTGCCTTGCATTTTGCTTGATTCCCTTGAACACACAGCACGTTCACTTTTAACAAAGTATGGCAAATCTTACTAAACATATTTATTTGTTAAAAGGTGGTTTACCTTTTCTTTCAAATAATGATAGCAATCCACAAAGGAATTAAATACTGAACCCCCCAAAAGCTACTCTAGATTAATCTATAAAAGCAAATAACATAGACAGAAGCAATGGAAGGTTTTCCAGCGTGCTTTTCTCCCTCTGGTTCTGAAGGAGCAGCTATTTTAAGTAGCCAGTTCAGACTTTGGTCTCTCTTCTGGCACGACAGAGAGGTGTGTAACCTGTTTTTACTATGTATTCACAGACAAGGCAACCCGGATGAGATCAGGGTGGTGAAAAAGCCATTTTGACTGTAAAAGAAAGGGAAGGTCACCTGCTGTTTTAAAGACAGTAGTATATAAAGGGGATTGGCAAAAGAAAAGGGAAAAAAAACACAAAAAAAACCTGTTTTTTTTTTCCAGTAGGAACTAGCTCTGAAATTTTAAACTATAAGCCTCCTCCATGCCTCTGACTAAACAAATAAATAACTTAAAATAGAGCATTATAGATTGGAGTTTTAAAATTGCATTTGTATAACTTAAAGAGGATTTGAGTGGTAACACAAATGGGTGATAAGTTTAATAAAGTTGAATATCTGGTAACGTTTTCAGAAAATTAATTAGGGCAAACATACTCCTGCAGTATAAAAACCAGTTACTGTGGCTGCATTGCTGTGTTATTAGACTCAATAAAAATGTCCTTAGGATTTTTAGTGTGTGAAATAAGCACATACTTCTAGCAGCTAAACTGACGAGAAGGAAGGTCAGAGCTTCTTTATTTGCTAAATGATCCAGGAACTGAAACAGACCTACACAATGGGCCTGAAAAATCAACTTTGTAGAAAGTCTTTAAGTTCATATTCATGATTCCTGATAGATGTTTCTTTTTTTTTTTTTTATTTCCCAGTGTGAACTTTTATAGAAGATGTCAAAGAAGCTCACAGATTCAAAATATTAATCTTTAAAAGTCAGATGTGGATGTACTGCAGCAGTAAATTCCAGAAAGTTATACTTTCCCTACTTCAACATGGCCTTTTTTTTGTGCTTTGTGTTCACCACATTTTCTCTTCAGTCTTTTTCCCTTTTTATTTTGAAACAATTTAAAAAAAAAAAACTTTAACTTTTCCACATATTAATTGCTTCTTGCCTTTTTCCTTGCACAACAGCTTTCCTATGCTCTCTAATGACAAATTAAACAGATGAAGTAAGGTTTCACTGTAAAAATGAGCGAAGACAAGCTAATTGGTCTTTTCAATTTGCAAGGCAAAACTGTCTGAGACCCGGAGTCAGTTGATGCTAGAGTGTCTGTGCCCACAGTTGAAGCAGGGATATGAAGCAAAATATATCACATTGTGAAGAGGGGACATAACAGGGTTACCTGGCTAGAGAATTTAAGTCCAGTAGGCTGTGGAGTTCATGAGACTTCGTTTGAGATATGGGAGACTTAGGAACTGTTTGCGTAACCAGATCAGTGCCTGTGATGTAATTTCTTCACTCTTTTATGGAGCCTCAGAAAAAGGTAAGATGCTATTGCAGAAAACAGGTGCATTTTTGCAGCAGCCAATGCAAGACAGAAGTCCCATCTGTGCACAGACTGAGTCACTGTATGGTTCGATCCCCCCAGGATGGAGTTGCAAATTGCAATTAGATAATCCATGTGCTTCAACAGCTGAACTCAGTTAGGCGGGTTTTACAGGTACTAGCAGAAATGTGAAATGGGATCTCCTTTTTTTCATTGCTTTACCTGTGTAGTCTCAATGAGGGATGTGCTGTCTGGCCCTGTTACAATCACCTTCCAGAGTCCAGCATTCCTGGATCTCCAAAATGCCAGTTACCTCTATGGGTACCTCTGTAATTTCACATCTATAATTCCTAGTTTCTGTTGGGAACAGAAATGCAAGTGTCAAAATATCAGTAAGAAAGCTGACTCTAGGGCTGTTCCTAAGCACAAGGAATGTGCAAAATTCACTGATGTCAATAAGCTGTGAAGGAAAACAACTTATTTGCAAAATGACCAGAAAGAGGTAAATGTGAAATAGCACAAGTCATGCTGACCTAATGATATTTCCAGCCCAGCCTTGCTGTCAAAATATTTAGATAGTACAGAGCAGCACTTGAAAACGATCTGTGAATTTGAAGCCAATATCTGCCTGGTTTATTCGCTGTTGCTCTGGATGTGCTTTTGATCTATAGGTTTGTTATTTTTTATGGGAAGAAGTCAGAGAAAAATATGTCAATTCCCATTTTGCTGTGTTAAATCCAAATTATGTCAGTCAACATTGCCAGTAATGCCATGTAATATTGTAGAAGCCTTCTAAAATGCCCTCTGAAACTTGTACTTTGAGTAACAGAATAATGAAAGAAGTGTCATCTGTCTCTCCTTTCCCTTCATATGCCCTTAAATACAGAGGAATCTTTCTGCCTGTTGTGAAGTAGCTGCCATGGGTTTTATTGGAAATATGGAATGTTACAGTCACTTGCCGCACAGGATTCAGTTCACTTTGTTTCTCTCTGTTATTGGAGAGTTTGGCCACGTTTGTAAAAAATAAATACCAAAATTAGGCTTCAGTTTGCATAATCTGAATACCTAGAAGCTTCTATTAACGTAAATTAAAGTAAGAACATTCTTCACTTTATTCATCACCCAGTAATTTGGGTCAATTCTACATAGGAATGTAGGTCTACACGTGCTTGTATGTATTTATCTATCTATCTTAAGTGCCGTTTAGAGTTCTTATTTCTGTTCACTGGTTGTTGGAATTTTTTTGCCTCAGAAGTGAGTAAGCTGCAACTGAAGGGGAAAAAAAAGTTTTTCTAACTATGCAGTAGAAAACAACAAAATGAAAATAAGTGTAGTGATCCTTGTTAAAGGGGTGGTAGAAAATCAGAATTGTGCAGTTCATCAATGTAAGGATCGTATTAAAGTGGGGAATGAGAGCTCACAACCTGAGAAAAAATGGAGCCCTGGTTCAATCCTACAGGGGACAGAGATACTCCCCATGTAGTGAGTGCTCTCAGTACTCTGCAGAAAGGACTCAGTTCTGTACACAATAAGTATCTCAGGCTTGTTTTGTGGCTGGAGATCCAAGGAGAACATAACAGATACCATGTGTGAGGAATCGAGACAGCCACACTGGGCTGAAATGTGGTAAACAACCAAATAGAGGGAGGTAGGAATGATTCAGAGTTCAATTTATTATACAAACAAAAAAAAAAAAACCCAAACCCAAAAAAAAGCTGTATTTGATTAGAAGAACTTGACAATTCCATAAAAATGCATGAAGGCTACTAATTCTAGGAAGATAACTTTTTTACCTCTGTTACACAAACAGTAAAATAGAGAGGAATGGGGTCATTAAAAGGGAAAATGTGTTTTAAAATTTATAAAGGTGCTCCTGACAGAAAAAGGCAAATGGACCAGGAAACACTTTCCCCAAATATCATGAGTCAGCGTTATCTTGAGCCCTGGGTGCTGGGTCCTGTCTAACACAGCTGTGGGCAGCCATGGACTAGAGGTTCTGGTCAGTTGCCAGGACACACATGCTCCATATGCCAACACGGTCTTCACCACCTCATCCTTTGAAACAAACTCACGCCCTAAAAGAGTAAAAGGCACAGCTATATTACACACCCAGAACAGACGGAAATGCTCTCAGGAAGCGTCTTAGTTGCTCAAAATAACAGAGAATTTATTCAGTGAAATTCCCGAATGACTTCCCAAACCTCTTTTTTTGGGAAGTCAGGCAGCTGCAGAGCTAATGTCTCTGAATGGGAGAGGAGGCAGGAGCAACTCAGGGCAAACCTACTGCAGTTGTTAATGAGCTCATCTGCTGTAAATTAGAAGAAGCAGAACTGGAAGAAAAGCAAAGTGTTTTTCAAAGTCATGCACAGACCAGAGAGGACAATAAGCAAATACACTGCCCAAAAATTGATTAGAGAGTGCTCAGTGAATATTAGGATCAGTTTTTCTGTGAATATTTGTTCACATTTGTGTATGGATTCAAATTTAATGTTTCTCTTTACAAGCCCTTTGTGTCTACCTTTCACAATCATTTGAGCGCTTGAGGTTTTCTGTTACTGTGTAAGGCAAATGTCAAGCTGAAGTACACAAACATTTACCAAGAGAATACTTCATGTAGTGTAAAATTTCCTATTTAGATTTGTGCCGAGATGAAGAATTACGTAAATCATCCAGAAAAAAAAGAGGTTGAGTTGTGTAGCAAAGCATCAGAGCATGAACTGTGAATGGGAAGTCAGTGGAACAAACTCTTTGCAAATGATCTGTGGACCAGGAACAAATTTGCTGATGGCGTTCCCATATAATCTCTAACTACTAAGCTTGAGATTTTTATAGTCTGGGTGAGGACAGTTTCCCAGAGAGGGGAATGCATGTACGTGCTTGGAAATACTTCCATTTATCTATTTATTTGCTCATGTCTGCAAATGTACAGGATGGTATCTTACTGAAATGTCGTAATGAAACAGGTTGTGCAGAGAAGTTGTCTCCATCCTTGGAGATATTCAAAACCGGACTGAACATAGTCCTGGGCAACCTTTCCTAGCTTACCCACTTTGAACAGGAATGTAGGACTAAATGACTTTCAATATCAGCACTGTTATCTGTTCTTCAGTTCCTCCATTTATTCCCATGTTTAACTTCATCATGTCAGATGAAGATCTGTGCATCTCAAATGAAATCTGGTGGAGCCATTGCACTATTACACTAGAGAACTGTTGGCATGAATGGAAACACCTGGGAACAAAGTCTGTGGCAACTGATCCAGCATTGTCCATCATTTTGGGTAATTTCAGATGACAGCCTAGCACAGTATACATTGCCATTTTGAACTGAACATGCTTTACTCTCACAATGCACAGGTACAACACTAGTGACCCAGCATGGATGGCAGTGGTGGACCACCACTACTTTTGTACCTCACATTCACCTGCTGGGAGAGGAGGACAATAAGAGATTTAGCAGACTCCCTTTAGTCAAAATCCATGTAGTAGCCAAATAAGATTGAATTCTTACTATACCATACAGTCACTTGAAATACACTTTACTTCAGGATATACAACTCAGCCTAATCTTTCTAGTAATTTTTTATAGGCACAAACTGGGTTCTTGCTATTTTAATTGCTGTTTTCCCAGAAATCTCCTAAGTCATTTTGCCATTTGTTCTCTGAAAATAAAAAAAAAAGCAAAAAAACCCCACACAACCAGAAAGGGG